>JAVSCE010000377.1:0-599017 GCA_032199065.1 Smutsia gigantea | reverse complement strand
ATAAAATAATAAGGAATTTTAATGAATAAAGAATATGATTAATTAATTAATAATGAGGCAAATAATAATTAGGAAGTTAAGGAAATAGAAACCAAAAAAGATGGACTACTGAATGTCAAAAGTTGTTTCTTTGAATAAAATATGACTGATCAAAGAAAACAGAATATATTAGTAAATACACTGTATAATAAAAAAATAAAAATACAAAGAAACATATGTTGAGAATATAATAGTAAGAATAACCAAACAAATATAAATTGATAAACCTGAGCAAAATGAATAAATTCCTGGAAAACACAAAGTGATGAATAAACTCAAGAAGGAATAAACAACTGGAATAGGTGAGTAGCTATTTAAAAAATTGCAATGATAACACATCTCTTTTTACAAAAATGTCTAAGTCTAGACAATCTTACAGGTGCGTTTTACTAAACTTTCAAGGAATAGAGAATTGCTCTCTTACAAAATTTTCTCCAGAATTAGACAAAACAGAAAAGATGCCAATTCATTTAAAAACGCTTCTTAGTGTCACCTAGATTCTGAGATGTGATGAGGACAGGACAGGGAATTACAGACTTCTTTCAGTTATGGGCATAGTAGACATAGGGTTTATTCTAGGAATGCAAGGATAGTTGAACATCAGAAAATCTGTCAAGGCATTTCTTCCCATTCTGAGTGAAAGGACAAAATCATGAGGTTATGTCAACAGCACTTGAGAAATTCCAATGTCTATTTCTGATTTAAAAACTCAAAGACAACAAAAGAATAGAAGGGAATTCTTTAACTTGATAAAGGTTGCATGCCATAAACCTACAGCAAAGTCATAATTAATGGAGAAATTTTAGGCTCATTTTTATTATGACTGATTTAGAACAAAGCAACTGTACTCATACTATCACTACTACTTTTTTAAACATAGTATTACAGGGGCTGGCTAGAGCTGTAAGATGAAGGAAAGGCATATGGGGTGTAAGGATTAAAAGGGAAGAGCTAAGACTAGTATTTGTGGAAGATATGATCAACTGCATGGAAAGCCCAGGAAAATAAACAGAAAAATTATTAGAACTGCTAAGAAAACTCATGAGGTTGCAAGTTTAAAGATCAACTTAAAAATATCAACAGCATTCCTTTATATCAGGGGTTAGGAAACTTTATGTAGAAATGGCCAGATAGTAACTATTTTAGATTATAGGTCATATATGGTTTCTATCACATATTCTTTTTCTTTTCTTTTTTCTCTTCTCTTCCTTTTATTTCCCTTCTTTCCTTTTCTTTTTTTAAACAGTCCTTTAAAAGTGTGAAAACAGTTTTTATCTCATGAGTCATAAAAAACAGGCCATGGGCTGGATTTGAACTGTAGGTCATAGTTTGCTATTTCCTGCTCTGTACATGAAATACTAGCCAGAATATGTAATCAAAACTGAGATTCAATTTCAGTATTATAGGTCCTGTAAACTAGGAATTAATCTAATAAAAATGAACAGGACTTTCTTGGAAAAAACAGATTTTTACTTAAGGAAATTTTAAAAGATTTGAAAACAGTGAAGAGATGTTCTATATGTACAAATGCAATAAGTTAGTGTAGTAAAGATATTGACAATCTCCAAGGTAATCTATAAATTAAAAAGCAATCTTAAAACATTTTTGCTGGATTTCTCAAAGAAATCAACAAATTCATTCCAAAGCTTATTATGGAAAAATAAAGGCCTATAAGTAGTAAATCAATTTTGGAAAAGAACAGCAAAATTGAGCATGTGTGGCAGACACCCCTTTTTTGTCCTTCCATATTCTTTCTATACCTTTTTCTTTTAGTATAGAATTCCCCAGCACATGGCAGCCCAGCTATCTACTGTATATCCCAGCACCCCTTTCAGCTATGTGTGGCTTGTAACCAAGTTCAGGCCAGTGGAATGTGAGTAGATGTGGGAGCAACTTTGGGGTCATGTCCTTGAAAGGACATCTTTCTCTTTCTCACATGCTAGAATAGTGAGCCAATTTCCCCCTGGTGGAGGATCATGACCAAAGGGGCAGAGGAGCCTAGAACCCAGAAATTTGGGTGACTACATGCAGAAGAAACACCTACCAGCTTAGATATTTACATGAAACAAAATTAACTTTTATCTTGGTCAAGCAGTAGCTTTTTACCAAGTAGCTTTTTGATCTGTGTTAAAATGGCCAAACCAATATTCTAATCACACAACAGGTAATCTGCATACTTTAAACTACAGTAATGAGGTCGGGTGTTAGAGCAGGAACAGACACACAAAAGACAATAGAGAAGAACAGGAGGTCCAGAAATGGTCCATGAATTTATAGAGACCAGACAGAGTAGTAAAGATGGTGGTAACACAGGACAATGGGGAAAGATGAGACTTTGGTGGATCATCCTGGGACAAGTGACTCTTTATGTGGAAACAGATAAAGTTGTATCCCTACCCTAAACCATATACAAAGGTAGACTCCAGATAACTTGAAAAGCTAAATGTGAGCAGTAAATTGATAAGGTTAATAGTAGGAAGTGTAAAATTCTTTTTTTGTGACCTAGCATGGGAAAAGACTACTCTTTACATTTTTATACATACACAAAAAATTATGAGAACAGTATAATGAACCCTTCTCTTCAGTGTTATTATCTCTTACTCAGTTTCAGTTCAAATGGCAAAGACTTTTAAAACAAGATCTAGACAGATAATTCAAGATGGCTGCGTGAGAGGTGAGACAGAGAGCTCCTCCCCAAACCACAAACAATACAAAAATATAGTTAATTAATACAACTAACCTTAAGACAGCAACAAGAAAGAAGGCTGAACCAGACTGCATACAGACCTCATGAACACAGCAGACCTCAAGAAACAGGGTAACATACAAAAGCCTTAATCCGGCAGGACCCAGGCCCTTCCCCCACCCCAGCTCACCAGCGGGAGGAAGAGAAATGGAACAGGGGGAGGGGGTGAAACCCTGGGACTGCTGGACACCTGGCCCTGGAGATCTGCTTCGTGAGCAGAAACCTATAGTGTGTGGTGCTTCGGACGCTAGGGAGCTCACACAGGCGGAGTGCTTGATAAACTGACATTCCGGCCCGGCCGTTTGTGGAGGAGGGGATCCACATCTGGCAGCCTTGTCAGAGAAAAGGCAGGCAGTCTGAGAGGCTTCTTAGCGAGAGGGCTGCGGAAGGGGCGGGGTTTGGGTGGAGCTTGCTGCCCGGGAGAAGGGAGAGCTGGACAAGGTTAAGGTTGTCTGGGTGCGCTCTGCCCAGTTGGTTGGGAACTTTGAGAGGCTTCAGGTGCTCCATCCCCCTGGCTGCCTACGCAGCTCCGAGGGCCCCCACTGTGACACGCAGCCTGCTGCACCTTCCTTCTAGCCTGTTGGCACCAGTTTGCAAACTGGCAGTCACTGTGCTGGCATCAGGCCAGCCAGGGGGAGGCCCCGCCTACAATAGCTAGAGACAAAAAGCACAGAGGGTTACCCATGTGTGCTTGGCTCACTGGCTGTGACACTGGAGACAGGCACCGCAGACAGGAAGCAGGAAACAGATCTCTCCTCCCCCCAGGCACCAGCTCCATTCCCCTATGACCCCCAGCCTCACTCTAGGGGCTGAGCAGCTCCACAGAATGGAGCTTCTGCACACTAGTGGACACCACACAGAACTATGAAATGTCAAAAGAACATGGTTCAGACAAAAATCTCACAAACCCCAGAAAGAGGGTCAAATGAAACTGAACTCACCAATCTTCCTGAAAGAGAGTTCAAAATGAAAATTATAAACATGCTTATGGAGGTACAGAAAAGCATTCAAGAACTCAGGAATGAATTTAAGTTGGAGATTCAATCATTAAGAAATTTCATATCTGAAATGAAACATACAATGGAGGGATTTAAAAGCAGATTGGATGTAGTAGAAGAGACGGTAAATGGAATAGAAATTAGAGAAGAGGAATACAAAGAAGCTGAGGCACAGAGAGAAAAAAAGAATCTCTAAGAATGAAAGAATATTGAGAGAACTGTGTGACCAATCCAAACGGAACAATATTCACATTATAGGGGTACCGGAATAAGAAGAGAGAGAAAAAGGGATAGAAAGTATCATTGAGGAGGTAATAGCTGAAAAATTCCCCAATCTGGGGAAGGAGATAGGCTCTCAAGCCATGGAGGTACACAGATCTCCCAACACAAAGTACCCTAGGAAGACAACATCACGACATATAATAATTAAAATGGCAAAGATCAAGGATAAAGACAGACGTTTAAAAGCAGCTAGAGAGAGTAAAAAGATCACATACAAAGGAAAACCCATCAGGCTATCATCAGACTTCTCGACAGAAACCTTACAGGCCAGAAGGGAGTGGCATAATATACTTAATGCAATGAAGCACAAGGGCCTTGAACCAAGAATACTCTACCTGGCAAGGTTATCATTTAAATTTGAAGGAGGGATTAAACAATTTTCAGATAAGCAAAAGCTGAGAGAATTTACCTCCCACAAACCACCTCTACAGGGCATTTTGGAGGGACTCCTATAGATGGAAGTGTTTCTAGGACTAAATAGATGTCACCCAAGGGATAGACAAAGAGTACAGAATATGATTCATAACATACAAAGAATGGAGGAGGAAGAAAAAGGAGGAAAAAAAAAAGAACCTTTAGGTTGTGTTTTTAATAGCATATGAAGTAAGTTAAATAGACTGTTAGATAGTAAGAGAATTACCCTTGAACCTTTGGTAACCATGAATCTAAGGCCTGCAGTGGCAATAAGTACATACCTATCAATAATCACCCTAAATGTAAATGGTCTGAATGCACCAATCAAAAGATTGGTAGACTCACTGAATGGATAAAAAAACAAGACCCATCTATATGCTGCCTCTGAGAGACTCACTTCAAACCCAAAGACATACACAGACTGAAAGTAAAGGGATGGAAAAAGATATTTCATGCAACTAATAGGGAGAAAAAAGCAGGAGTTGCAGTACTGTATCAGACAAAATAGACTTCAAAACAAAGAAGTCACAAGAGATAATGATAAAAGTGTCAGTCCAACAAGAGGATATAACTATTATAAATATCTATGCACCCAACACAGGATCACCTACACATGTGAAACAAATACTAACAGAATTAAAGGTGGAAATAGAATGCAATGCATTCATTTTAGGAGACTTCAACATACCACTCACTCCAAAGGACAGATCAACAAGACAGAAAATAAGTAAAGAGAGAGAGGCACTGAACAACATATTAGAACAGATGGACCTAACGAACATCTACAGAACACTCCATCCAAAAGCAACAAGATACATATTCTTCTCAAGTGCACATGGAACATTTTCAAGAATAGATCATATATTAGGCCACAAAAAGAACCTCAGTAAATTCAAAAAGACTGAAATTGTACAAACCAGCTTCTCAGATCACAAAGGTATTAAACTAAAAATAAATTATACAAAGAAAAGGAAAAGGCCCACAAAAAAATGGAGGCTTAATAACATGCTCCTAAATAATCAATGGATCAATGAGCAAATAAAACAGAGATCAAGCAATATATGGAGACAAATGACAACAATAATTCAACACCACAAAATCTGTAGGATGCAGCGAAGGCCATACTAAGAGGGAAATACATTGCAATACAGGCCTACCTCAGGAAAGAAGAACAATCCCAAATGAACAGTTTAACTCACAATTAATGAAACTAGAAAAGGAAGAACAATGAGGCCCAAAGTCAGTAGAAGGAAGGACATAATAAAGATTAAAGCAGAAACAAATAAAATCAAGAAGAATAAAACAACAGAAAGAATCAATGAAAGCAGGAGCTGGTTCTTCAAGAAAATAAACAAAATAGATAAACCCCTAGCCAGACTTATCAAGAAAAAAAGAGAGTCTACAAGCATAAACAGAATCAGAAATGAGAAAGGAAAAATCACTACGACACCACAGAAATGCAAATAATTATGAGAGAATACGATGAAAAATTATATGGTAACAAACCTAGAAGAAATGGACAAATTTCTACAAAAATACAACCTGCCAAGGCTGATCCAGGAAGAAACAGAAAATCTGAACAGACCAATTACCAGCAAAGAAATTGAATTGGTAATCAAAAAACTACCTAAGAACAAAATTCCTGGAGCAGATGATTTCACTGCTGAATTTTATCAAACATTTAGTGAAGATGTAATACTCATCCTCCTTAAGTTTTCCAAAAAAGTAGAAGAGGAGGGAATACTCCCAAACTCATTCTATGAGGCCAACATCACTCTAATACCAAAACCAGGCAAAGACACCACAAAAAGAGAAAATTGCAGACCAATATCCCTGATGAACATAGATGCAAAAATACTCAACAAAATATTAGCAAATTGAATTAAAAAATACATCAAAAAGATCATCCATCATGATCAAGTGGGATTCATCCCAGGGATGCAAGGATGGTATGACATTCGAAAATCCATCAACATCATCCACCACATCAACAAATAGAAGGACAAAAACCACATGATCATCTCCATAGATGCTGAAAAAGCATTCGACAAAATTCAACATCCAATCATGATAAAAACTCTCAACAAAATGGGTATAGAGGGCAAGTACCTCAACATAATAAAGGCCATATATGACAAACCCACAGCCAACATTATACTTAAGAGCAAGAAGCTGAAATCTTTTCCTTTAAGATCAGGAAGAAGACAAGCATGCCCACTCTCCCCACTTTTATTCAACATAGTTCTTGAGGTCCTAGCCACGGTAATCAGACAACACAAAGAAATAAAAGGCATTCAGATTGGCAAGGAAGAAGTCAAACTGTCCCTGTTTGCATGATATTGTATATAAAAACCCTAAAGAATCCAGTCCAAAACTACTAGATCTAATATCTGAATTCAGCAAAGGTGGGGGATACAAAATTAATACACAGAAATCTGTTTCATTCCTATACACTAATGATGAACTAGCAGAAAGAGAAATCAGGAAAACAATTCCATTCACAATCGCATCAAAAAGAATAAAATACCTAGGAATAAACCTAACCAAGGAAATGAAAGACCTATACCCTGAAAACTACAAGACATTCTTAAGAGAAATTAAAGAGGACACTAATAAATGGAAATTCATCCCATGCTCTTGGCTAGGAAGAATTAATATTGTCAAAATGGCCATCCTGCCTAAAGCAATCTACAGATTCAGTGCAATCCCTATCAAACTACCAACAGCATTCTTCAATGAACTAGAGCAAATAATTCTAAAATTCATATGGAACCACAAAAGACCCCAAATAGCCAAAGCAATCCTGAGAAGGAAGAATAAAGTGGGGGGAATTATATTCCCTGACTTCAAGCTCTACTACAAAGCCACAGTAATCAAGACAATTTGGTACTGGCACAAGAATAGACCCATAGACCAGTGGAACAGAATAGACAGCCCAGATATAAACCCAAGCATATATGGTCAATTAATATATGATAAAGGAGCCATGAATATGCAATGGAGAAATGACAGCCTCTTCAACAGCTGGTGTTGGCAAAACTGGACAGCTACATGTAAGAGAATGAAACTGGATTACTGTCTAACCCCATACACAAAAGTAAACTTAAAATGGATTAAAGACCTGAATGTAAGTCATGAAACCATAAAACTCTTAGAAAAATATATAGGCAAAAATCTCTTGGACATAAACATGAGCAACTTCTTCATGAACATATCTCCCCGGGCAAGGGAAACAAAAGCCAAAATGAACAAATGGGACTATATCAAGCTAAAAACCTTCTGTACAGCAAAGGATACCATCAGTAGAACAAAAAGGCATCCTACAGTGTGGGAGAATATATTCATAAATGACATATCCGATAAGGGTTTGACATCCAACTTATATAAAGAGCTGATACACCTCAACAAACAAAAAGCAAATAAGCCAATTAAAAAATGGGCAGAGGAGCTGAACAGACACTTTGCCAAAGAAGAAATTCAGATGGCCAACAGGCACATGAAAAGATGCTCCATATCGCTAGTCATCAGAGAAATGCAAATTAAAACCACAGTGAGATATCACCTCACACCAGTTAGGATGCCGCCAACCAAAAGACAAACAACAAATGCTGGCGAGGATGTGGAGAAAGGGGAACCCTCCTACACTGCTGGTGGGAATGTAGATTAGTTCAACCATTGTGGAAAGCAGTGTGGAGGTTCCTCAAAATACTCAAAATAGAAATACCATTTGATGCAGGAATTCCACTCCTAGGAATTTACCCTAAGAATGCAGCAGCCCAGTTTGAAAAAGATATATGTACCCCTATGTTTATCTCAGCACTATTTACAGTAGCCAAGAAATGGAAGCAACCTAAGTGTCCATCAGTAGATGAATGGATAAAGAAGATGTGGTACATATACATAATAGAATATCATTCAGCCACAAGAAGAAAACAAATCCTACCATTTGCAACAACATGGTTGGAGCTAGAGGGTATTATGCTCAGTGAAATAAGCCAGGCAGAGAAAGACAAGTACCAAGTGATTTCACTCATATGTGGAGTATAAGAACAAAGAAAAAACTGAAGGAACAAAACAGTAGCAGACTCACAGAACCCAAGAATGAACTAACAGTTACCAAAGGGAAAGGGACTGGGGAAGATGGGTGGGAAGGGAGGGATAAGGGGGGAAAGGGCTATTACAATTAGCACACATAATGTAGTGGGGGTGGGGGTGGGGTGGGGTGATATGGGGAAGGCAGTATAACACAGAGAAGACAAGTAGTGGTTCTATAGCATTTTACTAAGCTGATGGACAGTGACTGCAATGGGGTATGTGGTGGGGACTTGATAGTAGGGGGAGTCTAGTAACCATAATGTTGCATATGTAATTGTATATTAATAATAGAAAAATAAAAGAAAACAACATCTAAAAAGCACAAGGCATAAGACAAAAAAAATTATCAAAATTAAAGATTTGTATTCAATAAAGGACATCCAAGGTACAATTAAAGAGAAATGGCAGAGTAGGAAAATCAAGAAGACATCAGTATCTAGATTTGCAGTATTCAAACTTCTGGTCTACAAGGAGGTGAGCTTGCACCCAAATGTCAATCAGTTACAGTCACTAAGCATACTGTTCAGTTTAGCTGAATTTTTCTTTTTTATAAAAGCAAGGATTTCTTGATGAAAGAAGCAAAGTACGTTGATTTAACAAACATTTCTAAAATAAACGACCCGTGCCCACTTTGAGCAGTGCTGATTGAGACTATTCAAAGAACTGCAAATCAACAAGATAAAGGCAGAAAACCCAATAGAAAAATGACTGCTGACTATGAATGGGCAATTCTCAGGAGGGGAATCCGACATAACTGACGCAGATGTGAAGAAATGCCCCAACTCACCAACAACCAGTGCAATGCAAACCAAAACAGAGATGCCATTTGCATCCAGCAGAATGGCAGTTGAAAGGGTGGATTATGATACCAGTTGTTGACAAGTGTGTGGGGAGATGAGGGCTTGCACCCTGCTCAGTGGGGGAATGTGGACAGGTACAGCCAATCTGGAAAATATTATTTTAATTAAATAGGCATATGCTTTTTGGCTTGGAGATCCCACTCCTAGGTGTATATTCCAGAAAAATTCTTCAAAAGGGGGCATGAACAAGGAAGTTCATGGTGGCACTGGTTATGGCAGCTGGAAGTCACCAGCAATCCAGGTGTGCATTCTGTGGGACTGGGTGCATGGAATGTGCTGGACCACCATGAAAGTGGGGCAGCCTTAGCAGCAATGAGTGAGGTGGACATAGAGCATAGGAAGGAGTGTTGAGTCATATGCTGAGTGCGAAAGAGTAGAAAGAGGAGGTTGATCATATACTCACAGTTCTCCAACTTTGGTCTCAGAACCAATACTCTTAAAAATGACTGAAGACTCCCCACCAGGAGCTCTTGTTTATGTAGGTTCTATCTATCTCTATATCATGGCAGAAACTGAAAATTTAAAACAACTTATGAAATTATTTAAAAAGCAAAGCCACTACACGTTAACATATATAACATCTTTTATGAAAAAGTTTTATTTTCTAAAGTAAAAAAATATAGTGAGAAGCAGCATTAACATTTTTGCAAATCTTTTAGATATCTGGCTTACTAGAAAACTGGATTCTCATATCTGCTTCTGGATCCATTCTGCTGTAATACAATACATCACGTAGAGTCTGGAAAACTCCATTGCGCATTCATGGATGAGATGAAAAAGACAATGACATCCTGGTATTATTATGAAAATAATTTTGACCTTGTGGACTCCTGGACTACACTTTAAGAACCTTTGCATTATACCATTAGTGTTTATTGACAACACATAAATACACATAAAATTTACTACACATTTTATGTTTCAGGCATATTAAAGGCTGTACATCAAAGATGTTTGGTCAGTGCCTGTGGGGTATAAAAGCAGAATAGGAGGTAGATGGGATCAAAGAGAAAATAAAACAAATAAAACAAAGCAAGGAAGAATCTAGGTGTGCTTTCCTGAGGATTATGATTAACTCAGGTCTCTGCACCTGAGGTACAAAAATGCTATAAAATGAAATGAAACAAGACAATCCAGTGTGGCTGCTAAATGGAACGTGCCTGGCCAAGGCTCTGCAGGGAGGCAAGGAGGCCTGCACATGTGTGTGATGTGTGAGTATGGGGGTCAAGAAGCAATGAGGCCCGACGAGTAGAGTTGTGAATTTATCCAGAACAAAATCCATGATGGTGGGCCAAGAGTGAGGAGAGGCAGCCTCTACTGCTTCCCTCTCCTGCTCTCCCTGACACCCTCCAAGCTCTTGGAGGGGAACCATACCCCCAGACAGACCCCAGCCTCCTGGGCTGAGGCTGGCCCAAGTGGAAACATCCACAATCCTGTCCACACCCCACCGTTGCAGTGTTACCAACCCTACTGAAGGCTGAGCAGAGATGTTTGGGACGCCCCTAAAGACCTTTTCAGACCTCTGGGCCGTGACGTGACGATCATTTGGTGGCCTCTTGGTGGTGGGCCCAGTTCTGGGCGGTGTACCACTGGGCCTCCCTTCCGGCCTATGCCCTGCCAGGTAAGGCTCAAGCAGGCTGTGGGCACCTTGTATCCCTGAATGCCAGCGGGCAGCAGTGCTCACCCTGACTTGGTCACCCCCTTGCCTCAAGCCCGGGTGGGCAGCCTCTGCCTATGCCCCTCAGGGACGTCCCGGGGACCTCCCAGGCACCAGGTGCAGGTGGAATTGAACTCTAGGTCCCTGGCAGATGCCTCACTCCAAGGCTCCCCCAACTACTAATTCCTTGCTGGCTGGCCAGCTCACCAATGGCCCTGGCCCGCCTGCCAACCCTCTTTAAAAAGGGCAAAACTGGGTGCCAGTATCTTAGCAGTTGTTATGTATTTGCAGTATTCCCCTGCAAGGCCCATTTCTCAGCTTTGTCAGAGCCAAACGTATTTTCATGTTTCTTTCAGATAAAGATATATAACAGCTGGGAACACTGAAGCCCCCTGTGGACCCTTCCCTACTCCATCTCCAACATGATGAATTTGTTGTTCTTCATTCTCTTGTATGTAGCTATACTTTTGCTATATAGATAATAATCCATAAACAAAATATTGTACTGTTTTGCATAATTTAGAATGCTCTATAAATGCTACCAAGCTGTATGTATCCTTCTGCAACTTGCTTTTATGCCCAGTGTTGTCTTGAGATGGTCCATGTTGATGCATGCAGCTCTCATTCATTCTTTCTCACTGCTGAAATGTATTCCATTGTATGAATATATCATGGGTCTCAAAATCAAATTTTCTCTTAATGGAGATTTAGGTTGTTTCCAATTGTTTGCTTTTGCAAAGGGTGACATAATAAACATTCTTGTACATATCTTTTGGTGCGTGTGTGCATGGATTTCTGTCGGATGTGGTTCCAGGTACCTGTGGCTGCAAAACATGCTATCCCAAAACTTAGTGGCTTAAAACAACAGCCATTTTATAGCTTATAATTTTGTGTGTTGGGAACTTGGCACAGGGCTCAGCTGGGAGATGCTTCTGTTCCACGTGGCACTGATGTGATTCCTCAGTGGGGCCACTCAATGGAGTCGCTCTGAGTTGGCCTGGAAGGTGGTTTGGCAGGGAAGGAGGGAGTGAGGGGGTAGGGGCCAGGCAGGGAGCACTGTGGCTCTGGCTTGGCCCCAGCATGGAGTCGGTCTAGCAAAGTGTTAGGAGCACAGACTCTTGGCCAGACCACCTAGGCTTGAAGGCTCCTTCCTTTTGTGCTTTGCCTCACCTATAGATGGAGGAAGGATAGATAGTATGACCTAATTCCTAGGGTTTTGTGAAAATTAAACTCATTTTCTTTGTAGAGTGATTTAAATAATGACCAGCACAGAACAGATGTGATTTAAAGGAGGATTTTTTCCACCTTAAAAACAAGTACCAATTACCCCTTAGAGGTACACAGGGCAGGCTGTCTTCCTTATTTGATATGTGGGAAACAGACTCAGGGTTTAGATGGTGTTCTTCAGGGACAGCTGGATTATCTGGGCTCTGGGTTGTCCCATCAGGTGGGGGGGAGGGACATTCTCGCCCAAAGTGGCTCCCAAGCATTGGTGAGCTTCCGTGGGACTCCTGTTGTGATGACACTGTGTGGTGACACTCACTCTTCTGGCAGCAGAAAAGCTGCAATCCAGTTTGCTCCCAGCAAAGCTGATGGTTTCCATTTTCCACTCAGCACTCTGCTGCTTGAGAGAGAGTGATGTGGCTGGCCTGGAGATAGCACCCTTCCCTGGAGTCAGGGGAGGGAGACTCCCTCTTCCTCCCAGCCAAGGGTTGCCCTCGACAGCCCTTCCCACCACTCCCTGGGGGGGGGCGTGCCACAGCTGATGCGGTCATTTCCACAGGCTGCTCAGATGCAGATGGAACACTTCCCTGGGTTTTGAGGTTTAAAAGTGGGTCAGTTGAGGCCAAGGCTTATCCTGAAGAAATGAACTGGAAATTGTGGGATTTCAGGTAACAGCAGAGGCCTAAAAGGTGGAGGATGGGGGGTAAGCATTGCTTTCCAGATATCTGTTAACGTCGTTCTAACTCCTGATTCCTACCCTCCCAGCAGATACCTGAACTAATCATCGATGAGCCTCAGGAATGAGCCCACTTCCTGCAGTCATCCCTGTGCACCCATTCACCCATTCATTATTTTCTTCATTCTGTATCCCTGCTTCTATACATCCATCCACCCATCCACTAATCCATCCACCCACCCAATCCATCCATGCCTCCACCCGCCCATCTACTTGTCTACTCATCCACTCTGCATCCATCTACCCATGCATCCATTCACCCATAGATCCATGAATCCATCTGTCCATCCATCCATCCACCTATCCATTCACCCATATACTCAATTCACACTCATCAAGGGACAAAAGGCCCAGGCTTTAGGAGCCAGCAGCCTGGGTTTGCAGACCTGGGTGCTGAACTTACAGGTCGGCTGCCCTTGGGAAGGTCACTTCACCTCTCTGTGCCTTAGTTTCTTCAGGTGTGCAATGGAATGACAATAGTACCTATTTTATAGAATCCTTTGTGAGGCTTAAGTGAGATGCACACTTGTTAGCGTGTTCAGCACACACAGTGTTTTATGTGTTAGCTGTAATTTCTCTTGTTCTTCACACTCAAAAAGCAATGCTCCCTCCTGATCTTGGAAGCCAGATTTTAAGAGAGTCCAGAAGAGGGGAGGATCTTTGTAGTGATTTCCCAGAGCCCTGCCCCCCAGTCTTGGTTGCTGACCAGCTTGAGGCTGCTCTTGGGGTCCTGGGGCCTGTTTACCCACCTGTGTCTTGTTCCTTCCAATGGGCAGAGATCCAGAGACAAGAAAGATGAGAAAGGGATTACCAGCCCCTTTTCTATCTCAGGCTTTCCATAGACCTTCTCTGATTTTACCTTCCTTACACCCTTAGGAGGTGTAGGGCTAGTCCCATTTTCCAATAGAAAAC
Organism: Smutsia gigantea; assembly: GCA_032199065.1. Classification (NCBI taxonomy): domain Eukaryota; kingdom Metazoa; phylum Chordata; class Mammalia; order Pholidota; family Manidae; genus Smutsia; species Smutsia gigantea. The sequence goes on along the minus strand of JAVSCE010000377.1, from coordinate 585,054 downwards.
TGAGGCTCAGAGAGATGAACCGACGTGCCCCAGGTTATGCGCTGAGTAAAGAGCAGAGTTGGGATTCATTCCTGGGCCTTGCAGGCCCCAGAGCTCCATGCCCTCTCTCCAACTCAGAGTTGGGTTTCTTGCCTGTGCCTGACAGCCCACCTCGGCTCTCCCTTCCCAGCTCAGTGTGCACCCTGCCCCCTGCCCATGCGTGAAGTCCCAGGAGCAGATGGAGATCTGCAACAGTTTCAACTGGGGTGAGGTGGGAGGGCGCATCGCTCTGGGGCTTCCTGGGTGGGCAAGGTCACTGTGGCTCTCACCGTGGTGGCAAGCGTGTCTGGCCAGCCTGAGAAACCAGTGGGAGGGGCGAGGAGAGGTTGTGCCCCTGCCTTCCTGCTTGTTCTCAGCCCCCTGACAGTGCAGGCTGCGAGGGCCTGTCCCTTGGCAGCTGAGACCCAGTCTTCTGAGGCCTGCAGCAAAGCCAGGCATACAGCGGGGCCCTGTCCTTGCCAGGCTGGAAGCTGGCCAGAGGCTCGGGCAGATCCAGGCCCCTGGGAGCTTGGGAGGCACGTCCCTTTCACCGTCCTCCAGCCGGGGCTGGCACCCTATATCAACCCAGTTTGGTCCCACCCACCCCACACATGTGTTTGGAGCCCCATCCACGTGCCAGTCAGTCCCGTGCGAGCTACAAACAGCACCTACTCTCATGGAATGAACTTCAGCCCCGTGCACATGTGAGACCCCAATTAACCACTGGGTGCTCAAGAGCAGGGTGCTCCAAAGGGGTGGCCGTCACGGAGGGGTGCAGGGAGCACTGGGTCAGGGGTCCAGGACGGGGCTGGATTTGCCACGCTTGCCGACGTTGTGCTGGGCACAGTGGAGGAGGGGCTCCAGGCTGGAAGGATGAACACAGCGCCACTGAGAATGTCACAGCGACAGCTGAAAAGCCAGGTCCCTCACGCTTGCCTCGGTGTGCATCTTCCTTTAAAACAGCCTGGTTCTGTGATGCCAACATCCCAAATATCCAAAATCCGTCATTAGGAGATGGACCCGTCCAGACACCATCAGCCGAGGTGGCTGTCAGGCACAGGCAAGAGCAGCAAGTAAGCAGGGACATTCACACAGCGGCGTGCTACGGAGCCATAAGGAGAGCCAGCCATGTTACGGATGAAGACGGACCTCCCAGGCATGATGATGAGCCGCAGTGACCCGGCGCACACACACACACACACACACTATACATATATACATATGTAGATATGACTGTATCTATACAAAGTCAGGAACAGACACACTACGATATGGGGATGGCAGTAAGAAGAGTGGGCACTCTGTGGGTGTCCTGATTGGTAAGGTGCACAGGGGTGCTGGCTAGCCACATCTGGATATGGGTGCTGGCCACACGATTGTGATCATCTGAGAAAGAACATGCACTTTAATGTCTGCTTATTACTCTGATAAAAACATGAAAGCAAACAAAGGCTCGAGCGACCTGGTGAAGGGTAGTCGTGGGCGTCCGTGGGGCTTTAGCTTCTCTGGATTCCTTTGCTGAGCACGGCGCCCAATCACCTCCCTGCAGGGGGGCTCAACCTCAGGGCATCTTACGGCCAGTGTGGCCAAGTGGACTTTCCCTCTTAGAATGTGCACTGCGGGCAGAGTATGCAGAAAGACCAGGAATTCACCGACTCCATGGGCTGTTGGCTGGTCCTGCTCTTGGACCCGTGGGGTCTGCAGCCTTGACTGCTAGACAACCAGGCTTCCCTCAGCCTTGGCAGCTCATAGCCCACCTGCAAATTCCACTTGGCTTGGGTCAGCCAGCCGGTTTCAGGGAACCTGTCTCAAAGGTACTGTACCAACTTTGCGTAGCACCGGCCTTGGAGGTCCTGCGCTGGGAGAGGGGAGCCCAGACTTGCTCCTGTAGCCTTCGGGACACTCTTCACCAAGGAAGGAATCAGGGTGCTTCTGAGATGCCCATCCAGGATCCCACCTAACCGTCCATGGACTGCGCATGAGCAAGAAAGAAAGCTTTATTGTTACACAAGTTGCTTATGTTCGAAAGTTGTTTGTTACTGAGATAGAACCTGGCCTGCCTGACTGTGCCAACAGCTGTCATTTGGCATGTCCAGCCCAGACCTTTTTTCTGGACTCCAAACAGGCATATCCAATGTGAGCAGCGCGTCTCCAGCCAGAGGCCCACTGAGCCCCTGCGTTGCCGGTCTGGATGGACACTACCCCCATCCTCGCTCGTGAGCCTGAAACCTTGCCTTGTCCTCAGCACCTGCCCACCCCTTGCCTCGTGGGGCCCCAGCACCCGCTCCCCCTCAGCACCGCCCTGAGGGCTCACAACCACCACCTCTTCTCTCACCCTCACTTCTCTGCCTTCACACACCGCCACCCTGCACTTAAACTTAGACGTCTGCAGCTCCACTCAGCCCCATACACTGCTCTCATCCATTCTCCCCCCTCAGCCAGAGTGGGCTTTGTAAAGCTAACATTGAATCATGTCGCCTGATTCTCTGACCCTCTTCCTGGGCACCCATGGCTTCCCAGCCCCACCCCTGCAAGTCATGTGGGCATGTCCAGTCACTGGTCCTCGTTTGGTCCTGTCTCCTGGCCACAGGCATCTTCATTATCATGTCTTTTATTTTCTGAATTCTGGTGCTTGCTGACCCTGGAGGGACTGGCCCTCAAACTCCTAGAGTGGGTAAAGGACACATCTGCAAAGTGTACTTTTCGCATGCAAGCCGGCCACCCCGAGCCCACTCCTGGCCATTGCCCTCTGCTCTTGTCACCCCAGGACCAGGTACCCGGCAACCAGGGATAGCGTCTGGGGCCCAGAGCCCACCGAGATTTTCCAAACTAGCCGATCCTAAGCCTGCTGACCTGGCCACCCATTCCACTCTGTGGAAACCACAAAAAAGGCTCTGACCCACATCTCCCCATTATTCCTTCTGCCTCCTGACTGACCCCAGGGCTTCCCTGCATGGCCCCCCATGACATGGTGTGTTCTCTTCTCCGGGACCTGTAAGTATGGCCAGTTATTTCTCCAGTGGCATCTGCTTCCTCCTCTGTTGCCTTTACCAAGCCTACATGACAATAAAATGCACAGCAAGCAGCACCGTGCCGCTCTGGGCCTGCGAGCTTCTTGCCTCCTCCAGCCTCTGTCCTGTCTGTGGAGGCTCTCCCTCCCCCAGCGCCAGCCGGGGTTCTCTTTCCCATCTTCTGAGGCCTCCCATACAGTTCACATCATGCTTTACTGCAGCTGGTGGCTACCAAGATCATCCTCCTCAGGCAGGGTCTTATTTCCTGTGAAGCAGCAGCTACTGTTTTCTTGCTTACTAATTGTATTCCTGGCACACAGTAGTGCTCAATGAATACTAGCTGTGGAATGACTGAATGAACAAATGGCTGTTGAACATAAGCCATATTATAACGGAGTTCAGCTACCCTGCGGACCCTGGCCAAGAGGAGCAGGAATAAGAATGGTGCCGTTTCTGTGGTGGATTAAGGAAGGCTGCTACATTTCTCAGAGGAAGGTTAGGTCTATTTCCTCTCCGCTTGGCGAGAGCTACCTTTTGACCAACAGAACATATTAGAAGTGACATTGTAACTTCCCAGCCCAGGTCCAGTTCTCAGGAGATCTGCAGCTTCCCCTGTGTCTTGGAACCCGACGCAGATTATTCGTGGGACTGACACTCGCAGCTGAGCGCCCAGCTGGCGGGCAGCCCTGACTGCCTGCCATGCAAGTGAGGCCCTCCTGGACCTTACACCTCGGAGACTAGCTGAAGCAGCTGAATGGGCCTCCACCATGCTACCTGAAGCAGAAGAACTTCTCATCAAGTCCTGCCAAAATTCCTGACCCACAGGAATCAAGAGCAAATAAAATGACTGTTGGTTTAACTGCTCAGCTTTGGGGTGGAGGGTTAGGCAGTGTAGACAATGGGAGGTGACACCCTGCTTCATGCTAGGCCACAGCCCTGCAGTATTATGAAGCGCCCAGCACAACGGCGCTGCAATGAAGATATGATCACCGTGTTACAGACAGAGGCCAGGGATGAAATGACTTGCCCAGTATCTGAAAGTTAGAGAAAGTGACAGAGCAGGCTATGGTCTGGCTCCAAAGACACCCTCCTTCCGTCCACCCTCTGCCCTTCTCCATCTGGGAGAGAAATAACTTGAGACTGGTGGATGGGTCTAGGGGTGGGGTTGGAGCTGGGACCCAAGAGCCACCATGGTGGGAAGAGGAGGGGAAGAGGGTGTTTGGGGTAGACACCCCCTGACCAGCCAGCCCAAAGCAGCCCCAACCCTGGATAAGCATGAATGCTTGGCTGCGGGCCTGGGTGTGAAATCACACTTCCCCACCAGGCCAATGCTTGGTCACAGCATGCCCCTGGCCTCACACCGCCCTGCTCCCTCCTCTTGGCTGTGTCTGGGAACAGACGCTGTCAGCGGTGAGGGAACACCCCGAGGCTCAGCCACGCTTGTCCGGAGGCATTAGTGTGAGGCTTTGAAGTGGGGACCTCCGGGCCTTGCTCACATGCTCTTTGCCGGGCTTTGCCCGACCCCTTTCTTTGGGTCCTGGCTGTGGGGGCCGCCCAGTGCAGCACGGGTGCTCATGGCTCCGCTGGTCCTCATGGGCACTTGGCTGCCCGGCTCCCATCATCCCGGCAGGGGCTTGGAGGGCTTGGCACAACCCTGGCCAGCACAGGCTGCCAGCCAGGCTTCACTGGCTCCTTGGTCAATGAGGAAACCAACAGTAGTAGGTGCCGACTGTCAAGACTTGGCCCAAACCGAGAAGACAAAAAAGAAAAATTACCTGCGATCCCTTCACCTGATGGTGTCTATCGCGGGCAGTTCTTTCCAGCCTTTTTTTTTTTTGCCTCTTTTTTTTCTTTAGCCTTCTTTCTGTTCCTGTCCTTTTTTCTCTTTTCTTCATCTCCCTCCCTCCTTCCCTTCCCTTCCTTCCTTCCTTCCTTTTTTTGTTTCAATTTTTGAAAATCAATTTCATGCATGTGCATAGTTTAGAATCAACTAGTTTTACAAGGCTTGTTATGAAAAACAGCAATCCTGGACCTCTTTTCTCCCATCTCCTCTTCCCTAAGGTTGTCTAACTTCAACTGATTACCTCATTGCTTTGCCAGTTACCTCCCTGCAAACCATCTGTGTGGGGCTAGTTCCTGAGTTTTCAGTTTAACCATCATCCATTCACTCCCCACCACTCATGAAGAGTGTTTAGCCCTTCCTTTTCCTTGCCTGAGAGCACACACCAGCACATTTACTCATATGCCCACCTTCCGCCCTCAAAATAGAGTTATTTTGCTTAGACAGCATAAATTAAATTATTATAATTATGAATTATTATAATCACTAGATCTAAACTGTGCAGAACATTATGAATACTTTTCCTTCTCTCCCTTTCTGTCTCTGTCTCTCTTCCTCAGTGTTTGCTTAGCTTTCAAAGCACCTATCACAAATTGTACCCCAAATGTTGCCATTGGTCTAAACCTTGGGTCAAGATGTTCATTTACATCAGCCATTCTGTCAATTTCATGAGGGTGAAGTCCCTCCCAGAAACTCTCTGACATCTTCTCAGCTGTCCTGGCTACCCTCTCTTGAGGAACAGAGCTGCTGTCCTGCACCTCCCCTTCTTCGTCTACCTGGGGACTCCCTCTGTCCCTGTCTGATTTCCTGAATGCCATCTCTAGCTTTTTCTCAGTTTACTCCCTCTTTTGTTGGAGCACACCTTTCAGTTGCTTCCCGTGAAAGCATGCATAATGGGTAAACTCTTTGAAACCCTGTCTGGCTGAAAATATCCTGGCCCTTTATGGGTGGTTTGCTTAGATATGAAATTTTAGGTTGGAAGCAATTTTCCTTCAAAATTGTGTTTTGCTTTGTGTTCTGGCTTCCAAAACAGCTGAGAAGCCATTTATATTCCTGATCTTTTGTATGAGACTATTATTTTTCTTTCTCTTAAGAGCAGAGGATCTTTTCTTTGTCCCAGTATTCAGAACATCCAATTAATACACCCTAGGTGGGTCCATTTTCATTTATTGTGTTGGGTTTTTTCTTTTTTCTTTCTGGAACTCATGTTCTTTATTTCTGGGGGATTTTCTTGAATGATTTCAGTGATGATTTTCTCCCCTCTCTTTCTGGAATGACTATTATTCAAAGATCTTGTGAGTTAGGCTTCAAAACTTACCTGTTCTGTTAAATGTTCTTTTTTTCTCTTTGAGCTCTGTGTTCCTCCACTTGATTTTCTAACTTCTGCCATCATGCTTTTAATTTCTAAGCTCATTTTTTATTCCCCGAGTGTTCCTTTTTATGACATCCTTTTCTTATTTCTGGAATGTAGTGGAATCTCTTACCTCCTGAGAATATTAACAGTAGTTCCTTGGTGTTTTCTTTTCCTGCCAGCTTGCTTCTTTCCGCCTTGTTTGTGTTGGTGATGTTTCCATTACAGCAGTTCCCAGACATCTGGAATCCATAGTTTTCTGCTCATATTTAAGAAGGAGAACTACAAGCTGAGCTCAGAGCTCACAGGTGTGGGTTCTGGGCTGTGAGTTTCACCACAGGATGAGTAGCTTGGCAGAACTTTGGGTCTTCAGATCCCACACAGATGATTCTGATTTCTTTCCTAGAAGGTAAGGCCTGTCTGCCAGTATTCAGGAAGAAAACCAAGGCACAGAGAGATTAAGTAACTTGTCCAAGGTTGTAAAGTAAGTGGTGGAGCTGGGATTTGAGCCCAGCTAGACTGTCCCTGACTATGCTGTACTATCTCAGGTCGCATGCAGGAGGGGCCATTACTGTACTAAACTACTTTACTGGGCTAAGGGCTAAACGCTTGTTACCTACTTTCAAGTCAATGTCCATAGGGGTTACAAAATGTATACTCACATATCTCTTTCCTTTTCTTCATTTTCAGTCTTGCCACCACTGAGTGTTATTATTAAAACAAACCAAATCTTGATGTCACACTCAAACTATTAATTTCATAAATTGGATTCAAGATATCAGAGAGGCTAATTAAGCTACCAAGGATCACACAATGTAAGTTTGAATCCTATGCTCTTAACCATTGACTTATCCATTTATAGGACACTTTACACTGGATCATATCCTTTCCTATATGGATTTCATTTGCCTCAAATGCACTGTTATTTTCCTCTTGGGGTGTGTCTGACTTATCTTTGAACTTACAGAGCTGCACATAGGGCCTGACACATGGTAGGCATACTTCTTGAAATAAATCAAGCCCATGTACACATGGGAAACTGAGGTTCAGAGAGGCCAGTGACCAATACCACAGGGACCAGGACCCGTGACTCAAGGACAAGGGCCCTGGCACCATCCTGGAGGCCAGATCGACATGCCTGAACCTTGTAGGGATCAATGGTTTGGTCAACAAAGGCCCTGCATGTTCAGAGAGTACCTGGCGGGGTGGGGCTCTGGCAAGGAGGGGAGCAGGGAGGCTGCAGCCTGCTTGAAAGTGGTGGGCTCTGCCAGAAACTGGAAGGAGCAGAGCCATGTGGACTTGCCCTTTTTATTCTTCTGAGTCTCCTCCTTGGCCCCGGTGCTGGGATTGCCAGGTACTTTGCCAGTTAAATCTGAATTTCTAATGAGTAACAAATAATTTTTGGAATAGGTATATCCCAAATATTGCATGGGGATATGCAAATACTAAAAAGTTACTCATTGTTTACCCAAAATTCAAATTTAACTGGGTGTCTTATATTTTTATTTGTTAAACCTGGCAGTCATCCCTGGTACTGGCTGCCCAGGCTGGTAAATGGTGCCCAGGAAGGCCTGATTCTTGGTATGGTGCTACTTACTTGGCTGTGTGTCCTCAGGCAGGTTCTTTATTTTTTTAAATTTTTTGTTAACGTATTATTGATATACACTCTTATGAAGGTTTCACATGAAAAACAATGTGGTTACTACATTTGCCCATATTATCAAGTCCCCACCCATACCCCAGTGCAGTCATTGACCTTCAGTGTAGTAAGATGCCATAGATTCACTATTTGCCATCTCTGTGCTACACTGTTTTCCATGTGATCCCCCCACACCATGTGTACTAAACATAATACCCCTCAATCCCCTTCTCCTTCCCTCCTCACCCACCCTCCCACAACCTCCTCCCCTTTGGTAACCACTAGTTCCTTCTTGGAGTCTCCGAGTCTGCTGCTATTTTGTTCCTTCAGTTTTGCTTCATCATTATACTCCACAAATGAGGGAAATCATTTGGCACTTGTCTTTCTCTGCCTGGCTTATATCACTGAGCATATCCTCCAGCTCCATCCATGTTGTTGCAAATGGTAGGATTTGTTTCTTTCTTATGGCTGTATAGTATTCCATTGTGTATATGTACCACCTCTTCTTTACACATTCATCTACTGATGGACACTTAGGTTGCTTCCATATCTTGGCTATTGTAAATAGTGCTGCGATAAACATAGGGGTGCTTATGTCTTTTTGAACCTGAAAAGTTGCATTCTTTGGGTAAATTCCAGGAGTGGGGTTCCAGGCTCAAATGGTATTTCTATTTTTAGTTTTTTGAGGAACCTCCATATTGCTTTCCACAATGGTTGAACTAGCTTACATTCCTACCAGCAGTGTAGGACGGTTCCCCTTTCTCCCCATCCTCGCCAGCATTTGTTGTTCTTAGTCTTTTTGATGCTGGCCATCCTTACTGGTGTGAGGTGATATCTCATTGTGGTTTTAATTTGCATTTCCCTGATGATTAGTGATGTGGAGCATCTTTTCATGTGTCTGTTCGCCATCTGAATTTCTTCTTTGGAGAACTGTCTCTTCATATCCTCTGCCCATTTTTTAATTGGGTTATTTGTTTTTTGGGTGTTAAGGCATGTAAGTTCTTTTAATATTTTGGATGTTAACCCCCTGTCAGATATGTCATTTACAAATATATTCTCCCATACTGTACGATGCCTTTTTGTTCTGTTGATGGTGTCCTTTGCTGTACAGAAATTTTTAGTTTGATGTAGTCCCATGAGTTCATTTTTGCTTTTGTTTTTTTCCCTTGCTCAAGGAGATGTGTTCAGGAAGAAGTTGCTCATGCTTGTATTCAGGAGATTTTTGCCTATGTTGTCTTCTAAGAGTTTTATGGTTTCATGACTTACATTCAGGTCCTTGATCCATTTTGAGTTTACTTTTGTGTATGGGGTTAAACAATAATCCAGTTTCATTCTCTTACATGTAGCTGTCCAGTTTTGCCAATACCCGCTGTTGAAGAGGCTGTCATTTCCCCATTGTATGTCCACGGCTCCTTTATCATATATTAATTGACCATATATGCTTGGGTTTATATCAGGGCTCTCTAGTCTGTTCCATTGGTCTATGGGTCTGTTCTTGTCTCAAGCAGATTCTTGCCCTGAACCCTCATTGCACATGAAGAGGCTGACCAGTTGCTCTGTGGGCTCCCTTCCAGGTCCCAGAGGTCAGGTGGGCCCCAAACGGAGCCTTGGCTGTGACCTCATCTCCTCCCAGCCGCTCAGGCCCAGAAGGCAGCCTGCATTCCTAGATCTGACTCCTGCTGCTCCTTTACTCCACCATGGCCATCAGCCCCCCTGCATCCCTCCCTGCTTGCCACAGACCCCTGTACAGCAACTCCAAATGGCAGGCCAGGCCCTGGAACCAGGGAATTTGGGTGGCACTGCTCCATGGAGCAGAGCTCCCACCTCACTTGGAGTAAATCAGAATCCCTCCAAGGGCCTTTGCCAGCCCACCACCCTCTCCTAGCATTCTCTGCTCACAGCCCCCAGGCTCCCCACTGTGTCCCGTGTGCCTGCCTCAGGCTCTCTGCGCCCAGGTGGGCCTCGCCTGACAGCAAGGCTCTGCCCCTGCAGTGCCAGCCCGCTTCCCGTCCAACACCAGTGCGGCCTCCACCCCCAACCCCACAACCACCTGGCTCGCCTTTTTTCTTGCAGCATGTACATTTGTGATACTTGCTGTGCTGTTTTCAGATTCTGCCCTAGATTGAAAGCACATCAGGCTGAAGGCTCTGCTTTTTATCTGGGCATCTATCACTTTGGACGTTTGTGTTCCCCAAACCAAGTCATATAGCAGGGCTCATTGTATATGGCTGAAGGAAGGAATGAGGAGTCCCTAGGTTAGGAGAGGCATGTCAGTCTGTTCAAGGCCATGTTTTCAGCAATTGCTGGGGTGTACTTGGTCTGGGGAGCCCCAGGGGCATGCATTTCAATTGCACTTAAGGACTTCCAAATCCGATAGTGCAGGAGGGAGCTGCCTCTGCACCTCAGTCTGCTCATCGGTGGCAGGGGCTGCTGGGCAAGACATTCTCCAGCCCCCCAGCATCCCCACAGCCGATTGGCTGGTGGCTGACCGCTGACCTCCCAGCAGTGACAAGGCAGAGGGCAGCTGGGGGCTTGCAGAGAGGCCTGCTTAGGGATGCTGTGTGGACTGTGTAGCAGCAGGAGCAGTTGGGTGACTCTGAGGGCAGCAGCTTCCCAGGGGCTGTCACCCCAGGACTGGCAGTAGGAAGGAGCCTGGATCTTGCTAAAGCCCGGTCTTCTGCAGCACCTCTGGAGGCCCAGCAGGTGATGTGCTGCATTCCACAGCCTGGACACAGGGCCCTGCCTGAAGCAACACACAGAAATCCCCACTGCTGGGGCTCTGCGAGGAGGGGGCCTGGCCTGGGCTGTGGGCATGCTCACACACTACGTGCTCACACTTACAGCTGCTGGAAGAATGAAACGTTTCCATACTGGTCGGTATGGAGCTCTTGTCTACGTACCAATCCCACAAGTCACTCAACAGCATCACCGGTGGCCGCTGTGGTGGGTGACAGACCTAGAGGGCCTCCTGGGCTGTTGAGTAGGCTGAGGGGCAGCCCAGCTGCAGCATGTGCGGCTTTTCCCAGTGAAGCAGGTGGGCAGTCAGGTGGCCTTGACGGTGGGGTGTCGGGCAGGGTGCAGTGCATGCTCTTCAGATCAAGGCCATGTGGGAAGCTGTGGTGTCCAGGTGTGATGGCTACCTGAGCCCTACAGACTGGAGTGATGGGGACAATGGTGCAAGTGTCAGACCAGGGCTCAGACTTCAGTGCTGCTTTTCTGGTGAGAGCTGCCTCCAGGGAAATGTTTCTGGGGAACAAGCAGAGGGAATCCAGGCTGACTTGGTGAGCCATCTGTCATATGACTTGCACCACTTGGTCAGCAGTATTGGTAACAGGTGTGGTGTATTTGCAAATGAAACAAAATATTTTAAAGGTTTAGGTGGCTATTTTAATTCACATACCTGGTCCCAGGTATTAAACATTTTGAGTATCATACGTGCTATGACTTTGCCCAGTTCCTGTGGGGACTGTGGAAAGTGCCCAGGGCACACGGGTGCCCAGTGAGCACAGTGCAGACCTGCTGGCATATCTCTGAAGCTAGGCAGTGCCTTGAGAGGCCTGGGGAGACGGGTAGGATCATAAACCCCAACTCCCAGCACTGGGGTCTAGCAGAAAGGAGCTGGCGTGGTCCAGGCTGCCTGATTCCAAATCCTTCTAGGTACAAATGAGGCTCAGCTCCTTGTCTCACCTATGCCCCATGTGTGGGAGGGGGCAGGGGCCAGCCAACAGCTCCCTGCCTAAACCGCTTTCTTGGTGGCTTCCTGCTGCTGCAGCCCAGCCCAATTCCCAACCCTCTGGACTTCCAGCCGGGTAAGGGGCACCTTTGAGGTTACACGGTCTTGGGGGTGAATCTCAAGATTCATGAGCTTAGAAAAGTGACATGACCCTTTGAAGCCTCATCTGTAGATGTGATAAATCACAGAATCATCAGGAAGGTCTTAGAAATCAGAGCTAAAACCCTGCAGGAACTCCATCATGGAATACATTTGTGTTCCAGACTTCTACTCACATGTCTGCCACCCCTTTCCCACCTCTGTGAATGAATGAGGTCCCTTCTGGTGACTTCCACCCTGCTTGGGATTCAGTCTCAAGCTCTGATGAGTCTCACGTGGCCCTGCCTTGTCGGGCCTGCCCTCCCCTACTCTCCCCTCACAGGCCCCCTCTGCTCACTCTGCTCCGGCCACACAGGCCCCTCCTCACAGGTTCTCAAAGCCACAGGCACATCTGACTCACAGCCTTCGTGCTTGCTGTTCCCTCTGCTTGGAACCTCCCAGATCGCCCATTCCCTCACCCGCTTCAGGCCTCTGCCTGTGTGCCCCACTTCAGAGAGACTTCCTCTGCCCTTGCCCCCTGAAAAATGTCCTCCCCTGCCCCCACCATGCCTTCATCTTTTAGGTTTAGCCTCCCCCCAAGACTCACCAATAGCCACGGTGTCCATGTGCTTGCTGGCTTCCCCCTGGGCTGTGTGCGAACACTGGCACCTGTCCTTCCCTCTTCCTGGCTCCCAGGCCACAGAGAGCGGGGTGAGCACCGGGCAAGAGTTGAATGATAGAGGCTCACCCAGTGGCATGCAGGTTCAAGAGGGCAGCCCCAGGGGCCTAGCATGGCTGGGCAGCTCTGCAGCCTCTCGCAAAGCCTGGTGGGGAAGCTGGTGCTTTGGCTGAGGGCTCTGGAAGGAATAGAGAGAAGCTGAGTCCCCGTGGGAGGCAGTGGGGGAGGCTGTGAACCTAGAAACCTCAGCGCTACAACCAAATGCAATAGGCCAAGTACAGGTGCTTTGAACGACACTCATGGCCCAGAGAAACGCCAGGAGGACAGTGTCCCTCGCTGCGCACAGCATCAGTGGCCCTTGCCTGCCCGTCCCCAGCTTATGGGAGACAGAGTGCTGGCGCCCAGCAATTCCACAGCAGTTTCCAGCCTAGTCCCTGATGGAGAGAGCCTGGAAGGCAGGGCCTGCTGTCAGGAAAGCCAGGGCTGGCGGAACATGGGGCCGTGGGGCCGGGGCTTCCATTCGCTCCGCAGACAGCCCGCCAAGGTCCTGCTGCCTGTCCAAGGACATCCAGCCTGCAGGATGCCGCCTTTGGGCAGGACCAGAGGCCTGGGTACCACTGGCCAAGAGCTCTGCCTTCTGTGGCCACTGGGACCTGGACCCCACAGCTCAATTTTACCATGTGGCCAAGAGCCCCCAGATCCCCTTCTCCAATCTCCCACCCCCACTGCACCCTCTTAAGGACTAAATAGAATGGGGGGGGGGGCACCAGATTTCAAGTTTTCACAGAGATACAAAAACTACTCAGAAAAATGACCACGTGCTCCCTGTGGTCCAGGCAGTGTGGTCTGGAAGAGGGGGACCAAGAGAGCGCCCACACTCATGACCCCAAGGCAGGACTCCACTTAGGGGCCTGGGGCGGAGAGAGGCTGTGCGCGTCTCCCAGAGCGGCACCCAAGTGAGTGAGGTAGTGGGGCCCCCGCCTGGGGAGGGTGTCCCTTGACTGGACATGGCCTTTGTGCCCGACGGTCTCCCTCCACGGCGGCCTGTGCAGCAGGTACAATCAGCTGCCCAGGACAGGAAGACCATGGCTTGGAGAAAGAAAGGGCTGAGGTTACACGTGGTAGGGCTGGGCCGGGCCCTGGGTCTGAAAGCCCAAGCTTCACCCAGGACCCTCCAGGGCCTCCTTCAGGCTGACTGAGCCCACACCCCTCACTCTACAGACCATGAAAGAGGGGATCGGAGGCCCAGGTCGCCTGTGTCGGGTCCCCTTTGAGGGAGGGCCAAGCCAGCCTGCTCACCGCAGCTCCCTGTCACAACGATGCCCTCCGAGAGGGACCGAAGTGCTTCTCTCCGTCACCTCATCTTCCGCCACTTCTTGCAAGTCCTTGGTCCCAAAATACATCTCTTTGAGGCAGTCAGGGCAGACCTGGTGTCACCACCATCTTGGGGGAGGAAACGCAGGTCCAGAGAGGTGGAGCTACTTATTCAGGGTCACACAGCAAGTCAGCTGCCTCCATTCTCAGGACTTGTTTTTCCTCTTGGCTGTGGTTAAAAATAAGGTCTTTGGATGAAAGACTGAATTCTTAAGACTGACTCTGCTCTGTGAACTTGGGCAGGTTGTGTGAACTCATTTTCTCCCTTTTTAAAATGTTAAGGATGATGTTACAGGGCACTGCTGGGGCCCTTCACTGGCATATTCTGCCTGGCACTTGAAGTGCCCTATGGACAGTGGACAATATTACTCCCTGAGAGGCAGCCGGGGCCCGAGTAAGTGCCGTCTCTTCTGACCCAGTCTTCACTGTCAGTCCAGGCCCCGACCTGGGCAGAGGCCGCCCTGCAGTTTGGGGCTTCGGACAGGGGCAAGCCGCTTGCCCCTCCTGGGTCTCTCTGGGGGCCTTGCCATTGTATTCTTCCCCCCCAATCTGTTTTGAATAAACCACGTTTTCATCATCTTGAACAGTAATCCCCAGCATCAGAGGAATATTGTGAAATGTCAGCCCTTTCTGGAGGAATCTCAGCAACATGTTTTTTAATGTTCAGCGTCACATATGGGGACAATAAATACCGAAAATATGTGGAACAGAACAGGATGGGAGCGTGCTTGGCACTCAGCTCTGCTTCCCGCCGCCCTGGAGCCTGATTTTTGCATCACAATAAATTAGCCGCGGGTGGGAGAGCCCCAGCTGCCCCCTACGAGCCTTCTGACCCTGGGAACTAGGTCTCGGATTCCCAGACTCAGGCCTCAACCAGACTCAGGTCTCGAGGCCTTGTCACCAGCTGCTCCTGGATGTCGCAAGTGATTGCCTGGCTGGGCTGTGTCCCACGGGTCTCATCGGCATCAACCCTGGCCACACCTACAATCTCCCCCACCTCGCAGGCAAGGGAGGACCTGACACCCAAGAAGTGGGACTGGCCGGCCCCAGATCAAACTCTCAGGGAGTCACAGAGCTGGAACCCCCGCCTGACTTTGAGGACTCAGCATGCAGTGCTCTTCCATGTGAGGGTCACAAACTCCCGACTGTCAGAGCTGATAGGGCCTCAAAGATAAATCGCCTTGTTCGCCTTTCTCATACCAGAGATGAGGAAACTGAGGCCCTGGGCGTATGCGGACTCATGCCAGGCGTGAAGCATGTTATTCCCAGAGTTCCTCTTGATTCAGAGGGTCTGTGTTACAATCAAGCTCAGAGTGGTATGAGACGTGTGAGCTTGGACAAGATGTTCAAGCTCTCTGAACCTCAGTGTCTGTCTGTGAAATGAGGGCGTGATAGTCCCCGTTCAGAGCCACGGGAGGATGAAAGGAGTCGCCCACAGAGGCTCCGGAGGTGCCTGCTTTCTCGCCTCCTCCCACCACTTTCTTATCTGTAACATGGAGATAATAATATTTGCCCTGCCTGCCCTATCTAAAAGTAGATAATGGATAGGAATGTGCCTCATAAGTGATAAAGTATTGGTCTCTGATAACTGAGCATCGCATTATTGTAAGCTCCCTGACCCGTCCAGGCTGCGCGCAGGGGGGTCTGCCCGCTGGGCTGCGACTGCAAGCAGAGGGCCTGCTGACTGCACCTGGCCTTGTCGGAATGTCACGTGGGGGCAGGTTCTCTTCCTTTTAAACATGAGGAAGCTCAGGTTCAGAAAGGGGAAGACACCTGCCTGTGAGTGCCCAGAGGGAGGGCCCTCTGTGACCAAAGGCCTGTGCCCCCAGGGGCCAGGCTCCCTCCCCTGGAGCAAACTGGCCACTCCCTGGTGGCGCACATTCTACAAGTGCCTGGGAAGCCGCCCTGTCTACCCGCTTTCCTCCAGTGTTTGCTGACTGTTGGCTGGTGTCCCCTGTACTCTCCCTAAGAATGCAGGCTGAGCTGACCTGGATCGTGGGTCCCAGCCGAAAGAGGAGTCAAGCCAGTCTTGACTCTGCCTCTTGCAGCTCTGACCCTGGGCCCGTCATCTGGCCTCTCGGTTCCTCATTTCCCTTCCTGCAAGGTGAGGCTCACTAGCCTCCTTCCCAGGGATGCTGCAGTTCGGAGCTGATTGAGTGACAGCCCTACCTGCGTATAGGTGCTCAATAGATGGGTCACAGCTACTTTCTGGATGAGTCTAGGCTTTTCCTCCTGAATGGTCTCATCTGGGCACGGCTTCTTCTGACCTTGTCTCAATTCCCAAGGTGCCCCTGCTGGTGTGAGTCTGGCTCCCATCCCTGGTAGTCCCCCTGCCCAGCACCCCCAGTAGCTGGCTCACCAAGGCCATGCAGAAGTGAGTCATCTGTTTTGGTCTGGGTCCTTCAGGGATCACTGCCTCTGTTGGCCCCAGGTCAAGTGACCTGATTCCTCTCCAACAAACAACAGGAACGGCTCACCGCCCAGTTCCCAGCCCCCTCCCATTTCTCTGTCCAGTCTTTCCGGTCTCTGGGACCCCATTTACTTGTACAGCCATTTCTCCATAGACTCACTCCCTGCATGCCCACTCAGGGCCTAGCACATAGTAGGCGCCCAGTTAAAACTTTGACAAACGTGATTATTTATTCCTTTGCTCCCTCACCCAATCTGTCATCCAGCAAACATTATCAAGCCTGCTTCCTGACCTCTCAGTGGACTGTGGGGACTGAGTCTTGGCGGGGGGTGCCTCATGAAAGAGGCAGAGGAAGAGAAAAGTTGGGGTCCCAGAGATGGAGGAGAAGCTGGTCCGAGGCATTGGGCTGGGGGTGGAGGAAGGTGGTGCGGCCTCTTGGAGGAGGTTCTGCTGAGCAGAGCATCAGGAGGAGCCTGGAGGAAACGGGAGCCTGGCAGAGGCAGAATGGAGGTTTGGATTATTTAGGACTTGGGGCTCCTGGGCCAGTGGTGGGGGAAAGGGCTATAGACAAGGGGACATGAAAGGGCAGGGGAAGGGACTGGAGGACACCTGGGGAGAGGAGGCCTGGAGCTCAGGTGCCCACAAGGGGCCGGCCTGAGGAAGGATAGAAACCCAACAGGCTCTTTCTGGGACAGGAGTCGAGGCTGTAGGGGAGCCCAGTTAAATCCAAAGGTTGCTCAGTGGTCTAAGAGGGAGGGACTTTTACGGGGGAGCCACCTGGTGGCAGCATACCCAAATTACAGACTAAGCCCTGGGGTGAAATCTTATCTCAGCCTGAAGAGTCCCCCGTGCAGAACCTAGGCAGTGCTGAGAAGTGGGACTTCTTCTAGAGGACTGAAGGGGCCAGGGTCCACATGGCCCCCACCTGCTCTTATCTGTGCTAGCCCTGGAGTGTGAGGGTGTAGGGGGAGGTGGCCGGATTCATGGGGCTCCGGACAGCCCTGATGACTCTGTCTAGTCCCATACTGCTGAACTTACCATCATTCAATTCTCCACTTTTGGAAACTGGACCAAGGAGCCCTGTGATCTAGATGGGATACATGGTGACCTGGCCACCTCTGACCACCACTGGGAGGACCCCATCGGAAGAAGGGCCACCCCTCACCCCACATCCCCCAGAGCAGGGCAGGGTCTCCCCAGCCAGGGCAGCAGCCTGTGGGGTCAGGGCTGGCTGAACAAGCCAGGCTGCTGCTCACGACTCCCTAGAGGCAGTGAGTCCTTCCAAGAGTGCAGGTCCCAGTCTGGGGACAAGGGATCCACCCACGTAGGCCAGAGGGGGACAGAGAGACCCTGAAAGGCTTGGTGGTGCAGGCCATGAACACCCTCCTGTCTCTCCTCCTCCTGGCCTGGCTGGCCCCAAAGCCGGCCATGGCTGTCCTCTCTCTGCACCTCCCACCCGTCGGCTCAGTGACATTACTGACAGTGCCAACACCTGCCGTGGCTCCCCGGGCTCTGGGCTAGGCTCCAGACCCTCCATGCATTCAGATCACTGAATCCTCATAACGACCCCATGAGGTAGACGCTGCTGTAAACCCCATTTCACAGATGAGGGTGTGGAGGCACAGTGAGGCCAAGTGGTTTGCCTGACGTAACATACTGTTAGGGTGTGTAAGCTCCAGATCGTCAATATGCTGTAGCTGGGGACAGGGAGAGGGCGCCAGGGCTGCTGTCACCTGAACTG
The DNA here is from genome assembly GCA_032199065.1 of Smutsia gigantea. Lineage (NCBI taxonomy): Eukaryota > Metazoa > Chordata > Mammalia > Pholidota > Manidae > Smutsia > Smutsia gigantea. Next base: position 567,180 of record JAVSCE010000377.1, on the reverse strand, counting down.
CCTTTCCAAACAGTGACTTTTTCGCATCTCGTTAAAGGCAGGATGTCAGCCTGGATAGTGACAAGATATCGGCAGGAGCTGTAGTTGGGAAACGGAGCCCTCCTTGGTCCGGGAGCTTTGTGCAGGAGGTGTCCTTGTTCCCGTCCCCCTGAAGCTCTGTCTTGGGCTCCCGGCCCTACCTGGTGGCTGCAGGTGGGGCCTGCCTTGGGGCTTTGAAGGGGTAGCTTTTCTGTGCTCTCAATGCCCTGATGATGGCCACCTGGCCTCCAGCTCCATTCTGGGCCATCCTTTGCCAGACAGCTCCACGGATCTACTGGCCAGCTGGACATCTGTTCCTCAACCTTAACAGGCTTCAAGCTTGCCTCACCCACACTCCTGTCAGTAGGCACCTTCCAGTCATGTGACTTCCACACTGCCCAGCCCAGAGCCCTGGTCCCCTCTGCCCAGCTTGACAAGGTCTCCTCGGTGGGGACCCCTCCATACTCCCAACCCTCAGGTCTCTCTTTCACAGTTTCTCAGGGGCTCCCAGGGTTGCAGAATTATGTCCCAGCTCCTTGTCATTCAAAGCTCATTGTGGTCAGACCCCCAACCAATCACTCCCTCCCCCTGATTTCCTTCAGGGAACCAGCCTGCACCCCCACTTCCCATTTCCATGCCAGAGCCAGTGTTATTCCCACCACCTAGAAATTCTCCCTGCTTGGCCCTCTGTCTTGACTTACTGACACCATGTCCACCACTGGAGATCCATGCCAAATGCCTCCTCCTCCAGGAAGGCTTCCCTGACCTCTCCTCCACTGGAATTTTGAATCCGCCTGGGCAGAATGCAGCTGGGTGGCAGGTGTGCAGTCTTCTTGTACACAGAAGAAAAAATGCTTCAGCTCTTAATTCTGCTCCCCATGGCTGAGTAGTCTCGTGAACATTACTCAACTTCCCCAGCCTTAGTTTCTTCATCTTTAAAATAGGAATGACAGTACATACCTGATACAATGTGTATAAAGCCTCTAGTCTATAGTAGGTAGTAACAGTGCCTTCTATTATCATTGTTTTTCATCTCTGTATCTTTCCAAAGTCTTGCACCTATATGCATCTAATAAATACCAAATTAGGGGCAGAGTGGGTATCTCAATCGCACTTTCCACTAAATGGTGATGCTATGAGATCTCATTTGTGAGCTATGAGTGTCTAATTTCTTCAGTCTCTCAGAGGGCTTGTGTTGTGAGTAGATTGGTAGGGGGTGGGCAACAGGGGGGCACTTTGAGACTGTCAGCTCTAGGAGACCCCCATGGACCTGTTTGTGGCTCCCAGGGCTGGTTGAGAATGGGCTGAGCAGGAAGATGGCCTTCTCCCCACCTTACCGTCTCTGGTGTGAGAATACAGCCTGCAGTCAAGCCCAAGTTGGTCAGTCCAAACGGGACACATACTGGGTGGCCTGATGCTCTGTATCTAGCCCCACAAAGTGAGAGTGGGGTGGTAGGGTGCGATTCAGAGGGCAGTGATCAGGTGGCTTCAAAGAGACAAACAGGGAACTTCCTTCCTCCTGTGCCCTCTATTTAGCAGTCATTGAGGAGCCCATGTGGGTCTCAGCACTGGCCTGGCCCCATCACTGGGGAAAGAAAGTCCAAGTCTGGCTGAGATCCCCTCTCTATCCACTCTGCTCCCCAAAGCAGGCACCTAGAGCTCCCCTCCCAACTTCGGGTTCTGCATCTCCATTCCCAGTACCTTGGGCTGAAGACTGGCAACCTGGTAACTGCAATTGCGAGCTGCAGGTGACAGCAGTCCCTCCAGCCTGAGCCGGGACTCGCGATCACATTTGCTTCTTTCTCCCAGCGGTGCTCTAAGAACTGACACAGAGGAACTTAGTGGGGGAGGGAGACTAACAAAAAGCAGAGAGGAATCCAGGAAGAGCCCCTTTGCTGAGGTCTCCCCACACCATTTTTTAAAAAATAATTTATTTTGGTATCATTATTCTACAATTACATGTGCAATATTATGGTTATTAAACTACCCCCTTCATCAGGTCCCCCCCACCAACCCCATTACACTCACTGTCCATCAGCGTAGTGAGATGCTATAGAATCACTACTTGTCTTCTCTGAGTTGTACTGCCCTCCCCGTGCCCCCCCAACATTACATCTGCTAATCGTAATGCCCCTTTTTCCCTCTTATCCCTCCCTTCCCGCCCATCCTCCCCAGTCCCTTTCCCTTTGGTAACTATTAGTCCGTTCTTGGGTTCTGTGAGTCTGCTGCTGTTTTGTTCCTTCAGTATTTTTTCTTTGTTCTTATACTCCACATATGAGTGAAATCATTTGATACTTGTCTTTTTCGGCTTGGCTTATTTCACTGAGCATAATACCCTCTAGCTCCATCCATGTTGTTGCAAATGGTAGGATTTGTTTTCTTCTTATGGCTGAATAATATTCCATTGTGTATATGTACCACCTCTTCTTTATCCATTCATCTACTGATGGACACTTAGGTTGCTTCCATTTCTTGGCTATTGTAAATAGTGCTGCGATAAACATAGGGGTGCATCTGTCTTTTTCAAACTGGGCTGCTGCATTCTTAGGGTAAATTCCTAGGAGTGGAATTCCTGGGTCAAATATTTCTATTTTGAGTTTTTTGAGGAACCTCCATACTGCTTTCCACAATGGTTGAACTAATTTGCATTCCCACCAGCAGTGTAGGAGGGTTCCCTTTTCTCCACATCCTCGCCAACATTTGTCGTTGTTTGTGTTTTGGATGTTGGCCATCCTCACTGGTGTGAGGTGATATCTCATTGTGGTTTTAATCTGCATTTCTCTGATGATTAGCGATGTGGAGCATCTTTTCATGTGCCTGTGGGCCATCTGAATTTCTTCTTTAGAGAGTGTCTATTCATGTCCTCTGCCCATTTCTTAATTGGATTATTTGCTTTTTGTTTGTTGAGGTGTGTGAGTTCTTTATATATTTTGGATGTCAACCCTTATCGGATACGTCATTTATGAATATATTCTCCCATACTGTAGGATTTCTTTTTGTTCTGTTGATGGTGTCCTTTGCTGTACAGAAGCTTTTCAGCTTACTACGGTCCCACTTGTTCATTTTTGCTTTTGTTTCCCTTGCCCGTCCCCACACCATTTTATGCAGCCAAAGAGAGAAACTTAGACCCAGTGAAGCCCACAGCAATTGAGCAACAGGCCAGGCACTCGGGCCAGCTCAGTGGGCTTCTTTTCATGTCATCATGTCCCACTAGGTGGGTCAGGCCTGAGCCACTTTCCAGGGTGAGGGTGTGTGCCCCACTGGCTCTTGTGCCAGCTTGCTGAGGACTTGTAGCTTTGACCACTTTGCTCCCCACGCCTGGCTCCCTTCCCTTGCCCTGACTCTCTTCCTCTCACTCTCCTTCAGCAGATCCTCTCAAGGGCCTCTGCCATGCCAGGTGCTGTGGCAGGTGCTGGCCGTTAGAGGGATAACTGGCTCCTTTCTGCCGGGGTGGAGGTGGGGCGGATGCTGGCCGGTGCACAAACACGGGTGACATACCTTTCTAGTGTGCTGAGTGCCGCAGTAGGAGGAAGAGGAGCCAGCCTGGAAAGTGAAGGCAGGCTTCCTGGAGGCAGTGATGCCCACGGTCAGAAAGGGCCCACAGAATTCATCAGGAAGAGAGATGGGCTGGACACAGGGTAGGCAGGTTGGAGGAGACAGAGCAGGATGGAACGAATGGTGTAAGGCACAGGCCTGGCCATCATCAGAGCCCAGCTGGAGGCTGGTGGTCATAAAGGGGGTGCAGAGGAAGGACAGTGTCCCCCTGAGCTTATTACCACCCCTCTTCCATGTTCCCCCTCCTTCTGGGCCTCTCACAGCTGGAAGCCTGGGGGTCATCCAGGCCCCCTGTCTCCAGCATGACCCCCACATCCAGTTACCAAGTACCAGAGACTCTGCCTCCAAGATAGCTCCCCTCTTTTCCCCACTCACCAGTTCCGCCTCAGTCCAGGCTCCTCTAGGCTGGCCAAGCTTGCTGTATTCACCTCCCAGTGGGTCTCTTGTCTTCAGTCTTGTCCCCCTCACATTTGTCCTCCACTCCTTGGGCAGAGTGAACCACCTACATGTAAACCACACCTCAGCCCGCCTGCCAGCCTTCTGCTGCCTCTCTACTGCTCTCAGGGTGAAGTCCAAGGGCCTTACAAGCTCTGCCCAATGACCAGGTCCTTACTGACCCTTTCAGAGAAGTGTGGGTTTAGGCTCAAGGCCCCAGAGAAAGGGGAGCTCACACACACTGAGAAACCCAGTTTGAGACAGGATCCAAAGGGTTCCAGACCCATGAAGGCAAGAATTCCCACTTTTTGGACCTGGGGGCAAGGGGGTCTCTGACCTGGAAAGAGCTCATGGCTCTGTTATCAGAGCTTTAAATGTATACAGTTTGTCAGAGCAGGTGTATCTCAGCCACAGAGTCCCAGTGTTCTGTTCCCAGGCACCCAGGCTGCCCTCCTGAGTCATTTATGTATGGCCTTCCTCCACATGAGTGAATGTTTCAAACTGGATGCAATAATTAACAAGTCAATTGGGGCCTGTTTGTGGATCTATTGTGAAGGATGAGTACTTGCTTGCTTAAGTGAGGCCCTCGAATGACAGTAAGTAAGAGCTGTCCTTATGGTGAAGTATAGACTGAAGCTGCATCTGGGGTAGCCAGGGAAGGACCGAAAGCCTGAGGCCCAGATGTGCAGAGGGTCACATCCAATGAAGGAGGGAGGCCTTGTTCTCACACACGACCCTGGTGATTCACACAGTGGTGTCCTGCTCATATTTGTCTTCTCTCTGCACTGCCCTGCTATGGACCCAGAGGGCAGAGGGCAGCCAGCTGCACCCAGAGTCCCTGAGGCCAGCTCTGTTTCTGGCAGTGTCAAACCCCCAGTGTCTCTTGCACATTAACTAGTCCCAAGGTGTAGTGGGGAGCAGGGGAGGATGCTCTTGGGTTCTTCTCTTCAGGATGTCACAGACCAATGGACAGCAAAGTCATGCGCTAAATAATCAGAAACGGGAGATGGGAAAATATTTATTGTAGCACCAGTTATATTTGGGATGACCATATAATTTATCACCTAAACTGGGACACACTGGAGAGTAAAAGGCACTATTAATAATTATGGGGCCACAGGTATAACTTGGGACTCCCTCTTACTTATACACAGGATATCACTGAACTCCTAGAACAGCCCCCTAATTGGATATGATTAAACACTTGTGACTAGACAGTAGCTCTGAAAGTTAAGTCATTTGCTCAAAGTCCCAAAGCTAGAGCTGGCATTGACTTCAGTTTGGTCTGATTCCAGATTTGCTTGTCTTTCTTCCTCTCAGCCTAAAGTCTGCCTGTTCAGAGAAGAGGTTGCTTGGGGTGGGTGTGGGGGTGCTGGACTGGGATGTGGAAGTGGTGGGCTGGAAGGATCAGGAAGGCTTTTTCCAGGGCCCTGGAATGTAGAGCTAGCCCAGGGGGTCAGTTCCAGGTCCAGGCTCCTTAGGGACCCAGAGAGTCCTGAGGCTCAGGCCTTCCATGCTGGGGGGATCCGTTTGATGGATCCATGCCCCCTGGTCCACCTGTGCTCCGTAATGCCCAGGTACGTGCCTGCGTCAATCTGCACATGTGGTCACAGCACTGGAGAGTTAGGTCAGTGCAAGCCACACAGATACAACCTGATTGACACATGGACATATGAAGATACCTATAACTTCACAGATGTAAGCAGCCTGAAACAATATACCCACGTGTCAATGTGCACACACACATACACACACGAGTCTCATACGCAGACTCAGTCTCTCTTATCCCTCCTCATGTACAATGTGTGCACACAGGCTTTTGGCTAAGACTTTCAACAGTTACCATGTGCCTCACCCCACGACACCCCCAGCTTCTCCCCTGGGAACCCCTGCCCCCCTCACTAAGGGTGGCAGCTTTGGGCCCCAGCCTTTATGCAAATGCCAAACCACAGCTTGCTCCAGCTTTTCTCTCCTCTCTAATTGACTGTTTTCCCTACTTGCTGGGACTGTGGGAGCCCTGGGTCGGCATTCAGAAGGGATCTCCCCCCACTGCCTGGCCCCTCCAACTGGGGCTCCCGGCGCTTTTAATCTAGTTACTTTTCCATCAACACACTGGGAGAAAGACACAAAGGGGCATAATCGTATCTGTGGCTGTCGATGTTCAATTAACCGCATAACCTTTAGGCTCTCTCTCTCTCTCTGTCTGTCCTGCCCCCTCCCTGCAACCTTGCCCCTTTTTCTAGGCAGCGGCCCCTTTGAGCCTGACTCTGGTGCAGGGCCTCAAACACCCCACACCAAAAAACCTGGGCTCCTGGCACCTAGGGAGATGCCTCCACTCTTAGGGGAGATAGGCCGCCAACCCCAAAACCAACTGCACTCCCCATCAGGCCCCTGCGAGTCCTTGGTCCTGCCCGGCCCTGGGCTCACTGGTCACTCCTGCTGGCCCATTCCGGGCTTGGAGCGAGGGGTGCCTCCGGGAGCGGGCACCCTGCAAAACTCCGCTTTCTAGCTCTTGTCTGGGGCCAGCAGCTGTCATTTGCCGGGCGTTCCGCTTTCTCCACTGTACCATGCTAATTTTTCGAGGGACAATTTTTCGACAATGAGTCCTCCAGCCCGAACAGAAACCCTTTATGGGGCCGGCCCCAGGGAGGCCGCGGTGCTGCCAAGGCAAACAAAGGCTCATTGCTGCTGCCGAACATGCCTGCGCCTTTCAGGCCTGAGTTCGCAGAGCGCGCCGCCTCCAGCCCGCGCCGAGGCAACACCTGGTCCGCCGCCTCCTGGCGTCTGATCAAGATATCAGTCACCGCGGGGGGCAGGGGGCGCGCGGCGCGGAAGGCTCCGGAAGTCCGCGAGCGCAGGTAGTCGGTCCGCCGGGGAGCGCGGGGGTCTGGGGGGACAAAATCAAGCCCCAAAGCTGAAGCACTTAATTAGGCTGATATCATCCCGCACAAATGTTCCTCCGAGAAGCAGGCTTCTGGGCACCAAAATTATTTTGTGATTAAAAGTGAAAACGAAGGAGAAATTATTCTGCCTTCTGAGGAGCTGGGAGGAGGAGTGGGGGACTAGGCGGGAGCCGCGGGGGCAGGCGGAGCGGGGGGTGGCTGCACCCAGCCAAGCTCCCCTGCCTCCCGCCCACCAGTGACTGGGGCAGAGAGGCCCGGGGCCGGCATCTCACTGCTGCAACCCCATACACATTCCAAATGGCGACAACAATGTGCGGATGCTTCATGTCGGTTATTTCTTTGACCCTCACACCAGGCCTCAAGGGCAATACATGCTATCACGATCCCGTTTTGTAGGTGAGGAAAATGAGCTCAGAGAGGCGGCATCTTACCCAAAGTCTGATAGTAGGTCAATGACGAGTGGGGAATGGCATAGGGCCTGTCCTTCAAAAGGCTCTTACTCCTGGAAGACAGTAGGAAGATGTGGCCATGTTGCCGGGTGAATGCCTGACCATCACCCTCTCTTCCTCAGACCGTCTGGCTCCGGATGGGGGTGATAGTCCCAGCTCCAGAGGGGAGGGCCCTGGGGAGGGCAAGTCTCAGGCCACACATCCACAGTCGCAGAGCCTCAACCAGTCCCTGGTCCTGAGAATCCCACCGACCTGCTGGCCCAGCCCAGCCCCGGAGCAGCTACCGCCTGTGAGCCACAGACCTGTGGCTTCTGTGGGCACTCCACGGCGGTGTCTGAGAGGACGCCTTGGCAGGCCGGGTCCAGGTCCTGGTTCAGTCTCTTTATTGCTGTGGGACCTCAGTGAGCAGCTTAAAGGCCTGGGCCCAGATGTCCCCACTCTGACATGGGACAGTGGTAGCCCTACCACCTTGTGGTGCTCTCGGAGGATCAGCCCCTGCATGCAGGCATAGCCCAAGGCTGGCCATGGGTGTGCTCAGAAAACCCCTGTGTGGGGCTGCACCAGCCAGCAGGCCCTGACCAGGCCACACTGAGATGCTTCTGCAAAACAGGTAAAGAGCTGTGCCTGAGCTTCTCAAATGCCCGCTGGCCATTTTGGTCCTTCCCTGGGACACGCCACTAAACTTGCCAGGATCCAGCACTAAAGGGGCCGAACAGGGAGTGCCCGACCTGATCCAGCCCCAGGCGCCCATGCTGTACTGGTTGTTAAATATTTTGAGTATTGCCCCTGATTATGTATGGAATAAAATACTTTGCTGTTGACTAAGACACACACACACACACACACACACACACACACACACACACACACATATATAATATTGAGACACTGAATATATATAATATTGGGACACCTTATCTAGGCAATGTCCTATTCAATCAATCATTCATTCATGACTTATTTAGAGAGCAATTTATTATTGACTCACTGATACACTGATTAGTCATTCATAAACTCAGTTGTTAGTTATGCTACAGTCACTTCACCCACCTACAGAAATCTCTTTTCATGGACCTGGGCACACCAGGCAGGCCTGCGGGTCTCCCTTTTGAGAAGCCTGCAGTTTACTGCAGGGTATGGAGTGTGTGGAGCACCTTCTCTAAACCAGTAGGTAACTGCCAAGAAAGAAGAGTTCTGGTGTTCAAGGAGAGGGGTCAGGTGGCCTTGTGAGGAGGGGGCAGCTGAGCTGAATCTGAAGAAGGGACTGGACAGAAACACCAAGGTGGGGGGCTCTTGGCAGCTTGGCAACAGGGCAGTGGGGATTGTCAGATCTGCCTACTAGGCAGCTATTTGCCAGTGACACGAGACATGAATCCAAGGAGGCAGAGCTGGGAGTAGGGGCGACTTCTAGAACTGTGGGCCATCATGCAGAGGGCTTGGGCTGAGCCGGGGCAGCGCTGCACTGGAGAAAAAGCACGGGCTTGGGGACAAACCTGCATTCTCACTTGCTTAACCGGCTGGGAGGACTCACACAAGTCCCTGAGCCATAAAATGGGGGCAACGAACCTATTTCATCCAGTGGTCATGACAATTCCATGAGCACTCAGACTCTGCCCCAAGAGCAGGGCCTATGGTAGATATTTTGTCACACTGTAAGCGCTCAGTAAAGGGCTGTATTTCTCCCAGGCTGGTGGAAATAGGAAACCAAGAAGAGAGGATGAAAGCGAGAGAGCCCTTGGGGTTGAATCAGCATATTGGATGCAGCAAAGAAAAAAGCAGACTCCATAATGATTGAGATCTTCTGGTGGGAGGAAGGCAGTGGCATCCTCTGAAACAGGGACACTCAAGGACAAACAGGTTTGTATAGTGTGTTAGTTTACTGTGACGAATTACTTCAAAACATAGTGGCTTAAAGCAATAACAAACATTTCATATGGCCCACAATTTCTGTGGATTAGCAGTCTGGGAGCAGCATAACAGTGTGGTCCTGACTTAAATGAAGTAAAATCAAGATAGTGGCTGGGGCTATGGTCACCTGAAGCTTGACTGAGGCTGGCAGATTAGCTCCAAGGCGGCTTAGTCATACAGCTGACAAGGCAGTGCTGGCTGTCGGCAGGAGGCCTCAGTTCTCCCACGTGGGCCTCTCCACAGGGCTGCTTGTGTGTCCTCACAACATGGCTGCTGGTTTCCCTCAGAAGGAACCCCCCCCCACCCGCACCCAACTCTATTGGTGATGCAGACCAGCTCTGATTCAATGGGAGGAGACCACACAACACAAGAATCCAGGAGGCTAAGATCTTAGGGGTCATTTGGAGGTTGCCCACCACGGACGGTGATTTAGTGGGGCCAGTTTTTGAAATATAAACTTTTAGGTGCTGGTGGGGGACCCAGACAGGGGAGCTCAGAAGGCCACTAGCAATGCCTATCAGCGGTAATATCCTTATGATTATTATACTACTATTATTGCTGCTGCTGGGACTTCTTCTAATGTCACTCCCCCATTTTAGCACCCAGTGTATGCTGGGGCCACGCCGGGCACACTGCATGGCCCTCGGCTTTCACCCTCACAGCAACCCTGTGAGGTGGACTTAGTGCCCCACTTGCTGGAGTTCATACAGTGAGAAGAGCAGAGCTTGGATCAGAACATCCAGCTCCTTCCTTCACCACCTTCATCTCCCTTCGGTCCAGGCTGGACAATGCTGCCGGCACCCTCCAACACCCCAGACTCTCCAGTGCCTTGGACGTCATCTTGGGGGCAAGGGCCCCAAGGTCAGCATTCCCTTCTCAGAGGCAGGCACACTGACAGAGGGGTCTTAAGTGCTAGGACCAAGCAGGGCCCACTACTTCCGCTTCCAGGTCTGTGGGTGGTGCTGGGGCTCCTGAAGGGGACAAGAAGACACCTTGCCTTCCTGCCTGCCACCTGAGACCTTTCTCCAAACCTGGTGAATTTGAGAGGGGGCTTGGGGGTTCTCTGCACACCCCAGCCAGGTAATTTGTCCCATGCTCCACCTCCTGAGTGCTCCCGCAGAAGGCTGCTCCATCCCCACCTAGACAGTAGGCCTCCACACCTCTCTCCTGGGCAACCAGCCGATGGAGAAGCCTGGGTACAGCCAGCAGGAAAGTGTGGATTACGTATCTCAGTTCAGCTGGGAACCTCATTTAGAGATACCGATGCTGATACCAGCCTCACAGAACAAGGAAGATTCTGGCCAGCTCAAGTATGGAAGTGTAGCAGTGGACGGTGTCAGGAAGGATCAGAAGCAGGGCAGCTCTGGAGACCTGGGCAGGAGGAGTCCTGGGCTTTCTCTTCAAGCAAGGCCGTAAGTATCTGACGCTCCTTTCAAATTTCTGTTGGAAAGAATTTGATTGGTCCAGCTTAGGTCAAGTGCACTCTCTGAGACCAATCACAGCACTGGGGTGTGTGTGTATGTGTGTGTGTGTGTGTGTGCCTGCCCGTGTGCACCCACTCCTGCATGTGCGTGTGGGTATGTGTGGTGTGAATTCCCAAAGAAGTCACCATGAGCTAGGCTTCTATCCCAAAAAGTGTCAAGTAGAGCAAAGGGCCAGATTGTGACTATTTCAGTCCTTCTGGGCCATATGATCACTATGCAATGACTCAGTCTCTGCTCTTAGAGCTCTAAGGCAGCTATAGACCAAAAAGAATGAATGAGACTGGGTCCCAAAAAACTTAATTTTCCAAACAGGCAGCCAGCCAGATTTGTCCTGCGAGTCATGGTTTGCCAGTTCCTGAACTGAGCGCTAAAATTGTTCCATGTTCGGCCTAAATATTCACTTCCTGTGTGTGGTGGATGTGCAGATGCAGCCTCGGGGTCCCCTGAAAGGAAGGACTTGCTGCCCAGCTGCAGGGAGGGTGGCCGGTGGCTGGTTTCCTCAGCTACACAGAGCCCCCTCATCTGAGGTCGTGCTGTATTATAGATAGGTCTTGGCCATTTCGGTTGGCCCAAGGCTTCCCTGGGCCTGTGTCACAGTTCAGCAGCCTCCTCTGTCCAATCCTCCTTTTACTATCATATGTGCATTCCTGGGAGAAAATTTTTTAAAACCCAAACTTGTAGTGTCACATGAGTGTGTTACAAAGAACAGCTGCTCTGAGGGGCCCCAGCGGGCTGAAGGAGCCAGGTCTGGTTTCCCAGAAGAGGAGGCATTAGGGCTTCCTTTAAAGGATTCCCGGGTGAGCTAATTTGCTGTAATGTGCAGGTGCTGAGCTGGGTGCTGGGTGGACAGCATGTCGAGGGGGTAACCACATCACTGTGGGGATGGGGCTCCCCTAAAGGCTGGGGCTGTTCTGAGAGGGAAGCAGGTCCAGTGCTTCGAGGGAAAGGGCAGGGCTCGGCCCATGCAGGGTACCTGGTGCTTAGTGTTAGGGGGGCCTGGTGGAGGCTCTGCTCACTCAGAGAATTCTGCTGTTCTTCATGGCCAAGGACCCCCTACCCTGGAGTCTTCAATTCTGAGTGCCATTCTGGGCTTCTGGTTTTGTGGTGTCACTGGGATGCGTTTGGGAAAAGGACAGAGGAAAACAAGCCCCAGCCGCCCTCCACGCCATCATTCTTTGTCATTCAGTTGTGACCTCTCTCGCACTAAGCCCTGTGCTGTGGCTTGCCAGGGGACCCAGCCACGGCTGCCGTTCTTAAAGAGGTCACCGTCCGTGAGGCGCATGGAGACACCTGCAGGATGTCCTGAGTGCCATCAGAGACACCCAAACCTGGTGCCTTTGGGAAGGCTCCGGGAACCAGGGGATGATGTGGAAGGGTGATTGGGATTCCAGTAGGTAGGCAGAGGGGAGCGACACCTTAGAGAGCAGAATGGCCAGACGTGGGCCTGTCAGGGAGTGGAGAACTCTTCTAGGTGGGAGGTGGGGAGGGCTCCCAGGAGGGCAGGCAGGAGACAAGACTGAAAGGTAGGTGAGTGCCGGGCCCCAAGGCACCCCAACTATGTTCCCCCACAGAGCCGGGAGCACCCCCGGTGTCGCAGGTTGTCTCCACAGCCAATGAGGAGCCACAGCTTAGGTGCTGAATTATTTTGTCATGTCCGTTTTAAAAATGAAGAAAGTGAAGTGAGAGGGGAGGAAGGAGCTGCTTCCGGCTGCACAGCCAGTCAGTGGCAGGCCAGTTTGACCTCATGGGGTGGAGGCTCCACTCCCTCCCCTCTGTGGGTGTCGGTGCTCTAAGCCCTGCAGCCTGGGGCTTTCCGAGCAGCATCCTCCAGTCACAGGGACAGGGACATTCTGCCCTTGCTCCGAGTCCCCAGGGCTCAGGGCCTCCCAAGGGCCCAAGACATTTGCTCCCAAGATGATCAGACTCCTTGTTTGTCCACTGTCCAATCCCCTGCCAGCTTCAGCTGTAGAAGCCTATGTGAAGGTAGTGGGAGACGCATTTGGCATTAATGAATCATTCAACAGAGTTACTGAGCGCAGGTGTTTGACAGGCGATGGACTCTGGTGAGCAAGGACAGACACGAGGACCAAAAGGCTTTACATTTGGGAGAACCCTGGACCCTGATATTCCTCTTTCCAAAAATTAAGGGAAGAGTGACAGCTGTTCAGTGATGCAGGAAGCCCTAGCATGTGCTGGGGGCACAGCAAAGCAGGGGCATCCCCTCAAACTGAGCCAAAAATAAATTTAAAAATTAACTTAATGTTTTGAACAAAGCACAACACATCAGGGGAAAAGCAGAGCTTTGAGGTGGGACTGCAAATTAGTTCAACCATTGTGGAAAGCAGTATGGAGGTTCCTCAAAAAACTCAAAATAGAAATACCATTTGACCCAGGAATTCCACTCCTAGGAATTTACCCTAAGAATGCAGCAGCCCAGTTTGAAAAAGACATATGCACCCCTATGTTTATCGCAGCACTATTTACAATAGCCAAGAAATGGAAGCAACCTAAGTGTCCATCAGTAGATGAATGGATAAAGAAGATGTGGTACATATACACAATGGAATATTATTCAGCCATAAGAAGAAAACAAATCCTACCATTTGCAACAACATGGATGGAGCTAGAGGGTATTATGCTCAGTGAAATAAGCCAAGCCGAAAAAGACAAGTATCAAATGATTTCACTCATATGTGGAGTATAAGAACAAAGAAAAAAACTGAAGGAACAAAACAGCAGCAGACTCACAGAACCCAAGAACGGACTAATAGTTACCAAAGGGAAAGGGACTGGGGAAAATGGGTGGGAAGGGAGGAATAAGAGGGAAAAAGGGGCATTACGATTAGCAGATGTAATGTTGGGGGGGCACAGGGAGGGCAGTACAACTCAGAGAAGACAAGTAGTGATTCTATAGCATCTCACTACGCTGATGGACAGTGAGTGTAATGGGGTTGGTGGGGGGGACCTGATGAAGGGGGTAGTTTAATAACCATAATATTGCACATGTAATTGTAGATTAATGATACCAAAATAAATTATATATATATAAAAAAAAGAAAAGCAGAGCTTTGCCAGGTGTCCTTGCACTTGATTGACTGAGTTTCATAGTGCATCTTGTCAGGGGAGAGGGGGAGTGCACCAAATGTTCCCAGTGCTTGGAGGCCTCCTCAGTCCTCATCTGCTCTGCGGAGAACCAAAAAGATACGGCAACATGAGTAGGTGTGGAGGATCTTGTCAAATAAGGAAAAATTGGGAATAACCCCAATGCCCAGTGATAGGGGATTAGTCCCCTATATCAGAGGATGTGGCATGGCTGCACTCTGGGTGTTGTTAGAAAGCATGAGGAGTGTTTAAGGTTTGGGGACATAGTATCCCACAGAGTGATGTCAGCTTATCAGGTCACAAAGCAGGGCTCAATGTAATGGCCTTTGGTATGAAGTAGAGAGGCACAGAAAAGCCAGAAAGAAAGTATTCCAGAATATAAGAACAGCACATCAGTACCTAGTACAATTATAGGCAATGGTTATTTTAATTTTGCTTTTATGTGTTTTCCAAATTTTCCATAATGATGATGGAAATTTTCAGTAACTGATTAAAAATTGCAATGGTTCGTGTAAAGCACTGCCTGCCTTGCTAAGCACTCTAGGGCTGCTGCTGGGAGTGGGGGAGTCGCTCAGGTGGGGCCCGACCTCTGCGGACTCCCAGCCCTGGACACAGAACTACACAGAATCCTTTGGGTAGCCCCTTGGGGACTAGAGCTCCCGCTGAAGGGGTGGGACTCCAAACCATGAGGTGCCAGGCACAACCCAAACCAGATACTGCCCAAGTTCCTGTCAGGTGGCAATATCTGCTTGCTGCTTGCCTAAGCGGAGGAGAAGGCAGCAAAGCAAGTGGCTTGCCCAAGGCCTCCTGGCTGGGCTAGGACAGCTGACAGCACCAGCCACCGTGCTCCACTGGTCACCAACCGTCATTTGTCTTGGGCCCTACAGAGCATCTTCAAGAGGTGATGCTGATGTCACCATGGTCAGTGTTTGCCAAGGACCAGCTGCCATCGGTGGCCAAGTGGGGAGGTGGGTATGATGCAGATCAGGCCCCTGGGAATTAGGGTAGGCTTCCCAGAAGAGGTGACATTTAGAGCTTGCAGGACCCTGGAAACTCTCAAAGCTGCCAAGATCTGTAAGAATGCAGCAATAGTAGAATTGCAGATACTCTAATGGGTAAAGATAAGATTTAGGAAGAAATGGGACTAGGGTGGACTTCGTGGAACACTGCCTATGTCTAGGTCTTCCTGCCCGGCTCTTTGGCCGTGACCCCCTCCCCTGGTCTCAACCCCCTGGGACCCTGCTCCCCGGGTCTCTGGCCTGGAGAGGAGGGTCCTGGCTGGTCTGCTCGTGTATATCTGTCAGGTAAGGGACAGCAGACCCAAACCAACTCCTTCCCATGTCTACCCCGGCTTCGGTCTAAAGTCCCTGGTACAAAAAGATAGCAGAAGAAAGGCTAGCTTTTGATGTGAATTAAAATAATATTTATGGAATATCTGCTATATGCCCATTGTTGTTGCAGACAATGGGTAGAGTTCTGGAGAATAATTTAATCAAATAAACTCTCAAAAATAATGTAAGATTGTTTATAATCTGGGAGTAGATTATGTGTGTGGGGGGCCAATATCTGATACTTGTTATGACAGGCAGGGAGGCTTCCCTGAAGGAGGTAGGCTTGAAAGGCAAAGGCAGATAGGTGGGTGCTGACGTGAGCTGGAAGGCCAAAGGTGGCAAGGGGACGCAGGGCCCACATGAAACCCCAGGTGCTCTGGGCAGGGCAAGGGCTTTGCGGTCAGATAGATCCTCTCCCCACCCTAGTTCTAGCTCTGTGAACTTGGCCAAGTTTCCAGGTGTCTCTGAGCCACATTCACTCATCTGCCATATGAGGCCAGCAAGCTGTAGGAAGCCCCCTAACACCTGTGTGACCCAGAGCAGCGCCCTCCTCCCTGAACGTTGGGTTGAGGAGTCTGGAGTTGGCCCCTGAGGCCTGTAAGGAAGCTGTGAGTGTGCCCTGAAATCAGTGCCAAGGGGAGATGGAGCAGTGTTGCTATATGAGGTGGTGTGATGTGGGATCAGTTTACCACCTCCTAGATGTGGGTTCTGGAAGGGAGAGAGCAGGACTTCACCACACCCCTGTCACTGACCTGGTGGTTTGGAACCTACAGGCCCTCTGTGGCTTGCTGTCCTGTCAGCATACTGCCCTCAGCTAGGAAGAGCGGGCTTCATTCATGGCAGAGGTACTCCCCCGAGCCCACCAAGGGGGTCAGGATAATCTCTCCTCCTTGATTCCTCCCGTACAGGGATATACTCCACAGTTTGCACCTTGTTATTTGATTTCCATCTTATAAAGTACTGCCTCAGTTTCTTTACCTGTAAAATGGGGATAATAATACGTAAGTCTGACTGCTGAATTTTATCAAACATTCAGTGAAGACCTAATACCCACCCTCCTTAAAGTTTTCCAAAAAGTAGAAGAGGCAGGAATATTCCCAAACTCATTCTACGAGGCCAGCATCACTCTAATACCAAAACTAGGCATAGACACAGACAAAAAAGAAAATTACAGACCAATATCCCTGATGAACATAGATACAAAAATACTCAACAAAATATTAGCAAACCAAATACAAATATACATCAAAAAGATAATCCATCATGATCAAGTAGGATTTATTCCAGGGATGCAAGGATGGTACAACATTCAAAAATCCATCAACATCATCCACCACATCAACAAATAGAAGGGCAAAAACCACATGATCATCTCCATAGATGCTGAAAAAGCATTCGACAAAATTCAGCATCCATTCATGATAAAAGCTCTCAACAAAATGGGCATAGATGGCAGGTACCTCAACATAATAAAGGCTATATATGACAAACCCACAGCCACCATCACACTTAACAGTGAGAAGCTGTAAGCTTTTCCTTTAAGATTGGGAACAAGACAAGGATGCCCACTCTCCCCACTTTTATTCAACATAGTTCTGGAGGTCCTAAACATGACAATCAGACAACACAAAGAAATAAAGGGCATCCAGATTGGCAAGGAAGAAGTTAAACTGTCCCTGTTTGCAGATGACATGATAGTATACATAAAAACCCTAAAGAATCCACTCCAAAACTACTAGAACTAATATCCGAATTCAGCAAAGTTGCAGGATACAAAATTAATACACAGAAATCTGTTGCATTCCTATACACTAACAATGAACTAGCAGAAAGAGAAGTCAGGAAAACAATTCCATTCACAATTGCATCAAAAAGAATAAAATACCTAGGACTAAACCTAACAAAGGAAGTGAAAGACCTATACTCTGAAAACTACAAGACACTCATGAGAGAAATTAAAGAAGATACCAATAAATGGAAACACATCCTGTGCTCATGGATAGGAAAAATTAATATTGTCAAAATGGCCATCCTGCCTAAAGCAATTTACAGATTCAATGCAATTCCTATCAAAATACTAGTAGCATTCTTCAACAAGCAAATAGTTCTAAAATTCATATGGAACCACAAAAGACTCTGAATAGCCAAAGCAATCCTGAGAAGGAAGAATAAATTGGGGGGTGATTACACTTCCCGACTTCAAGCTCTATTACAAAGTCACAGTAATCAGGACAATTTGATACTGGCACAAGAACAGACCCATAGTCCAATGGAACAGACTATAGAGCCCAGATATAAACCCAAGCATATATAGTCAATTAATATATGATAAAGAAGCCATGGATATACAATGGGGAAATCACAGCCTCTTCAACAACTGGTGTTGGCAAATCTGGACAGCTACATGCAAGAGAATGAAACTGGATTATTGTCTAACCCATACATAAAAGTAAACTCAAAATGGATCAAAGACTTGAATTAAGTCATGAAACCATAAAACTCTTAGAAGAAAAACCCAGGCAAAAATCTCTTGAATATAAACATGAGCAACTTTTTTCTGAACTCATCTCCTCAGGCAAGGGAAACAAAAGCAAAAATGAACAAATGGGACTATATCAAGCTAAAAAGCTTCTGTACAGCAAAGGACACCATCAGCAGAACAAAAAGGCATCCTACAGTATGGGAGAAAATATTTTTAAATGACATATCCAACAAGAGGTTGACATCCAAAATATATAAAGAACTCACATGCCTCAACACCCAAAAGGCAAATAACCCTATTAAAAAATCAGTGGAGGATATGAACAGACACTTCTCCAAAGAAGAAATTCAGATGGCCAACAGACACATAAAAAGATGCTCCACATCGCTAATTATCAGGGAAATGCTAATTAAAGCCACAATGACCTCACACCAGTTAGGATGGCCAACATAGAAAAGACTGGGAACAACAAATGCTGGCAAGGATATGGAGAAAAGGGAGCCCTCCTACACTGCTGGTGGGAATGTAAACTAGTTCAACCATTGTGGAAAGCAATATGGATGTTCCTCAAAAAACTAAAAACAGAAATACCATTTGATCCAGGAATTCCACTCCTAGGAATTTACCCAAAGAAAACAACTTTTCAGACTCTATGGCATCTCACTACGCTGATGGACAGTGACTGTAATGGGATTAGGGGGGGGACCTGATGAAGGGGGTAGTGTAATCACCATAATATTACTCATTTAATTGTAGATTAATGATATCAAAATAAACTTATTAAAAAAAGACATATGCACCCCTATGTTTATTGCAGCACTATTTACAATAGCCAAGATATGGAAGCAACCTAAGTGTCCATCAGTAAATGAATGTATAAAGAAGAGGTGGAACATATACACAATGGAATACTATACAGCCATAAGAAAGAAACAAATCCTACCATTTGCAACAACATGGATGGAGCTAGAGGATATTATACTCAGTGAAATAACTCAGGAAGAGAAAGACAAATACCAAATGATTTCCCTCATTTGTGGAGTATAACAATGAAGCAAAACTGAAGGAACAAAATAGCAGCAGACTCACAAGTCTCCAAGAAGGGGCTAGTGGTTACCAAAGGGGAGGGGTAGGGGAGCATGGGTGAGGAGGGAAGGAGAAGGGGATTGTGGGGTATCATGATTAGAGCACATGGTGTGTGTGAGGTCACAGGGAAGACAGTGTAGCACAGAGACGACAAGTAGGGACTCTGTGGCATCTTACTACCCTGATGGACAGTGACTGCAATGGGGTATGGGGGGGGGACTCAGTAATAAGGGTGAATGTAGTAGCCACATTGTTATTCTTATGAAACCTTCATAAGAGTGTATATCAATGATACCTTAATAAGAAAAAATAATAATAATACACAAGTCAGTGAACAGGAGGTCCAAATAGAGATTTGAAGCAGTTTGCCACCCAGCAAGTGCCC
This sequence comes from Smutsia gigantea, assembly GCA_032199065.1. Lineage (NCBI taxonomy): Eukaryota > Metazoa > Chordata > Mammalia > Pholidota > Manidae > Smutsia > Smutsia gigantea. Next base: position 548,042 of record JAVSCE010000377.1, on the reverse strand, counting down.
TTGGCACACTCTGTGCCTGTGTGGACATTGGGGAGGACTCCAGGTTAGAGGCAGGAAGGGGAGGAAGGGGACCTGGTACCTGATGTCAGAGGATGTGACAGACAGTCCAGGGGCTGGTTTTCAAGCTAAGTAGAGAGAGAGGTAGAGCCAGAGGCTGGGGGTCTTGGCGAGACTCAGGGCTGCTGTGGGTGCACAGGGGGACAGTATCTGGCACAGACCCTGGCAAACGCACAGGGGGTCAACAGGAGAGATGGGGATGTCACCTGGATGAGTGAGGGCTGCAAGGGGAGGAACCGGGTGAGCAGGTTGCTGAGAACTAGGGACCCCTGAGTGACTGAGGTGGTGGAGGGCGGGCTGAGGTCCTGCAGGCACACAGAGGGAGCTCAGAGCCACCGTGCCTTGGCCATCAATGCCAAATGGTGTCACCAATGCGGCTGGATAGGGGATAGGAGAGCAATGAGATGGTGCTTCCCGTTTCTTAAACCTGCCTTGTTCTGTAATGTGATGTCTCCAGGACCACAGGGAAACTACTTCAACAGGGCGTCTTTGGACTACACTAGGCCCAAACCAGGGGCCACCTGGGGAGAAGCCCACCTGGCAGTGTACAGGGTTCCTGGCCTCTGGGGGGAAGGAGGGGAAGAATGGGGTGTACAGACTTGGCATTGCAGGGAAAGTGGAACAGGGTTAGTCTGGGCCTGGGCCTAGCTGGACAAAGAGTTAGGAAGGAAGGTTCCATTCAACTGTTACATTTGAGAACAGATGGGAATTTGAGGATGATTAGTCAAAGCTTTCCAGAACCCAGTGTCTACAGAGGGCGGGGGGCTGCCCAAGGCCACAGAGGATGATGGGGAGGATGGGGGCTGGGGCATGCGGCTGGATCCCAGCAGGGAATTGTCCTCTGTCCCCTGATGGCCTTCTAGTGACATCAAAGGGCTGTGGGTCTGTCTGTGTGGTCAGAAATGAGACTGTGGGTGGGGAATAGCATGGGAACGCTCACACCAGTGAAGAAGACGCCCCCCTTCCTCCCACGCTTCTGCTCAGGTTGGTCTAGGGCCCTCCCTGAGACAGGGCGTCCAGAGTACTGAGGCTCGCCTTTGCTGGGAAACCAGCCCCACAGGCCTGTGCCCAGAGCTGAGCTGCCACCCTCTGCCCCCCTGCCCGACGCGCCAAGGAGCCATCCTGGCTGTGGAGCCTCCAGCCCCCGTCACACCTTCCGAAAACTGCAGTCCCACTGACATCTTGCCTGGAGCCTCGTGAGAGGCCCTGAGCCAGAACAGCCTGACGTAGCCACTCCCAAATTCCTGTCCCTCAGAAAAGGCGTGAGATAATAAATGCTTATTGTTGTTTTAGCTACCAAGTTTTGTGGGAATTTATTACGCAACAACAGAGAAAATGTTAGAAAAGCACATGGCTAAGTGAACAGAGAGAGGGAGAAGTCCAGGTGGGGCTGGGGAGGTGGGCAGGTCATGGGCCAGGGGAAGGGAGCCCTGGTGGGAAGTTAAGCAGAGGCCTGGCCCAGGGCAATCCCACCAGGACCCTCTGGCCCTTGTGGGTGGGGGATCGGGAGTGAGTGGGCACAGAGGGCAGGCAGAGAGCCGGCAGAGGGGTCCTGCAGCATCCAGGGGGAGGCCTAGAGGCCTGACCAGGGGTGGCAGTACATGTGGAACAAAGACCATCAGACAGAGGCTTCGAGGGGAAAGTGACAGGCCTTAGTGACCTGGACATGGGGAGTGAGGGGGAAGAGGACTCACTGCTGATTCCCCATTCCTCCTGAGCAGCCCAGAGACACCACTGAGCAAGACTGGGAGTCAGGGGGGAGGCACTTTTGGGGGGCATGATACCAGGTTCAGGAGTCCGAGGGAGGGCCATCCACGGACAGGTGGTGTGCAGGTGTGGAGCAGAGGAATGAGGACAGAGCTGCTCCCGGCCTTGAGGTACTCAGCACTGAGGGTGGACACATGCCCAGGACAGGCACAGACCAGAGAACAGAGGAGGGCTGAGGGCCTCCAGAAAGCTCAGGCAAGCAGAGGCCTCGTGGAGCAGGGGACAGGCCTCCCGGCAGGTGGGGCAGGGGCACTGGGTTAGAGGCTGTGGGAGGACAAGTAAACAAGGATGACAAGGTGCCTGCCTGGCAGCCAGAAGATCCCAGGGACCTTGGCCAGAACCACTTTTGGGAGTTGGGTATAGGAGTGGGGAGAAATCAGACCAGGTGGTTTGACAAGTGCATGGAAGGTGAAGGAGTGGATGCCTGCGTGTAGCTGCTCTGTCATGAAGGGGAATCTGAAGGGCTGAGAGAAAGAGGGCAGGAGGTCTCCGCTCCTCACCAGGTGCAGGCCTCTGCAGAGGGCTGGCTGCTGGAGCACCTTGTAACATGGCGGCTGGCCTCCCCCCATGAGCGATCCCGTCTCTAGGCATACTCACATGCTGCTCCGTCTTCTTGGAGTGGATTTTCTGGAGTGACCTCCCAATGGCACCCTGCCACCTCTTGTTCACCCTTTAGGTCTCTGTTGAAATGATGCCTCCTCAGGCCGGGCCCCTGTCTGCCATACTTGTTAAGTCCCTCCTGTGCCATGTTTCCCTGTTCACCTATTCTCACTACAGGGATGTGAACATGGATATGCTCCCTTCTAGACGACCAGGTTCTGTTAGGTCATTTTCAATATTCCCAACACAAAACAGAGCTTACTGGGCAGCAGGAATGAAAGAAGGCTAAACCGAAGCTGAGTGTGAGGGCCGTTTTGCAGCTTGGCTCACGGCTCCCCTGGGTGAAGTGCTGCCCTTGCATTTATCGGAGGGAGCGGCAAGGGGTCTTTAAAGAAACAGCCCCACCTTCCCTCCCTCCAGATGTGACTTTAAGCTCATCACACGTTAGGTTTGCATGGAGCTCTAACCTCAGGAATATCCAATCCAGCTTTTCTCATTTTCTGGAAGGGTCAGAGACATAGAGACATGAACTAGGTCACACAGCGAGAAAGGCTGGAATCCGGTTCCCCTAAGCTTTCTTGTGAGCATTTGGAGGGGCAAGAGCAACACGGGCAAGGGCTGCCTGTTGGGTGTGGGGACTGGGAAGCTGTGAGTTGGGAAGACCTGGCAAGTCACCATGAGAAAGGCAAGCAGGGGCCCTCCTGCAGAGATCCTTCACACCCCATGGCCCATCCCTGGACAGTGTGCCCTTCTTTTCCTGAGTGTTTGAGTGCCCGCAGTGGTGGACATTTGCCCATGGTGATCTTTGAATGGGTCCTAAAGGGTGGGCACGATCTGCATTAGACGGTGGGCTTCTTGAGGGCATCATGGCTCTTACAACCTCTAAGTCACACCCCACCCCTCAGAACAGGTGCTGTGGAATCCATGAATGCATGCATGGATGCTTCTACGTGGGGGAAGCAGGAAATTCCCAGACTGGCATTTACAGATGACTGAGCAAGTGGCCACCACATCCTGGGCACATGACAGTCCTGTTAATGACAAAGCTCCCACCTCCTGTCACGACACAGTGGCAACTCAGAAGGTTGCATGGCTGGCCATGGTCTCTCAATTCAAGTCAGTCACACTTCTTACTTGAATGATTTCAGATGTGGCTTGTCCATAATTCAGTGAATAAGGTTATGAGGGCATCAGGTTAGAGCCTGTCTGGGCCCACAGTCCAGGGAGGATGGCCTTGGTGAGGCTCTGATAAGGCATGGCCTCCTCGAAGCCCAGGCCTACCAGCAGATGACAAGGCCACTCTGGGGCCCTATTTAAGAGGAAATTCCTCAACTCCACCAAGCAATTGCAGGAGAGCTGCAAATAGCCATTCAGGTCTGACATAAAGACTTTCACTTGTCCAACACAGAGAGACAGCCAGGCAGAGTGTGCAGAGAACTTTCTAACCACTCTGCACCCCAACCCTCCAGGCAGCTTGGCTGCCCCACTTTGGCTATAAGGACAAAGTTTGCTTTGTCAGTTTGGCTGTCAGAGAGAACTGGCTAGGGTCAAATCCAATCTTTCTGACTCTGAATCTGCACTCTCTTCTGGGCAGACAGAGTTTGGACTGGGCAATAGTGCAGAGGGGCTGAGGATCATAGTACCAGTGAACTGCATAGTCAGACCACGCCTGTATGTGGAGAGGCCAGCTGGCACAGGCAGGGAGAGGCACAGGAAGCTGGGCAGCCTGAGACCAGAAGGCTTTCCCCATGGAGGGTCAGTAGTGGAGCCCCAGGGAATGGAATTGTACTACAAAGAGCCAAGGAAGAATCAGGAAACTATGGCAATAGCTCAGCTTGGAAATGAGGGCAGCGGAGAGTAAAATAATCTCAGGGTTGATACCCAAGGGCTGGTGGTGGGATTCAACAATAACAGAGTCTTTCAGCAGGCAAGGTGGGAGGGTCCTGTGGGCCACAGGCAGATGGCTGGGCCAGGGACTAGAATCCCAAAACAATTTTGAAAAAGAACAAAATTGGAGAACTTAGAGTACCTGATTTCTTTAACTATAGCAATCAAAACAGAGCAGTTTTGGCAAAGGGGTAGACACAAAGATCAGTGAATAGAATATAGAGTCCAGAAATCAACCCACATATATATGGCCAATTGATTTTCAACAAAGATGCAAAGGCAGTTTAATGGCTAAAGGACAGTCTTCTTAACAAATGGTTCTGGAACAACTGGACAAACAGATGCAGGCAATGACCCTGTGCTAGAGCTGGGCCAAAGGACGATTTGGAGCAGGAAAAATTAATATATTGGAGTCTATCAAAATTTAGAACTTTTGTTCTTTAACATGAAAAGGAGGGGACTTGGGTTCAGAATATATAAAGAACTCTCAAAAAGTCAATGATAAAATTTTAAATGGACAAAACAAGACATACAGGTGGCAAATAAGCCCATGAAAAGGTGGTCAGCATAATTTTTGTGAGGGATGTGCAAATTAAAACCACAAGGCGACCCCACTGCACACCTATTAGGATGGCTAAAACAGACCACAAACCTGGCCGTGCCGAGGCTTACACAGATGTGGGACTGGATCTCTCATGCACTCTGGTTGGAAATGCAGATGGGCACAGCCGCTTTAGGAAACAGTTTAGGAGTTTCTTAAAGAACTAAACATGGCCCTATCATATGATCCAGCCACTAGGTACTTAACCAAGTGAAATGGACACAAAAACCTGTATGTGAGTGTTTATAGCAGCTTTATTCATAATCAGCAGAAACTTGAAACCACCCAGATGTCCTTCAACAGGTGGACAAATAAGCAAACCGAGCTCCATCCATGCAGTGGTACACTGCTCAGCAAAAAGAGAAGGAACTACTAATTCATGAAACAACATGGATGAATCTTAAATGTACTTTGCTAAGTGAAGGAAACCAGAAACAAAAGGCAACATATTGTATGATTCCATTTACATGACATTCTATGAAACATAAAACTATTGGGACATGAAACAAATTGATAGTTGCCAGGGTTGGGGAGAAGGGGTTGAGTACATCGGAGAAGCTTAAAGGAAGTACTGGAGCGATGGAACTGTTTAGTACTGTTTTGGTTGGATACACGATTTTACACATTTGTCAAAACCCGTAGAACTGTACACTACAAAGAGGGAATTTTGCTCTATGCAAATTAAAAAAAAATCAACCAGGGTGTTGGGAACCCTAAATGGAATGCAGACGGTGACCAGTGAATCAAATTTTATTACAAATGAGTAACAATCACATTGAAGGAGGTGGGGGTCAAAGGAGCTCCCTAAGTAACTGGAAAATAGTGGTTTGTTGTGCTACTGTAAAGCTAAATTAAAAAGGACTGTTCAAAAACACTGCACTTTGATTGGTAAATTTGTTTCTCACAGGAGCACAGCTTAGCCTACTGAAATTACTGCACATGAATACCAGGGCTGATAAATAAATAAACTATTATAGATAGCGACAGCCAGGTTCTCACTTCAGAGAAAAAAATTTACAAATAAGCAAGGGGGAAATGCTATAATGAATCCTGTGGAGTTGGACTGGAGTTGGAGGTATCAGTATGAATTCATGTATATACACAGATACACAAATAGACACAGAAACATAGATGTGTGCATACACACAGATTAGTATATATGCACATATTTACTAGCTCTGTCCACTGAGAGGGCGTAGAAGCAGCGACACCTCAGTAGCCATGGACACATCTAGCACACGAATCTTGGTGTCTAAATATTATTCTGGTATGTACCTGAGTTCCTTGGAAAAGTGGTTGATTCCAGGGCTGCGGCAGAGAAAATATGCTAAAAAAAACATATCAAAAGGACACAGGACACAGGACACAGGAAGGGACTCCTAGTTTCAGGAAAAAGAAGCAGATGTACTTACCCAATCCCTCCCACTTTAGTTTTAAGTACAGCTAAAACCTCTGGATTATATGTAAAATAAACATAAGAAGACTCAAAGGTGGGAAGAAGGCAGACTGGCTGGAGATGTTAGGACCCAAAGAATGTTCTGGTGCTAAGTTTCTGAGTTTTGTTTTTGCCTCATATATCCCAGACTTGAAGCTAAAGAAGCTGCCAGCCTCAAAACACCAATGGCCACAGACCAAAAGAAAGAAAAAAGAAAAAAGCCCCAACAAAAGCTTGCTGTCTCTGGCCAAAGGGCCGGGAAAGGGACAGCTTAGCAAGCCACAAACTTATTGATGGTGACCACCCTAGTCCAGCCAAACACCACAGAAAACAACTGTGGCCCCATTGCCAGTCCTGTTAAAGGCCCAGTGGCCTTAGACTACTGCCCTCGGGAGTCTGTAACAAGATCCTCCAACAGCCACTCTGGAGTGGTGATAGAGAAAGCCAATAGGGAGCTGGAACTTTCCTTATAACCTAGCAGTAATGAGGTGCCCCTCTTTCCTATTTCCTCCTCCTCCATGCACTGGGGTGGCATCAGAGGGCGCTTAGTGGAAAGTCAGGACTTTCATCATCACCCATCAGTAATGAAGGCACCTTCCCACCCCCATCACAGTGTCAGTGGAGACCACATGGGAGCCGGAATTCCCATACCTGTCCAGCAGCAAAAACAAACAAACAAACAAACAAAAATACCTCTCAGGTATCATTGGAGACCAGGTGAAGAAACTGGACTTCAACCTCATGATTTAAAGTGCCCTCCATTGCCTCACTGGAGTGGTATCAGAGAAAGGCAACTAAAACAGGATATTTAAATAAAATTCAGAATTTCAGAATATAATTCTAAAAGGCCAAGATTTCAGCAAAAAAAAAAAAAAATCAGTCATCATACCAAGATTCAGGAGTATCTTAAATGAATGTAAAAGGACAACCAATAGGTGCCACCACTGAGATGACAGAGGTATTAGGATTATCTGACATTTTAAAGCAACTGTGATTTTAAAAATGCTTCAAGAGGCAGTTACAAACACATTTGAAACAACTGAGAAAAAAAAAAGCAAGCCTCAGCAAAGATATAGAAAAACTCAGCAAAGAAATAAAAGCATAAAAAAACCAAAGGGAAATTTTAGAACTGAAAAGTGTGATAATTGAAATAAAAGAGTCAGTGGATGAACTCAACAGCAGAATGGAAGGAGAAAAAAAGGAACAATGCCTCAGGGATCTGTGGGTCTGCACAAAAGGTCTGACTGTCGTCACTGGCATCCCAGAAAAAGAGGAGAATGAGAATGAAGCTGAAAAAAAATCTCAAAGAAATAATGGCTGAAAACTGCCAAATTTGGCAAAAGATGTAAGCCTATAGAATCAAGAAGCCTAGTGAATCCCAAACAGGAAAAACTCAAAGAAATCCATTCCAATACATATCATAATCAAACTTCTGAAAACTAAAGATGAAGAAGAAAATATTAAAAGGAGCCAGAGAAAAATGAAGCCTTACCTATAGGGGAAAAAACCATTCAATGATAGATGGGTTCTCATCAGAAATCACAGAGGCCAGAATGAAGTGGCACAATATATTTCAAGTGCTGAAAGAAAATAACTATTAGCCTGAATCCTATACTCAACAGAAATGTCCTTCAGTGATGAGGGGAAATCAAGACATTGCCAGATGAGGGAAGACGAAGAGCATTTGTCACCAGCACATTTACCCTAAATGAATGGCTAACTTCTCTAACGGAATGGAAATTTCTCTAAACAGTAAGGAAACAATAAGAGAAGCAATCTTGGAATGTGAAGAAAAAAGAAAGAATGAAATGGCAAAAATATGGGTAAATAGACTTTCCTTGAGTTTTCTAAATTATGCTTGAGATACGAAACAAAAACTATAACACTGCCTAATGTGGTTCTAAATGTATGCAAATAATTAAGACAATTATAAACAGGATGTGAAGGGAAATAAGGTTTCTATACTTCACTCGGCTGGTGAAATGACAATACCAATATCAAGACTGTATAAGTTATGTATACATAATGTAACACCTAAAGCAACTACTTAAAGTGCTATACAAAAAGATACACTCAAAAACATGACAGATTCTAAAAATTCTCAAATAACCTACAAGAAGGAAAAAGAAAACAGAGAAGTGAAAAGCAGTCTGCAAACAGAAAACATAAAATAAAACAGCAGACTTAGCCCTAAATATTAATGATTACACTAAATGTAAAAGATCTGAATATGCTAATTAACAGACAGAGACCAGCAGGGTTGACTGTAAAACACACCTCAAGTATATGCTGTTTACAAGAAATTCTCTTCAAATACAATGCTATAGGTAAGTAGAAAGTAAAAGGATGGAGAGGATAAATCATGAAAACATTAATCAAAGGAAAGCAGAAATGGCTATATTAACATCAGATAAAGTAGACTTCAGAGCAAGAAAACTACCAGAGACAAAGAGGGACATTATAAAATGATAAAAGGGTTAACCCACCAAGAAGATAAAGATGCACCAAACAACAGAACTGCAAAGTATGTGAAGTATAACTGATAGAACTGAAAAGAAAAATAGACAAATCTACAATTACAGTTGGAAAGTTCAACACTCCTCTCTCAACAATCAATAACTAGACAGCAAATTATCAAGGTTACAAAATAACTCAACAATGCCCTCAACCAACAGGATCCAACTGATGTTTATAGAACACTCCAACAACAGAAGAATCCATGTTCGAGTGCCCATGTAACATGTAGTAAGACACATCATATCCTGGACATAAAACAAACCTCAACAAATTTAAAAGAATTCAAGCCATGCAAAGTGTTTTCTCCACCCATAGTGGAATCAAACTAGAAATCCATAAATGATCCACAAGTCAAAGGGGAAGCTTCAAGGTGGGAATAAAAGTACTGGCTCCCCCCGGGGCCTTCTCTGACAGCACCAAGCAGGGTATTGGGTCTCCACATTACAGTCTGGTAGATATGTAGGCTCCCTCATGGTTTTTGCTCGCAGGGGTGGGGAGGAGCTGTCTTTTTTTTCTTTTTTTCCTGTGGTATTTGACTGAAGTAGGGTGGTTATTGACGGAAAGTTTTATATCTTAATGAACCCTCAAATATAAAGTGATTTTCAAGGAGGATGCCAAGATCACCCAATGGGGAAAGGACAATCTTTAACAAATGGTGTTGGAGAATTGGATGCCTACATGCAAAAGTGTGAAGTTGGAACTTTACACCATCTATAAAGGTTAACTCCAAGTGGATTTCAAAGATCTAAATATAAGAACTAAAATGATAGACCTCTTTGAAGAAAACATAGGGGAAAAGTTTTGTGAAATTGGATTTATCAATAATTTCTAGGATATGACACCGGAAGCAAAGGCAATACAAAAGAGAAAATAGATAAACTGGACTATATTGAAATGAAAAACTTCTGTGCATCAAGGACATATTCAACAGACTAATATAGGCAACCCACAGAATGGGAGAAAATATTTATAAATCCTATATATGATAAGTGGTTAACATCCAGAATGTATAAGGAACTCCCACAACTCAACAACAGAAAACTAAACAACCTGATTTAAAAATGGGCAAAGGATTTGAACATTTTTCTAAAGAAGATAAACAAATAGCCAACAAAGACATGCTCAATGTTGTTAATTTTTTGGGAAATGCAAATAAAAATTACAATGAGATACCACATATCTGTTAGGATGACTGCTATTTAAAAATAAACAGAATAAGCATTGGTAAGGATATGGAGAAATCGGAGCGCTTGTGCATTGCTGGTGGAAATGTAAAACGGTGCAGCTGCTGTGGAAAACAGCATGGTGATTCCTCAAAAAATAAAAAATGAAATTACCATATGATCCAGCAATCCCACTTCTGGGTTGAAAGCAGTGTCTTGAAGGGATATTTGTACACCTATGTTCATTGCAGCATTATTCACAATAGCCAAAATATGGAAGCAACCCAAGCATCCTACTGATGGATGTATGCATAAAATATGAGATACATATACATATGACAGAATATTATTCAGCTTTAAGAAGGAAGAGGATTCCGACACATGCTACAACATGGATGAACCTTGAGGACATTATACTGAGTGAAATAAGCTGGTCACAAAAAGACAAATACTGTGTGATTCCACTTATATGAGTCACCTAGAGTCGTCAAATTCAGAGACAGAAGGTGGAATGGTGGTGGCCAGGGGCCAAGGGAGGGGAAGTGGGCAGTTGTTTCATGGGGACAGAGTTTCTGTTTTGCAAGATGAAGAGAGTCTGGAAATGGGTGGTAGTGGTGGTGGTCGTACGACAGTGTGAATGTGCTGAATGCCACTGAACTGTCTTAACCCTGAAAAATGGTTAAGACAGCATACTTTGTGTTGTGTAAATTCCACCACAAATTTAAAAGTTTTCTGTCTTGCTAGGCTGCTCCCTTCCTGGTCCTTTGGTTGGGACAGTGATTGTGTCCGTTGGTGTTTCTGGGTCCTTGACTCTTTGGCTCCAAGCCCGAGATCTCTGAAGCAAAGCCACTGTCGCTCCCTGGGCCCTGGGCCCTTTCTTCTTCTCCACTTTTTGGAGTCCTTGCGTGTTTGTTTTATGTGTGATGTTCAGGGCTGTTGTACTTAGAGGGCAGAATAGGGAAAAGTATGTCTACCCCATCTTCCCACAGGTGGAAGCCTGGGTCTGCTGTATTTTTATGAGTTCTCCAGGTAATACTGATACGCACCAAGGACTGAGGACAGCTGATGCCAAGCTGAGTCCTAAGGTCCCAGGGCCAAGGACTGCGTTCTCCTTGTTCACAACAGACCCTCTGGGCAGAGCACCGCTGGTCCTGGTCAGTCCTCTCAGAGGTCCCCAAGCCCTCCAGGGCCTTCCACGCAGTGCTTGCCTGTGACAATGCTGTGGGCGCCCCTTGACCCCCTCACCCACTCCGCTGGCCATCCCTTTGGAGCCTTCTCCTGCTTAACTCAAGCAAGGGTTCAGACTCCTCTGAGTCCTGGAAAGCTCAGGGCCAAATGCCCGGCAGTTGAAGTCCCTATTGCCTCCTAGGCCCCAGCCTTCAGTCCAGTCACCCCATTTTTTCTGGTCCTCTTGGTGCGTGTTCAAGGGCCCGCATTTACTGATTCACAGATAATGGGGCCCAGCTGATGAAAAGCACAGCGCTGGCCCCTTCATAAAGCTCTGGGGAAGGGAGTGGTGGCTTGGCCGGACTTCTGTATCCCAGGCCTTAGCTGGGTACAGTCTCACTGAATCTACCCAATCCTTCAAAGATAGGACTCGTTAGTGCCAATTCACAGGAAGAAATGTAGGCTCAGAGAAGTTAAGTAATTTGCCCAAGGTCACACAGCTGGTGAGTGGCAGGGCTGGGGCCAGGAGGTAGGTGGCCTGATTTTAGGGCCCAACCTCTTCCACATATGAGACTATCTTGTTTTAGGGACCCCAAGCCTTCCTGAGAGTCTCAGTGTCACCCTAGAGGCCACTATCCAACCCCAGGGACCAAGCACAGAGCCAGATCTGACCCAAGTCCTCTCAGCTGTAACCCCTGTTTTGCCCAGTTTAGGCAATAGTTAGATACCATGTGACTTGGAATACCAGGAGGAGGAGCAAGAAGCCAGCTGACATCAGATTTTCCAAGGGATTTATGGGTTTCTATTTTTCCCCCTTTGAAAAGCCCAGTTGAGTTCAGGGTTTGAGCCACCCTTTCCTCTACAAGGCAGTTAAGAGGCTTCAGAGAAAAATGGCTTTGTTTGGCCCTTGGATATCATTCCTGAGAAATGATGGTTGCAGATAGTGCACATTTCAGCAAACCTCCTATCTCTGGTGCCTGGCTGGCTTTGGATGTGGTCCAAGAACTGGTGTGCTGCTGGTCTCTGGTTCCAGTCCTAGCTGGTCCTGGCTGCCCTGGGTGAGGTTTTTAGCTGGGCCTGATTCTTGGAACTTGATTTAATACATACCAAGCTGTTAGGGACTTTTGCAAAAAACCAAAACAAAGCAAAACATTCCCTACATTTCAGGAACAGTCATCGCATTGGCGATACTAATAATACTGGTGGTGGCAGCTTCCGAGCAGCCAACTCCTCTTGTGACCCAGCCAGTGCCAGTCGGCTTGGGCATCTGTCTGCTGGCCCCGTGAGGTAGGCACAGTTTTATTGCCTCACCCATTTTACAGATGCAAAAGTGGAGGCAAAAAGAAACTTCAGCGGAGCCCTTTTTTCATGAAATGCTTCCAGAATTCAGGTCTTTCGCTGAGTGTGAACCATGTGCCCAGTAGAGTGACTGGCACAGAGCTAGTCATAGCTAGGCCTTCAACAATGAGTACTGGTTGAAAGAATGAAACAAGATTTTCTCAATTTTTCGTTGTGACGTCATTTAGTTCAACTTCCCACTTGGTGCAGCAGGCCCTTGGGGGTGATGAACACCCCCAGGGACAGAGAGCTTGCCCCCTTAAGAGAAAGCTCTTCCTGCCTTTGGACAGCTTTAATCTCAAGAAGGACAATAGTTTATTATTCTGAGCTGAGTTCTGCCTCCCCATGCGGGCGACAATTTGTTCTGTTTTACCCTTTGCTGGGACCAAGCTTCTCCCATTTCCTCAGGTTTGCCCTTGAAAATCAGAAGAGGCCTGCTCTTTCTCAAAGTTTTCCCATTTGGGGACTTGGGGAAAGGCTGGCCGGCCTGTTGAGAATCTGAGAGCCAGGCAAGGGGTGATGATTGAAGGCAGGGCTGTGTGCATTCAGCCTGAAGAAGGTAGGCTGGTAGCAGAGTGAGGGGGTACAGTTGGAGTCCTCAGTGATTTTCATGGGGCCGCAGAGAAGCAAATAATAAATAGTCCTCGCTGGGGTGCTGGGCACTGAGCCGAAAGCTTTCCTCATTTCCTCTCCTGGGAACCCTACCACGACGCTCTGCAGTGACTGTTAAGATCCCCACTTTAGGCAACTCAGACGCCAGGAGGTCAGACCACACGTGCAGTCACTCCACTGGTGAGAGGTCCAGCTGGCAGGCAAGCCCTGGTCAGTCTGAGGGGAGCTGCCCTCCTGTCTCCTATGTGCAAGGGGGACAGACTGCTCTGGGTGGCCAGGATGTGGCCAACAGGCACCAGCTGCAGGAAGACAGGCGAGTATCTGGTTAACGGAAGCACTTTCTAGTGTCAGAAGTGATGGGCCAGTGGAATTAGCTGCGTCATAAGGTGGTGAGCCATGACTTGCAGGTTGGTCTGGGGGATCCATGTCATGCACAGGCCTTTGGACCACAACTGTCTAGTGAATCCGATTAAAAATAAGTAGCTGGGGCAACCTTAAAAAGAAAAAAGAGTGAGGACGAGTGGTGTTTGCAGTTATCTCTGAGGCCAAATGTGTTGCACCTGCAGCTGGAAACGCCTTTGGTGCCTACATCTGTGAGTCTCTCCCAAAATACTAGGATTCCCTAAAAACTGGGGTCCTTGGGAGGTGGTCTTGGCCCTGTGTTGAAGAGCAGGAAGGGGAGAAGGGTAAATGGAAGGCCTGGGTTTCCTCAAGCAAATGACCCACTCCCTCAGTGCCCATCTGTGTGGTGACCTGAGCCTCTGAGAAAGCAAGTAATTTACCCAGAGCCACACAGCCCATGCACTGCTCAGCCAGGGACAGGCCCATGGTTTGAGGGGATGGGGAGCTTGCTCTCATTCAGTCCTGGGAGCCACAGAGGAGGAGCTGAGCTCAGCACCATCACTGCCTGTCTCCCTCCAGGCTACTGGGGACTGGCTCTGGACCCTGGAATAGTGTGGTTAGAGTATTTTGTCCTCCAGTTTCTTTCCCGTGATGACTATTAGGCTCTGAGTTGTTTTGAGAGCTGGGCCTGGCTGGCAGTGGGGGGTCAGACATGTGCTGGTCCACCGCTGCCCTTGAGGGACCAAACCCACGTCCAGGCCGTGCCTGGGCTCCTGCCGGAGGCAGCTTCATGCTCGGTCGGTGCCTGGTCCAACAGCCCAGGGCTCTGGGCCTTTTTCCAATCAGACTTCTTTCAGCTCCTACTATACTTTAGGGGAGTAATTAGATTTTTCTATGCTTCCAGCTTTGTCCCCTGAGGGCTGAACAGTGACCTGGTGTCTTGGTGGTAAGGAGGACAAGTCTCCTTCTGGGAGAGGCCAGTGTCAGGGTGTCTGGGAGAGGGAGGCCTGAGGGCACACTGGACCTCATGGAGAACAGTGCCAGCTCCTGCTCTATCCAGGAGCCCGGGCTGGGGTGGCGGTTGGAGCCAGTGGGTGCACTTCAAAGACCAGGAGTCTGAGTCACTTGCCCGAGGTCAGGCATCCAGTGAGTGACAGCCTAGGAGCTGGAGCCGGTCAGCATGACCCTAGGCCATGGCAGACCCTGCCTGGAGCATTGTTCTTAGACCCAGGGCATCTCCTCCCACTGCCTCACAGGCCTCTCGGGGGTCAGAGCTGGGCCTGGGGCTCAGACAGCCCTCCTTCCCCCCAAAAGCTATTCACTCTCCTCCATCTGCTCCTCCTAAATGGAGGCCTGGGTCCTCCCCAGACTCCCTTGCTGTCAGAGGGGAAGTACCCATGGAGAGCATCTTACTTAGGTCTTGTTTGATAGACAAGAAAACTGCAGTCCGGAGAGGGTGAGTGGCTTGCCTGGGACTACAGAGCAGCCCTGGGGCACAGCCAGCCTGGAACTCAGGCCTTCTGACACCCAGGCGTACACATGCTCATGTGTTTCCTTCTTCCCAGGATGATACCTTGTCACCTAAGTGCAGGAGGGAGCAGGCAGCCATGGCGGGGCCTGTCCTGGTTAAATATCCTAAGGATCTGTAGAACTGAACGGTTTCTTGGTGGGGATAGTCGTGACTCCAAGTGCCCCCACGACCCACCAGGGACACCTGGAGAAGCTTTGAGTGTAGAAATTCTGTTCCACCATTTCTTTTTATTATTTATTATTCCCCATCTGACGAGCAAGGCTGTGAGACAAGAAGCCCTGGTTTTCTTTCAGCTACCACCTCCTGGAATCCCAGGAGCACTCTTCTGTGCTTGGGGAAGCTGTCGTCAGCCTCAGTTTCCCCATCTGAGACTGGCTCCATGCCTGGCTTGTGGCATTCGCCAGGAGACCCAAGGAGAGGCCAGGGCTCTGGGAACAAAGGGCTGTGGAGCAAAGTCAGGAATTGCCTGGGCCCGTTGCCCCTCCTTGACCTGCTGCAGGTGGACTGTGCGCCAGCCCCGCCTCTCTCCCTTCCTTGGATCAAGCTCTCTGCCTGCTTGAGGGAGCCGCTGGCCTCAACGGCTGACCCCCAAAGGGGCCCTGACATAGTTGGGAACAATATCGCCTGTTTACCTGACAGATTGTCTGCTTTCTTTTCATCTCAGAGGAAAAGAGCTCCTGCTGGGAGCCGCTAATCCCGGAGTAAACAGATGACCTGGTGGCGCTTTACTTCCGGAGGTGGGGTGATGAGGAAGCACCCAACTGTGCAAACAGCCCTGGAGGCCTCGTGTGCCTGGGGGGCGTGGGCCTGGGGCCTCAGTCGGAGCGGCCTTTCCCTCTGCCAATTTCCTTTCTCGCTTTGTGGCTTCAGACTGAATGGGGAGGAGCTGAAAGCAGGGCCGTGAGAGGCCAAAGCCAGTTTGCAGGGCCTAGGGCTGGGGCAGGAGAGGGGGCACAACCAAGCCCTTCTGGGCTTGGCCTTCATAGGGACACAGGCCCTGTGGCCTCCCTCCGGCCCTTCTGTGGATACTGCCCCAGGCAGAGCCGGCTTTGTGTCCTGGCTCCTGGCTGCCCCCTTACTACCTGTGTGATGGAGGCCAGCAGCTGTTCCTCTCTGAGCCCCAGTTTCCTCATCTGGGAAGCAGGGGTGAAGACACCCATCTGTTAGGGCTGGTGCAAAATATTGTGTGTGCTCTCAACAAGTGCTAGTGATCTATGACTAGGGAGGGAAAAGGCTGAGTGTGGAAGCTGGAACTGCTAGATGTCGGCAGAGCAGGGAGGGTGTTCCGGAAGGGGCCCGGCAGAGCCAGGACAAGCCACTCAGCTGGGAGTAGACAGTGCCTGTAGCGCAAATAAAACGACTCTAAAGCAACATCTCATACTGCGGTGGTGTCATCTCTGGGAGAGGACCCACATTCCCAACCTCCTCGCCCGGTGACCTTGGGGGGCTATGTGGCCTGTCTGGCCTTGGGCTTCCCCCGTTATCAGTGGGGATGAGAAGTCCTATATCAAAGGGCTCTCATGAGGATGAAAAGAACCTGATACATCCTAGATACTCAATAAACATTAGTTTCCCTAGGGTTTAGAAAGGGCCGGCTCTGTATTCCTGAGAAAGAGCTGGGAAATCTGGGGAAGTCAAAGATGTGGAAGCCCTGCTATGTCTCATGGGTTGCTGACCAAAGGCAGTCCTTTCCCTTGGGCTGCAGGGGGCCAGGTGGGCCCTGAGTGCTTAGTGGGCCAGGGGGCCAGACCCCTGCCTTCCCAACCCCCCTGCCATGGCTGCACCTCCGGGTAATGGAGTCTTGTCCCAGCCTTCAGGGCAGGCATGACTCCCAGCCCCTCTTTGGTGTAGAAAAGATGAGAAACGCTTAGCTTAAGTTACGCGGGCAAGTGGCTCCCTTAGCACTATGACCATGGACGAACGTGTGGTGTCTTCCTGGGTCTCAGCTTTCTCTTTTAAAAGGAAGGAAGGAACAGCAAGAAGAAAGGCAGGAAGAAGATATAATATTTGATGAACATCTTAAATCAAGCTTATCGGTATCAGAAATGCTTTTGGCTTCACTTAACAGCCAACTCAGCTCACTGTAGCTTAAACAAATGAAGGCTTATTTTTCTAACCCAGTAAGAATCTGGAAATGGGTGATTGCTGGTCTTGGTCAGCTGCTGGTGATGCCAACAAAGACTGGGCTCTTTCCAGCTTTCCATGCATCATCCTTGGCATGTAGGCCAACTTGGTGCCTCATGGCAGCAGATGGCTGCTTCAGCTCCATCAGGAAAGTAGAGGGTCTACCAGGAGCTCCTTGTTGGTTCTCATTGGCCAGAAGTGGTGCACGTGGCCACTCCTGACAGCAGCATGGGGTGCTGGGAATGCAACTATCCCAATGCACTTCTCCAGCCTCTAGCAGGGGAAGGCTGGGTGGGTGGAGGGCATGGGGTGAAGAGTTGGTAGGGGGTGTGGGGCAATTAGACTCCTGCCAGAAGAGAAAATGCTACTCACATCCTAGTCTTACAGAGAGAAAGCTGGTGCCAAAGGCAGAGAAATGCTTACTCAATAAGCAGTTTGATTGATTTACTTTGACATTCTGGGCCAGCAACCAGAGATGAAGAGATAAAAGCCACTCCCTTGCCTTCCACAGAGGAGAGTAATAACAGTAATAATAACAATATACTGTATAAAATTCGCTGAACACGTATCAAGTGCCAAGTGCTTGCTGGGCACTTTCTAGAGCTTATCTTGTCTCATGCCCACTCCAAACTCAAGTGACAGGGGCCAGGATACACAGGCCTGCCCTCTATGTTGCATGAGGTGGTGGATGTAAGAGCCCAGGTATGAACCAGGCTTTCAGGTAACGACTGGGAAGAGGCTACAACACTCCTTGGGGAGGGCATGGAAGAATTCTGGAGGCAGGGAGATGTGTACAGGATCTGGAAGCACACAGCACACTGGAATTTCGTAGTCAAAGTGAGGAAGGTGCCCTAAGTGAGGAAAGACACCTGCAAACACACAGAGAAATATGAGGTATCTTTAGAGTCTTTCCACCCACACTCTCACAGAAATTTTTATATAAAAGGAGCATTGAAAATAAAATCAATGAGTGGCATTAATAATCAAAGAAAGTAAAAATATTGAAAATAAATTTCTTTAGTTTATAAAATTATCAGATTACAAAAAAGCCTTAACACTCAATGCTGGCAATGGTGTGGTGAAATGGACAATGTTTGCACACTGCTGGTGGGAGGGTTAATTGGTGTAAACCTTTAGAAAAGTGACTTTAAAAATATTCTTTAAAGCATACTGAACTTTCAGATTGACTTCTAGACCTATATCCTAAAGAAATGGTGTGTAAAAGTAGATAACTTTGTGCAAGATGGAAAATTTATGGAAATATGAATTTGTGTTTTTTCTCCTGTTTTTTCCTTCTAAATGTCCCAGATTTATAGCCAGACACCTCTGTACTACCTACTTCTCCCAGGGGCATTTGTAGAACCCAACCAGAAGCTGCTTGGAGGCAACATCTTTTCCTGAATTTTGTGAAAAAAGAAGATAACTAAGAAGGTATGTAGGCAGTCCTAGAAAAGTGGGGTGGGGAGCAGAGAAAGAGCTGTGAGAAGGAAGGAGGTGTTTCCTAGCACCTGGGAAGAAGCCCAAAGTCCCAGAGATAGGACCTGGACCCCCTCCATAGTAGCACCCCAGGACATGGCATGATTTCCGAAAGCTCCCTGTCCAGGGAAACTGGAGCCACAGCCATGCCCCAGTGTCCTAAGGCCCCCACTTGGCGCACACAGCAGCAGGCATTGGATATCAAGCAGCATGCCCTCTGAGAGCGCAGGTATCTCAGGGGAACCTCCCAGGTGTCTGGCAGACTGTACAAACCCCAGGGCCTTTGCATGGCCCCTGGAGACAGTGACTGCTGGAAATGATGGAGGCTTATTTTCCTGGCTAGGCCTCTAATGCAGTTTAAAGAAAACTTTAAAGGTGACATTCTCACATATTTACATTCATAAGAAAAAAATGTTTTTAAAGGTAATTGAGCATAGAGTTATTATCTTGTTTTGATTTTTTTAAACTAGTAGTTAAATATTTTCCATAGGAAGATACCAAAGTCCCCTGCCCTGTGTTCCCTGAACTCCAGGCACATACCGTTACCATTGCACCAACCCTGCTGGGAGGGTCATCATCTATATTTAGTGCCTCACTGTTCTTCAAGGTTCTCAGGCCCCCAAGACTCATCAGGACACTGTCTCATTTACCTTCATATCCCCAGGGCTTTGCACAATGCCTGACAAACACTCTGGGAATAAACAAGTAAATGAATGAATGAGTGAGTAAATGAATGAATGAATGAACTAACAGGTATCTGGTGTCTGAGATAAAGGGCCTTGGGAGGCCCATCCCTGTTGTCCCTACACAGATGCTCCTGGCGGCCCTGAGGGCCACACGCTTAGCGAGGGAGTAAACAGCACATGCCCTCTGGGAGGGCCTGTGGCCTCCCCGGGCCACAGCTGACCGGCAGCCTCGCGGGCACAGCTTGCACAATCTGGGTCTGCTGTGGTTCTCAGTTTTGGGCCATGGAGTCATCTCTGCGGTAGGCCTCTCCTTCCTTGTCCTGGATTGTCTCTTGGCAACATAAAGGGAACTGAGTGCCTGTTGTCAGTGGGAAGAAATTCAAACCTCGCAACCCTTCCAGGAAGACTGTCCTGAATAACTAGATCTGTCCAAGGACCCAAAGTAGTTGGAACTGAAAGAGAGCTTGCAGATCACTGAGCCCAACCCCTTCATTTTACAGATAAAGGACCTGATACCTTAAGAAGTGGGGACCCTGAGCCTACTGCCACGGTGGCAAAGCTTGGCATGGAGCTAGTTGTCCCAGGACGGCAGCTGGTGTCAGAACTTGTCAAACAGGACTGGAAATTCCTGCGCGGCCACTGTCCGGCTGTGTGAATTTGGATTGGGGAAGTGTTCTCCTTGAGTCCCATCCCCTCCTCTCCACTGCACTGCATGCCCAGTTGTGGACGCTACTGAGATGCTGTCTGTAAAGTGTCTAGCACAGTGCCTGGCTCAAACCAGGGCCTCCTGTCTCCTGTTTCCTCTCACCCTTTCTTCCCTGACTTCTCCCACCCACCATTGCTCACCATTCCTTCATGCCTCAGTCTAAAGGGCCCATGGTGCCTTCTGAACCCTCTGCCCCCAGGAAATCTGCTTCCCTGATGGGCTGTGCATGAAAGATGGCCTCTCGATTCATGAATACCCACGACTTCTCATGCTTTTCTGTCCTCCCACACCTCTTGATCTTGCCAAATTCATTCATAGTTTCCTTTCCCCTCCCTTCCTGCAAACTTTCCAGGCCTCTACTGTGTGCCAGGCACCTGCTTGGCAGGCAGGTTCATGGCTGGCTCCTGCCTTGTCAGAGCCCAACTGCTGCTGGGGAGAAGCCGTGTGAGCATCGGCGACACAGAGGAGAGTTGAATGGCAGAGGCGGTGCTGCCTGTTCACAGGATGCTGTGTCCTAGCTCTTGTTTCTAGAACACCTTGGTGGGCAGAATGATGGCCCCTTAAAGCTGACCATGTCCCAGTCCTCCAAATCTGTGAATGTCACCTTACACGACAAAGGGAGCTTTGCAGGTATGATTAAATTGAGATGGGGAGACTGTCCTGGATCATCCAGGTGGACATAAGGGTCCTTATAAAAGGAAGGAAGGAAGTCAGAAAGGAGGGAAGACATTCTTCCACTGGCTTTGAAGATGGAGGAAAAGGACCATGAGTCAAGAAATATAGGTGCCTCTGGAGCCTTAAAAAAACAGCCCTGCTGACATCTTGATTTTGGCCCCCAAGACTCATCTTGGACTTCTGACTTCCAGAACTGTAGGAGAATAACTGCTGTTTTAAGCCACCAACTTTGTGGTAATTTGTGACAACAGCAATAGCAAATGAATGCAAATGTAGAACATCATGCTTCTCGGTCCCCCTGTAGTTAGGTGGCACCATGTGACCTATTCTGGCCAATGTCATGTCAGTGCAGGTGATACATCTTCCTTTCACCTGAGGCTTCCCTCTACCCCTGCCACAGCCGAGGAAGATACTGCAGCTGGTGAAGGTACAAGATGGGCTGCTGTGGGTGGCCTGGGTCCGTGAGGGACTGTGTGGAGCAGAGTCCCCAGCTGCCTTTGGAAACCTATTAGGGCCTGGGGTTATTCACTCCAGCAGCATGACCTAGACTGGCCTTACACTGGGAGCTCAGATGAGGTTCTTGTTTCAGAGAGGAGGTGCGATTAACACTTGAGAAACAGATAGGCATTTAACAGTGTGAACAAAGGCCTGGAAGAGCTGGAGTCTCTTTGGCTGGCCCAGGGTGCCCAGTGGGAGTGGAGGCTGGCTGGAAAGGTTGTGGGCAGATGGGGAGAAGGGGACTGACAGCCCTGTCTGGCCATGCAGTCTCCCTGCTGTCTCCTCAGGTTCATACTCCTTTACTAGCATGTACTGTGCATTGTGTGCACGTGCATGCATGGGGCTGAGAGGCCTCTCTGTGCACAGGTACATAAGCACACCCAACATGTGACTGCATGTATGTGGTTGTGTGGGTTTACCTCTGGGCACAGCTCTAGCTCTAGGAGAGTCAGGGACAAATGAAGGTGTCAGCCTGTGAGTGGATTTCCAGGGCAGCAGGGCAAAATGAAGAGTATGCAGGACAAGCAGGGGTGAGCAGGCTGGTGTGTGAGAGTGCGGTGGAATGAATAAAGAGACTTTCAAAATGGTCATCAGAGGAAAAGCCGTGGGACACAGGGGTAACTCATTAGGTGAGTCCTAAGCCCCTAGGGCCAGCCTTTCGAGCCATACAATAATTCACCAATCTGTGCACTCTCCAGAGGTGACTACTTCCTGTATAAACTCTTTCTCCAGGGACCAGTGTGAGCCAGAGAATGCCTTATCATGTCAGTCCCACCATGGGGCAGGTTTGGGTGATGTATTTATTGCTCACATTACTCACTATTTTGTTACCCGAAATACATTTAATTCCTATTAATAACAAGCACTGTAGGGCATAGATTTCACCATTAGCTTAAATTATTTTATTGCCATTTACAAAGGAGCTACCTATGATGTGTGATGTAGCAGCTGAAGCCAGGGCCCTCACACACAAGCCGTTCACATTCGCATGGACATTGTACGGTGGGAGTGTGTAGGCATAGGCAAACATGTTTTCTTGCACACGTCCAATGGTGCACAAAGGTAATCTTTTGTTTGCTTGGCTTATCTGCGGAGTACTGCAGGGCCACTGTGCCCCCAGCTGGCGGGGCACCCTAGACCCAAGGCAGGAGCCTGTTTTACTGACAGTCTACTACAGGCTAAGGGCTCCCAAGGCTCTGGTCTCAGTGAAGCCCAGGATACCCTGTGGATAGGGCTGCAATCCTCATTTCACAGAGGAGGAGACAAGATCCCAGAGGACCTGCCTGAGGTGTACAGTAGGGATACTACACTTTAAATCCAGTCAGGCCTAGCTCCAAACCCTGGGCTCTTCGCCCCTCCATGTCAGCTTGCACATCCCTCAAGCTCTCTGTACCTTGGTTTCCCCAACCAGGAGGCCAGCTTATCCTTCCCAGCTTATCTTGCCAATCTCACAGGGAGGGCCCTTTCAGGGCAAGCGACATGATGTGTTGGCAATGCTGGGAGGCCACAGGAAGATTATTTGTTCGTTCTTTCTTTCTTTTTTGCAATAACTTTTGTATCTTTCATTAATGACCCCCATCCAGTCTCCCTCCATCCTCTGGCCCCCTCGGTGCAGGGTTCGTAAGAACTGGTGTCAGAGCTGAGTGGGGTGAGTGGTTAGGGGCTTGGTAGAACAATTCTTCTCCTACCCACCAAGCACACACACAGCCTTTGCAAGAATACTTCTCTATTTGGCAAAGGCAGTGTTTGCCCTGGGACTGGGCCTGTTTGTTCTGGCATGAACCATGGTGATGACCAAGTGCTCAAGTTTGTTGAACTTCCTGGATTTCTTATCGTGCAGCGTGCTCCGCCGGGGAGCAGGTGAAATGCCGACATGTGCCCAAGAGAAGCTATTGAGAAGTTCTGCAAGCACCACTCCGGCGCCCTGAGGGGCAAGCAGCCCTGTGCACAGCTGATGAGGGTTGGTGGGGGTGAAGTGGAAGGAGCAGCCTGGCTATGTAGATAGAGCCTTCCCTCTCCTTGACCTGGCTGGAGCCTACCCTTCTCATTGCTGGAGTCCCCCTACGGAGCTCTCTGCTCTGGCCAGCCCACTCTCCTTGTGTATCTGGAAAGTGTCTTGCCCTGTACAGGCTCCACACCTTTGCCTGGGCTGTGCCTGCCATTTGGAATTCCCTTTCTACCATTTCTCCAGTTGAAATCCTGTTTGATTGGCTGAATAAATGAGTGCCCGAATCGTGAGGATGCGACCAGGTAAGTGACAGAATGTGCCCCACATGACTTTTCTGCACAGTTCCCCTCCCCTAGGTTCCCTGATCCCTAAGGGCTCACCAGGATGTGTGCTTGGGGATATCAAAGGGAGCCCCTCAGGCAGCCCCAGAGAGGCTCTGGAGAGCCTGTCTCTGCCCCTCAGGAGGTCACACAGCAGGGCAGCCGCAGAAGGCTGGGGTGGAGGCTGGGGTGGTGCGGTGTATAGGGGAGGGGATCCCAGGCTCAGGGGTCTGTAAGCCGGGGCCAAGCCGGCTCTCCCAGCCTGTAGCTCCGTGATCTTAGGAGTTGGCCCCAAGCTGTCTGTGCCACAGTAGAATATATAGGGGGAGCGTTCATATGTACAGAAGTATAACGGTAGTGCCTTCCTTGTGAGGTCTAACGACAGAGACAGGCCTGAGAAGCACCTTGAATGTGGTAAGTATATTTTATCAGTCCCATAAGTTACTATAAGAGGACTTGAGACAAACGGTTGTTTTGGGCAGCCTTTGTGTTCTAACTGCACTGTTCATTGACTGCCTCCCAAGAGGCACTTTATTTCACAATAAACCTATGTGTTGCTATTGTTTATTGTCTTTTGGTTGAGGGGACTCCACAAGCTGAGGCCAGTGGTGCAAGGACACAAGACAGACAGGTGGTAGAGCAAGGGTTAAGAGCATGCTGGCCTGACCCAAATCCTTGCTCCTTCCTTTGTGGCCCTAGAGAGGGCCTCCTGCCCCAACCCCTCTTGCCCACCAGCCACCCTAGAGCTTCCTAGTCATCCAGTGTCTGGGGCCAGCAGGAGAGGTAGCTGTCCATGTGCCATGAGCTTAGGGATGCCCTAGCGTCCCCTTGGCAGACCCCCCTCATCTGTCATATGCCTTGAACTCCTGTCATCACTTATGCTGCTAGGGGTCACATAGTGTGTGGGCAAGGCCCCTGGTCTAATGCAACCTACTGTCTGCTCTGGTGGCAGGGAACAGACATCAAAGGACACCCCAGCACCAATATTTGAGGAAGGGGTCTTAAGCCAGGGACATTCTGATGGGAGAGCAGCTTCAGGCTGGGACTAGAATGACCAGCCCAGGAACTGGGACTCAGCGTCACAGGAAGAAGACAGAGAGAGGGAGGGAGTATGCTGAGTCCCTCTCAAGTGCGGGCACTCCCTTTATGTCTGCTGTCTCATTCAACGCCCCCAACAACCTTGGTGGGTGCGCCGGGTCAGTCCCCACCTTATGGAGGAGGAGACAAGGCCCAGACGTTAAATGATGTGTCCAAGGCCACATAGTTGACGTGGCAAGTCGGGGCTCAACACAGGCCTGAAACAACTTCCCAGTCTTGCCAGGGCATGGTTTCCTCTACTGGGAATGTGGTTAGGGAGAGGGATCTTTGTCTTCAGGCAGAGCTAGCTGGCCTGGGGAGAAGAGAGGTCTCGAGGGAGGAACTGTTGGCCCGTGAGTCAGGGGTCTGGCCCTGGCAGCTCCTGCCGCCCAGCTAGTATGGCCGGAGGCCCGGAGGTGCTTGGGTGGGTCTAGTGATCCCCAGGGAGTGGCAGGCAGGCGCCCATCAGGAGGCTGCTTCCACCCACTGCGCTGCAGATGAGAAACACACAGTACCTCCTCCGGCCTCAGCCCTGAGCCCACGCCCAATGAGGGCGCCCTACTCATTTCCTGCCAAGGACCCATCGCCCCTGGGTGGGGTGTGAGGGGCCTGGCTCCTGCCAGCACTGTGGGCCATGAGTCCAGGAGTGTGTGCAGGTGTGCGGCCTTGAATCGCTCACATCCTCGCACTAGGCCCCATGGGGACCCAAGGCGATCCAGGTCCTCAGGCTGAGCTGGGGGCCTCCACCAAAAATATACATTAAGCAAGAATTAAGTTGATCAGCTCTATTTTGAAAGTGAATCATGCTCTTTAGAGAATATTTAGAGAAAACAGTGAAGGAAGGGAAAAAGAAATAATTTCTCCGGAGGCAACCACTGGATACCTTCTTCCCAGCCCTTCCTACATGTGTATTTATGGTTTGCATGGCTGCTGTGTGGTCACCTTTTTTTCTGAGCACCTCCAAGCTTCCCTGCGCCATTTACTTACCTTTTACCTGTTCAAGCCTTTGGAGGGAGGCAGTATCACTTCATTTTATAGATGTACAAACTGTTCAACAAATCCAGGCTCACACAGAGAAAAATACAGAGAAGGGATTCAACCCGAAATCCATCTGACTGCAGAGCCCCAGTTCTTAATTAATACTGTTCACACTACCTGATTCCTACGCTTATACCTAATATCCCATCAGAAGCATTTCCCCCTTGATGAGAAGTTCAGTGCAAACATCATGTTTAATGTCTGCACGCTGTTCATCCAGTGGCATGTTACTCTTTCCTGGGGCTGGACGCCTTAGTCACTTCTAAGCTCTCACCACTGTGAACATGCTGCAAGGAACTGCCTCGGATATTTTCCTGGGCAGCACTTACGGTGGAATTGGGAGGCCAGGGGGTGGGGACACCATGACAAGCTCATGGGAAACCCCACATCCATGCGGGGACCCCTTTGGGTGCCTGATTTCACCTATCTGAGTGGACCAGCCGCAGCCAGACCCTCAGGGTAGAGATGAGAAGGTTGCGTCAGAGGCCCATTTGGCCCAGCGGGAGCCCCATGCTGCCCACTACTGGGAAGTTGAATTCACAACTGAGCTTTCCCTGGGGGGCAGGTGTGGGGGGCCCTCTGTCACACCTCTGGCCTGTTTAAAAGTAAGGAAACTGAGTCTCAGAGAGACAAAGTCACTTACTCAAAGTAACACAGCTGGGGTCAGTACCCACAGCATCTCACCCAGTGTTTGCAAAGCACCTTCCATTAATTCTTCAGAAGTTACCATGGGATAAGGGTCTGGGATTGCCAGCTTACTTCTTGCAGCATTTTGGGGAGATTTTCAGTTTTCCAAGGGTTTTGGCTCAGTCCTCACCTCGTGCCAGCTTTTCTCTAAACTCTCTTTTAGATGCTGCCTGCTTCTCCCCAGCACCTCCTGCCTGGACTGGTGCAGTAGCCTGAGAGCTCCACCTGAGCCCACTCTTGCCCTTTTCTCCAGTGGTCCAGATCTCACCATGCTGCTCCCCTGTCCCAGTGCCTGAGGAATTCTTGACTGTGTGCTAACTTATCTGGAAATGTGCTGAGATAGATTTGATTCAGTTTCTGCTCCAAGCCAGGCACAGGGCTGTGCCCTGTGAGAATGAACCAGAAACAAAACTCAGGAGGAAGCCAAATTCCTTAGCCTGGCCTTCCAGAGTCTGCCTTTTCTGCCCTTGCCTCCCTTCCAGACCTTGGCCCATCCCTTTCCTGGCCTAAGCTGTGCTCTGGCCCTCCCCGCCAGGGGCTTTGCTGCTCCTTCAGCCTAGAACTCTCTTTCCCTCACACTCCAAGTTCTGGCTGCCTCCCCTCCTCTCCAGAAGCCTTCCCCACATGCAGCTGCTCTCTCCTTGTCTCTTGTCCTCAAAAACATCCTTCTGAAAAGCACACCCTACAGCTTCCCCCAGGAAAATTCCCAATTTAAGAGCTTTAGAGGTTACAGGGAACAAAGGCTTGAGGGGTGAACTTATTGCCACCCATTAAAAAAACAATCCAACAAAGACTTCCCACAATGAGAAGAGTTAATGGAGTTTTGGACATATCATAAGTCAGCCATAGCTGCTCCCTATCTGGCTGGAAACCCTTCCGGACCTCTTTCCCCACACTGCCTCTTCTCACTTACTTGGTGAGCTGAGAGGCCTTTTTCTTCCTGCATTTGGTCTCCCACAAATTGGACTCACTGACTCCTGCGGCAAGGCCCTCTGTGGTTCCAGAGACATGGCTCAGAGAAATCTCCCGGCGGAAATGTGACTTGAAGCGTCTTGCAGTGGCCAGGGCCTGGTCCCTGGGTGTGGAGGTGGCAGTGCCACTGACTGCGTCCCTCCCTGCCTTCACTGCCCCTCCGTGGCTGTGAGCCCTTCCTCTGGACCCTCACTGGTTCCCCTGCCTGCTCCTGATTCACACAAGGAGTCTCCAACCCCACTGGGCTTCTGGGGGTGCTGGCTCAAAAAGCCCTTATACTGGGACCATCCACTTTTATTCTGCCAAAATTCCCCTCTTCCTGTTTCCTTTCTTCATTAGTATCTTCAACACAAAGGACAGAAAAGCCCAGCAAGAGTTAAGCCACATGTGCTGAGCTGTGGTGTAGTGGTGACGTGAGACAGAGGGATCACCACTGACAAATGGACAGGCCTGCCAGACCCCAGGGTGGAAAGCAGATCCCTTAGGAGTGAAGGAACTCAGCCTGATGACGGAAAACCAATTCTTACTGACTTGAAAACTATGAATTCCAAAGTTACGCAGTTAATGAGCAGATTACCCGGGTGAGGGTGAGCGAGCCCATCGGAAAGTGTGCCGGAGCTGTCGGTCCAACAAGGCTGGGCGACGCCTGCTGTGTGCCGGCCCTGCGCTAGATACAGTTTCTGACTGTACGAAACATATGGGCTGGAGGGAGGGCCTGAGGCAGGCTTGGGCCCGGAAGAAGCCCTTTGATCTCAGCTTTCCACAGATGAATTGGTAGCACTGTAAATTCCCTGTGGGAAGCTGTTCTTCTCAGCCTCAGCTGAGACTGGGAACACCCCCTTTTGGAGGAGCCCAGCTTCCATGCGTGAAGACATTTCTCCTTCTGCCAAGAGCATAGGTGAGGTCATTCTGCTCCGTCCCAGCCTGAAAGTCCATGTTTGATGTGGAAGAAGGCGCTGGCATTCCAGCTGGGCAGTCAGCCCCAAGGCCACGAGTCAGCCGGTTCCCTAGAGTTAAGGGGCCTGCTTGAGGGAACCGGTGCATAGGGGAGTGTGTGTGGGCAGCCCAAGAGATGCTGATGAGGGACACCCCTCAGTTGTGCACAGCGCTGCCTGGGTTCTGGAGGCCCAGCCCTCCTAGCAGCACCACCAGCTCTTGGGCACCTGCCACAAAGCATACAATAAATATTTGTCCACTGACAGCCTGGGATGCTTTCTCTCTCCCCCTGAGAGATGGGGGCAGCATGGCGGCTGCTGGGATTCTCTTAGCAGCAGAGGCCCCAGACCCCATGACCGTGAGGGCAGCAAGCAGTGCTGGAGGAATTCCTGGCTACAAGGTAGGTGCTCCAGGAGTTCTAATACGTGTTGGGGGAGGACCCTGAAGAAGCCTGTAATTGCTACAAACCAAGCCAAAGTTGGGACAGCGTTGAGGCCTTCCTGGGAAGATAGTCCCATTTGACTATCCGGGCTGCTTCACGTGAGAAGTTCTGTTCATTCAACAAAGAGTTATCGAGCTCTAGCCAGATGCCCGGTCTTGCTCCAGAGAGCTGTTGTGAGACTTAGGGGAGGTGATGTGGGCAGGAAGGGCCTCGTATGTGTTTGCAAGTGGAGCCGCTCTGTCCACAGGCCCCACAGCTCATGGGGGTGCTAGAGGCAGGGTCTCTGCACTGTTAGAGGACCTTTCCTTTCTCCCTCCTGTCCTTGGAGCCAACCTGGCTATCGCGCTGGCAGATCTGAAGAGCTGAGCCTTGCCTCTGCTGAAACTCCAGTGGGAAAGACCAAGAGCAAAGGAAGGGAACTCTACCCTGAGGCCTTCTTGCTGGAAACGGGCCCCAGGCACTCCTCACTGAAGCAGCAGTGGAACTGGCTTCTAATTCTTCCTTTCTTCTTCAATTGCAGCCAACATCTCAGTGGAAGAGGGCTGGGATTAGATTAAGCCTACAAGCCCTTCTTTGAGGATGTCCAAGTTGCAGACAACTTGTCCTCCAGTCCAACATGCACCCCCCTTTCCACTGGCCACTGGGGTGCTTTCTCTCACATTTGTGCATGGACTAGTCCATACTGAAGACCTCCAAGGACAGGGAGCTCAGCCTTCTCGAAGCAGCAAGGCGGTCTTAGTAGTGTGGCTGCTCTGAGGCCAAGTCAGCAGCGAGGAGAGAGGGGGACAAACGAGAAGGCCCTGGGCCTCAGGAAATGCTGGCGTCCTGGGAGAGGGGAAGATGAGGGAAGGAAGGTCAGTGCGCATGGGGCAGATGGAATGACAATAGACCACCTTCTGGCTGTATCATACAGGAGGTGACCCCTTGGGACCTGGCATGGGACTGACAAAAGCTGACTGTTCATGGCCCCTATTATAGCGCATGCACGGGAGCACACTGAACACGCATGTGCAGGAGGCTGGGGCACGTATGTCAGTAATGTGTGCCACACACAGAAGGCCAGAGGAATCACTGAATCCAGAGCTGTTCTGCCCTCTGTGCTCTCAGTCTCCACAAGTGCTCACCTGACCCTGTGCGTCCCTGTGGGGCTGCAGTGGCTGAGCGACTGAGCATATCATCAGCTTCTGAGAGCCCCTAATGAGGAATGAAAGTGAGTGAATCCAGTTTCAATAAGCCAGCAATCCACCTTAAGAGCAGCAGGATGAACAGCGCTCCAGACGAGGAGCTGCTCAGTGCTCTCCTTGGGGATCGGCAGAGCCGGCGACTGGGATCAGCAATTGAGTATTTCTTGTTACGTGTCTGCTCGGTCCTCCATTAGCTAATCCAACAGGCTACGGGCCAGTTTTCTATGGCAACCAGACGCGCTCAATGCTGCAAGGGCCTGGGGCTACTAATGATTTCCAATGCTCTTTTGAGGTCAGTTCTGCCGTATGGTCAAGGGATCGGCTTCCTGTCCTACGTGAACCAGGTGCACACAAAAGTCACGTCTTGGGGTCTGAATTTAGATTCCAAAGTCACCTGTAAAAAGTCCTGTATGCCACTTCCCCACTGCTGCTCTGCCTCCATCTCACTGATCTGCAGGCAATGAGGCAATGTGGTAAGAACAGTGGGGAAAGAATGAACTCCGGGGTTCTGGATTCAAGTGGAGTTCCCTCACTTTCTCATTGTTCATAAGCATTTTCTGCATTTGTAAATGGGAATAATAAAGCAGCCAACCTGTGGGCTCTGAAAGCATGTTCTTTCACCTGTTATGACATGTGAGAACCCTCACCCAGCCGGGGTCTGGACTCCATGGGGCTCCCTCCAGCAGTGCTGGGTCCCTGCCCTTGAGGCATGTGGTTTCTTCACTGGTAGCCCTGGGTAGGAATTATGCCCCTCATTCCTGGACCATAGTGGCACCTCACCACGTCATGCCAGAGCACCCACCTGGTCACGAGGTGCTATGCCCACATCTGAAGGCCCTTATTCTATCTGTGCAGACAGTTTGAACCAGACGTGGTCCGTCACGTCTCCCCATCAGTCCCTCTCCTCATCTTTCTCTGGAGAAGCTGGTGCTCAGGCAGCTGGAGATTCCTGGGGCTTATCTGAGGACTGAGGACATCTGAGCGTGTTCTCCACATGATCTGCCCATGGGGCAGGGCCCTCAGGATTTGCCTGTCCAGGGGAGACGGTTGTCCCTGCACTCCGGTCCATTCATGCCACTGCAACCAAGAATTCTTGCAAATGTGTTACCAGGGCTCAGAGGAGCCTAGAGGAAGGGAGAGCACAGCATCCACTTCACCTTGCAATCAGATGTAAGAGACCACCTTAGCACACAGGACACAGCTAGAGAACAAGAGAATGCTCTGTTACCAGCTTCATGTGCATTCGAGGGCATAGATCACAGGTCTCAGTTTACTCAGCTATTAAAGGGCGGGAGTAGATAGTGGTTTTCATGCCTCACTTACCAGATCCCTTAGGCTTGGGTGGCCTCGGGGGATGAGGGGAAGATAGTGGGCAGGGGCCCAAGATCCCCATGGCTTACTCTTCAACCAGAATGAATCAACTGTCATGTTTCCTTTATAGGGATATGTTTAATTTTACTGGAATAAAAGAGTGTGGGCACCACTGGATTGGTTGAATTCTTCAGTCTTTGAGTCTATAGAGGGAAGTAGCATTGCATGTATTTTGAATGTAAGAAAATGTAACCACCCAGGATGAAAGAGCGGGCGATGTTTACAGGGAAGGAGATACGACCCTGGACAAGACACTTGCTGTTCCCACCTCTGTCTGGCGACCCCATATGTTGCTGTGGGTGTGAGTCCTGAGGCTACATGAGTCTCAGGGTCTGAGCACAGTTTTTCCTGCATCCTGGCCCCTAGTGTAAGCTGCCTCTGACCTTGCTGCTCCGCTGAAGACCCAGCGATGGGCTTGCCTGCTGGAGGGAGAGCTGGAGGGAGATGCACCCAAGTGTTAAGGCCCATTTTCATTCAGGTTAATCTTTATTTCTTCTACTTTGTTGCACCAGAGAGCAGCTAAAGATAGCACAGTGATAATGCTATACAAAACTTGTGGGAATAATTAAGTGGCATGTTGAATCATGCATTCTATGGGCACTTGATAAATGCAGGCATGCACCCTCTCTTTGTCCCCATGGTGGTGGGGGTGGGGCGGTCCTTCTGTGAGACACGGGCACTGTTTATTGAGAACACCGTTAGTGTCTCTGGCTCCTCACCTTTTTATCCTGTCAACCATCGTCCAGCAACCTCAAGAGGCAGGAATTTCCCTATTTTTAGGTGAGAAAACTGAAGATCCGAGAGGTAAGTGACTAGCTGAGAGTGTCAGAGTCTCTATCTGACCCAGGACTGACCCTAAACCCTTGCTTTTTCTATGACACCGCTCTGGTTCTCTCAATGCTGCAGTTGCTAGGACTGAAGCCGAGTTGGAAGGAAGGTGGGCAATTGGGGGAGGCCTGCACCTCCCCTCTATTTGCATTCTGGGGTTGAAAATTCCAGAAGCGTGGGGTGGGGGAAGGGTAGAGCTAAGCTCTGGCATCCAGGAAATGGCCACAGGGTTTAGAAAATCCTGGGCAGTGGGCCATGGCTGGCAGCAGGGACTTGGCCGAGAAGGGGCAGAGGAGCAGGTCTGAGAGGTCTTAGCAGGCAAGTGGCAGCAGGGACTTCACTGAGGAGGGGTCGAGTAGCAGGTCCAGGAGGTCTCTGCAGACAAGGGGCAGCCAGGCAGGTCAGCACCACCTTGAGCAGCTGACTCAGAGACCAGCAGGAGCTGGATTTCTGCAGGTAGAAGCACAGAATGGTGTACAGAGAAAGATGCCCAAGGGTGCTGGGTGAGATGGAGTGAAACCCAGCTGCCCTTCTCCCACACAGATTCTGGCTCCAAGGCACTTTGTGCCATGCACTGAACTTTGTTTCCACTGTCCTTACCTTTGAGCACTATGGGCCTCATCTCTCTGGCTATCAGCCTGTTGAAAGCTGGCCTGGGTCATTCCTTTCTTAGGCTCTTTCCTGCAACTCCCAGCCCCAACTTTACCCCCCATAGAAGCTGCTCCATAACACTCTCTATTGGGTCCTTGGGTGTTTGCAGGGTGTCACCTAATCCATAGACATCAGGTCCCCAGAGCCAGGAGAAGAGTCCCAGGATGGGATGGTGGGAGAGACCAGGTCCCTGAAGGCTGGTTCTGGGGCTTTGAATCCCAGCACAGTCATTCTCTCTGATTGGGAGCCTGAACCTGACTCCAGGGAACCTCTATTTTCCCCATGCCAAGTGGGCTAGTGTCCCGTGAGTAAGGTGACAGACAAAGCCTCTGGGCTGCTCTGGCTTCCAGGAGGTGAGACCCACTTTATGCCTTTGACATGCTAGGCCCTCATACAATCTGTCACCTACAGATGAGGGGGTTACTCTTCCCTGCTCTCCGGGTGGTCTTTATAAAGCTTGAATTGGCCAGCTTCCCTCCCCCTTCTGTTCATCGACAGCTTTGAGGCCCACACCCTCCCCTCCTCT
The DNA here is from genome assembly GCA_032199065.1 of Smutsia gigantea. NCBI lineage: Eukaryota > Metazoa > Chordata > Mammalia > Pholidota > Manidae > Smutsia > Smutsia gigantea. The sequence continues at coordinate 514,880 of JAVSCE010000377.1, read as the reverse complement.
GTGCCTGCCCTGACCCACCCACCCCTGAGGCACAGCCCTGGTGATCCCAGCGCTGAAGAGGCCTCCTGACATGGTTATCTCCCACCTGGCCCTCATCTTGGCCAAAGCCAGAGAAATGGCAAGTGGAAGTGCAAGAGTGTGGTGCGTGAATGCCCATGTGACTAGGTGCGGGCCAGGCCCCTGCCGCTCAGCCTGTGACTGGCTTCCTTCCTAACTGATTACTTTATTTTGGCTTTTGGCTTGAGTACTCTGTGACTTCCCCATTCTGTGGGCTTCCTTCCTCCTTCAGGCTCTTGCACACCTTGCTGGACAGGTTTTCTTCCTGGCCAGGTGGCTTCAGCACAGCCGGGAGCTGAACTGGAACAGCTAGAGACCAGAGCAAGACCCTGGCTGACTGCTCCTTTCTGGAGCCCTGGCCCTCCCCAGGCAGTCCCCCTGCCCTCCTGCTCAGCTCCCAGGTTGGCAAGGAGCCACAGTAGCCAGGAGCCCTGGAGGACTCGGGAGCTGAACTCTCCTATTCCGTGGGTTAGGCCTGGACCCACCCCCTAGACCACTGACTGAATTGTGGGTTGAGAAGGCTGTCTTGGGAGGTATGGCCCCAGAGACGATGTCAGGTGTGGAGGGCTCTTCTCCAAGACCACTCTCTGGGAGCCCAAGGATTGGGCCAGAAAAGGAGCTAATGTTTCTCCACATTGCCAGTGCACCAGGCATTGCAGACTTCACAGTGATCGTGACATCTGATTCTCCCCACAGGAAGAGGGGCCATCAGTAGTCGCATGCCGAGGACATGATACTGCCCCTCCCGCGAGCCTGTCCTCCTGCTCCCAGAGCTGTGACTTCCTAGGAAAATGAACCATTTGGAAATCACTCCACCAATGCCAGGGAAGTGAAGGTGCCAAGGCCACACCGTGTCATCAGGAAGCCCCTACATCGCTAAGAGGCGGCTCTCAGGGGGCACCTCCTGGCAGCAGGGCCTGGGTGGAGGTGCCCAGGCAGTAGTAACCTGGTCACCTCTCCCTCCCGGCGGCTGCCAGACATCTGGCTCCAGGCTGTGATGCTCAGGCTCCGTGCCTAGCACCTGATGGTTCTCAGGGAGGGCCAGTCCCTCAGCCTTCTGCCCCCAGTGCTCTGTCCTGCTCACCAAGGTCAACCGAGTCTCAAGTCATTCCACCAAATGTGGTGAGCCCTTTCAAGCACTGAGAGCTGAAACCCTAGGGGTAATGATAAGAAGCTCTGTTGCAGAGCTGCACTGAAGGCTTCTGGCTTTGGCACTCAACATTCAAGCTTATCCAGCAGGTCGCTTCATTCTCCTGGGCCTCTGTTTTCTGATCGAGAAGAGGAGTGACCACAGAAGTTGCCATTCCTATAGCAGGAATTCTTGTGAATGACAAATAAGGGACAATAATATGCTGCATGAAGTCCCTTAAAAATATTTTCTAGATGTACAATGAGAGATATCATCACCATCGTCAGCACCCTGACAGCACCCACAGCTAGAGCCTAGGATCTGAAGTGAAATCAATGAAGATGTACTGTCCCTGGTGCAGGGCCAGGCCCACACCACCCTTGATAAATTTTGGTTCTCCTCCCTTCTTACCTGGTCCCAGTCTTTTCAAGCTGGTGGGAAAACAAATGCCTGTCTGATGACTCCCTGAAAGAGGAGTTAATACATAACATGCCCGTCCTGGGCTTGCTGATCCAGCCGGAGCTCCAAAAACATCCCTACCTGTCAGCTAGGTTTGTACACCGGGCCATGAGTCACTGGGTGCATGCTGCCCGGGGCAGTTTCCACACTGCTTCCCAGCCTGCCCTCCTGGTCAGGAGGCATGAGCTCAGGTCACCCTGTTGGCCACCAGGCCTGGCTCTGCCTCTGGGGCCTCTGGCTTGGTGATGTCTGCTGACACACAGTGTCATCTTGGGGCAAATACTGGGTCACCAAACAGATAGGTGTACTAGCAATGCCTCTGTTTGCCCTCCACATCTGTCTGAAGACTTAATGTCTTTATTTCCCTTTATTTTTCTCTGATTCTTTATACAAATCTCATTATTAACAATGGGCTAAATTGAAATCCAGGATCCGGCCATGTGTGGAGCATGCGCAGACATTTTACAGATGGAAGTTCACATCTGGGTGCTATGGACTGTAGGTTGTTGGCTTTGGATGTGTGCATGCTGTGGCTAGCATGTGCCTTCCTGGTCTTGGAGCCCAGTGTGTTTGCACAAGTCCCAGAGGACTGGATTTGAAATTGTCATTGGCTTTTGCCCCTGAGGTGAAGGAGCTGCCTTGAGAGTAAGCTCACGTCCCTTGAGCTCCAGTGCCCTCGATGCCCTGTGACTCCCTCTGCACCTGAGAGGTCAGCCACTTGGGGGTGAGCGGGCACCTGGAGGAGCTAAAGGTGAGGTCTCCATCCGAGGAGCATCTCCTGGGTCTTCCTGAGCCGGCTACATGCAGGTGGGGCACACCTTCATTCGGAGGCAAATGGCACCAACACGAGGTTGTACGTGCATTCACGATTTGAGAACGGAGACTTCGGGTGCTTTCTGTGGGTCCCAATTCTTCAAGGATGGGGGCACTTGGTGGGGGAAGGCAGAAAATAAGGAACTTGTCTTTCAACTCATCCTGTGAGGCTGGCATTACGGTAATATCAAAACTAGACGGAGACATCACAAGAAAAGAGGACTTCAGACTCGTCTCTCATGAACATAAATGCAACAATTCTTAAATTTTTAGTCAAATTGAATCCAGCAATATATAAGAAATAAATAGATTATGACCAAAGCAGTTTATCCCAGGAATACCAAGTAATTTAACATTAAAAAAAAATCAATCAATGAAATGGCCATATTAGCTAACTAAACAAAAAATTATATAATCATCTCAATAGATGCAGAAAACACTATGACAAAATCCAACACCCATTTGTGATAAAGACTTTCAGCAAACTAGGAACACAACTGTGTTCTCAACCGAAAAAACAAGTGTCTAGAGCAAACCTACAGCTAACATCATACTCCAGGGGAAAGGACTGAGGGTCGCCCCCTCTAAAATCAGAACTGAGAAAACCAATGGAGCCCGCTCCCCAGAAATGGGCAGAAGATTCCAAGCAGTGTGCCACCAAGGAAGATGTATGGATGGCAGATCGGCACAGGAGACGATGTATGATTGCCTTACTCACTACGGCGATGCACATCTACATGAGGTACCACTCTACATGCATTACTCGAATAGCCCTTTCTTCTGGTTTGTTATTTTAAATCTTCAGGTTTGATTTTGAAATCTCTGCCCCACTGGAGACACCTGACTACCTCTCATATAACTCAGAACACACATGGCACCTTCCTACCCCTCCAGATGAATGCTTTTAGTTTCCCTTGGAAACCTCTGCATTCTGCTTTGCTTTGTTCGTTGGCATTCTCAGGACTGAAAGAAAGCCCTTCAATGTGTATAAACAGCTTGGTTTTTGTAACAAGGAAAAGCATCATGTGATCATGCGGCAGTGGGAGGAGCGGTTGGGAGACTGGGCTTCAGTCTTACTGCTCAGCGCTAACTTCTGGAGACCTATTCTGACCTCGGTCCTGTGCCCTCTCCCTGTCCCCCATCCCAGTGATGAGCACCTGCAGCACCCATTTGCCTTTCCAGCACCCTGAGGCCTCCCTGGCTCTCCTTTGCCTCCACAGCCACATCAGGTCCTTCCCCAAGCTACAAGACTCCCACCTTTCTGGTGTGTGTGCAGTATGTGCCCACCTCTCCAAAAATCTCTAGGAAGGGCCTTTCCCTCCTTCTCCCCTGGGGTCCATTACAGGCCCACTCCTTGCATCTCCTGCTATTGGGGGATACTCACTTTAGGTCTTGGGTCAGGCACCACCTCTTCCAGGAAGGCCTCCTGAGCAACCCCTCTCCCCTCTCCAACTCATCCTAGGCTAGGGATGCAGTGTCCCAGTCAGTCTTGTGTGAGCCACGGGGCTTCCAGGAGAGTGGTGAGGGCCCTGGCAGAGCTGGAGCCCACCACTCAGGAAGACTGCCAGAGGTCCAAAATGGTTTATTATACAATTTTCAAACATATTCAATAGAGGGAGCAGGTTTTTTTTAAACCCTCTGTACCTGTCACATGGCTTTAACAATTACCTACTGTGACGGACCCCAACTTCCATTCCCTGCTGGGTCACTTCAGCTATACAACCTCAGTATGAATTTCTAAAAGATAAGGGATCTTTTTAAAAATCCACAATGCTATGTTATCAAATAAAAAAATTAACAAGAAGCCCTTTATGTCCTCTTATATCTACCCATTAAAATTTCACCAATTGTCTCATAAATGTCTTTTACAATAATGTATTTCAAGTCAGGACCCAGACATACCCAATGTCTTTGCTTAATATGTCTCTTAAGTCTCTTTAATCTACTACAGCATTCCCATCCTCTTTTTCTTTTTAAAACCACTTATTTCTTGGAAAAAAAACCCCACCCCAAACCCAGGTCATTGTTCTTAGAGCTTCCATGTTCTGGGTCTCACTGATTGCTGTTCGTCTGCTAACACATTCAGACATTCGCTCAACTCACACACAATGTACACAGTCACAGAGATGCACACACTCATACACACATGTTCATGCTCACATACATCTTCACTGCACACAATTCTGCATCTAGCTCCAGGGGCACAGAGTCCCGAGGCCCTTCCACTGATTATAGGCTTTCCATGTTTGTTTTTAACATGACCCCTGTCACCTGCATTTTCTGCAAACATGTATATAGTTAGACCCAGAAGCTTGATGAGATTTGGGCTCAGGTTTTGCAATGACTGCTGAGAAGCAGTGCTAGGTGCTTTCTGCAGCATTTCACCGTGACGCACCTGTCGGGTCCTCTCTTCTGTGAAGTTGTAACAAGTCTGTAGATTCAGCTTCTGTAGGCTGCATTTTTCCATCATAAATTTCCCATCAGCCTCCCTCTTCATAGTTTTAGCTGCCATGTTTGGCTCATTATTTCATTAGGGTTTCAAAGTGGTAATATCCTATTATTCCTTCTGCATTTTCTAGGTGAAATTCTTCTGTGACACTCTTTCCCTCATTAATGGCTTCCAGGGACTGAAGTTTGCACAGCAGAGGCAGGATAAATGTTTGATCCTTTCTCTTTTAGAGTAAGTTTTAAACATTTGCAGAATAATGTGTTGGTTCCCTAGCATCTTCCAGAGGTTACAAGTGAATTTTTAAGAATATCATTATGAACTCAATATTTGGGTTAATTGAACCCACTTTAGTCATTCTTATTTTTGATAATAAAGTTTGCCCATCATTGGCCATTAGAAACACTGTAAGCTGGCTCCTTCTAATACAACTACAGGAATTTGGGACAATTTCCTTGCATGTTGGTGTGACAAGAGGGTTTAGCTCATCTTATATTTTTCTGACCTCTCAGCCCCAGAATCATCCATTTCTCCAAGGCTCCCTGATTTCCTGGAGGGCCCCTTCTGGAGCAGTTTTTTCTGGGTCAGTGTTACTTACAAAGCTTTTTGGCAAACAGGTCTAAGTGATACTTGTTTTCTATATGAAAGGGAAAACACATCACGAATTTAGACTGTTATTTCCAATCAATTAAAATCACAGGATTTTTAACCTTGTCTATATTATCTTAGATTTGTATTTCTTTTCTATTTTGCTAAGATCTTGGTTCCAAACTATATTAACATCATTCCTTATATACAAAGCAACAGAGGCTCTCAACCTAGAATCAGTGGAAGGGCCTCAGGACTCTCTGTGCCCCTGGAGCTAGATGCAGAATTGTGTGCAGTGAAGATGTATGTGAGCATGAACATGTGTGTATGAGTGTGTGCATCTCTGTGAGTGTGTACATGGTGTGTGAGTTGAGTGAATGTCTGAATGTGTCAGCAGACGAACATTTTTGTTAGGAGAGGATGCAGAGTATTCATTATATTGTCAAAAGGATTCTTGATCTTGGCACTATTGATGTTTTGGGCCAGATAATTCTTCGTAGTGAAGGCTCTCTTGTGCACTGCAGGAGGTTAGCAGCATCCCTGGCCTCTACCCACTGGACACCAGTAACACCTTTCCAATGTGACAATCACAAATGTCTCCAGACATTGTCAGAATTGCCTCTGGTTAAAAACTGATAATCGAGGACACCAAAGAGATTATGAGTCTACCTGACAGGATGGCATTTCTGTAGCATTTCTGATGGGGAATTGCTCTGGGAAATGCCATGGAAAGACTAAAGGAGTAGTTTTGGTTTGTTAGGGCTTTCATAACAAAGGCCACAAAGTGGGTGCCCTAAACAGCAATAGAAGAAATGTAATGTCTCACCATTCTGGAGGCCGGAAGTCTGAACTCAAGGTGTTGGAAGGCTGGCTCCTTCTGAGGGCTGGAGGGAGCATCTGTTCCATGCCTCTCTCCTGGCTTCTGGTGGATTTCTGGCAGTATTTGATGTTCCTTGGCTTGTAGATGCAACAGCCTGATCTCTGCTCTCATTTTCACTTGGTGGTCTCGCTGTGTGAGTGTCCCTGTGACCGTATTTCCCCCTTTATGAGGACACAGTCACACTGGGTTAGGGCCCACACTCAGGACCTCCTCTTGACTACATCTGAAAAACTCCTATTTCCAAATAAAGACCCACATTCTGAGATACTGGGTGTTAGGACTTCACCATATCTTTTTTGGGATCATAACAGTGATGGCCCTACTCTCTCCTCAGCTAGCTGCAGGTGAACACTGCAGCAGCTGGGAGGCCACACCTGGAGTCATGCCTCCCGGTGAGACCTGCAGCCTCCCCGTTTACTATGTGCAGTGGGATAATGCTAGTGCCCACTTCGCAGGGCAATAATGAAGAATAAAGGTATTGACGTGTGTGGAGCCCTTCATGCAGCGTCTAGCACACACCAGGTACTACATAAGTACCACCAGAGCGAATAGCGGCGGCCCAGTCATCCTGACTGTCACCCAGGGCAGGCTGGCTGTGAAGGGTGTTACCGCGAGGAAGCAATGAATGACAGTGGTTCAGACTGTGGGGTCTGCCTACCTTGCCTGTGCTTCCAGGGCATCCGTTTAGTTTAGTAAGTGTCCAACACCGGCCCAGGGACTTCAGAAATATTACCGCTACTGGTCATCACTATCCCACAAGGGAGACCTTTGTACCTCTGTTTTCCTAATGAGGCAGGTAAAGTTCGCAGACATTGATGAACCAGCGTGGCCAGCCCCCAAGCCAGTTCTCCTTCCTTTTTGTCCCGCCCCCTGGAGGTGAAGAGCCCCAGAGGCCCTTGCCCACCTCCCCAAACTTCCCCAACTTATCCTGGCGGGGGAGCCCTGCCCGGGCATGAAGGGCCCTCTGGCTTGCTCTGGCACTCAGCCTTCCATTGCTTAGTATGTGAAACAGGGGCTGAGGCATCTGCTAGAGCCCACCCCATTGGCTAGGTGCAAAGATACCATGTAAATGTGTTGGGAATCCTGGCCAGTGCCAGTGGACAGAAGGCGCTGTTGTTAGGAGCCTGTGCCATGCCCAGGTTTCCACAGTGAAAACCCCCAGGGTATCTTTTCTTCTTAAAGTTGGCAGATTGACTCTGGTCTCAAAATCACCAAATCCCATACAACAGAGTTAGAACCTATACTTTTCCTCCACTGTCCTTAATGTCAGGTGCAAAGCCCATTTGCTTACATGTTTGCAAGATCAGACTCTTTCCAGTTACATTCAGTTGTGTTTGGGAATATGGTGACTGCCCCTCATGGTGTGATGGAGTGCAAAGGGCACGGAATGGAGGCCTGGACCACGCCCGCACTCTGCCCCTGGGTTGTCTGGCAAGCACAGGTAAGCCTGGCCTCGCTCCTGACTCTCGGCGTCCCGGGCTCACACCCCACGGCACCCCTCTCATGCCCCGGCTCACATCTGCCTCAGGTGGTTTTCGCAGTGCCGCCTCCCCGGCCTGACGCTCCGCCACCCTCAGATGGTGGCTGCAGTCTCTGCCCAGGGAGGCCTGGTGGTCCCAGAGCAGGGGCTGCGAGGACATGGCACGCACATCCTGCCCCTGCGGACTTGCCTCCACAGCCCTCGTTGTCGTATGTTCTTCGTGCTGGCTTGTGTCATCGATTGCCAAGTGCCTCCACAGCGTGCACCAGGGGTCTGGGCACCAGGGTGGCTCCTACTCCACCCCTGAGTAGGCGTCCCCTAGAAGTTTGCTCGGCAGGGAGGCAGACAAATGGCTCTTTAAAGGGAGGGAGCTGGCCTGTGCTCTGCTGGCTCTGCCAGCCTGTGGCTCCCTGGGCCACAGCCGCTGGGGCAGACCCTCAGTCTGCCCCGTGGCAGCAATGACATCTGACACCCCTAGGCCCGGCACTACTCAGAGTGCTGTATACTTATTCACTTTTATATTCTTCCCTATAACCTGTGAGACAGATACTATCATTAACCCTATTTTTTAACTTTTTATATGGAAATAATTTCAGACTTGAAAAAATGTTGCCAAAGAGTCCAAAGAGTTTCTGGATACCCTTCACCTAATTTCTCCTACTACAAACATCCTATGAACCCTAGTGTAGTGATCAGAACTGGGACATTAACAGAGATAACATGCTGTTAAGCGATCTACCATCCTTATTGGAATTCTGTAAGGTTTCCCTCTAACATCCTTTCTCTGTTCCGGCATCTAAGCAGGATCCCACTTTGCCTTTAGCTGTCATGTCTCCTTAGAACCCTACAATCTGGGACAATACTTCCTTCCAACTTCCCTTGTTTTTTATGACTTTGACCCTTTTGAGGAGTTCTGACTCATTATTTTATGGATATGTCTCTCAATTTTGGTTTCTCTCATGTTTCCTCATGTTTAAATTCAGATTATGTACCTGGGGCAATAAGACCACAGAAGGGAGGCTGCACCCCACTCCGTGCAGCACATCGGGAGCCGGATGGCGCATTCATCCCAGCTCACAGCTAACACTTTCTATGCTCCAGGATAAGTAGTATATGTGTATATATTTAAACACTTGTATATCTGGGCACAGATAATGGATTCCCTACTGGGCAACCAGCCAGAGAAGGACTGGGCAGAGGACAGAGAGTGGCAGAGGTGGAGAGCCAGGGTAAAGGGCAGAGATGCCCAGGGAGGGGCCTTGGGAGGTGCTGGGCCCCTTTGGTGCATCTGATCCGGGCAGATGGGGTGGAACTTGGAGATAGAGGCTGAACAGACTGAAAAAGGAAGCAGCTTGGGCTCCAAAGCTGAAGCTGGCAATGTGTGTGTGGGGTGCGACTTTGTAGGGGTGGGGCTTGCTCTGCAGGTCATGCCGAGGGGGGGCCTGGGCCTGAACCAGACCCAAGTGGCAGCTGCAGGCCCTTTCCACTGGGCTTTGCTCACTAGGGGAGGGGTCCAAGCTGGGATCCCACACTGTCACGTTCAAGGGTGTCCCAGCCCAGGGTAGTCATGGAGGAAGGAAGGAGTGACAGCCCCCTTGCCTTGCACTATGCACGCACACATGTCTTCTGTGCAGTTTGCCCACTGCCCTCCCACCGTCTCCTGCAAACTGGACCAGCTTCCTCTCTCCCTATTTCTGACTTCCTTGCAAATTCCCTGCTCTGGCATCCCTCTCTCCCTTTGTCCATCCCCTCCTCCTGTCTGTCTAGCCAGCACCCCCTTCCTGCCTGCCCTTTGTCTCTCTCTGGGGCTCAATAAATGCAACAGTGGCCTTCCTGACAGACAAGAGTCTGCCCTCTGGGCTCCGGCTATCTGTCCCCTCTCTGCAGGCCCTTCACTGCTCAGCTGGACACCTCCGCACAGCAGCACACACAAGCCTCGCCCTCTCGGAACCCTCAGCCACGGGCGGCCGCCCTGCCTTCTCCCAGGGCAAGGGGAGAATGGGGAGGATTTAGTTCCTGGCTCTCAGACTCCTCAAAGTCTGCGGCAAGGCTGGTCAGAGCACCTTCATTCTGCGGATGAGGGAAAGGAGCCTGCGTCTGCTCTTCAGAAGCCAACTGCCGGCTTGCCTACTTTCCTTCCTGTTGGCTGCCAGACCCCAGAGAGCCCGGTCACCACGGACCTGGGCTGTAGCCTGAGCTTCTGGGGCCTGCAATTTCCCGTTTCCCTCTTTACACATTCCCTCCCTCTCCCCACGGGCCTCTCTACAGCATTCTGTGAAGGATCCTGGCTTGAAATGTCCTATTTGTGTTCTCCCATTGGTTTGTATGCTGGTCACCTTCCTGCCATCTGGCCTTGGGACCCGTGTGACACACAGGAAAAGGAGCTCTCATTTCAACAGCATCCATCTTCACCATCATCACCAACCTGACTTCTGTTCTTCCAGGCATCTCAAACCCCAAATTACATTTATCCTTGGGCCCCACCTTGGAAGCCTCACCCACTGCTGCGGCCCATCAGGGAATCTTAGCTGCAGCTAAGTGTGCCTCACCTTCCATGCCATCCAGCTCCTGTGGGCTTCACCTCCCCTGACTGGTCTGAACAGGGACCCCGTGGAGAGAGGGGTAGGGAGAGCAGACCCTTCTCCAGGTGCACCCTGCCCAGCTTCAGTCCCTCTGTGGACAGTTGTCCTCAGCTGTGCTGACATTGAGACTGTCTTTGCCCCATGTGTGCAGGCTAGGGTGTGTCCTGTGTGCAAGTTGGTGAGCTGGGGCAGAGCCCCAAAGCTCTATGTGTGCCCCATAATCATAAGGGAAACGTCCTCTGGGACGCACCACGACCTCCTGGTGCCTCTGCTCTCCCAGCTTCATCCCCAGTCCCCACCTTGGGGGCCATCCATTGCCTCCCCGGCCCCAAGCAGAATGATCTGCTCCACCCCTGCTGTGCTTCTCTGGTTGCCGGCACCCCTCAGCCCTTCACAGGTGAACATAACTCAGGCCTGGCCGTCTAGGGGTTCAGGGTGCAGTGGGCTCCCAGCTCAGCACTCCTGGCCACTGTGTGTCTCCCCCATAAGCCACTATCATGTGCACCTGCCTTCTCTTAGCTCTCCCCCACGGCTGGGACAATGTCTTGCCATAATTCTGTCCCTTATCTGGTGCCCCAGCTGCGGCCTTGCCAGTGAGTGCTCCGTGCACTAGCTACTCAGTGAACGTGCCCATGGGATGGACTGTGGGCTGGGGAGCCACAGGCAAAGTTCTGGACTGGCTTGCACCCAAAGAGCAGTAGGCGTTTACCCAAGGTCATGCAGCCAGTAGGCGTTTACCCAAGGTCATGATTGCACATCTTTCCAAGTACTCTATCTACTATGGAGACTAAATCAGATACTCCTTGCAAAGCCCTCAGAATAGTGTGTGGCCCAAGTAAGCCCTCAATGAAGCTAGCTGCTGTCACCACTACTTCAGGCCGAACCATACAAAATTGCCAGTTTTGCAAGTCAGAAGTGGCCAATTATTGGTAATTTCACACGGTTCAACACAATTTTTTCCCTCAAAATTGGCTTGCCCAGTTTATTAAATGAAATGTATTTTTAAAAGAAACCTTACATCCTTACGGTATGTGGGAAACTTGCTATAATAGAAGGTAATACACACCTATATACAAGTAAAGTAATATCATTAAATTCTACTTAGACTTTTCAAGATTGTCCTGAGGCTGTGTTCTCCTCATATAAGCTGGAGATTAGCAAGAATCCGAGAGACTTTCATAGCATGAGGGCCACCCTCTTTCCATAAGTACTCAGAAGAGTCCAGAGGGGAATCACATTCCATAAGCTGGTCATCCCATCCGTGGAACCCACTCAGGACCTTGGAATCCGTTGCCCTGATGCAGAGCCGTGAAGGATGCTCTGAAGGCTGCCTTGAAATGTGGCCTCAGTGAGCCCACGCTTATCACCCTACAACACCCCCCTCACTTCTGCTGCCACCTCCTGCTGCCCCACAAGCCCAGGGCTCCTCCTGAGGACAGGACTCCCCTGGCTGCAATTGTTCTTGATAAACCAGTAGAATTTAATTGTTTTTCCCCCAAGGGGAAAAGAGCCCGGCGTTACTCATCTCTATGCCTTGCAAAATGCCTGGCACCAACACATGCTGGACAAATAATTAAGCATTGATTGATTGAGTGCTATTTGAGGTAGATGCCTCTAGCCCATTTTAAAAAGGAGAAAGGTTGAGGCCTAGGGAGGTTTAAGGTCACACAGTTAGTGCAAGGTGCAGTTAGGCTTAGCACCCAGTTCTGCTTGACTCCAAACCTGTGGGGCTCCCACCTTCAAGAGCTGCCTCTCCTCCTAGTATCTTGGGCATTGACAGGACAAAGAGGAGTTCAGTCAGCAGATGAGGAACTGAGGCCCTGAGAGGGGAGACATTCTTCTAAGGACGCAGGAATGAAGCGCTAAGGCTTGGCCTGGCACTCAGCCCTCAGCTCCGCACGGTGGCCTCCCAACCGTCCAGCCCTGCCCAGTGAGGCTTCCCCTCACACCCACTTTACTCCTCCACGGACAGCCTCACTGGGCCTCCTGTGCACACAACAGAACTGCCATCACCCAGCATTTGTTGCTCGGCCTTCCTGGGACCTCCTAACTGGTGTTCCTGCTCCTCCAGGCCCCTGCACCCATGCTCCATGAAGCAGCCATAGTGGAAATCAGACCCAGTCACCCTGCAGTGGAAACCCTCCACTGGCTTCCCATTCCCCTCAGATGAACTCCCAAGTCCTGGCCATGGCCCGCAGGCCCTGCAGGATGGGCCTCATCCTCTCAGCCCTCACTCCTACCTCATCCCCGCTCCCTCGCTCCCTTGCTCCACGCACACGCTGGCCTTCCTGCAGCTTGTTGAAGATACAAGACAATCCATCCTCAGGATTTCGTATTTGCCACCTGCTTTCTGAAAAGCTCTTTCCCCAGACACCTGCATTATGGACCCATTTCTTTGTTTATGGCCTGATTTCACCAAAATATGAGCTCCAGGGAGGAGGGCCGCCACAGCCGCAGCCCCCTCACTGCTTGGCTTTACCCATTCCATATTGTCAGTCTCAGGCCTGAGCCTGGCACAGGGCTGAGTCCCACAGCCAGCTGTGTCCTCCTTACCCCACCTGGAGCCCCACAAACAGGACAGATGACAGGCGTGTCTCCTCAAGGGCCACAGACTGGCCCTGGGGTGTCCCACATTGTTCCCGGAAATTAGCAGCGTGGCTGCTGTCAGGGGAAGCCCTGCACCCCAGGGCAACTGCCCTCGGCACTTGGGAGGACAGAAGGAAGAAAACCAGATCACCGGGTGGGCCAATGCCCGTGCCTTTTCCCTGCCTGGGACACACACTTCATTTAATTCTCACAGTGGAGGGAGATGTGGGGTCTTTTGAGCATCGATACCCTCGTGGGCCAGTCTAAGTGTCAGACAATAAGTAGAAGAGCAAGCGCTGAGTGCCTGGCCCTGCTGTCAGTCTTGCCAGATTAACAACTTCATCGGAGCCTTTGTTGATATTGACGCTTGGTTGCTAGGTAACGTGTTTACCACCCAGTGAATAGGGACTTGAGGACCAGGGGGCACAGTCAACAGATTGGCAAATAAGGCGGACGTGCTGAGACTTGATGTGCCTGCCGTGCCGCCCAGGAGCTGTGCAGGGACACCCATCTGCACCGGCCGCCCAAGCTCAGCAGGCACAGGGGTCAGAGGGGCCTTGTGCCCAGGTGGAGCAAATCCAGGAAAGCAACTCTGTTTTGATCCAGGGTCCATCCTCATGGTGACATCAATGCTACCAGCCTGGTGACAAGAGTGTTCCTGTCCAGTGATGCTTGAGACAATGTCTCTGCAACACCCTTAGGCTCTGAGCCCCCACCCTGCCCCAGCCCACAAGGAGTATGGCACCCTAAAGAGAGGCCAGCACTGGGTCAGGAGGCCATGGGGACATGCTTTAACCCTGTAACCTGAGACTACAGATCTGGAAGGCCTGCCCCATGGTGGGGGTAGGGAGCAAAGGAAGGAAAAGGACTAAGCACCTGCTGTGTGCCAGGTGGGGTACAGTGAGGTGTCCCTTGTAGGCTTCACAGCCACCCCACAAGGGGGCTGCTGGCATGAACGTCTCTGCAGTGGACACAGGGCCTTTGTCTGTGTTAAGTCGTTGGCCTGAGTGTCCTCAGTTAGGATTCAATGTGCACACTTCGGAACTCCCTCTCTCCATTGCATTGCTAATGTACACAGGGATCCGGGCTTCCCTCCAGACCCTGACCAGGGAGCCGATGCCCCTGTCCACACCTTAAGCTACGTATTGACTCAAAGGTTCTGCAGTAAAAGGTTGGTCTGGTGAGCAGACAGCAAAGCCACCTCATGTGCAAGGCTGAGCAGGCTGAGAAGGCAAAGATAATCAGGAAAAAGGAAAATAAAAACCCAACAATGGGAAATGAGAACAATCTCGGAGACAGAGATCCTGCAAATAGCAATCAGAGCTGGAACGCAGGGTGTAGCTTTCAGTCCACAAGGTGGAGAGATGAAGAAGCTGATCAGTGGACCTGGGAAGATGAGGAGGAGGGAACTCCATCAGCACGGAGCCTGGAGGCCGAGGGAGCTCACCATTCTTGAACAAGAAGCATCCAGACACATCTATACCAGACTCAGAGTTATTGAGTGTATGCAGCCAGACCTGAGCCTGCTATACGGTCAGCTCGTCCCACTCTGCAGTGGACGTCCAGCCATGCCCACCTCACACATCTGTGGCCCCCAGAGAGTCTTGGTAAAATAATCTGCTTTTATTCACTCATTCACGCACTCCACGAGTATCTGTGCCTTCGCTCTGCCAGGCCATGTGCACAGTGAGGCTATGGCTGTGGAGAGCTAGGCCTGGTCCCACATTCATGGAGCCTTCAGTTTAGCAGAGGAGACAGAAATTAAACATATGATTGTGCAACTATATATCTAATTACAATTGTGTTCAATGCTGGGAAGAGGTTGATAATGCAGTGTCATATTAAGTGGCGAGGGGCTCACTTCACCCAGTGGCCTCCCTGGGGAAGCGGAGGCATGAAGGATGAACAGGAGCCATGCGCAGGTGACGGGAGGGAGAGGATGTCCCGAAGGAGTGAAAGAGATCGGAATGTTGGAAGGACGGAGAAAAACCCACTCAGCTAAAATTGAGGGGAAATTGTATGGGAAACAAAGAGATAGGCAGGACCTAGAGTCCTCAGGCCTCATCAGCTATGATAAACACCTGGATTTCTTTCATTCAGTAATAAAGTAGTAATGGGGAACCATGGACACATTAGCCAGGGGTGATGTACTCAGGTTTCAAGTATTTTTATAGACACTGAACTGACGAGATCGATTTCAGCTAAGATACCAGCACCAGGATGGGCTAACCAGGTGGGAGTAACCCCTCCACTGGACTACCTGGGGCAGCTCCTTTAGGACAGGGAGCCCCACCCTTGGTCAGGCCTCCATTTATTCCCAGTATCTGGCTCAGAACCTGGAACAGAGAAGGGGCTCAATCCATGTTTGGTGAGTTAAAGAGAAATGTCTAGGGGACCCCTGTCCCTTAAATGAATTGTGCAACTATAAGATATCTGATGATATTGTTTCGCTCCTCTCCTTTCTATTAATCCATGCTCCTGGCCTCAATCAGCACCTACTAGACTCCCTAACCCTGGGGCCCTTCTGTGATGCTCCTCAAGTCCCATTCTCTGAGCTGTAACACCCAAGCCTTCCAGCGTGTTTGGAGGGTGAAGTGTTCCATGTAACTGACATTTATATATAATGGAAGTTTACCCTTGAAGACCAAAAGTTTTTCTTGTATCTGTTTTGCATCAAATGCTTTCTAAAATATAGTTTCCTGATGTAAAGGTGACTGAACTGGATCTATTAATGTTTTAGTATCAGTTCTTGAATTGAACAAAGACTTCATTGTTGAGAGTCAAAAAGGCTGTGAACACCTGAACTGAATAAATCTGTTATACTTACCTGTTCTGATTCAGGAAAAATATGGCACATACACCCCATAACTTGCCAATTCCTCACCTGTGGCAGGCATTGCTAATCAATGACAGTCCTCTTTCCTACTGAGTCTGGGTTCAGCTTTATGTCCTAGGCAGCCATGACTAATAGGCGAGTATTGAGGTTTGAGATTAACCAGTTAGTTGTTCAGGTTGCTATTTTTGAGGTTCTTCTCTGCGGTCATCTCACTCTGTAATATTGTCATTCCCCACCCATCTTGGGTTGGTTGTATGCTACTGCAACCCTCTTTCTGCTTTCTCCCCTATTTCCTCCCTCTTCCTCCAGCCCTCTTCCTCCTACTTCTTCTTTATGCACTTCTCAGCCTTGGCTTCTAGAACCATCCACAACCCCAGAGAGAGATGGCAAACCCCTCCATGTCTCCCTTAACCATCCATGTCTCAGACCTTTGGGCTGGAATCAAAACTTGTTGTAGAAGCACATCAAGCGCTGAGAGCTAAGCCTAAGGCTCACTGTCCTGGCCTGCCCGTTTGCTGATTTACTCAGCAGAAACTTTTCTAGTGCATCACCTATAGCCCTCTGCCTCCTTGGTTGGTCTATAACCTCTCTGCAGAGAGAAAGGAAAAGAGAAAGGAACTCACAACAACTGAGCATGTGCTCTCATATTTCATTTGTTCCTCAAAGCAACTTCGCCAGGTGCAGCTCTTTTAGTGAGTGGACTTAGGCTTGGGGAAGCTCTGTGCCATACTGAAGTTCGCTCAGCTTGCTCACCATTGCTGGGAAGCATCTGTAGCCAGCCCCAGCCCACACGTGCCTGCCCGCCGTCTCTGGCCTCTGCTGCTGCTCTCAACTGCCTCTGTCTGACTCACTGGGCTTCCCAGCCTCGTCCCGCCCATCTGTCAAAGCAGAGGCTCAGCTCCTGGCACTGCCATTGCAGCCTCGGGGATTTACAGAAAACAGCTTTTAAATTTTGATGAAATATATCATTTTTAAAATAAATGATCCAATTTATCTTTTTTTTTCCCTTTATGGATTGTGCTTTTGTGCCATACCTAAGAAATCTCTGCTTAACCCAAGGTTACAGAGATTTTCTCTTATGCTTTATTCTAGAAGTTTTATGGGTTTAGGTTTCACATTTAGATCTATGATCTCTTTTGAATTAAATTTTATGTAAGATGTGAATAAGGATCCAGATTTGTTTCTTTGAGTATGGATATCCAATTGAATTGCCTACATCTTTTTTTTTTTGGTATCATTAATGTACAGTTACATGAGCAAAATTATGGTTACTAGACTCCCCCTATTATCAAGTCCCCACCACATACCCCATTACAGTCACTGTCCATCAGCAGAGTAAGATGCTATAGAATCACTACTTGTCTTCTCTGTGCTATACTGCCTTCCCCGTGCCCCCTGTACCTCCGTACATTATGTCTGCTAATCGTAATGCCCCATTTCCCCCCTTATCCCTCCTTTCCCACCCATCCTCCCCAGTCCCTTTCCCTTTGGTAACTGTTAGTCCATTCTTGGGTTCTGTGAGTCTGCTGCTGTTTGGTTCCTTCAGTTTTTTCTTTGTTCTTATACTCCACAGGTGAGTGAAATCATTTGATACTTGTCTTTCTCTGCTTGGCTTATTTCACTGAGCATAATACCCTCTAGCTCCATCCATGTTGTTGCAAATGGTAGGATTTGTTTTCTTCTTATGGCTGAATAATATCCTATTGTGTATATGTACCACATCTTCTTTATCCATTCATCTACTGATGGACACTTAGGTTGCTTCCATTTCTTGGCTATTGTAAATAGTGCTGTGATAAACATAGGGGTACATATGTCTTTTTCAAACTGGGCTGCTGCATTCTTAGGGTAAATTCCTAGGAATGGAATTCCTGGTTCAAATGGTATTTCTATTTTTAGTTTTTTGAGAAACCTCCATACTGCTTTCCACAATGGTTGAACTAATTTGCATTCCCACCAGCAGTGTAGGAGGGTTCCCTTTTCTCCACATCCTCGCCAACATTTGTTGCTGTTTGTGTTTTGGATGTTGGCTATCCTTACTGGTGTGAGGTGATATCTTATTGTGGTTTTAATTTGCATTTCTCTGATGATTAGCGATGTGGAGCATCTTCTCATGTGCCTGTTGGCCATCTGAATTTCTTCTTTGGAGAATTGTCTGTTCAGCTCCTCTGCCCATTTTTTAATTGGATTATTTGCTTTTTGGTTGTTGAGGTGCATGAGTTCTTTATATATTTTGGATGTCAACCCTTTATCGGATATGTCATTTATGAATATATTCTCCCATACTGTAGGATGCCTTTTTTGTTCTGTTGATGGTGTCCTTTGCTGTACAGAAGCTTTTCATCTTGATATAGTCCCATTTGTTCATTTTGGCTTTTGTTTCCCTTGCCTGGGGAGATGTTCATGAAGAAGTCGCTCATGTTTATGTCCAAGAGATTTTTGCCTATATTTTTTTCTAAGAGTTTTACGGTTTCATGACTTACATTCAGGTCTTTGATTCATTTCGAATTTACTTTTGTGTATGGGGTTAGACAGTGATCCAGTTTCATTCTCTTACATGTAGCTGTCCAGTTTTGAATTGCCTACATCTTTGTTGAAAATCAACTGACCATATCTGTGTGTTACTATTTCTGAACTGTCTATTCTCTTCCATTGATCTGTGTCTTTTTGTCACTAACACACTGTCTTGATTATGGTCATTTTATAGTAAGTCTTAAAATCCTGGAGTGTGGATCCATCGACTTTGCTTTAACTTTGTTCTTTTTCAAACTTCTTTCAGTATTTCTAGTTGCTTGCTTTTCCATAAAAAACTTAAAACCTATTGCCAATCTCTATTTAAAAAAATCCTTCTAGACTTTGATTGGAATTGTGTGGAGTGTATAGATCAATTGGAAGAGAAATGATATTTTAAAATCTTAGGGATTTTAATCAACATTTCATTTCTGGTTCTTGCCCCAAGCCACAGTTCTTGGAAGGCTTAATTAAAATATACAAAAAAATAATTAGAGCTATAATGGAGAAAGATGGGAAGAGGTCCATTGTGTATACTGCTGAGATATAGATACAGATAGAAGTCCTGTTAACATTAGACAATAATGATGTCAAAATCCCACTGTCAAGTTCACTTTAGGGTAAGCGCTGAAGACTGGTTAAAATACCAGTGCCAAGGGGAAATAGTCACACAGGATATTCCTTACTGGCCTTTAGCAGATCAGCTGACTCCATGCCTCAAAGCAGCCCCCTTGGCAGGGCTAGGAGAGCAGGTGTTGGTGGGGGCAGGGGCATGATCCTTGGATTCTGCAGCTTAGATCCTAGCTCTGCTGTCCCAGCTATGTGATCCAGGCAAGCCACTTAATCTCTCTGAGCCTCAGTTTCCTCGGTTATAAACTGAGCTGCAAGGCTGTTTTCAGGAATAGTAATTTATTGTTTATTTATTTATTAAACAAGATAAGACACAATAAACAAAGTATTATTATAATGATGAGCCTGGACCCAGACAACTAAAAAAAAGGAGGTTGGGGTGGAGACCAAGGCTGGTCCTACAGTGCTAGGTGGAGCTGCAGGGCAGGAGGGTTCTGAGCCATGGCTGCTTGGGCAAAGATTTTAAATGGTGTGTCCAAGGGTACTTGAAGGAGTGGGATGAGGGGTTGGGAAGAGTGCAGGGGTCTAATGGGGTCAGGATGATGGCTCCTACCTCTTAAGCATTCGTTCAATTCACAGTTACTGAACATCTGCTGTGTGCCAAGCCTGAGCCTACCCTGTGGGCCCCAACATGGCCAAGAGGCAGGTCCTTCCCTGGGAGGACCTGGCGGGCAGATGGGCCTACTTGATGCAAGACCCAAAGTGCAGGACCTGTCCTTGGAGACAGCTTGAGGCAGGTGTCAAGCATAGGGCCATGGTTCCCTGCAGTCATGAAAGGCTATCAGTTCACCCAGGGAACAAGCAGAGGAGGGCTACCCCGGTGGAAGGGATACAAGGGCATGGGGTGCTGGAGCTCATGCTTTGGTGATGCTGGAGCCTGGGTTGTGCATGGCTAGAGGGAGCAATACAGAGAAGGGGACCCTGGGTGCCAGCTGCTTGATAACGTAGAAGATGGGAGGTCATGGGAAGGGCTGACACAGTGATCAACAGGGTTAGGGCCTTGTGTCAGGCAGGAAGAGTTGGTGTGAACTGCTCAGGGGAGAAATAGAAGGGTGCAGAGGATGGATGCCTTGGCTCCCAGCCCTGCAAAGCCACCACTACCTGCTTGTCCTGGCCTCAGTTTCCCCCTATGCAAAAGGAGACACTTCCCTGAAAGATCTTAATGGACCTTCCTGCTCTGAGATGCCCCTCACAGCTTTGCCTCCAGGCCAGCCTGAGGAAGCAGTGCTGGGATGGGAGCTCAGAGGGTTTCAGGAGGAAGGGTTCCTGAGCGCCCCTGCCACCCCCTGGCATGCCTGAAATGGCTAAAACCAAAGTGCTATAGAATCTGGGCTTCTGTGAGCTGCCCCATTAATTTTCCTTCCAGGAAGCCTTGCCAGCCAGGGAGGAGGCAGGGGGCAGATGGGGCACTGAGAGGCCAAGTAATCTGCTTAAGGTCACACAGCAAAGCAGCAGCAAGCTGGACCAGGCCCCAAGCCTCCAGATGTCCAGTCTGATGCCCTGCCTACTGGACCATGAGGCCTTTAATGAGGCCACCTCCGCAGGGGCTGTGGGCTGGCCCACCGCCCAGGGCTGCTGACTTGCCAGGCATCCCCATCAGCCATTCTAAAGGGCCCTGCCCTCAGCGGCCAGGCACACAGAGGCTGGGATTGAGAGTGTCAGCTGAGACTGGTAGTTCTGTGAGGTGGCACCAGGTCTGAGCCTGCCCAGCCCTTTGGCCACGATTCCCAAGGGAGAGGGCTCTGTGTCCATAAAGGGGCCAGGCCTATCTCAGGAGCTAGGGTGGACTCTGCAGTCAATGTCACCCTCAGGGCTCCCTCCTGAGCTAGGCATGGCCCCAAAGCCTTCCTGGGCTGCAGGGCCTGCCTCCATTCCCCTCCTGGAAACAGAGCTGGGGACTGTGTGGTAATCCTGGGACCCAGCCGTGGGGCCTCTGGATGGGCTTTGGAGGGGGTGAGAATGCAGCCCCAGCTGCTGAAGGGGCAGGAGGTTGGGCAACTGCACTCATAGGGGCCTGGGTCAGAGTCAGCCTGTCTCCTCCTCAGCCCTCCACGTTTCAGGTCGCCACTTGTTTATTTAGGAATTAAAGGTGACACATGGCAGGAGTGCCTGGAGGATCCCTCCCCCTGAAACCGAGTCTTCTGGGGCACCAGGGCAGCCGTGAGCTCGGCTGGCAGCGTGGCAGGGCCATGGCTGTCTCCACCCGCCCCCCGCCCCCCGCCCCCGGGTAGCTGGCAGTCGGGCTCAGTCAGAGCCAGGGCCAAGGGGTGCCATTTTTTTCCCAGGGCTTAACCTCCTCCTCTCCCCCCCTTCCTCTCTTTAGTTTCCACGCCCTGCCCCCAACACACACACCTCAAAGAGGCTCAATTCATGTACTCCCCTCCCCCAAGAACCCTCCTGGCCGCCCCCCACTTCCCTTGCCGCAGCCTTCAGGGTGGATGGGGGTGAGTCACAGAAAGAAGGGGCCTGGGAGGGTAAAGGAAAAACGCATATGCCCCACAACAACAAGCCCCCAACACCCCATATTATGTTCCACAAAGCTGGAAATACACAACAAGCCGGCATCTGTGTGGAATAATAAAACCGGGTGTGGACGTGTCGTTCTCACAGGGCATTTGGCTGAGCCCAGGCAACGGGAAAGCATGCATAGTTAACGCTCCTGACTGTGTGAAAGCCTTTGTGGCCGGCCCCGGCTCTGCGAGGGACCCCGGGCCCGCGGCTTGGCAAGGGCCCGAGACATGTCTTGGAATGGTTTCTTGTTCATCACTGACACTCGTAATGAGAAATTTATACACCATCCTAAGCGGATAAATTAATTTCAAACACTTTAGACTTGAGAAGACAATGGTTCCTGGCAGGACCCTTTATCACCCATTTTATTAAAATAAAAAAAAGAAAGAAAGAAGGGAGAAAAAACCCACCCCTCAGGACCATCTTAACACAACCTGTGCCCGGCCACGTTGGCTGTCCCTAGCTGGGGGAGAGTCCCAAGGCCCGAGAGTCACTTTTAAACTTCAGTGAAGTGTGTTCAACTACTCGGGAGCTGTCCCCTCTCCCCTGGGGGAACACAACTTCCTCTCACCCCTGGCTTCGGTTGAGGTTGGCATTGTGGCCAAGGACTGGGGTTTCTCAGGCTGCGTTTGTGCAAGGTAATTAAATTGTGATAATGTTTCCATTCAGAGCCAGCTCGGGTGAAGGTTGGGGACTTGTCAGACTGACATGTCCTCGCTGTCCACTGAACACGAGGGCCAGTCTGGCAAGAGCCCCTGCCAGGGGCCACAGGGTGTCCCAAGTCTTCCCAACAGGCCCAGATGGCCTGCTGCAGGCCGGTGTGCACTGGAGAGCTGTCAGCAGGACAGGCAGTGGCCCTGAGGTCCCAGTCATCTCCTATATGACACTGTTTTCTGCCAGAGCTGTAGCAGCCGGTTATTGTGAGTGTTGGAGGGGACAAGGTGGACTCCTGGGCTTGTTCAAGCCCCGCACTCTTTGGCTCCCCCTGGAATGCTGACAGTGAGAGGGAGGTGCAGGGCCAACTCTTCCAGGTCAGGGAGGCCATTCCACGTTCAAGAGCTCCTCAGGTGTGCAACCCACCTGCCCAAGCTTGCCTCCTGCAGCTCCAGGCTTCAAATGTCTCCTCCCAGCTGTGCCTGATGCCAATTAGACCCTAGCTCACCCACCCTCCTCTTCTCTCCATCACCCAAATGCCACCCACCTTTCGCTTCCAGACCCCCCGGGGCTCTAGCCCACTGAGTCTGCCTCTGCCGACTGCCCCCCCTTCGGCTCCTTGGAACCCCTGCAAGAGCCTGATGACCGCCCCCCACTCACTCAGAGGCCTGCCCCTGGCTGGGCTGAGGGCTCCGCTCAGGTACTGTCGTCCTGGATGGCAGCTCCCACCCTTTTCCAAGTTGGAGCCCACTAGAAAGTTAGCAATTCCAGGGCACTTTGGAGTAAAGAGGAGACCTTAAGGATACCAGAGAGGAAAAAATAATGTTTTTCTGTTTTCTATAAAATTATGTTAAGAAAATAAAACTAAAGCATAGAAGGGAGCATACTAAATAACAAATTTATAAATGCTTCCAAAAGCCTTCTTTTAAAAATTAATTCAATGAGAAACAGCTGCTTCCATAACAATACTTGTTTTTGTATCAGGTTTAATGCCTGAAGTGGCTGCAAGTGATTCTGGAGCAAGAGGTTTTTGTTTGTCGTTTAATCTTTTATTTCTATAATTATAGACTCACAAAAAGTTGCAAAAATAGTAGGGAGAGGTCCTGTCCACCCATCATCCAGCTTTGTGCAGTGGTGACGGCTTCTGTAACTATAGAGCATTACCAAACCAGGAAACAGACCAAGAGTCCTTAATGACGACGTCTTCAAACTCTTGGTAGACCCCTTGGACAAGGAATGTTATATACACAAATTGTGATGAAAATGTAAAACTATCTTACAACAGTTGAAACTGTGCTTTAAAAACCTACCAACTGTTCTTTTCCTTTCACTGACAAAAGTTATGTTGGAATGTCTTATGATTATACAAGCAGATTTTATATCCCATTGAAGTTTTTCATGGGAAATGTTTTTCTGGTTTTTGTGTTTGGTTCAGTGACGGGCAGCTGGTGTAGGTCTGACCTGGAGGCCCTGCAGCTCAATGCCCACGGACACCCGGGGCTGCCACAGGGGTGCACTTCCAGGAGCCCTGCTGCTCAGCCGTAGCCCCCACCCCGCCGCTGCATTCCTGCCTGGCCACACCCGGGGTGGAAGGGCCTCTCCTATTGAGCAGCAGGGGCCCAAGCCCCTCTGGCCATGCCTTCTGCACCTTCAAGGCTGCTGTGGACGGCTTCACCCTGTCAGCACCTCCTTCGGGAACCCCTCTTGGATCTGAGCCATCTTTTCCCGCAGTGGCCTGTGGTGCCCACTATCATCTCACAGGCCATGCTATGCGACGGGTCTGGTTTCCTGGGCTGGTCTGCCACAGAGGTGCAGCAGCCCGAGGGCAGGGCTGGGTCTGATTCTTCTTAGTGCTCCTAGCGCCCTGCCCTGGATGGGCACACAGTAGGTGGTCAGTGTTTGTTGAACACAAAAACCTCCTCCACGGCTCTCTGGGAGTGGTCTCTCAGGTCTCTGCCTCAGCGTGCCCAGGAACCGAGCTCCCTGCCTCACTTCCATGTGTGCGGCTGTTACTGAAGTAGCTCTGCCCTCTGGACTTACTCCCACGTAGGCTTCCCTGGGGCGGAAGTCCCTGACCCCAAGCTGCCCTCAGCTGAGAGCCCTCCAATGACCTGATACCAGGACCACCCTCAGGCACCCCCGGCCCTTCTCATCGGTGCTCTGAGTGGAGATATCTCACTTGTGGGCCACCATGAGCTGCCATGGAGGGAGGTCGTCACCTCCTCAGGCTTCCCTCCTTCACAAACACTGACTTGTGCCCATCCTGTGTGAAAAGGCCAGCAGAGCCCCTGCCCTCCAGGAGCCTCGATCTAGTTGGGAGCAAAATGAAATAAGTAAATACGTGGATATGCAGGAGCTTGTCCTGGCCGCCCCTTCCCCACTTATTGTCCATTCATGCCATCATGAAGTTGCCCTCCTAATTCCTGCACCCTTTTGCTTGAACTGCCTCTGCTGCGCCAGCTCTGCCTCACCCTAACTCCCTCTCCTCCCCGGCTCCGCCTCCTCCCCGGCTCCCCCTCCTCCCCTGGCTCCCCCTCCTCCCCCGGCTCCCCCAGCTCCTCCGGCTCCTCTTCCTCCCCCGGCTTCCCCTCCTCCCCCACCTCCCCCGGCTTCCCCTCCTCCCCCTCCTCCCCTGGCTCCCCCTTCTCCCCGGCTCCCCCTCCTCCCCAACTCTCCCTCATCCCCGGCTCCCCCTCCTCCCCCTGGCTCCCCCTCCTCCCGCTCCCCCAGCTCCCCGGCTCCTCTTCCCTCCCCGGCTCCCCCTCCTCCCCCACCTACCCCGGCACCCCCTCCTCCCCCTCCTCCCCCGGCTCCCCCGGCACCCCCTCCTCCCTCTCCTCCCCCGGCTCCCCCTCCTCCCCAGCTCCCCTTCCTCCCTGACTCTCACTCCTTTCCAACTCTTCTTCCTCCACAGCTCACTTTTCCCCTTTGCTCTCCTTCCTCCTCCTTCCTTTCTTCTCTGACTCATCCCCCTCCTTGCTTCCCCTCTCCTCAACCTCCCCTTCCCCACCTCTCCTGTTCCCTGGCTCCCATCCCTCCCTGGGTCACCCCTACTCACTAGCCCTCCTCCTTCCTAGCTCCCGGACCTCCTGGCTGCCCTTCTCCCAGCTTACTGCCTCCCCACTCTCCTCCTTCCTGGATCCCCACCACCCCAGCTTATCCTCCTCCCTGACTCTTCTGAGTCTAAGGGCAGGCCTCACATTTCTTGCTGGAAAATTCCATCTTGGTGGGTTCAGCTCCTTGGGCTGATGGGTTAAACAAGGCCTTTGGGTCTCCACTGGAGCCTGTGACTGCATGGGCTGGGCCCTCAGTGTGTCCTCCAGGCCCCACTTAGCATGGGGGGACTCCATGGCGAGCACTGAGCTCAGAGAGGGCCAGGCTAGGCCCCACCTGGTGCTAGTAGGCCTGCATAGTGTTCGGAGCTTTTGTAAGCAAGCAGGAAAGTGGAAAAGGCTCAGGAGGCTGCAGCAGCGCCCCTCTGAGGGTGGGCCCAGGGGCTCAGAGGGTCAACAAGTCCTGCGGCACCATCTCCAGGCTGTGCGCCTCACCTTCCAGGCTCCCAGGTGTGCCAGAGCTCATGGAAAACAGACCCTGATCACTTTACTGTCCTGAATTAGTGCCCCTTTGGACTTCTCCTCACAATAGGGGAAAGTCCAAAGCCGGTACCCACCTGCCCCTGTCACCCCTCTGACCCCTGCCCCCTCAGGTGCAGCCACCCTGGCACCTCTCTGTTCGTTGGCCCGCACAGCCAATCCCCACCTCTGGTCCTTCTGAGCTGGGCTGCTCCTTCAGGCTCAGATGTCACCCCATTCCAGCCTTCCCTCACCGCCTTGTTAGCCTTACCTTGCCTGCCTGCCCCCTCTGGCCAGTGCCCTTCCCAGGCCCGTTGGGCCTCCAGAACCCCAAGCAGTGCACTGTGCAGGCTCGGAGAGCGAGGGGCCACTTTGCAGTGTTAACCTGGGACTTGAGGGATCAGAGCTCTCTGAGCCTCAGTCGTCCTCATCTGGAAAGTAGGAATAATGATAGCACCCACCTCGTAGGATTTTTGAGTTTTGAGCAATGTCTGGCATTCCATAAAAGTTTTGGCTTTATTACCATTTTCTAAAATTGCCTAATTAACTTTCCTGCATATTTTTCAGTTGTTTGCCTCCCCAGCCCCTCCTCTTCCTGGGCGCCAGGCAGGATTCCTTTGGACACTCTTATTTCCACTGGATCCACAGAGCCTGGACATGCCTGACGCATGCCAGGTGTTTCCTGAATATTGGTTGCATGTGAGAACAAACAAGCCTGGAAACGAGAAAAGCCTTGCCTTCCTCTCTGGGTTCTCGGGAGCTGCAGGCGCCCGGAGGGGCTGGGGTCTCACGTGCGGCTGAGGGACAAGGTTTGTCGGGCTCCTGTTCAGATTCAGGCTCCACTACTTTCTGGCTGTGGGGCCTTGGGTGAGTCACTTGCCCAGTATTAAGCCCCAATTTCTTCACGTGTAAAATGAGAATAAAACTGTCCCAGCCTCATGGGTAATTGCGAGGATTAGGCAAAAGTATGTTTGTAAAAGGCCTTTTAATTTTTGTCTTCTACTTAGTGGTTTTTTCTGTCACCTGAATATTTGATAAGCACATTTTCTAAGTCTTTACTGAATGCCTAGACAGTAATGTTCCAAGAGAAGAGTAGGTCACAATACCAGAGCTCAGTGTCACACTGCTGAAGGCCTCGCCATGCTGCTGTGAGGCCAGTGGTCATCACTCTTGGAATATAATCGTTTAGCCAGTTGAAAGTCCAATGACCTGTTCTAACATCCGGTCACCACTTCCTGACTTCCTCCATGAGCCCAGCAGAGCCCATGCATGATCCAGGTGGATAGTGTCCTTGATTCTAGCACCTCTAACAGAAGGGATTCTTGAATATACTTGTTTAAAATAAACACACTTTCTGTTGGCCACCTCCTTTGACCTCTGAAGCTCTTATGTCCACAAAAGAGGAAGAGACGAGTTTGTTACGGCATACTCTCAGGAGAAACACATTCCTTCCAGATTCTTTCCAAACCCGTCTTCATAGTTCAGAAAGGAATGTAGCTGGCTTCTAGAGGAAGGCATAGGAAAGTACTATTTTTATTTGGACTCTTGTGAAGTCTCATGCATTATCTCATGCGGCTCTCAGTCTCGGCGTATAGGGTATATATATGTAATTAGTCCCATTTCACAGGTGAGGAAAGTCAGGCTGAAGGGCTTACTTGAGGTCACACAAACTAGCTTGGGTTTTATCCCACCCAGCTCTTTCTCGTTCCAAACACTGTTCTCTTTCTCCAACACCGACCGCACTGCCTTCCACCAGCTGTAGTTGCTAAAAATGTACTTGCTTCCCATTTGAGGGATGACAAATTTGGTCATGTATCCTGCCTCCAGCTCTCCATGATTTCTCCAAGATTCCTGAAAGAAGGTCTGAGTTCACATCTGCTAATTCTCCTGGTATCCTAGGAGGTCATTTGTCCAGGCCAAGAAGCTGGAGCTTCATTTGGGGCCACCAGGTGCTCTCCTACCATCCCCTCTCCTGTCTCATGTCTGTGCTTCCCTGTGTGATGTGGGGCTGCCCCCTATGGGCTGACCCTTCTCTGGGCTGACACAGGAAGTCCCAGCCCTCTGTTTTTATGCCCACCATATGAAAATGATTAAGCCTTCAACATGCTCTTATGCAAAGCGGTGATGCCCAGTAGATGAGAAAGGCCTCGTTTCAAATAAATAATGACCACCGTTGACAATGGAACTATAAACATGAACTGCTAATTATCACCTCTGTTAATAGACACCTGATCTTTGCTGCGCACAGATGTGGCTCAAGGTGGAAGCTCTCAAGAGGGCCATAAGCAGCATTAGCTGGGAGGGGCCAGCTAGGGCTGAGGGTCTGCTCAAATGCATATCAAGGCAGACGGGCAGGCCTTCCCTCAGGCCCCCCCCCGCCCCTGCCACCGGCACCCTAGGACAGGGCGACTGAGTCGACTTACTAGGCTGCTCAGGAGAGCAGCAGTAGGAAATCTGGACTGTACTCACCCCCTGGGGGGACCTCTCTCTGTTTACTAGAGCACAGAAGGGTCCTCAGGAGACAACACACAACACATACATGCAAGGCTCTGGGGCCTCCTGTCCTCACACGCCGTGTGCATTACATACAGATGTTTGTCAGGAATTTTTGGGTTTTGCTGTAGATAACAGAGACAAAAATAACAGTGCTTAAGCCAGATAGAATTTGATTTCTCTGTCATATAAAAGTCCAGAAGAGGGCAGTCCAGGCTGGCATGGTGGCTCCCCGCAAGAAGTCCTCAGGGGCCCTGACTCCTTCTGGCCTGCTGTTTGCCGCATGCCATGCATGGCTCCATTCCTAAGGACGCCTCATGCCCGGCTGGCTGTTCCAACCATCATGCCCACATTCCAGCCCACTGGGGAAAGGAAGGGCTGAAGGAGAAGGGGGTAAGAGTACACAGCTGTCCCTTAAGGTGAAGTCCTGGAAGCTGCCACATGACACCTGCCTCAGCCAGAAGGTAGTCATGGGTCAGGTCTCGCTGTGAGGAAGCTGGGGAACATAGTCTTCAGCCCAGGTGACCCCCACAGGGGGAGGAGGAGGAACAGGTGGGTTTGGATAGACAAGGGTCCTATCCTGTGGCATAAGATCTTTTCGGCCTGGTGAAAGGAGGTACTCCTCAGGACCCACAACCAGCATTCACTTCTCTTACAGCCACGGAGACCTAGGCCCTGGCCAGGCCAGCCCTCTGCCCTCCTGCTTCACAGGTGATGAAATGAGTGTCGGAAAAGGGAAGCGACCCTCATAGGAGCCATATGAACAGGTGATGAAAACACCGAGTGGCCCCAGGCCCACACACTCCCAGCCTGGAGCCCGTTCTGTGCCCCCAGGTGCTCGTGGGTCCCAGCTCCCAACTGCAGCCTGTTTGTGTCAGGGAAGAGAGGCCAGGAGAAGGTCAGGTGATGGTGAGGCACGGGAGAAGGAAATACGGAGAAACTTTCAGAGGCCAGATGCCAGCTAGACATTTCACATCAAAGTCTTATTTGAATCTCCAATACCCCCATAAAGGGGTGAGCACCCTTAATTTAAAGATGGGAAAACTGAGTTTTGGGGAGGCGAAGGCCTTTGCCCAAGGTCATAGCTGTTCAGTGGCAGACTGGGTAGGGGCTGTACTTAGGTCTGTTCCCTCTTTCTCTGGCACCTGGAAGCCATGATGTCACCCCAAAGCCATCCTTGCCCCCAAATGAGCGTGGCCCTTGAGCTGCCCCCTGCCCTGCATGCTGAGGGAGCAGTGAGGTCTAGCGTCAGTCTTGTACCTTCAGGGCCCCTGGCTTCTCCCTCCTGAGTCCCTCTTGCTCCTCCCCGCCCAGAGCCTCACTGACTCCTCTCCCCGCTGCTGGCCAGGCAGGAGCGTGTTCAGACCCCGGCTCCCTCTCCATTCAGTCAGTCAGGGGATATTTACTGAGCTCAGATGCATTGTGGGCAGTGTGGACAAGCAACTCCTCATTTGTAAATTGGGCCTTACAGTACTGCCCTTGCCGACCTGTGGGGAAGAGCAAATGAGACCAAGTCAGGCAAGCGGAGCCTCTCCATAAAGGTCATCCCTTCCTCTCCCGCCCAGCCCTGGCGGTGGCCTTTGCCATCCCTGTCTCTAGTGAGGAAGAGTCTGCTGTGCCCTAGAGACAGGCCCTGGAGTGTCTGGTAGAGTCCACCTCCCCTCCACCCCATTCCCTCCCTGCACCCAGCTCCCCCTTCCAGCGCACTCCCCATTCCTGACACTGGCCATTTGGAAGGGAACCATCCTGCACAGCCTTGAGAAGCTCCTGGGCTGGCAAAAGTTGTTGGAGATGTGGGTTGTCCACAAGATTCAGCTGATGGCCCCACAACACCCTTCAAGGGCCTGACCCCAAATAGCTCCCCCTGGCTTTACTAGGAACCTGGTGGAAATGTGCTCAGCAATGAAAGCCCTAAAGCCTTGATACCGTGTACATTTACCTGAACGGGATGGAAGAGGAGCAGTTGCAGCCAGCTGCCTGCCAGGGCCCTCCCAGGGGTTCTTCCACAGGCTTGTGGACTCCCAGAGCACTGACATGTGTGGGCCTGCACAGGTCGTACTGTCTTCTTCCCTGCCTCACATCCGCTCATGCCTTTCCCTCTCCCTGGAGCACCCTTTGTGACTGCTTTTGTCCAAATCAGTCCTATTCATCATCATGGTTTAGAACAAGGGCCACATCTTTCAGGGAGGCCCCTGACCTCTGCTAGGTTAGGGAGCCTCCGTGGGGCTCTCCCAGCCTCATCAGAGGAGTGTCCGATCTCTGAACTGTCATGGTCTGGATCCCTCCCTCCACCATGGGCACCTAGGGAGCTGGGGCCAGGCCTGGTTAGCCTCTGCGGGCTCTGGAAATGTCTGCCAAATGAGTGTACATAGTTCTCCTGCCTGGGACGAAGTTAACCCTTAGCAAATGTTCGCAGGAAGGATGAATGATTGACTGTATGAATGAATGAAATTTCTTGGAAAGGGAGTTGAATGCAGAAGAGGTAGAAACAAAGCTCACCTTGGTCCCAGTCTTGTCCGGAACCATTCCATTGTCCATGCGAGTGATAGTAACAGTGGATGCTTACGTATTGCTTCATGTAGCAGGTGCTTTACATGTAACCCGTTTAATGCTCATCATAACACTGCTGTGAGCAAGGTACTTGTCTTTGTCTGCATGGGCTGATGTAACAAAATACCAGAGATGGGGTGGCTTGAAAAACAGAGGTTTGTTTTCTCACAGTTCTGGAGGCTGGATGTCCATGATCAGGGTGCTGCCATAACTGGGTTTTGATGAGGTCTCATGTCCTGGCTTGTGGACGTCTTGCTAGGCGCTCATGTGACCTCTTTACTGTGTGCACATATAGAAAGAGAGGAAAGGCAGCTCTGGTATCTTTTCTTATAGGGGCACTAACCTCACCTTGGGGCCCCACCCTCATGAGCTCATCCAAACCTAATTACCTTCCAAAGTGCCATTCTCCAAATATGGTCACACTGGGGGGGTTAGAGCTTCAACATGGGAATGTTGAGGCATCATAGTTCAGTCCACAGCAGTGATAAATGTATCCATCCTTTCAGGCAGGGTTATCCCATGGCAGCAAGCAATCCCCCAATCTCTGTGGCTTAAAACTACAGGGTTAGTTCTTGCATTTGCTACGTGTCCGACTCACATCAGCAGGCGGCCACTACTTTTCATGGTCATCTCATGGTCGCCGTGGGAGTGGTGGTGGTGTGGAGGGTGTGACAAAACACATTTCATTGGCTAAAGAAAGTCACAAAGCTGTATCTAAATTCAAAGTAGGTAGGGAAACAAAATTATGTCTGTGAATGTTCCAAGTATGTTTTAAAGAATATGTTGCCTACCCCACAGAAATACAAAGAATTATAAGAGAATATTATGAGAATCTATATGCTAACAAGCTGGAAAACATAGAAGAAATGGACAACTTCTTAGAAAAACACAACCTTCCAAGACTGACCAAACAAGAAACAGAAAAACTAAACAGACCAATCACCAGCAATGAAATTGAATCTGTAATCAAAAAACTACCCAAGAACAAAATCCCCGGACCAGATGGATTCACCTCTGAATTCTACCAGACATATAGAGAAGAAATAACACCCATTCTCCTTAAAGTTTTCCAAAAAATAGAAGAGGAGGGAATACTTCCAAACTCATTCTATGAAGCCAACATCACTCTAATACCAAAACCGGGCAAAGACCTCACCAGAAAAGAAAATTACAGACCAATATCCCTGATGAACGTAGATGCAAAAATACTCAACAAAATATTAGCAAACCGAATTCAAAAATACATCAAGAGGATCATACACCATGATCAAGTGGGATTCATCCCAGGGATGCAAGGATGGTACAACATTCGAAAATCCATCAACATCATCCACCACATCAACAAAAAGAAGAAAAAAACCCACATGATCATCTCCATAGATGATGAAAAAGCATTTGACAAAATTCAACATCCATTCATGATTAAAACTCTCAACAAAATGGGTATGGACGGCAAGTACCTCAACATCATAAAGGCCATATATGACAAACCCACAGCTAAGATCATACTTAACGGCGAGAAGCTGAAAGCTTTTCATCTAAGATCGGGAACAAGACAGGGATGCCCACTCTCTCCACTGTTATTCAACATAGTACTGGAGGTCCTAGCCACGGCAATCAGACAAAACAAAGACATACAGGCATCCAGATTGGTAAAGAAGAAGTCAAATTGTCACTATTTGCAGATGACATGATATTGTACAGAAAAAACCCTAAAGACTCCACTCCAAAACTACTAGAACTAATATCTGAATTCAGCAAAGTTGCAGGATACAAAATTAACACACAGAAATCTGTTGCTTTCCTATACACTAACGATGAACTAACAGAAAGAGAAATCAGGAAAAAAATTCCATTCACAATTGCATCAAAAAGAATAAAATACCTAGGAATAAACCTAATGAAGGAAGTTAAAGACCTATAATCTGAAAACTACAAGACACTATTAAGAGAAATTAAAGAGGACACTAACAAATGGAAATTCATCCCATGCTCTTGGCTAGGAAGAATAAATATTGTCAAAATGGCTATACTACCTAAAGCAATCTACAGATTCAACGCAATCCCTATCAAAATACCATCAGCTTTCTTCAGTGAACTGGAACAAATAATTCTAAAATTCATATGGAACCACAAAAGACCCCAAATAGCCAAAGCAATCCTGAGAAGGAGGAATAAAACAGGGGGAATTATGCTCCCTGACTTCAAGCTCTACTACAAATCCACAATAATCAAGACAATATGGTATTGGCACAAAAATAGACCCACAGACCAGTGGAACAGAATAGAAAATCCAAACATTAACCCAAACATATACAGTCAATTAATATTTGATAAAGGAGCCTTGGATATACAATGGGGAGATGACAGCCTCTTCAGCAGCTGGTGTTGGAAAAACTGGATGGCTACATGTAAGAGAATGAAACTGGACTACTGTCTAGCCCCATACACAAAGGTAAACTCAAGGTGGATCAAAGACCTGAATGTAAGTCATGAAACCATAAAACTCTTAGAGAAAAATATAGGCAAAAATCTCTTGGACATAAACATGAGTGACTTCTTCATGAACATATCTCCCGGGCAAGGGAAACAAAAGCAAAAATGAACAAGTGGGACTATATCAAGCTGAAAAGCTTCTGTACAGCTAAGGACACCATCAGTAGAACAAAAAGACATCCTACAGTATGGGAGAATATATTCATAAAAAACGTATCTGATAAAGGATTGACATCCAAAATATATAAAGAACTCATGCACCTTAACAAACAGAAAGCAAATAATCAATTAAGAAATGGGCAGAGGACATGAATAGACACTTCTCCAAAGAAGAAATTCAGATGGCCAACAGGCACATGAAAAGATGCTCCACATCGCTAATCATCAGAAATGCAGATTAAAACCACAATGAGATATCACCTCACACCAGTGAGGATGGCCAACATCCAAAACACAAACAACAACAAATGTTGGCGAGGATGTGGAGAAAAGGGAACCCTCCTACACTGCTGGTGGGACTGCAAATTAGTTCAACCATTGTGGAAAGGAGTATGGAGGTTCCTCAAAAGAGTCAAAATAGAAATACCATTTGACCCAGGAATTCCACTCCTAGGAATTTACCCTAAGAATGCAACAGCCCAATTTGAAAAAGGCAGATGCACCCCTATGTTTATCACAGCACTAT
The DNA here is from genome assembly GCA_032199065.1 of Smutsia gigantea. Lineage (NCBI taxonomy): Eukaryota > Metazoa > Chordata > Mammalia > Pholidota > Manidae > Smutsia > Smutsia gigantea. The sequence goes on along the minus strand of JAVSCE010000377.1, from coordinate 480,922 downwards.
TTACAATAGCCAAGAAATGGAAGCAACCTAAGTGTCCATCAGTAGATGAATGGATAAAGAAGATGTGGTACATATACACAATGGAATATTATTCAGCCATAAGAAGAAAACAAATCCTACCATTTTCAGCAACATGGATGGAGCTAGAGTGTATTATGCTCAGTGAAATAAGCCAAGCCGAAAAAGACAAGTATCAAATGATTTCACTCATATGTGGAGTATAAGAACAAAGAAAAAAACTGAAGGAACAAAACAGCAACAGACTCACAGAACCCATGAACAGACTAATAGTTACCGAAGGGAAAGGGACTGGGGAGGATGGGTGGGAAGGGAGGGATAAGAGGGAAAAAGGCACATTACGATTAGCAGATGTAATGTTGGGGGGGCACGGGGAGGGCAGTACAACTCAGAGAAGACAAGTAGTGATTCTATAGCATCTCACTATGCTGATGGACAGTGACTGTAATGGGGTTGATGTGGGGGACCTGATGAAGGGGTAGTTTAATAATCGTAATATTACACATGTAATTGTAAATTAATGATAATAAAATAAATTATATTAAAAAAAAAAGAAATCTACCTGATAAAGAATTCAAAGGTATAATCACAAAGATGCTCACCAAATTTGGGAGAAGAATGAATGAACATCGTGAGAACAAAGAGACAGAAACTATAAGAAAGCACCAAACAGATGCTGAAGAATACAATAACTAAACTGAGAAATACACTACAAGGGTTCAGCAGTAGGCTGGATGAAGCAGAAGAACAGAACAATGAGCTGGAAGACAGGGCAGTGGAACTCACCCAGACAAAGCAGAGAGAAAAAAAAGGATTTTTAAAAAAAGGAGATAATTTTAGGAACCTATAAAACAGCATCAAGTGGAATAATATTCACATTATAGGGGGCCCCAGAAGGAAAAGACAGAAAGGACAGGAAAGGTATTTGAAAAAATAATGGATGAGAACTTCCTTAACCTAGTGAAAAGAACAGACATCCAGGTCCAGGAAACCCAGAGAATTTCAAATAAGATGAACCCATAGGGATCCATAGCAAGATGCATTATAATTAAAATGTCAAAAGTTAAAGATGAGAGAATCTTAAAAGCAGTAAGAGAAAAACAACTTATTATGTAGAAAGGAAACCCCATAAGCCTAACAGCAGATTTATCAGCAGAAACTTAGCAGGCCTGAAGGGAGTGGCATGACATAGTCAAAGTGCTAAAAGGAAAAAACTTCTAAGAATCCTTCACCCTGCAAGGTTATTATTCAGAATGGGAGAGATGATAAAGAGTTTTCCAGAGAACTGAAAGAGTTGATCACTACAAAACTAAAGGAGTTCATCACTACAAAAACAGCCTTACAAGAAATGTTAGAGGTACTTCTTTAAGCTGAAAAGAAATGGCACTAACAATAAGAAAACGTGAGAGCAAAAAATCTCACTGGGAAAGGTAAACATATAGTAAAGGTAATAGATTAATCAGTTATAAATCAACTATGAAAGTTGAAAGATAAAAGTAGTAACTCACTAAAACTACAATAATTGGTTAAGGGAGAATATATAAAATAAAAATACAGAAAATGAGACTTCAAAAACATGAACTGGGAGTGTAAAGTAAAAATGTAAAGTTTTGGAATGTATTCGAACTTAAACTGCTATCAACTTAAAATAGAATGTTATATACATAGTATGATATATGTGAATCTCACAGTAACAACAAAGAAAAAATTATAGTAAATACACAATGAAAATGAGAAAGGAATCTAATCATAACAGTATAAAAAAAGTCATCAAACTTCAATGGAAAAGAGAAAGAGAAGAAGAAAGGAAGAGAGGAAATATAAAAACAGCCAGAAAACAATTAAGAAAATGTTAATAAGTACATGTCTATCAATAATTACTTTAAATGTAAATGGACTAAATTCTCCAGTCAAAAAAACAGAGTGGCTGAATGGATAAGAAAACAAGACACATCTATATACTTCCTACAAGATAATCATTTCAGGTGTAAGGACACACAGACTGAAAGTGAAGGGATGGAAAAGATGTTCCGTGCAAATGAAAACCAAAAGAAAGCTGGGATAGCTGTACTTACATCAGACAAAATAGACCTTAAAACAAAGACTGTAATATAAGACAAAGAGGTGCATTACATAATGATAAAGTGGTCAGTCTAACAAGATGATATATCATTTATAAATATATATGCCCCCAACCTAGAAGCACCAGAACGTGTAAATCAAATACTAACAGATCTAAAGATAGAAATTGACAGCAATACAATAATAGTCGGGGACTGTCACACCCCACTTACATTAATGAATATAGGTCATCCAGAAAGAAAAATCAATAAGAAAATATCAGCCTTAAATAACACATTAGACCAAACAGACTTAACAGATATATACAAAATACTCCATCCAAAATTAGAATGCTCATTCTTCTCTAGTGCACATGGAATGTTCTCCAGAATAGATCACATGTTAGACTACAAAAAAAGACCCAAAATTCAATAATATTGAAGTCAGAACAAGCATCTTTTCCACCCACAATGGTATGGAACTAAAAATCAATTATTAAAATAAAACTTGGAAAATCACAAATATGTAGAGATTAGACATGTTACTTAACAACTACTGAGTTATAGAAGATCAACAGAGTAAACAAAAATACCTAGAAACAAATGAAAACAGAAATACAGCATACCAAAGTCTACGGGATGCAGCAAAAGTGATTCTGAAAGGAAAGTTCAGAGCAATGCAGGCGTACCTCAAGAAGCAAGAGAAATCTTAAACAATTTAATTTCACATCTCAAGAAAATACAAAAAGAAGAACAAATGAATCTCAAAGTTAGTAGAAGGAAGGAAATAATAAAGATCAGAATGAAAATAAATGGAATAGGGACTTTAAAAAAACAATGGGGAAGATCAATGAAACTAAGGTCTGGTTCTTTGAAAATATAAACAAAACTGACAAACCTTTAGCTAGACTTAATCAAGAAAAAAAACCAGAGGTTCCAAATAAATAATACCATAAATGAAAGCGAAATTAAAACTGGTACCACAGAAATACAAAAGAACCTAAAAGACTACTATACCAACCAATTAGACAACCTAGAAGACAGGGATAAATTCCTAGAAACTTATCTTTCAAGACTGAATCATGAAAAAAACAGAAAATCTGAATAGACCAATTACAGGTAAGGAAATTGAATCAGTAATAAAAAAAAAAATCTCCCTACAAACAAAAGTCTTCCAACAAATAAAAGGACCAGACAGCTTCACTGGTGAATTCTACCAAATATTCAAAGATTTAATACCTATCCTCAAACACTTAGAAAAAATTAAAAATCAGGAAACACTTCCACACTCATTTTACAAGGCCAGCATTACCCTGTTACCAAAAGAAGGAAGGAAGGGAGGGGGGAGGGGGGAAGGAAGGAAGGGAGGGGGGAGGGGGAAGGAAGAAAGGGAGGGGGAGGGGGGAAGGAAGAAAGGGAGGGGGAGGGGGGAAGGAAGAAAGGGAGGGGGAGGGGGAAGGAAGAAAGGGAGGGGAGGGGGAAGGAAGGGAGGGAAGGAGGGAGGGAGGGAGGGGGAGGGGGAGGGGGAAGGGAAAGAGGAAGAAAGAGAATAACAGACCAATATCCCTGATGAACATAGGTGCAAAAACATTAACAAACCAAATTCAACAATACATTAAAAGGACGATACACCATGATCAAGTGGGATTTATTCCAGGTATGCAAGGATGATTCAACATTTACAAATCAATCAGTGTGATACACCCAATTAACAAAATGAAAGATAAAAATCATATGACTCTTTCAATAGATGCAGAAAAAGCATTTGAAAAAACTCAGCATCAATTTATGATAAAAACTCTCAATAAAGTGGGTAAAGAAGGAACACTCCTCAACATAAATAATAGGCCAACATAAATAATAAAGGCTATATATGACAAACTCACACCTAATATCATACCCAATGGTGAAAAGCTGAAAGCTTTTTCTCTGAGATCAGGAATAAGACAAGGATGTCCACTATCCCCACTTTTATTCAACATAGTCCTAGCCACAGGAATTAAGCAAAAAAAGAAAAGGCATACTGTAAAATAATCACTTATAAGAAATACATATTTGGTCAATCAGATGACCAAAATATATTTCTCAGATATCTGGAATTCATACACATTTCCTGAAAATGCTTCAGAGCCCATAAAGGTAAAATGGGTGTCTTATTCCTAATGAAGGTGGCTTTTGGACCCACCCAAGGGTGGAGGCTGATTGCCAGGAGGACTAATTATGTGATTAGACAGTTGCAAACTTTCAGTCCCACCACCAACCTCTGGGAAGGGGAGAGAGGCCAATGTCATAGTCAGTCATGACTACGCAATGAAGCCCTCATAACAACCCAAATAAACAACTTTTGGCTCTTTTTTCAGAAGGCTTCCAAGCTTGGGGAATTCTACAAGTCACCAAGCCAGGTCCCAAGCTTAATGAGTTTGGAAGCTCCTTTTTGGGGACCCTGTCCTATGTCTGTGTTCTGTGTTCTGCTGTTGTGGAATGAAGCATCGGTTGAGTTATGGGGTCCAAGTGCTCCATTTCCTTGTTGATCTTCTGCCTAGCTTCTCTATCCATTGTGGAAAGTGAGGTATTTGAGTCTCCAACTTTCATTCACTATTGAATTTTATTTCTCTTTCCATTTTTTTCAATTTTACTTCATATATTGAGGGCATTTGTTGTTGGATTTATATTTGTTGTTGGGTATATTTTGAATTGTTGTCTCTTTTTAATGGATTGACCCTTTTATCATTATAAAATGTCCCTTTTTATCCCTAGTGACATTTTTTGTTTTTAAGATCTGTCTGATACTATGACAGCAACTCCAGATCTCTCATGGTTGCTGATTGAATGATATAGCCTTACCATCTTTTTACTTTCAACTTATTTGGATCTTTGAATCTAAATTGTGTCCCTTGTGCAGAGCATATCCTGGGATCTTGTATTTTTATCCAGTATGACAATCTCTGCCTTGTTTAATTGATTAGATTGCTTGATTGAATCATACTTAACATTGTTATTAACACATTAGGATTTACAGCTGCCATTTTATATTTTGCTTTCTGTATGTCTCACATCCTTTTTCTTTTTCTATTACTCCTTTACTGCTTTTTTTACATTAAGTGAATATTTCCTAGCTAATACTTTAACTCCTTTAATTTTTCATCATATTTTTTAGTTATTTTCTTGGTGGTTGCTCTAGGGATTACATCTTAACCTATCAGAATCTACTTCAGATTTACACTAAGTTAATGCAGGAAGATAGAGAAATGCTGGCCCTGTCTGCGAGCCATACAGCAGCAGCTGGAGTGTGCTCACAGTCACATGGCGGCAGCGAGACGAGGCGGGATCAGCATGAACAGTTGCTGGAGTGTCTCAGCCCTCGGCTGTGCGTGCAATCACCCTGTCACTTCTAACAACGTCAATATACCTTTCCGAACCGGAGCTCCGGGTGCAGCAGATCAGAAGATGAAGCCTGGGTATCAGTGGTGAGTTCTTGAGGTGATTCTAACTTGCAGTCCAAGTTTAGAACTAGCACAACACAGTATTATCCTCCGAGTTTGCAACTTCTGAGCTGCTGAGGCCACCAAGCTGTACTCCCTCCAGTTCCCAGGCCCTCTAGTCCCTCCAGAAATGCTAATTGTGTAGATGTGCCTGAGCGCCCATGGGGTCCATGGTGCTGGGTATCCTCACGTGCTCGGTCAGTGGAGGGGCTTCGGAGACAGGCAATCCGAGGCAGTGAGCTTGGGGAGGACCATCCCCACCCTACCAACCCCCCACACTCACACTGTGCAGATGCTAGTTTTTAATTATTCTAAATAGACCATCTGCCTGCCTGGGTCTGATGGTTGGGTCCCTAGGAAGTAGGGTATGTTTTCTGTTGTACGGAAAAAAAGGATAAAATAAACCCACTGCATGTGGATGCACAATAGTAGTATGAACTACTAAAATCTAAATTCTCGTTTGCCACAGGTTTTTTTGAGAAAGTGAGGCTTCTTGGTCCTTGGGCAGAGGAACACTGTTTTTGCTGGAAAACATGGCTAAATGGGGCATCTGGCAAACAGCTGCCTCGCACTTTATCCCTTTCCCAGGCACAGACTCTCCACACCGGGGATCCAGGCCTGGGCCCGGTCCCTGTGTGGGCAGGGCTTGCTTTCCAGCGCTGGCACAGCTGGGTTCCTGGCTGCCTGGGCCCTGGACGGGGCCAGCAACGGAGGTGCAGTTTGAAGGGTTGCACTTTGGGGATTGTGTGGAGGGGAAGAGGGAGCAAAGAAAGCTTGACTGTCTCCGTTATAGCACAGGACACGTTCAAAGACCATGTGGGCACTGGGCTCAGAAGCACGAGCTGATGGGGAAATGTGCTCCTCTAAGTGAGGAAGCAGCACGGGGCTCAGGGCAGCAGGTTTCTTTATGCTTCAGGGACCAGACTTAAGAATTTTGGATGGGACTGTGTGTCACATCTAGCTGGCCTGGGACTGAGGCACCTCTTACTGCCCTCTTCTTTCACTTGGCGGGTCTGTCCTCTAGTTCTTCAAGGTGGCCTCTCCTGCAGCACAGTGACAATCTTCGCAGGATAGCTTACGATGATACACAGCTTCGTATTCAGCTGTCCTGCACCCTGGTTAACTATCCCAACACTAGCCAGAATCCTGTACCCTGTACATGTGTTCTTTCCAGTGAACGATTCAGAAAAAATTTCAGAACTGAGATCTCCCCACCCCATCACACATATAGATTTGAACTCTCCTCAACCCTGTGCCTCTCTCCCTTTTTCTTTCTTCATAACCCAGCTCATTGGGAAAGTGGCTCATGTCTGCTTTTCCGCTTTCCCCTTCTGTGTTCTCTTCAGCACTTCAGGGTAGCTCTGCCCTCATGGCTCTGCCAAGGAGCTCTCATGATGGCATTCCACTGCCTCTGTCTCAGTTTACCCAGGAACGTGCTCCAGATTATAGATGGCCCCTCAGCCGCACATGGTGACCTGCCCCTTCCTGGAGCACTCTCTTCCCTAAGTCCTGGGACAGCGTGCTCACCAGCCCCCTCCTGTACCCCCTGTGAAGCCCCCACACTGGCTCCTCCTCTCCCTGACACATAGACGCAGGGACGCCTGTTCTTGATTCAAAGCCCACGGCCCCCTTGCCATGGACTGTATCCCTCTCGGTTACCATCAATGGCACAGAGCTTCCAGTTTAAACCTCCCTCCAAAACGTCTCTGAGTCCAGATGTGTGTGCACCAACGCCCTCTGGCCATCCCTCCCGGGACTCAGAGGCACACCCAAGGCCACCCTCATTGTCCCCCTCCACAGCCTGCTCCTTGCTGGTATTCCAGGCTGCATTCCAGAACCTGGGAGCTGCCATCGACATGTTCCTCACCCCCATCACCCAGTCCACACCCTTTCACAGCAAGTCCATGCACTTCACTGGGTTCTGGCTGCCACCAGCCTACCTTGTAGCAAGCCCGCCATCTGTCATGCGGTCTCTTGTGCCAGCTACCTATGCAGACCCCCACATACACCCTGCCAGCCACACACACACTGTGATCTCTCCAAAATTCAAACCTAGCATTGTCCCCATGCTAAAAATAATAATAATAGCAAAGTGAAATAAAAATAAACCTTCAGTGGCTTCCCATTGCTCTTACAACAAAGAGGAAAGCCTTGACCAAGGCATCCCTGCGGCCCCTGCCTACCTGCACACCACGCCAGCGGCCTGTTCTCCCGGCTCTTCTGGGTGGGAGCCACATGGACCAAGGGCACTGCTGCGGGCGGAACATGGTGAGAGGAGGGACCCTGGAGCGGGGCGGTGGGAGCGCCACGGCGCAGACCGCCTCACGCAGCCTCCTCGCTAGCCACTCGGCGGTTTCCTTTGGAGCCCCTGCGTCCCTCTTGCCTCGTCTCACCCTGTAGAGTGGGTGGCCCAGGATTACACCCATCCCCTCTCAATACGTTAGATGCGAGAAGAGATAAGAAATAGAGATATGAAGAATAAAGTTCCTAGAACTCTTGCCTCATTTTTATTGAAGACTTACCACTACTGAGTCTCGATCCTTTATACATGGACGTGCACAACACATTCCTTTTAGAGTTGAGAGCAAAACTCTTAAGGTCCAAACTGGCCTACTTCTATTGATATAATGGAAATCATGTAACTCACAGTGTTTATTTCAGTTTTACCCTATCATCTATCTACCCAGGTTGCCAGCAGTTTCAAAGCTGAGTTAAGGCTGAGAGCAGCAACTGTCTCTGGATTGTGATTATATCCTCCTTTCCAGCCCTTAGCTCTTTAGTCTTTATCCTTATTTTAAGGGTCCTGTTGTATGTTACTTTTAGCCAGGGTAACTTCAAACCCTTATTTTAAAATACACACAATGCAATAAGCAAATTGTTCTGTACATTTGCAGAGGATTACCCACAGAAAGTAAACGTAGAGAACTGGAGAGCAGGAGAAAGAAATAACTGACTCGACCCCCTGTGACCCTGACCCCAGGAGACACCCCCAGGACCTAGGGAGGAAGGCAATGCCACAGATCCCTGGGGGGCAGTCACCTGCGTGCAAAGGGAGGCGAGGAGCTTCAGGAGGCTTTGTGCCAGCTGGTGAGGTGACACACAGGCAGGGGTCCCACGGTGTCCTCCACGACTCTCATGCCCAGTGATGGAATCACTGAAAGGGCATCGAAAGATTGCACACCAGAAAATTGAAGACTATGAAGCCAACTGAGATCACCGTAAAACAGAACCTTTATTAAACCTTTAAAAAACTGTATAAATCATTAAAGCCCTGAAAATACATAATACGCCTTTTTAAAAAATTTAATACCTTTTTCAAAATCCACACAAATTACAGAGCCAAAAGGGAAAAAACTAAGTAGGTCTTTAAGGAGCTATGCCAGTCATGGGTTTTTATGGAGCTCCTTGGGTTGAGGTCCATAAAACGTGGGTGTCACTTCCCATTGCCTCACCAGTGTGTTAAAGCCAAGACTGGAACCTCCATTCTGTCCTTTACGTCCTTCTACTCCCAGTTTCACAGCCGATCTTGAATTAAGGGAAGGGTCACTCCAAACTGCTGCCAACCAGGATGTGGCTTAGGAAGAGCCCCCATTAATAAAGAGTCACACCCCCCACACACACACACATCCCCCAGAGCCCTTCGGTGTGCCAATCACTCTTCCAACTGCTGGAAACCTCTGAACTGGGCCCCAACAGCTTACAGATTTGGAAAACAGAGGCAAAAAGAAAGGTCGAGCAGCCTGGCCAAGGTCACGGAGATTAAGCAGCAAACTGAGACCCCAGTCCTGTCTGCAGCTTGCTTCTGACACTTTTAAAGAGCTTTTCTCTGTTTTGTTTTCTGCTCATCATTCGATGCTCCCTCCTTTTCTTATGATCAATACTGATCTCAGGAAAGGATTTAATATCAACCATACATATTTCAGTGTGAGTTTTAATCAATATTACCACTGGAACCCATAATGTATGTACTGTTTTTCTAACTATGAAAATAGACAATCATAACATTTTGGAACTGGAACAGATCTAAGCAATCATCTGTACAATGGCTTTCTTTTAAAGAAGAGTCGTTTGAGGTCTAGAATGATTACGATGCCTTGCTAGGATCACACGGCTAAAGAGGTTTCTAAAAGACCCTTCATCCTTAAAAATCATATACTTCCTAAAAGATGATTCGTGATTCGTTTTATAATTTTAACATTGAAATTAAATCTTTTCATTAACACTCAAAGCCCTTGAGGAGGCCAAATCCAATGACAAATTTCTCATAAATGCCAAAAGAACTATGAGGCCTTGAAACTTGACTCCTTTGGAAGAATTCTTCCCCTGGTAAAGGAATTTCAAGCCACAGTGAACAAGTGAGAGGAAGACCTCAGAGGCAAAGCCTTCCCACAGAGCTGCAGAACCAGCCATGCGTCAGCAGCCTCTGAGCCTGCTGGGCCAGAAGCTCAGCCCCCGCCCTTCCCAGATGCCTGAGAACCATCTTCGGAGAGCCGAGGGGCCTCGTGCAGGCAGAGGGCCCAGCAGGCCCTTCTCATATAGCCCTGTCCAAAACCACACAGCTGGCCAGGCACAGGGTGAGGGTCCTCCTGCCTCCTGCCCTCATGAAGCATGCCACCTCCACAGGAAGCCAGAGGGCCTCCGTGTCATTGTGTAGGGACCCCAGAGGCTCTCCTGGCCACCAGGCAGGCGCTGGAGACTCTGCAGTCTCCTCTGAAGCTGGGCTTCTGCCATCCGTGCCGGAGTGGCATTACACTCACCCTGGCTTTGGCCAGGATCCGTAGATGGGACCCCCTTTCTGCAGGAAGACCACATGTGTAGATGGCATCATAATCAAAGCTATTCGAAAGCAGGTGCTGACAAGACAAGCTTGGGCATTTCAGTGAGAGCCTGTAGAACGCCCCCTACCTACCCCAGTACTGGTAGAGGGCCTAGGCCCTGACCTCAGATAGCCACCTGAATCTCAGCCTCCCGGGCCAAAGTCTGGGTGATGCGTTGCCGCACCTCATCCCACCGTTTCCCCATTTGCTGGAAAAGAGTCACTGTGAACCCCAAATAAACTTTCCTTGAAGAGCCATATATTTTTCACCCAGTAAATATTAATAGAATATAATTTTTGTTCTCAAAACACCTCTGTGCTGGTCAGAACAATATGTGTGTGTAGAAGGTCAGAGTCAAACACCCCTAAAACCAAAATGAAACTCTGGCATGAAAATCCAATTTCCTCATATTAAGTTAGTTTTCAAAATTACCATTAGTTGCCTTCATCCCTCCTTGGATAAAAGTCAAACTGTAAGGACTTTATAGGAAAAAAGGAAGCATGATTATAAAACAAAGTCAGGAATCTGAAGAGGTTGGAAAGCTGTGAGATTGTGTGCAGCCCTTGTAGACTTCCCCTGGAAGATTCATCATGGTATTCCATTTAGTCACCCAAAAGCCGGGCCCCAGACAAGCTAAGAGCAATGACCTGAGCACCTGCTGCCCACCTGTACATCCTGAGGGCCTCCAGGTCATTGTCTGCTCTCAGCTGGCCTCTCTAACACAGACCACCCCCACTGCTCCAGCCCTCACAGCCTACATTCCAGATCTCAGCACTTAAGCTAGGCTGTCTTGTTGGTACCACCTAATCTCAGGTCTCTGAGGCCAGGACCAGCAACACATCCCTGCCCCCTGAGGCTGGCATCAGCTCCAATTCCCCCAGCTTTTTCCCAGCACACAGTCAAAGAATGAGCAGATTTCTCAGTCTGAGGTTCTGTCTTTTACATTTCAAGTTCATAGTTATCTCAGACCCTGGAATAAGGAGCTTGAGCTGTGGGAATTCTGATAATCACAACACTTCAGAGTAATTAGATTAGAAATACTTATGTAAACTTGTAAAGGTTTAGAAAAATCAGACCAAGTGATTGGTGATTTATGTAAACATAAGAATTCATCTATTCCATTTCAAACAAATCCTTTCCAAGCAAAATGCAGAACTGCAGAATCACCCATACATCTGGCTCTTTTGCTTTTACATATATAAATGCATTTTGTTTGGAAAGGATTTATATGAAATGGAATATATATATTATATATTTGTTTTATATATGCTTATAAATACATATTTATATATAAATAATATATAATATATAATAGACATATATAATATATAACAAGCACTTTGCTTGGAAAGGATTTATTTGGAATGGAATTCATGAATTCTAATATTTACAAAAGCCACCAATCACTTGCTCTGATTTTTCTAAACCATTGGTTTAGATTATTCTAATAATTCATGAGTATTCTAAACCAGAGATTTAGAATATATATATATGGAGAGAGAGAGCCTATTTATAATATATATATAGAAAGAGGGAGAGGAAGAAATTGAATTGAGCCCTTTATGCCAAGATGCAAGTGTAAATTGACCACAATAACTAAAGTTCATAAAAGAGAAGCAACAGCTCCCAGAATCTGTTACATGAAAACCACTCCCAGCACCTGTCAAACTCAATCCACCTGCCCGTAGTCAGTCAGTCACAGAGAGAGACAGAGGATGGTGGCCCAGCTTCAACAGGCAGAAAGGTAAGCGTCCTTTACTGGAATAACCCTGCTCTCTTAGAAAGAGAGGTTAAGAAACGTCGTCATAAGGATCACCTTGGCCAGTACTGTGGGCCAAGCCACTGTGACTAGAGGGTGAGGTCCCAAAGCCCTGAGAACAGGCAAACCATTTCAGACTGCCACGGACCGGATGTGTGTGTCCCCCCAAAATTCATTTCTGTTTGAATCCTAATGTCCAGTGTGGCAGTATTTGGAGGTGGGCCACTGGGGAGTGATTAGGTAATGAGGGTGGAGCGCTCATAATGGGATTAGTGCTCTATGAGAGACCTGCAGACCTCCGTCCCATTTCCCCCCCATGAGGACACAGCATGGAGCCTGCAACGTAGAAAAAGCCCCCAGAGATCATGTCGCCCCTGATCTCGGCTTCCAGCCTCCAGAACTGTGAAATAAAAGTATTGTTTATAAGGCATCCAGTCTGTGGTGATTGGTCACAGCAGCCCTAGCAGACTCAGACACACATAAAGTTCCTTCTCATGAAATATTTAGACGAGCACAAGAGGGAGGCAAGCCATCCCAGCCAAGGCTGTCTACCCACACAACTCACCCCGAATAAAATACGCACCCAAAACCTTACATGATGTAGCTTCTGACTGGCTTTTCTCTTTCTCCTCTTCAAAAAAGACTGCTCCTGTCCCCTAGCAGAGGGCCGATGTCACCATCACACAAGGGAGAGCACAGGCCTGTCCCATGGACTCGCTGACTCAGCTCAGAGTCAGAGGAAACCCTCTTCCAAGCATCCCCCCAGGGCAGGCCCTCTTTCCAGGAGTCCGCCCTGCCTTGGGCTCTGCCTGGGACCCAGCTTTCCCGGCAAGTCTCCCCTTCAGTCCTCCCCGACCTGGGCCAGACTTCCTTCTCTTTGGGCCCCTGAGTCTGCCCCTCCCAGAGAGAAACTGACCAGCTCCTCCTGCCTGGGACAGGAGGCTGCTGGCGGCATGACACCGGCCTTGTGCTGTCCCGAGTCCAGTCCAGCCCTGCTCTGATTGCTCCGCCCCTCTCCGTTTACCTGTTTACCGGTGCCTTTCCACCTTCTCTGGAGTATGGTGGTACTGCACCTCCTAAGTCGCACTCAGAGGCCTCCTGCTTTCTCTTCCCTCTTTCTAACCCACACTTTCACTTGGGGAGACAACTTAGCTCCTTATAATGCTGCCCTCCACACAGTTTGGCCTCCCCTCCATCGCCAAAACCCTCTTTGTTCCAGGGATCTCCAGTAACTCTACTCAAGGGGCACTACACTGTCACACAGGACAGGTACTGGTCCTTGTTAAAGTCAGCCATCGCCTCGTTCCAGGAGGACCCTTCAGATAGCTAACGCTTGGCATCACCACATCACCCAGGTTCCCGCCCAGCCCTTCTCCCACGTGGTATAACCCCCTCAACCTGAAGTCACTTCAGGGAGGAGCACTTTGAAGCATGATTTTAGTAATTAATTTTGTTTTTATTCAAAATTTGATTTTGCATCTGTACCAAGAATTGCTGGGTCACTTTAACTTCAAACCTTCATTTGCCTAGAAAAGTGTTGAATATGCTCAAGAAATATTTGTTCAAAGGATAAATGGATGGACGACTGAGTGGATCAGTGGTTGGATGGATGGATGAATCCAACACTACACATTTCCGGAGATGCCAGTATTTCTTCACTTTGGGTTACAGTTCCAAGGAGGGAGGTAAGACATGAGGGGCATTGGGCTGCTCCTGACCATCATTTCCGGAGGGTCTGTGCTGTAGAGCTTGTACAACACCACCACAAGCCACAGGGGCTCTGTACACTTCAACTGATTGGAGTTAAATAGTCATCGTAATAAAATAATGACATTATAGTACATTGGCCACGTGTCAAATGTGCAGTGGTCACCTATCAAGTTAGTGGTCACCATCGGGTGCATTTCATCATCACAGAAATGTTATTCATGCTGAAATAGAGGTTATGTTCCGTGGGAAAAGAAAACACAAGAAAGCGATTTGGGAGTGCCCCGAATCCTTCCATTAGCCATGACAGGCTCACATCAGTGCTCTGGTGCATGCTGGTGTGACCAGGCTGGTCATTTGTGCTTGACAACGGGAAATCCATATAGAGTCATCGACCAGGTTCTGGCATGGATCTCCTAAAATGCTTAGAATTTTCTGAGTGATCAGAGCATCTTTTGTTATTCATAACGAGCCCCTTTAGACCCTACTTGAGTTTATGCTAAGAAGGTGACTGTTGTGAGTCCCTAGATAGCTTCAGGCCCAAAGCATAAGTAGAAGGCTGGATCTTAGAGCCTCACTCCCCAGGAAGTCCGAAGAGGGGAGGGGCCGGCAGTCCAGTTCAATCACCAAAGCCAGGGATTTCACAAATTGTGCCTCTGTAATGAAACCTCCATAAAAAACAGGGTTTGGAGAACTCTGGTTGGTGAACACAGGAGATGCTGAGAGGGTGCACCCCAAGAGAGCATGGACGCTCCATGGGCACCCCCATACTGTGCCCCATGCATCTCTCCCATTTGCTATCCCTCAGTGGTATCCTTTCTAGTAAACTGGTAATAGCACATAAGGCTCTTTCCCCAGATCGGTGAATCTTTCTTACTGAACCTGGAAGGGGGTCACAGGTTGCCCCAAATGTGTAGTCACCAGGCAGAAGTGGGAGTAGCTTGGGCACACATTTGAAGCTGGTGTCTGATGTGGGGGACAGTCTCATGGGGCTGAGCCCTTAACTTGGGGATCTGTGCTGACTCCATCAGGAGTTGGTATCAGACCCGAACTGTTGGACACTAAATTGGTGTCAGAGAATCAAAAAATTGATTGGTGTAAGAAAGGATGCTCTCAGTTTGAAATGGAATGAGGCGTTCAGTTTTCTCTTTCAAGGTAAAGACTGTGTGGGTGCATTTGGGTGACTGTGCCTGGCGGAGGCTGCCTCTGAGGGGGCGGGGTGTCTGTTCACACACTGCAGAGTGGTTTGCGACCCTTCAGCACAAAAGGTTCCATATACATGCAAAATGTTATTGCAAGGTGTTAACAGTTCCAAATGAACTTTTCTATTTAACTGGGTCAATCTCTGGATTAGTCAGTCTAACTCAATAGATGGAGGAGGGGGGCAGAACTAATGAGTTTTTGTTTAGAATATTTATGTGTCTGACCTGAGAATTATGAAAAATTATTTCAATTTGTGCCAGGAGGGAGTTTTAAACATTTTTGCCAAAAACACAAAGATCACTGAATGCTATTCCTCACTTTCTTTAAATATAGGTAGAATGAAACCCAGACATAATAATAGCAATAATGCCACTTTTCCAGTATCTTCCTTTTAAAAGCCTTGAGGATGTGTACATAGGTGGGCTTGTTTATCCTTGCAACATCCCTGGCCTGCTTACCTGCAGTATGCAAGGGGGTGGTAGGGAAGGAGGGCTGGTGCGCTGGCCTGTGCTCACTCTCCTTGCCTCTCGGAAGCAGGAGAGGGGTCTGCTTCTCCAGTGTATCCACAGCGCCGGTCAAGCTTCTGGGCTCCAATCAGGCACTTACTTCTTCTGGAAGCTCATTTCCTTAGTGGATGCCTTCCGGACACTGCTTTCTGGAGACCACCAATCTGCCTCCCCTGCTTTTCACTGAGGGCATTAATCAGGGTTACCTGGAGACACAGAGAAGCAACAGGATATCTGTATCTACATCTATATTGATATCACTATCAGTATAGCATAGATAGATAGATCTATAGACAGATATCCATGAGACATTGCTTTATTATAAGGAATTGGTTCGTGCAGTTATAGAGGCTGGCAAGTCCAAACTCTGCAGAGCCATAGCTGAGGTCCCCGTTCAAGTCTGAAGGCCAGAAACTGATGTAGAAACAGGAACAGTGACGTCCCAGTGTGAAGGCCACTGGGCAGGAGAATTCTCTCTTAACCTGAGGACATCAGCTTTTTGTCCTAATCAGACCCTCTACTGCCTAGATGAAGCCCACCCTCATTAGGAAGGGCCACCTGCTTTCTTCAGTCAAAGTATTCAATGTTAACCTCACCCAGAAACACCTAGGACAGTGACCTAATATTTGAGCATGCCATTGTCCTCTCACACTGGCCTGTAAAATTCACCATCAGACTGTGTGCACGTAAGCACCATTCACAAGCAGCCATCTCTCCTTCCACGGAATCCAGTTTGTTCAGCCCTTCCACAGGCCATTGGAGGATTCAGCAGCCCAGCAGAGCCGAGGCCACCAAGTCCCACCAGCAGAGGTCCTGTTGGGGCCTCATTGTCCCTGCAGATGGACATTCCCCTCAAGTGCTGGGGCTGCTGTCAGCACCACACAGGGGCCAGGCCCCTGCCCACAGAGCGGAGCCATAGCCCTTCTTATGGCCGGGTGCTCTTTGCCTGGGGTGCATGCCATCAGCTCCCCAGGAACCAGCACCTGCCCACCACCCCTCCAAGAGGACCTCTGGACCCTCTGTCCTGTCTCCATCCAGAAACAAGGATCACCTGGGTCCACCTCCTGGTTTACAGAAGGCCTGGAGGCCCAGAGAGGTAAGCAGCAGCCAAGATCACCCGGAGAGCTCAGGGGCCCTAGACACAGCCCCCACCCCCACCGGAGGCGCCGTCCAGAGCAGCGGCTCTGCAAACGCTGAGGGGGGTTGGGCCTGCATCAGTCCCTTCTGTGCCTTCAGAGGGCAGCCAGGTCAGTGTCCCCGGGGCCTCCATTTCCTTGGCACCTCCCAGTGAAGCAGACGCCACCTCTCCCACAGGGCATGTTGGCATTCTGAACAGGGCCAGTTTTCCTCTCAGCCCCACCTAAGGGCAGTCCCACGCCCCAGCCTGGGTGAGGATCAGGAGAGGTCCCCACACTTCCCCAGATGCTCCTCAGGGGAGGGCCACGAGCAGCCTTGCGTCGGCTGGTAGCGGGTCTGCACAAAATCCTTAGGGGAATGAGTCCACCCACAGTGGCTCTTCCCGTCCAGAAGAGTGAGTCACAGCCAGATGGCACAGTGCTTGGACTTCATGACTCCAGGGCCTGGCCGCCTGGCCCTCCTCAGCCCTCACTGTGGATCTGCACCTCTGAGCCCCAGGCTCCCGGCTGGAACGGCCCACACTGACAGATGCGGGCTGTCAGTGCCAGACCATGGAGTAGGTGAAAGTTCTGGAAACTCAACAGAAGAGTCAGTTCCTGTAAAATTTCCAGTGTGTTTTTGTTAGCCCCAAAAGAGAGATCTGTGTGCTCCGACTGCTTCATCTCTGCCCATTCTAAAGGGCAGCAGGGCTCTTCCTGGATCTTAAGAGTACCCATCGTTTACAGCCCTGAGTCAGGGCTAAATTCTCACTGACATTTCATCTTGAGTGTTCACGAGAACAAGGAGGGCAAATTGGTAAATCCATATGCATTGAAGTCAAAAAAGATAATGCCAAAATCATTCCTATTGAACTTGTTTTCAAAATGTTGGGTAGCATAGTGTTTGGTCCCTGGACATCTCAGGAGGTACGAATTAGGATGGAAGGAGGGGCAGCCTGGGAATGTGCTGGAAGAGGGGACACAGAGCAGCCTATGGGAACAGCCACAACAGATCGCCTGGATTCCAGCTCCTCTGATGTGGTTGTCAAGAACTAGGGTCCAGCTCCCATTTACCGGTTCAGGAAAGAATATGGAGCTGACGCACGTGATAATTTTTAAGTGCAACATACTTTTCATACCAATTTTCTTTTGAAGAGTTAGAACCTGAAGAGAAAGCTCGATTATTCATAGAGGAGCCACCTACAAATAGCCAAGCAAAAATCCAGCCTGGCTCACAGCCCGATCCCCAGTACCTGCAGCCCTGTCCAAGTCCAGAGCCTACCAGGTCCTGAGAGGGGCACCCCTACCATCCCCTCACATCTGTGAAGTGCTGAGAAATCAAATGGCTAAAAGAAAAGAGCCTCCGTGTGTAGTGCTCGCTCATTTCCACAGTGTAAATACTCCCATCGTGGCCGATTCCGACCCACCAGGGTCTAACCACCAGGTGGCAGAATCCCTGGATATTTAATCACCCACCGTCTTAGCCAATTCTGGCCAGTATCCATCCAAATATATCCAGATAATGACCACCTCTCAGGACCACCTGCTACACGTCTCACCCTCATCAGTAACCATCTCTCACCCCAATCACTGCGCCAGCCTCCTGCACAGTCTCTGTTTCTCAGCCTTTGCCTCCTTTTGTCCATCCTCAGCACGGCAGGCAGCCCTCCACAGGAGCAGCCAGAGCACGGCCCTCCTTTGCTCAAACCCATCTCTCCATGGTGACAGCCGGCCTGCTTGCACCGACTTACAAGCTCACGGTGATCTGAGCCAACCGCTCTGCCCCATCTCAGCACCCTCCCTGGTCGCTTTCTCCCGAAGCACAGCCCCCTTGCCAGCCCTCAAGCACACCAGCATGCTCCCACCTCAGGATCTGGGGAGTGCTGGTCCCAAGGCTTAGATGCTGGCCCCTGGCACGTCTGTAACTAACTCCTTCACAGGCTCCACATTTGCTCAGATGTCACCTTCTCAGGGAGATCTTCCTGGCCATCTCACCCTGCTCCCCTTCCCTCTTCCTGCTTAATTTCCTCCTTGGTATTTCTCATATATTCATATATTGTATAACTGACTTCTTTCCTTTATTTTGTGTCTCCTCCCACTAGAAGAAATTCCCCACACAGGCATGTAATTTGTGTCTGTTCTGTTCACTGCTGTGTCCCCAGCCTACAGCAGCAGCTGCCACGTGATCAATGCCCCGCATTTACAGGCATACCTTGGAGATAGTGCAGGTTCCACTCCAGGCCTGGAGCAATAAAGCAGGTATCACAAAAAAGCAAGTCCAGTAATTTTTTTTGGTTTCCCAGTGCATATAAAAGTTATGTTCACACTATACTGTAGTCTACTAGGTGTGCAATAGCATTCTGTCTAAGAATACAATGTACATACCTTAATTAAAAAGTAATTTATTGCTTAAAAAATGCTAACCATCATCTGAGCTTTCAGCGAGTTGTGATCTTTTTGCTGGTGGAGGGTTTTGCTTTGATCCTGGCAGCTTCTCACTGATGAGGGTCATGGGTGCTGAAGGTTGGGGTGGCTTTGGCAATATCTTAGAATAAGACAACAGTGAAGTTTACCATCTGGATTCACTCTTCCTTTCACGAATGATTTTTCTGTAGCATGCAATGCTATTTGATAGCATCTTACCCACAGTAGACCTTCTTTAAAAAGTAGAATCAGTCCTGTCGAATCCTGCTGCTTTATCAGCTAAGTTAATGTAATATTCTAAACCCTTGGTTGTCATTTGAACAGTCTTCGCAGCATCTTCAGCAGGAGTAGACGCCATCTCAAAACACTGCTTTCTTTGCTCACTCATAAGAAGCAGCTCCTCATCTGTATGAGTTTCATCCTGAGATGCAGCAGTTCATTCACCTCTTCAGGCTCCACTTCTAATTCTAGTTCTCTTGCTAATTCCTCCACATCCATAGTGAATTCCTCCCCTCAAAGTCATCCATGAAGGTGGGCTGGAATCAACTTCTTCCAAACTCCTGTGAATGTTGATATTTTGACCTCCTCCCATGAATCATGAATGTTCTTAATGACATTCTAGAATGGTGAATGCTTTCCAAACGGCTTTCAATTTACTTTACCCAGATCCATCAGAGGAATCACTACCTATGGCAGCTATAGCTTTATGAAATGTATTTCTTAAATAATAAGACTTGAAAGTTTAAATGACTCTTGAGCCACAGGCTATGGAATGGATGTCATGTGAGCAGGCATGAAAACAGCATTAATCTCATTGTCCATCTCCATCAGAGCTCTGGGGTGACCAGGAACATTGTCACTGAGCAGTAATATTTTGAAAGGAGTCTTTTTTTTTTTTTGAGAAGTAGTTCTCAACAGTGGGCTTAAAATATTCAGTAAACCAGGCTTTGTTGTTCCACATATAGAGCACAAGTGGAGGAAATTTAGCATATTCTTAAGGACCCTAGGATTTTCACAATAGTAGATGATCACTGGCTTCACCTTACAGTCACCAGATCCATTAGCCCCTAACAAGAGAGTCAGCCTGTCCTTCGAAGCCAGACATTGACTTCTCTCTAAGCTGTGAAACCCTAGATGGCATCTTCTTCCAAAAGAAGGCTGTTTTGTCTACCTTGAAAATCTGTTGTTTAGTGAAGCCACCATCATTAATGATCTGAGCTAGATCTTCTGGATAACCTGATGTAGCTTCTCCATCAGCACCTGCTATTTTACCTTACACTTTAATGTTACAGAGATGGCTTCTTTTCTTAAACCTCATGAAGCAGCCTATATACCAGCTTCCAACTTTTCTTCGGCAGCTTCCTCACCTCTCTCAGCCTCATAGAATTAAAGAAAGCTGGGGCCTTGCTCTGGATCAGGCTTTGGCTTAAGGGACTCTTGTGACTGGTGTGATCTTCTCCCCAGACCGCTCCAACTACCTCCATAGCAGCAATGAGGCCTATGCTTTCTTATCCTGTATGTCCAGTGGACCTAGCACTTTTAATTTCCCTCAAGAACTTTTCCTTTGCATTTACAGCGTGGCTAACCATGTGGGGCAAGAGGCCTGGCTTTTGGCCTATCTCAGCTTTTGACATACTTTCCTCGCCGGCTTAATCATTTCTAGATTCTCATTTAAAGTGAGAGACATGGGACCCCTCCTTTCCCTTGAACACTTAGAAGCGTTGCCGGGTTATTAATTGGCCTAATTTCAATATCGTTGTGTCTCAGGGAATAGGGAGGCCTGAGGAGAGGGAGAAATGGGGGAACAGCTAGTGGGTGGCACAGTCAGAACACACACACCATTTGTCGATTAACTTTGCAACTTATATGGGTACAGTTTCTTGTGCCCTAAAATAATAACAGTATCATCAAAGATCACTGATCGTAGATCACCATAACAAATGTGATGATAATGAAAGAGTTTGAAATATTGTGAGTATTACCAGAATGTGATACAGAGACATGAAATGAGCAAATGCTGTTGGGAAAATGGCACCAATAGATTTGCTTGACTTGGGATTGCCGCAAATCTTCAATTTGTAGAAAACCCAACATCTGCAAAGTGCAATAAAGCTCAGTGAAACAAGGTGTGCCTGTACCAAGCAGATGAACCCCAGATTTGGTTTGAGCATCTGATAAGGAGTATTTTTGTCCCCCCTGCCTTTTCCTCGGTTGCCCCTCCCCCATCTTACCAGCCACTCCAGCAGCCTTGCTCCAGGTGGGCTCCCAGCTCAGGTCTGCCTTTGCACCTGTGGGACAGACACCCTAGACTGCGCTAAGGCTTCTCACTGTAATACAGACTGACTAGTTTGGGTTGTCACAAATGATCATTTCTAGTATGAACTACAGAAGTTTCCTTATACACAATAGGAATGAATATTCACACTGTGTAACACCGCAAAAAGAAAACAATTTCATCAAGAAATATCAAAACGTTTTCAGAAAAATAAATCCAAGCCCTGCCATTGCTATCCCTGCAACAACCTAGGGAAAAAGCACTCCTTCAGAGAGGCTTCCTTGCCCCGCTGGTCCAGATGTTATGCAGTCCTGTGACATCGGTGATGGATTCTATGGCTTCCCTGAGCCACCGCACCCATCCTCGGGGGCCGGCTCCACCCAGCCCCGTCTTCCCTGTGCAGAGCCAGGTGGAGCCCCCCGCAGGCTGCTGTGAGGGGCCTCCCGGGTCTGAGCCTGTCGCTGGCTCCCTCCCTGCCTGCCTTCCTGCACAGTTGGGGCCAGGCAGGCGACCGGTGGGCCCCCCGCAGAGCGCCGCGAGGACAGGCCTGCACCACAGCGCGAGCGCCTTCGCACTGGGCAGGGCTCGCTGCCGCGCTCCGGGCGCGCACTGCCTCGGGTCCTGCCTCGTCCGGTCGTCAGGGCTCCGCACCTAAGGCCTGGATGCCTCCTGAAGTAGAGCCAGGCGGCCGGAAGTGGAATGGACTGCAGGTGGTGACATCTAGTGGCCCTAGGTGGTATCCAGCTTAATAAGGACACATTTGGTAATTATATAGATTGGGGGCGAGAAATTCAGAACACATTACCTGCGGCCTCCGCGAACTAAGAGCAATAAGAAAAGGCACTGAGGGGCATCTGTGCCTTGCTTTTGTCTGTCCTGCTGGAGGACCTGGCTTGGTCTTGGTGTCATTTTCTCCAACTCCTTGTCTCTCAAATAGTTGTGCCCCCGAACCTTCCCCCAGAGCCATGGGTGTCAGCTTGAAGCAGGTGGGAGGGGCGCAGGAAGGGCCTGAGTTAACGGTGCGCGGAGGGTGACCAGGCGTCAGCCTTCAGGCCTGGAGGTGCTTCGTTTAACTCAGAAGAGAAGAACTGCGTTTTGTAGTCAAGGGGAGTCCTCCCTGCACTGAGCAGCATTTCCAAATACAATTGCAATTGCCAAGCATCTAGTAGAGCTAACAAGGGGGTACCTTCAGCCCAGGACAAAGGCAATACTGAATTTTAAAAAAATACAGAAATAAAATTGGAACTTAACTACAAGCTTCATGTAGTGAAACTTCACAAGAGATTTATTACTTGGGTGTGCCAGCAAGTTTAGATACATATGCCCAGTTACCATATGAAGAATTCTTGATATTTCTCCATATGGGTAGGAATATTCATCACACAGTTTACAATTAAAACATACAAGTCAAGAAATGTAGAAAACTCATTCTTTTACTACCAACTCACTAATGTGGCTTATGTATACTTGGCATATTAAAATAATAATGAGAACCATGCAATGACCATAAAATCCCTATATCCACAGACAGCTGAGTAATGTCAGAGGCAGAGAGCTTGCATCTATGAACTGACCTATTTATCCTGAATTTAAATGGGGTTCTGAAGCCTGAGTTTTCTCCATCTCAGTTTTGGGGGTGGTTGACCTTTTAGAGAACAGAGAGGGTCATTGTGGAAAGCAGGCTTCCTCCATGTATTTCCCCCTGATCTGCAGCACCCTGCATCCTGCTACTTAGGGTTATTTTTTTAATCTTTCTAAAAATTACTACCAGTCTGTGAGTCTTAATTACAAGCTTACAGTAATGAGCACATCAAACAATTTTGTCATAAAATATTAACAATATATCCTTATTTAAGGGAGAAAAAAGACAAAAATAACTCAGGAAGACCTGGATGGCTAAAGACAGGACCAATATAAAATTTCCATGTAAATCCCTTCTCTGAGATTGCCAGTGAGCAAAGAGAACAGCCTACCTTCTTGACCAGCTCCTTAGGGATCTCAGCCCTCCCCACTCCCACCAGCCAGCCCAGGGCGGAGAGCAGACTGGTAAGCAGGCCCTTCACCTGAGGGGTAGTGAGCGCCCATGGGCAGCCATACAGAGAGCAGACAAGTGGGGCCACGCTCACACACCCTGCCAGGCTCTCGGAGTTGCTTGTCCAGGATAGAAATCGTGGTAGGAAGCCAAGGAGAAAAGAGCTTGATTAAGAGGCACCCTAATGGAACCGTTATCAGTCTCACCGAAGTGATTAAGAATTGCCTGTATTTAAGAAAAGGGATGTGCCCCCACAGTGTGCTCTAGCTCAGATCTGGGGCCAACAGAGCCAGAAATGGTACAGGAGACAAAGGGATGCTTTAGAGGGAACAGTCATGCCCCACATAATCGACCTTTAGCAGGGGCACCCCCTGCCTCTCCATAGGTGTCCTCCTGGGGGCAGGCATGTCCTCTAGAGGCGAGTCCTGGTCCCTGGCCCTTCACACCCTCTTGTGGACAGCTGACATCCTCATTTGGCTCAGAAGAGTTTTATGTGGAGGGAGTGTCCTGCTGCACATGACCTTGGCCTCTGAAAGGAATCCTAGGACAGACATCTGTGAGTGCACTTCCCCTTGGTATAAAAACAGCCAGCTTCATCTCAGAGTGCAGGATCCCTGAGGCCACTGCAAGGGAAGCAGGCAACTGAAATAATCTTGCCAGAGGGAGGTGGATTAGCAGCAGAGAAACCCCACAGCCCAGACTTCAGGAGGCTGTCATCCATCAGGCCCTCTGAGGATGTGAGGGATTCAGTTCTCTGCTTATCCAGAGGAGTGAGCTAGCCCCTTTCATACACCAACTCACACACACAAGCAAACCCACGCACAATCACATACACACTATGTCCTGGAACACTGAATCAGGAATGACTCAAGAGGAAGATTTACCACTGAATGAATCACCAGCATCGATCCATGCTGTTTTCTGGTTTTCCTGGGAGGTCTTCCCCATAAATCCTAGCCAGGCCCGGTTCTGGTTAGCCAATGAGATCGTATCCCAGGGCATGGACCCATCTCACCACCTATCTAACTGCAGGGACTTACTGCCCTCCCTGGCCCCACACGCACCCCATGCTGGATTCCTGCGTCCACTGCTGCTCCCTCTGTATAGAATGCTCCTCCCTTCTCCCCACCAGTGAAAGTCCTACCACCCCAAGACCAGCTCTGCACAGCCCCATTTGGCATCTCGCACATGTGGTTATACTGTGCTCTCTGATTGTTGGATCTGCTGTCCAGAGGCCGTGGGCTTCTTGATGGTGGGGTAGACGTAACCCTGTATAGTTCTAACTCTGGTGGAGTGATAACTGGGTAGATCCAGCTAGTTTCTCCAATCCAGTCAACTCTCCACTTTCTCCCAATGGAAAGAGAGACTGTGCTATTCCAATCTACTCTAGCCTAGACACATTGAAACCCCTTCTCAGTGGGAAAAGGAAAAGGAAAGCATCCATCTTCCTAGTGTCCAACACCAAAAATCCCCTAAATTAAAAAGAGGCTTCTCCCCAAGACTAATTCAATGTAATTCAACAAAAGGTCACCTCTGCACAAGGCCCTGGATGAGACGCCATGCAGCCACATCTGGACACACTCCTGCCACTGCCCTCCTGCCCACCCGCCCACAGAGGCACGAGGTATGGTCTGCAGTCTCTCACACTGCCCACCCAAAGGGCATTTACTGGGCACTTATGATGTCTCAGGCCCCATTCTAGAACTGGGAATGCAGCATGGTCCAAAGCCTGGACTCCTGTTGCCCACATTCTAGTGGGGGAGCAGACAATCAACTGGGCACAGACAAAAAATAGCTCCCCATTTCAGATGGGTCCACACTGTGATGAAAGGCACACAGGGAGATGCTGGCTGTGCCAGGACGCTGTGTCCAGGCATAAGGGGAGGCTGCCCTGTCCAGCCAGTAGTTGGCCAGTGAGTGAGTGACAGGAGGGGTGAGCTCCGGTCTCCTGCTGTGGGATCTCAGGCCTCTCATCCAGTCTGGCATCCAGTCTTTACCTGCAAAGTTGAGGTAAAAGCCTTTCTCCTAAGGGGCTGAGATGGCATGTTGCAAAAGCTTAACCACAGCAAAAAAGCCTGTTAAGCATTTGTCCTTTGTGCTGTCCAGTCTGAGGTGCTGCTATAACTCCACGGCCAGTACACAGGTTGCTGTCCGACCGCTCCACCTGCCCCTTCTCAGCGGAGGCTCCCGCCCCTTCGAGAGTCCTACAGTGTTCTTTGGGATCCTTCTGGGCTTGACGGGCTGTATAAATCTAAGCACATCGTCATTAACCCCAGCATAGATTTAGCCTTCTTTTCAGACGCCAGGCTGGTTTCATAAAGCAGCTGCGGCAAGACAATGATAGAAACTATGAATGCAGGGAAACCACAGCCCCTGAGAGAGAGACAGAGAGAGACTCCCCTAGGCAGGCCCCAGGCTGATTCATGGGATTCATGGAGCCACAGGAAGTGGAGCGTCTCTGGCATCCCCCAAGCCAAGACCAGCCTTCACTCTGTCAGAAAAAAAATCAGGCTTCTTATGTGCCCCAAGCCCTTGGAATTTTTCCATATCTACAATGCAACTTGGGTCATCAGGCGATCACTGAGATCATCCCCTTAACCACCGTCTTACTTCTACTTCCTGGGTTTTGTTCAAAATGATATATACACATATACGTATTTCATAAACTAGGTTATATATGTGTACATATGTGTGCGTGTGTGTATATATATATATATATATCATCCCACGTATACACATTTTTTTTTAATTCCTCAAGTCCTAATGCACATCATGTATCTCCACCACAGCCTGTAGTCTGGTACGACTTCCATCTCCAACATACTCCCACCGTGCCTCAGCTACTCTGTACACACACGCGCGCACACACACATATGCATGTGCATGTGCATTCATGTACACATACACATGCTAACATTCTCCCAAATGTGTGTGCACACACATGCACCTGTGCATGCAGTCACATGTGTGCATGTGCACAAGCACACACATGTCCATCCTGCCACTTCCTTAGGCAGAGTCCCCTTCTGCTTTCCCACTGAAATGTTCCAGTCCCATTCTCCTGGGCTTCTCTAAGTTAGACTAATGTGATCAATCAATGTATGCTAAAATGTTCATAAGCTTATTTGTCATGTCTTTCAAATAAATTGATGATATGTGTTAATAGAACCCTTGAAAGCTTGAACCCAAAGCTTAAGTGGGGATTTATGGCCCAAAAGAGGCATTTGGGGGCAGGATGCCCTGAGTCGTCCCTCAGGTCATGATCACACCATGGAGGTGGCAGCTGAGAGGGCCTGTGTGAGCCTGACCTCGTCTGTGCCCTATAAAAATTAATCCACTCAACTTCTAGGGAGAGAAATGTGTGAAAATAAAGTGAAATGGGAATTATTCGAATCTTTAGTCCACCCACAATGGCACTCCTTGCGAACCCAGCTTTAGAGGGAAAAAGAAGACTTCCCACAAGTGGAAAATCCTACCTGTGGCCTCGGTGATTTAGTAGGTGCCAGTCTGACCTGAAATAATAAATGCCATTATGATGTCACTGTCTCACTGCTCACTTTTAGAGTCTCTGGGCCTTTCTTCCAAAACCTCGAGCTCATGAATAGGACTCTGTGGTGCCTGACACGCCATTGCTGGAGCAGCATGGTGGCAGTGACTGAGCCTGCAGCAAGAGGCTTTCCAAGACCCTCCCTGGCAAGCATGGTGACGGTTGGCCCTTCTGCCTTTGAACGAACCCAGTTTAGGCTTCCAAGGGCCAGTGCTGAAATTCA
The DNA here is from genome assembly GCA_032199065.1 of Smutsia gigantea. Classification (NCBI taxonomy): domain Eukaryota; kingdom Metazoa; phylum Chordata; class Mammalia; order Pholidota; family Manidae; genus Smutsia; species Smutsia gigantea. The sequence goes on along the minus strand of JAVSCE010000377.1, from coordinate 453,754 downwards.
CCTTCCACACTGAGGTCTATAATGGCCTCCACAGCCAGTCCTGATGGAGAGTCTCAGAGAAAACTTCCCCTCCGTCCCTAACTGTGTCATGTGACTTAAAATGATTCATTTACTCTCACCTCCATTTTTCTGAATGTCGCAATATTTTGTGTATGTGTTCCCTGAAAAGTAGCTGTGGATGAAATACAAAAGCTATATTTCTCATACACGATTTCCACTTTCAAGAAACATATTGTTTGGGTCACAAAAAATAGGAGTGAAAAATGTCAAATTGTTGGGGCAAAGAGGTGGGGAGAAAAAAATCCAATCACAAGTGACCTCACTTGCTCCCCAGGAGTGTCCAAGAGGAGGTGGCACTCAAGGTGTGGTCATGAGTGGGACAGAGCTGTGCACCCAGGAGAGCAGGCGCACACCTTTCCTCCTAACATCCGAAAGAGCAAAGAGCACCTGCTCCGCACGGTAATTGTTAGTTGTTTAATTGTTTGCAAAACACCTTGTCCCCTCCTCACCATGCAGTCCAGAGTCTGTGAGAAGATTCTCATGCTTTGGGAGAAGTGACTCCCTGCCTCCTTCATTTGGCACTTCTGAGCTGCCCTGACTCTCCCTCTGGGCGCTGCTCCTTACCATTTGTGACACTGTGGACAGACCTAGACAGTGTCGTGCTAAGTGAAATAAGTCAGACAGAGAAAGACAAATACCATATGATTTCACTTGTATGTGGAATCTAAAAACAAAGCAAACAAACAAAAAAGAAACAGACCCATAAATACTGACAACAGACTTTTGGTTGCCATAGATGAGGGGTGGGAGGGATGGGTGAAATAGGTGAGGAGGATAAAGAGGTACAAGCTTCAAATTATAAAATAAATTACTCATAGGAATGGAAGTACAGCATGGAGAATATAACCAATAATAGAGTATCTTGGTATGAGTAACAGGATAACTACACTTACCATGGTGAGCATTTTAGTAATGCATTAAGTCACTATGTTGTACATCTGAAATCAATATAATATTATATATCAACTTATTCCAATAAAAATAAATAAATGAAATAAAAAGAGAAATTAAAAAAAAAAACAAGTCTCCCTTGACCTTCCAATGATCCTATCTAATTCTGCCCCCAGCAGCCCAGGGTCACAGCGCCTGTTGACTCTGGGCCATTCTGCCCACTCCTTCATGGGCCATCAGCCTCAGCGCAGGGTGCCCTAAAGTTCCTACATTGAAACCAGCCTCCTTCCCAGGAGTCCTCCAGCCTTACTGGCATAAATTACAAAATAAACAATAAGCCACCAGCTTTTGAATGCCCTCCTTAGCTGATTTGCATGTGCTTCAGAAAGTTCTACAGCTTATATTCGCAGTTGAAGCAATAAGACAGTTAAAGTATACATTCCTTTAAAAATTAGGCATAAGTCCTTATTTAGGAAACTAACCCTTTACTCATTGTTTGTATGGGAAAATTAGATTTGACTTAGATCACTGCCTCTTAAAAATCTTCAAGAGCACAGCTGCCTTAAACACTGAGTATATTTGAAAAACAGCAATTTTTTTTCCTCACTAATCTTATTCTCTGACCATTGAAGTTCTCTCAAGTATTACTAAGCAAGGTGGTAATAATGACAAGTAAAAGAAAAAAGTTAAAAATTAAAGCTAATGACAGACAAAATTTTAAAACACACAGGCAAAGAGACCACTTTGTCAAATCCACCCAGTCATGTCACTGTGAGAAAGAAGTAAAAAGCCAGATTAATGTTGCTGGACAAGCTATATAACTCCCAAGTTTCAGAATAAAATTCAAGTTACAACACTTTAAATACTTTAATTATCAGAATCCTTACTAATAATAATATTCTACTTGGTTTCCCTTTACATGGAAAATTCTTAAATGCAATCATGAATTACTGCTAATTTTTTCTTTTAATTTTAATGAATGTATTCTTTCATGCCTCTCCCCAGAGAAGCTTTATTTTATAAACAAGCACAAGGTTCTGAGATTGTCAAGTATGATGCTGAAACATGGTCCAGGGATATCAGCCAAGCCTCAGGCAGATGGTCAGCTCTGGACTTGCCCACCACACCTGAAATTTTCATGGGTGAAGTACAAATGTGAAGATACCAAGGCAAAATGCACAGAACCCGCACGTGCATTTATGTATGCACGTTACTTTTGAATGTTTTTAAGCAGAGTAAACGTCAGATAATTTGCAAATTAGGAGTTCATTCTTAATAGTATACATAGTAAAAAGGAGAGAAAAAGTTCTAGAGTTCCAAAGATAAATATTTTGTTATCTTCAGGACCTCTCTTTTCACAAAATCCAATGCCAGCAGCTTCTGAAATAATCCTTTATTGAGAAAATACAACTTTCAACTGCTCCTGGGTTGGTAATGCACATTGCCTAACTTCCTCCTTCCTGGGAGGTCCCCATGGAAAATGTGATATTTTTACTTTTGGTGCCCTGAAGCCCAAATAAATGCTACTGTTTCACACCCTACATTTTTCCCTACTGTCAGCAGCAAGACAACCGTTAAGTGGATCTCACCTGTGAGATGCTCCACACAGTGCCCCTGGGAAAGCAAGCCTAAGCTAATTAATTTGCATGGGCTCCCTCTGCTGGTTATGAAGACACCAGGGCCCACAAAGAACACCACTGCAGTGAACCCTCAACAACGGGCTTGCCGTGAAAGTCAACCAAACACATCACCTGCAATGTCGAGATTCGTGAAGAGTCTGGGATCTGCTTTTGCCATCCTTATGAGCTAAAACATTAGCCTGTTTCTGTCTCATGGACACTGGCAGAAGACATGAGTCCCCTGGGTCAGAAACACAGGACTTCATCCCTCAGGGCCCAGCAGGCACCAAAAGTATCAGCATGCAAACGTCAGCTCTGCTGTCCCTAAGTCCAACGGGGCTGATGTGGAGGGGCCCTGATGGATGTGTAACACATGGTGGGTCTGTTATAGATGAGGAACACTGAGTTGAAGGAGCCACCTTTGTTACAACAAGCAGTTAGCAGTTTGTCCTGGAGGGAGACCTTACTGCATCCCCCAAGGTGACTCACTACAAACAATCCTGAGAAATGGCCCAGCTGAAGAACAGAGGGCCTAATGTTTTGGAATACCCAGCAAGATTTGTAGAAGTTCAAAAACCCATAGAAAACTGTCTTTCCCAACAAAAAAACAGATAATTAATATTGCTACTAATTTAAAATTTCAATTTCATTAAGATCCTTGCAGAATTTCTTTCTTCTTGTTTTTTGTAGACCATTTCCTTTTTCTAACTTTCCACCATGCTGTTCGTTAACAACTCTTTGTTTCTATCTAAAACTATAAGAAAAAATTTTACTACCTTTTATCAAATAGTGCTAGGTCCATTTGGTCAAATTATAAACGAGGACTAATATTTGACAGGGTCACTTTTGAAATATTCAGGGCTATAGAATTTTAAATGGAATAGAGTATTATAGAATGGCAGGAATCCACAGATAAGCCCTTAAACTTACAGCATCACAGAACTGAAAGCCTTAGGGTTAGTTAGAAACCAATTATAATATTTTGACAGCTGGCTTTTATGTTCTTATTTTAGCATTAGCCAAAAATCTCATACCACCACAGTGTAACAGCTTTAAATCAAGCAGTGGTCCGGTTTCCATTATTGCTATAAATATTTCTACACTGCATTTATAGAACACTTGGCTGTCTCCAAAGTGCTTTTGCACACCTTCCCTCCTTTGAACCTTGCTTTAACTGTGAAGTTTGAGTAGGAAAGATATTGATTTCTCCCTTTCATCCTTGAGGGAATTGAGAAGCAGAGTGGGCAAATGGTACATGGGGAGCGTGCAGCCTGTCACTAGAAGGCAGAGCACATTTGTGTCCCAAGGCTGCTTCCAGCACTGCCCTTCCCCTGTTCTGTCTCACCCTCTGCCAGCTAAGAGGCATGGACGGTTGGTAACAGAGAGGCATACGCATACTTACTTAGGCTGCACGGACTTTCCAGGCTCTCCTGACTGACAAGTCCAGGGGAGGGGCTGCTCACCTGAGGTCTGATGAAATCACCATCCACGTCTTGCCATCCTCTGGGTGTCTGCTTCTTCCACAGGCTCCCCAGCTCATCATGACAAGATGCCTGCAAGCCATCCACACCACACTACACCACACACCCGTCACTCAGATTCAAAGGGAGATGTTCCCCCAACTGCTAAGAGACATTCTTGGGCATCCCTCTCATTAGACCTAAACCAGCCGTTTTGACCAATGCTAAGCAGCAGGCCCAGTGTCACTACACTGATGGCTTGGAAAGGCACGCCATGCGACACTCTTTCAGCAGGACACTCCATGCCGACACCTCGTCAAGCTGTAACTATCTCTGAGGCCTTGGAATGAATGCAGTGCTTTACAGGAGTTATCTAATCTGTCTCCCACAGCCTTACCTTTCTAAGTAGGTGCTATTATTATGCTCCCTTCATAGATGAAGAAGCTGGGGCTCCGAAAGATTGAAATAGCTTGTCTAAGGCCACATGGCTCCCAGGTGGGAGAGCATGGATTTAAGCAGCTGATCCCAGAGCCCATGTCCCTACAGTTGCTGTGAGGAGGGGAGAACAGGGCTCCCCAACTACATGAATCATATACCCCTCCTGGAGACTCGAAATCTGGAGAAAAGGGACCAACTTAATGTATTTAACCCACTATTTCCCAAGCTCACAAGCTACAGTTTTTCTCTCTGGCCCTTCCAGAGAAGAGCCTCTGGGGCTCACATACGCACTTACCTGGCCTCAGGGACACGCCTTGTCATGATTCTAGGAAGGAATTCATGGTAAACAAGCTCCTTTTTCTTTTAGAGCATTTGCTCCCATCCTGTTGGCGCTCACCGTCGTGCCGCCTCTGCCCTGTTTGCACCGGCCCCACATACAACGCGACAGTCATCAATGGGCGCCCTGTGTGCGGGGCAGGAGGGGCTGGCCTGGGTGTCTGCCTCCTGGTCTGTTCCTAGCGCTCCTCCAAGTGGGTGTTTGGACACTGAAGAAACGAGTGTTGGTAAGACAAAAATAGAGTAATACCAACACTTCTAAGCCCAATTTAAAAAATTATACAGGAATACTTACTCAGCTTTTAGCAAACCAGAGAACAGTGAGTCCTCACAGATAGTCCTTGGGAGCATGAGGAAAAGGCTATGATAATCAGGCAGCTCTGGCCCTGTGGCTGGGAACGTGCAGGGCACCCCCTACCGTCCTGAAATTATTTCATTTCCAAGGCCTGCTCACGCTTCAGACATCAAAGCTTCTTCCTCCGTGCTCCTGACCTGGTGTCTGAGAATCTGACTTGGCAGAGTCTGTTTTCATTTCCTCATGTTTTGTGAAAGTGTCTTGTCCACAGATTCAACCATCAGTCAGTCGTTGCCTGTCTGGGTCATTTGCTACCCTGGTACAAATTCTCAGCCTGCTTGTTTTTCAAAGCACACAACTGGGAAGAGGTTGTTTTCATTTGAGTCGCAAGAAGTATGAAAGTGTCACTCACTCCATTTCAGGCTGAGGGCAGGTAACGTGCCTTTGGTGAGCATGCAAAGCACAGAGGCTTCTCAGTCCCCTCCCAAAGGCAGCCTCAGAGCCCCCTCATGGGGTCGCCTTATATTCATTGGCACTCTCTGTACTATAATCAGTATTGCAGTATTTGTCTGTTAGCGTTTCTACGATCCTCTCCAGGAGACGCATCTGAAATCTTAGTGTTTTTCCATCTACTGGGTGTAGAGCACCTTGGCTTCATCGCCCATCAGCCACCTGTGGTCACTAGCCAGAAGGCTCCCAGTCTCACCATGGCACAGGGGCTTGACCTGAGGACTTTGCTCTCCACTGGTGATTGCCCTGGAAAGGTGACTACTTATGCTAGGGAACACCTGCCCTTTTGGGGACATGTGGTTACAGACAGGACCCACAGGCTGGGAGCACTTTGCATGATAGGGCTTTTCTTTCTAACTCCTTCACGAGAAGAACACAAATAATGCTCTCCCAGCCTGCTTAGGGCCACCTCACTCTCCCCTCAGCCACTCCAGGTATCTTACACTCGTCTCATGCTGGGATCCCAGACCCAGAGGCACGGAGAAAGGGTTTGGAGACCTCTCCCTTAGCTGCTCAAAAACAGTGCCGAGCCGAGGTTCCAGGCACACACTTCCTCCCACTCGGCAGCACCCTGCTGGCTGGGCTATGCTGGCCTCACTGTCATCCTAAAGACAGATCCACATTTTTGTTTCTTTTTCCTGGAATCCCCAGCAGATTTTGTTACCTCATATTCCTCTAAGTTTCAGGCCCCTGGAGTTGGTATCATTTGCAAAATAAGGTGGCAGCCCAGACGCCTCACCAACCCTGACTGGTTACAACTGATGGCAAGTGACTCCCTCCTGTGACAGACAGCCTCTTTCTTTCACCACCTTTCCCACAGAAGGTCTGCTCTGCTCTCAGGGTACCAGCCTGTCTGTGATTGAGGATTACCTTCTAGAATCCCATCAGTGTCCACAGGCCCCACCATGATCAGGTCACTAACATGTATGACAGTCCGGGGGCACATGTGTTACTAAGCCACAGAGAAGCACATCCAGGATCCTTGGGAGCTTAGATCACCACTGTTTTGTCCTCAGCCTGCAGCCATGTTCAAAAATGTAAGAGAAGATGTGGGAGGAAAATGGCACAGACAGTGAGTCTGTGTGACCCGCCTCTGCCTAAATGAGCCAGGCACAACTTACCCTCCACTTCATCACCCTTCCTCAAAACTCTTTAAATGGTTAGGTGTTGAGACATGCTAGATTTCTCTATTGTCACCTGGAATTTCTCTTTGGGATGATCAAGCAGCCTGAGTTGACCTTGACACCCAGTGTAAACTTGTGGGCGAAGAGCTAAGACAACGGGTTCCAGGGCAAAAATGTCGAGCCCTACTCTACCATTTTTGAGTGGTATGATCTGGAACACAGCTGCTTTGCCCCTCTGAGCCTCGGTTTCCTCATATGTAAAATGGGAGTAAGAGCAGCATTGCCTCACAGGACTGTTGGATTAGAGTTAATACCTGAGGTAGATGGCAGAAATGGCCGCAGCCTTCTGCCCCTCTCTGAGCCTCCCCTTACTCTGGACCAGGCACTGGGTGACCTGTCGTCCCATGTGTTCTATTTCATAAACGGGGGGAGCTAGCTTAGACTGGGGCATTCAGGATATTTACTTGCCAAGAGTAAGTTTTCTGACTGGTAAAGTATAATAATGTAGGAAGTGGTGGGAGTCAACTACCGTTTTAGAGCAGTCCATAATTTGGAGCGAAGTATTTTGTTCTGGGTCATATAGATCTTGGACTTCTAAAATAACCTACATTATAAACTTACTTGAATCAGTGCTTAGTCTTCCTTTTAAGAATTCTGAACTGCTAATTGTGTCTAAGGTTTGGGTCCAAAAACAAATAGTTTCCATTTCTACCCCTAGTTAAAAACAACATACATGTGGAAAACTTGGGTTCAAAAGCACATTAAGCACTAATTACAAGAGACGTCAATAGTCGGCCGGGGCTTCAGACCACTTCTCCATTTCACAGGAAATCTGACAACACTTCATCGTCAGTGAGCACTTATTAATCACTTTCCTCTGTGTACTTTATAACAGTATTTGTCACTATAGTGATTCCCTGAAAACTGAGCTGGTAAGCCAGCAAGGCCCCCTCTCTCCTTTGAGCAGGCTAAAATTAACTGCTCATTATGAAGTGCTCCGGGCAATCTACTAATGTGTCTTGTCCAGCAACAGTCACTAAAATCCATCACTGCTTAATGAGGTGAACTATGAAGTCTCTGTGTTCACAGCGCAGCCCTTCCCCTGCCCGGGGTCTCGATGAGCCTAGCTCCCTGCTGCAGAAAGCCAGCCATTGTTCCCAGCAGCATTTACATTCACTTGTAAGTGATTGCTGCTAAGCAAATTGACACTTGTCCGCCTTGGCTCTCCTCAGGAAATTCAATGCAAAAGTCTCAGAACAACCCAACATAAATTAAGTTTGTGGAAATTGACACCTACATCGAGAGAATGTCGGCACCCATAGCAGTGCAAGCGATGAGGAAGGAATTCAAAGTTTCCCCTTCGGAGGTGGTAGTATGGATCTTGATGATGGACTTGCATACAAAGTCCCAGACTCTGCTTTCCACTGGCTTTTTATATTATTTGGCAAAGACATTTAAAAGTTAATGACAGGACTTCTGCTTCTGGAAAGATGGAGTAGGTGTACTTTTCTCTACTCCTTCTAAGTACAACAAAAACATTGGACATTTTATATATAAAACAGTGAAAGGTGGAAAAAAGAAGTCAGACTGGCTAGAGAGCTCAGGACCTGAGGAATGACATGATGCTGAATTTCCTGGGCTTTCTTTTTGCCTCCTGTATATCATAGAATGGGAGCTGGAGAAGCCAGGAACATGGCAATGCCAATGGGCACAAACCGAAAAAGCCCTAACTGAAGCTCACGTTCTCTGGGCAAAGGACCAGGAAAGGGGCAGCCTAGCAAGACAGAGAACTTAGCATATAACAACTGTACTCCAGCCAAACACCACAGAAAAAACTATGGTCCCTCCCCCACACCATAACAGTAAATACTGATCAGGAGCCTAGATTCCCACCCTCTCCAGGCTATAATAAGGTACCCCATGACCCCAGTCCCATGACCCCAAAATTGGCGCTTGTAGAGACCACATGGGGAGACTGGACTTCTACTCCCACCTGGCTATAACAAGGTGTCCCACCTTCTGCCAGCTGGAGTGATGTCAGAGGAGACCTAGGGGAAAGTCAGGACCAGTAATGGCTCCACCCCCTGCTATGACACTGGTGCAGGCTACCTGGGAGCAGTTTTAACCCTCACCCTCATAGCCAAAGATGTATCCATGGATGTGTACTGGGGACTCAGAACTCCTGACACCCCCACCCAGACCAATGAAGGAATCCCCCTGGGAGTCAAGGGAGACTGAGTGGAGAGCCAGGACCTCACCCCACCTGCCAATAATGAGGCAGCACCCTCCTGCCCCCACTGGAGCAGTGCCGGAGGAAGCAAACCAAAACCAAAAGTCTCATGACATAACACTCCATGTTCAGGTGTCAATCTAAAATCACTCATCCTCCAAGAACCAGGAGGAGCTCAAACTGAATGAAAAAAGACGATCAATAGCTGTCAACACTGAAAAGACCCAATGTCAGAATATTCTGAAAGGTTCTAAAGCAGCCAACATAAAAATACTTCAGTGAACAAATAAAAACGTGCTTGAAACAATGAAAAAAATATTCTGCTGAGCAATAGAAGAAAGAAGAACCACATGGAAATTTTAGAACTAAAAAATGCAACCAAAATAAAAAACTCAATGAATGGACTCAACAAAAGAATTAAAGGCACAGAAGAAAGAATCAGTCAACTGGAGGACAGACAGATCAATAGAACTTACCCAATCTGAATAATAGAGAAAACAGACTGAAAAAAGTAAATAAATAAGCAGAGCCTGAGAGACCTGTGGACTATAACACAAAATATAATTTGTGTCACTGGAATCTCAGGAGGAGAAAGTGGGTGGATCTGGAAAGTACACAAAGAAATAATGGCTGAAAACTTCCTAAATTTTTGCAAAGGTCCTAGCCCAGCATCTCAAGAGGCTTATTGAATCCCAAACAAGATCAACACAAGGAAATCGTCACACAAGCCACATCATAATTAAACTACTGAAAACTAAGGCAAAGTAAAGAGAATTCTTGAAAGAATCCAGAGAAAAACAATACCTCGCCTGTAGGGGCAAGGCAATTCAAATGACCATATGGCACATTATTCACATGCTGGAAGAAAACAACTGCCAGGCCAGAATTCTACACCCAGTGAAAATGCCTTTGAGGAATGAAAGGGAAATCTAAGGATCCTCAGATGAAGGAAAACTGAGAGAATCTGTCACCAGCAGACCCACCCTAAAAGAATGACAAAAAGAATTTCTCCCAACAGACAGGAAATGATAAAATAAAGACTCCTGGGACATCAGGAAGGAAGAAAGAACACAGTAAGAACAAATGTGGGTGAACACAACAAACTTTCCTTCTGCTGAGTCTGTTACATTACATTACATTACATTACATTATATGAGGTCACATCACATTATGTTATGTTACTTCATGTGTTACATTACATCACAGTTACATTACACAGTTGAAGCGAAAATTTTAACATTCTGATATGATCCTAAATGTATGCAGAAGAAATGTTTAAGATAATTGTATTATAAAAATGGGAAGGTAAAGGGATTGCAAGTTTCGACAAGTCATTCCAACAGGCAAAATGACAGATCAGTACATTGTGTAAGTTATATAATACCTAGAGCAAAAACTAAAAAGTTATATAAAGAAATACACTCAAAAACACTATGGATTGTTGAATCACTATGCTGTACACCTGGAACTAGTATAATACTATGTCAACTATAATAAAAAATTTTTTAGTTCCTAAAAAATTTTTAATTGAAGTACAGGTCACATACAATATTATATTAAATTCTTTTTAATTTTTCAGTTGAAGTATAGTTGGCATACAATGTTATGTGTTCCAGGTGTACAACATAGTGATTCAATATTTATATACATTATGAAATGCTCACTAGGATAAGTCTAGCTCCCATCTGTCACAACACAAAATTCATTACAATATACTTGACTATATTCCCTATGCTGTACTTTCATCTCTATGATTTATTTATTTTATAACATAACCTCTTAGTCCCTTTCACCTATTTCACCCATCCCCTTACCTCCCTTCCCTTTGGCAACCAGCAGTTTGTTCTCTGTATTTATGAGTCTGTTTCTGGGAGGAGTTGTTTGTTTGCTTCTTGTGCATTTGTTTTGCTTTTTGTATTCCATATATAAATGAAATCACTTGGTATTTGTCTTTCTCTGTCTGGCTTATTTCACTTACAATAATACCCTCTAGGTCCATCCATGTTGTCAGGAATGGTAAGATTTCACTCTTATGGCTGACTAATATTCCATTGTAGGTATGCACCACATCTTCTTTATCCATCCATCTATTGATGGACACTTAGGTTGCTTTCATATCTTGACTATTGTAAATAATGCTGCAATAAACATAGGTGTGCATTTATCTTTTTGAATTAGTGTTTTTGTTTTCTTCAGGTAAATACCCCAAAATGAAATTACTGGATCATATGGCACTTCTATTTTTTAATTTTTGAGGAACCTTCATACTGTTTTCCATAGTGACTGCACTACTTTACATTCCCACCAGCAGTACACAAATAGTTGCCTTTTCTCCACATTCCATCCAACACTTGATATTTCTTGTCTTGTTGATATTAGCCATTCTGACTGGTGTGAGATGGTATCTCATTGTGGTTTTAATTTGCATTTCCCTGATGATGAGTAATGTTGAGCATCTTTTCATGTGTCTCTTAGCCATCTGTACATCTTGTTTGGAAAAAATGCCTATTTGGAGACTTCAACACCCACTCTCAACAATTGTTAAAAGACAAAAAATCAGCAAGGATATGGAATAAATCAATACCACCACTAATAAACAGGTCTTAATCAACATTTGTAGAATACTCCACCCAACAACAGCAGAATTCACATTTTTTTCAAGGACCCAGAGAAAATACAACAAGATTGACCACATCTTGCGCCATTAAAAAAAACAACAACAAATTTTAAAGATTGAAATCATACATTCTCTGACCACAATATTAACAAACCAGAAATAAACAAGAAAATATCCAAATGTTTGTAAACTAAAAACCCTCCAGAACACCTCTAAAAACCCACGAGTCAAAGAGGAAATCTCAAGGGAAATCAAAAAATAATTGAACCCGACGACACTGAAAATACAACATACCACAATTTGTGGGTCACAGCTCAGTCAGTGCTGGTAGGGAACTGTATGCCACTAAATGCATACTTTAGAAAAGAGGAAAGTTTGAAATCAATAATTTAATCTCCCACCATAAGACCCTGGAAAAAAAAGAACAACATAAACTAAAAGCAAGTAGAAGGAAGGAAATAAAATCAATAATTTAATCTCCCACCATAAGACCCTGGGGAAAAAAAAGAACAACATAAACTAAAAGCAAGTAGAAGGAAGGAAATAATAATGCTAAGAGCAGAAATCAATGAAACTGAAAACAAAAATAACAGAGAATATCACTGCAACAAAGAGTTGTACTTCGAAAAGATCAATAGAATTGGCAAACCTCTAGCAAAATTTATAAAGAAAAAAGGAGGAGACATACTCATCAAAATTAGGAAGGAAATGGGGGATATCACTTTCCCTGAAGACATTAAAGAGATGATAAGGAAACAGTAGGAACAGGTCTGCACTCATAAATTTGACAAATTGTATCAAATGGAGCAATTCCTTGAAAGGAAGTCAAAATTATTAGAATAGGAGAGAACTCAGAAGTAGGCAAACACAGCACAAGAAAGAAAACTACAAACTAATCTCTCTTATGAAAATAGGAGTAAAAATCCTTTAAAAAAATTAGCAAATAGATCTTCCATATGTAAAAAGAATTATACACAATGACCGAATGAGTTTTATTTCAAGGATGCAAAGCTGGTACAGTATTTGAAAATCAGTCATAGTAACCCACCATATTCATAGTTAAACAAGAAAAATCACGACTGTGTCAATCAATGCAGAAAAAGCAGTTGACAAAATTCAATACCCATTCATGACTTTTTAAATCTCAGAAAAATGGGAACTTCCTCTCTTTGATAAAGAACATCTACAACACCCTGCAGCTAATATACTTAATAGTGAATGAATGAATGAATGAATGATGTCTACTCTCACATTAACACAGTGCTGGAAGTTCTGGCTAGTGCGATAAGGCAAGAAAGGGGGATGAAAGGCACATAGACCAGAGAAGAAAAAAATAAAACTATCCCTATTTGCAGATAGCATGATGGTCTATATAGAAAACCTCAAAGAAACTGAAGGAAAAAAAAATCCTCGAACTAAGTGAGTACAGTGGTCACCACATACAAAACAAACATAGAGAAATCAGTCAAACTGCTATATACTAGCAATAAACACATAGACTCTGAAATTTAAAATACTACCCAATTTACAATCAGTCAAAAAAACTTAAATATAAATGTTAAGAAAATATGTACAGGACTGTATGACAGAAACTACAAAATGCTGATGAAGGAAATCAAAGATAATTTCAATAAACAGAGAAATATATGGTGTTGATGGATTAGAAACTCAAATAGTAAAGATGCTAACTCTCCCCAAAATTGATATACAGACTTAACACAATTCCCAACATAACCTCAGAAAGGCCTTTTGTAGATAAAACAAATCATTCAAAAATGTATGTGAAAAGATGAAAGAAGTAGAATAGCTACGATTTTGAAAAAGAGGAATAAGGTGAGAGAAATCAGTGCCCAACTTCAAGACTTTTGTAACTACAGTGACAGGCTGTATGGTAATGAAGGGACAGACACACACACCAGTGGAACAAAATGGAAAGTCTAGAAGTCGACCCACACAAATATGTCCAGCTGGCTTTCAACAAAGTGGCAAAAGCAATTTAATGGCATAAAGATAGTTTATCAGAAAATGGTGCTGGAGCGATTGGACATCTACAAATTGGCCAAAAAATTGAAGCTACATTAAGTCTCACACCTTCTACAAAAATTAATTCAAAACATGGAATGGACTTAAAATTTAAAGTGTAAAACATAAGAGAAAGTATTCATGAATACTAGAATTCAGCAGAGTTCTTAAACTTGGTAGCAAAAGCACAGTCAACAAAAGAAAAAATTGATGTTAGACTTTACCAACATTAAAATTTTTTTCTCTGTAAAAGACACTGATAAAGGATGAATAGACAAGCTGAAGACTGGGAGAAAATATTTTCAAGCCACACATCTGACAAGGGACATAAAAGAACAGGGAGAGAAAGTATTAAAGAACTCTCAAGGTTTAGCAGTGAAGGTCTGAAAAAATCCATCAGAACATGGGCAAAAGGTACAAAGAGACTTTTCACCAAAGAAGGTATACAGATGGCAAATAACATGAAAAATATATGTATGGATGGCAAAAAGAAAATCAGCATCATTAGCCAGTAGGAAAATGCAAATGAAACTTTAGGATATCATTGCACACCTCTCAGAATGGCTAAACTGAAAAAAAAATAATAAGAACACTAAATGTTGGTGAGGATGCCAAGAAAATGGACCAACATACATTGCTGCTGAGACAGTAAAATGATAGCAATTCTCGAAAACAGTTTGAGAACAAAAAAACTAAACATGCAACTACCATACAACTTAGCAATTGCTCTCCTGGGCATTTATTCTCTAGTAATGAAGATTTATGTTCACACAAAAACCTGTACAGGAATATACAACTTTATTCATGATAGCCCAAAACTGGAATAACTCAGATGTTCTTCACTGGGTGAACAGCTGACTGAACTGTAGGATGCTCATCCCATGGAAAAGGAATACACTACTGACACACAGAAGAGCTTGTATGAATCTCCAGAGAAGTATTCTGAGTGGGAAAAAAAAGTCACACACCATATGCTTCCATTTACAACATTCTTGAAATGACAAAATTATAGAAATGGAGACAGACGAGTATTGCCCCCTTTTAGGTGGGTGCACAGGAGAGGGTAATAGGTATGTTGTGATGATAGAACATCCTCTGCTTTGTGTCGGTGTCAATATCCTATTCATAATATTTGTTCTATAAATGTACACGATGTTACCATTGGGGGAGACTGGATCCTGGTTATGTAGGATCTCTCTGTATTTTCTTTTACAACTGCGCCTGAAACTACAATCATCTCACAATAAAAAGTTTAGTTTTTAAAGTTAGTGACAATTCATTGGTACCCAAAACTAATGGGAATACAGAAAAAAGTTGTCATTCTTACTGCTTCCTATCTATTCGTTCCTGCAGTTGGGATGAGTTCATCCTTCACGAACAATCGGCAAAGCTATTGAGCAGATCACTTACGTGGGCACTAAACACCCTCTTCTTTCCTCCCCACGGTAGAATGAACTCCCTGGTTTAGAGATGGTGTAAAGTCAGAAAAAACGGCAGTACAGATAAGAGCCGAACATGAGCCAGAGTTTGGAGGTGCCGCCCAAACCTGTGTGACTTTGAATGAGTCACTGAGCCTCTTTGGACTTTATTTCTCCACCTGTGACATGTACCTGAATGTTGCCATTGCATGAAATACCAAAGTGTATGGAATTTACATATTATACCACTACAGAGAAACACGGACCTGTTCTACGCCTCCTTCATAATGAGTCGTTAGTCAGAGAAGTACTAATCTGTTTCCATTTCCCTTCTCCTTATGTCAGGGTATGAGTGGGGACTTGATAATATGGGTAAATGTAGTAACCACATTGTTTTTTCATGTGAAACCTTCATAAGAGTGTATATCAATGATACCTTAATAAAAAATAAAAATAAAAAGAAGAGTTTCCATAAGTAAGTCATGGTCTCTGCTCCTTGACTGAGCCCCACTCCGTGCCTCTGGAAGGACGTCAGACCTGTGCTGGAACCAGTGCTGACATCCCCACCATGCTGGCCTCACAGTCACGGATGCTGATGCAAATAACCTCTGGTAAGAAGTGGAGCTGATGAGCCCATCGCAAAGATGAGCATAGCCGCAGTAATAACACTCACCATACAGGGTATTCACTGCGTGATAAACTCTAGTTTAAGAGCTTTATAGAATTTAATTTTCAAAAACACCCTAATGCAATGAATGTCAGTGTCCCCAATTTCAAATCTGGACATAAAAACCTAAGTGGCCGCCCTGTGCCCAGAGGGATGCCGTACCTGCTGAGGGATGCAGGGGCACGGAGGCCGCTCTCCCGGCCTCAGGAGTGCTGACGAGGGTGGGGCTGCACTGAGTTAGATAGCCTGGCGTCAAAGACCCCAGGGATGCTGGGGCAGCCCAGGAGGGACCCACACTACACTGGGTGTGTCTCCCATTCACTGGGGGTCACTCGCCAGAGTCGCTCTGGGCCCTATGGCATCCACTGCTAATTCCAAGGACTCTTTCTTTGTATCCAAGTATCCATTTAAATGCAATATTCCATTTTATTTTTTCTATGACCTAAATAAACAAAAGTTCACTGTCAACATTCAAAATCAATTATGTCACCCCCTGCTAGGGAAGGTTTTAACCCTACTGCTCACTCTATTCTGATTTTAAATGACTCAACAGCAGAATTTTGCCAATACCCTTTGAAAGTTATTCCCTGGTGGCCGATGGTGGCCGATAGAAAGTGTAAGGAACAGGTCAAATCCTTTGTCTACGCTTAGCTCTTTATTGCAACCACACTCCCTGGGGCTACAACACCTGATTCCCAGAATCACATCACCAAGAGGTTCCAAGGTAGTCATCTGGCCCATTGGCGAGACTGTGTCCCAGTGCAGGGCCCTGGGAACACTGCCCTGGGGGCCAACATGGCTCACCCGAAGAGCAGAGGGCATTCTCGGGCATTCTCGGGCAGGGCTGTGCATCTCTGACATGTCCAGGATGGAGGACTCGGCCACATGAGCAGAACAGCACATATACAGAAATAAGTAACTGAGTCAGCAATGGGGGAGCAAGAAGGACAGAAGGGGCTCAGTTACAGATGCATATTCATTCATCCTACACTCAGGGTCTGCAAGCTGCAAAAGTTTGAGTCAAGCTTGCTTTGTGGTTCTGTAGGAGGCAAATGTGACATTTAAGTGATCCATTCCATTAATATTGTAACATTTTGTCAATCTGGAATGCATTTTAATCAAAAGCCCCCTTGAAATGGTCTCCTTTGTTGTATTACTTGTTGGCTGATTTTATCAACATCTGCTATGTTTAGACAATGTGAATTAAAACTGAGGAATGCTGTTTGTACTCAGCTACTTCTGTTAGGAGTGTAACATCCCAAGATTGGCAGTGTTTATGTAAATCAGTGTGGCTGACACAGCCATCATAAACAAATGAGGAAAATATAACAAACACATTGTTCATGCAGGAAATGTTTGTATTGAGAGTTGGCTTTGGTCTCACCAGATTGATGAAGAGTTGCTGATATTGCAGATCTGCCCTGCACACCAGGCTGCCTCCACAGGCGGCCCAGGGGAGGCCACCCTCCCTGTGGCCGGCCAGCAGAACCAGGGCCTCAAGCCTCACCCATGGCCCACCAAAGAGGCACTGCAGCTCACCAGCTGGAGCCCGACTAGCTACACGGATTTGGACACCATGTGGTGCCACAGATCCAACTAGACCACAGGACTCAGCCAACTGCTCACCATCACAGGGCACTTAAAATGGACAAGGATTCAGCAAGGCCGCTGCATCTTTACATCCTAATTCTCATTCAGAAAACAAGGCTGATAGGGAAATAATCGTGCACATGCGCCAAGACACACATGCATTACTGTTCATATACACAAAGGCCAGGAACAACCTACAGTCCGACTGTTGGGAACTGGTTATACAGACGTCAGTATATCCAAACCATGTAATGTCACATAGTTGTGAAAGAGCATAAGATCTCACTGCACCACACTGCATCACACCTCACTGTACTGCAATTACTGTACTGTACTACACTGCAGGTACTGCACCGCACTGCACCTCACTGCACCACAACGTAATTACTGTACTGTGCTACACTGCAGGTACTGCACTGCACTGCACCTCACTGCACAATGTAATTACTGTACTGTGCTACACTGCAGGTACTGCACCACACTGCACCTCACTGCACCACAATGTAATTACTGTACTGTGCTACACTGCAGGTACTGCACCGCACTGCACCTCACTGCACCACAACGTAATCACTATACGGTGCTACACTGCAGGTACTGCACTGCACTGCACCTCACTGCACCACAACGTAATCACTGTACTGTGCTACACTGCAGGTACTGCACCGCACTGCACCTCACTGCACCACAACGTAATTACTGTACTGTGCTACACTGCAGGTACTGCACCACACTGCACTATGCTATTATATAGTGTACCTGCTGTGCTTCACTGCACTTCATTATACTCTCCGGAGCTGCTCTGCCCTCTGCTACACTGTAGCATACTTCCTGTGCTACACTGTACCATATCTTCCTGTGCCACGCTGTACCATATCTTCCTGTGCCACGCTGTACCATATTTTCCTGTGCCACGCTGTACCATATCTTCCTGTGCCACGCTGTAGCATACTTCCTGTGCCACGCTGTACCATATCTTCCTGTGCCACACTGTACCATATCTTACTGTGCTACACTGTACCATATCTTCCTGTGCCACACTGTACCATATCTTCCTGTGCCACACTGTACCATATCTTCCTGTGCCACACTGTACCATATCTTACTGTGCTACACTGTAGCATACTTCCTGTACTACACTGTACCATATCTTCCTGTGCTACACTGTACCATATCTTCCTGTGCCACACTGTACCATATCTTCCTGTGCCACACTGTACCATATCTTCCTGTGCTACACTGTAGCATACTTCCTGTGCCACACTGTACCATATCTTCCTGTGCCACACTGTACCATATCTTCCTGTGCCACACTGTACCATATCTTCCTGTGCTACACTGTACCATATCTTCCTGTGCCACACTGTACCATATCTTCCTGTGCCACACTGTACCATATCTTCCTGTGCCACACTATAGCATACTTCCTGTGCTACACTGTACCATATCTTCCTGTGCCACACTGTACCATATCTTCCTGTGCCACACTGTACCATATCTTCCTGTGCCACACTGTAGCATACTTCCTGTGCTACACTGTACCATATCTTCCTGTGCCACACTGTACCATATCTTCCTGTGCCACACTGTACCATATCTTACTGTGCTACACTGTAGCATACTTCCTGTGCTACACTGTAGCATATCTTCCTGTGCCACACTGTACCATATCTTCCTGTGCCACACTGTACCATATCTTACTGTGCTACACTGTAGCATACTTCCTGTGCCACACTGTACCATATCTTCCTGTGCCACACTGTACCATATCTTCCTGTGCTACACTGTACCATATCTTCCTGTGCCACACTGTACCATATCTTCCTGTGCCACACTGTACCATATCTTACTGTGCTACACTGTAGCATACTTCCTGTGCCACACTGTACCATATCTTCCTGTGCCACACTGTACCATATCTTCCTGTGCCACACTGTACCATATCTTACTGTGCTACACTGTACCATATCTTCCTGTGCCACGCTGTACCATATCTTCCTGTGCCACGCTGTACCATATCTTCCTGTGCCACACTGTACCATATCTTACTGTGCTACACTGTAGCATACTTCCTGTGCTACACTGTACTGTGCTGTGTTATACTCACAGCACAATAGCTCATGTGCTGTGCTGTACCACACTGCGTCCCACCACACACATCACAGCACAGTAGAGACTCGCTGACCAGGTAACTCATTGCATTAATGTAGTTACTCTCCGAGCACCTGTCCCTTGGCAGAGCTCCTGCGCTGCTGGCACTGGGACTTCCAGGAGAATCAGCTGTGCGATGAGCTCAGTCTTGACTGCTAACTGCCCTGGACTGACCACTGGCACTGGGACTTCCAGGAGAATCAGCTGTGATCCACACCCTCGATGAGCTCAGTCTTGACTGCTAACTGCCCTGGACTGACCACTGCCTCAAAGCAGTCTGCCAACACCACCATCTAGAGCCAACACTTTCACCTAAACTTACATGAAGAAAATTTCTCCAATTCAAAGCAGAGTTTCATCATCTTCCCGCAAACCCACTCCCTGAACCCCTGCCTTTTCCCACAGTGGGGCAGAGAGGAGTCCCAGCCACTGCAGATGGTACCTCCCAGCCCCACCAGGGATGGCCTTCCCTGCTTTCAGCAGAGTGGGATGTGGGTCAGTCCAGGGTGCTGCGTGAAGGGGCACCACCCCTGTGCTCACTCACTGGGGGCCCAAGGGCCAGAAGTCAGGAGCCTTGAGTACAGTCTCACCTGCATTTCTTCCTCTTGAGCCTCAATTTGGCATCCACATGAACTGCCAAGGTAAGGTGGTTCCACCCTACGTGAATTTTTATTTTAACCAAAGAGTGAACCAAAAGAATGACAACTAATGAATGAATGTCTAATGGCAAAATTTGAGTCATCTACTCTGTGGGTGGAGGAGGATACAGCAAAGGGTTGTACCGAGGTGTATAAAATCCCACTAAGTATGCAGTGAGCTGATCTTTTGAAACATGAACCTGAAGCTTCTGTGAGATTGAACTTGAGACTCCAGTGGTACTTCTGGGAATCCTGACTCTCAGCCGCATAAACGCCATTCCAATGCCATGCATCCCTCGTGCCCATGAGTGTCTGAAACCTCTTCATGCCGGTGTCCTCATGACCACTATACCTCACCACATGGCAGCCACCCATTGTCCCCATGCCTCACCATCTCCGACTTTGCCTCTTAAGAGCCAGGTCACTGCCAGGCACAGAGTAGACACCCCACAAGCACTCGATCCACAGAGGAATGGGTGGATGAATGAATGGATGTTGAAAGGAGCCCAAGGCTGGGCCTGGAAAAGTGGAAGCCGGAGTCAAAGGTCAGGGCTGGTCAGCACTGCTCCTCCAGATTCAGGTCATGACCTTTAAGTTCATGTCACTCTGGGATTATGAAGGCTGAAATGCACTTATTGGCCAGTAACTACTGTTCTGGGCCTTTAGGACATTATCAAGAGGACAGAACCCTTTGTGGCATTCAAAGTAAGAGAACGCACCACCTCTTGCCCTCTTTATCTGCCCACCCAGGTGTCCACCCACTTGCAGTTCACTTACTCTCCATACATATGAAGTCCCTGCTTTTAACCCAGAATTCTAAGATGAAAATTCAGAAGGAACAGCCACTCTTCACAGATGGCAGCAGGGAGGAAGTAGAAGGCAGAGCATGAACTGGGTGCACACCAGGCAAGAACTGCCCACAGCAGCCAAGGCGAGAGCAGGCATTTTCTGACCTGGCAACGCAGGGCGGGGGTCCGTATGAGGGGAGGGCGTGGCCATGGCACTTCAGTGCCACTAGTGTTCCTTCTAATGGCAAGAAGGGAAGTGACGCAGCGACAAATGGCATCAGGAAACGTCCTGAGATTGTCATCACCTCAGGTTATAAAATACCTACCAAAGTTAATAACAAGTAATGTGCACCATTAATATGCCTGTATATACCTGTGCAGAAGAGCAGAACCATTTCATAAATGACACCCCTTTTTACACACAGAACCATGGTGTCTGCCCCCTCCTCTTCCCACTCCTCCTGCGGAGAGAGCAGGAGCTTTTTGCCATGCTTCAAAAAGATGTCGACTAAAATCCACAGACCTTCTCTGTAGCGATGCAGGAAACAGGAGCAAGAGAGTGGACATACTAGTTATATCAGATCATGATGAAAGAGTTAGAGGGCCATTTGCTGTTGCTTTGTTTGACAGAAGAAAATAATCAGCTCGGAAAATCACTCTCTGTTTTGTAAGAGAAGTAACACCTCCTTCCCAGAGTTTGGAATTGCTCTCAGCAAATCATGACCATAGACTATTTCTTAAAATCTAGAGAAAGATTATGATGATAACATATTTCTGGACTAGAGGATCTTTCTTCCAAGGAAACACCATTTGGGGCACAAAAGAAATAAGAAGTCCCATTTCACCCAAAACTCGTTTGCAAGTAATAATATTCTCTCACTGATGAATCCTTTTCTGTTCCAAGTAACTTAAAAATGACAAAATTGCACCATATTACTAAAGGAGCACAGAAGTGTCCACTGTGCCATTTTACCTTGAATTCAAAACTCTTCTCACATTTATCATTTCATTTGCACACTCTTTCACCAATAAACTTCGTAAGAGTATCCATCCATCAACTGATCAAGTATTTATTAAGAATACAATATTCCAGGCATAGGCTAAGGTACCATAATCACTCTGTCACTGTCAGCATGCTGAGGCCTCAACAAAGTCTCCCTAAAAGCCACCGCCCACTCCATTTTTAATGCTTGCCACGTTTCTTGGCCCATGTGCGTCTTTTCTCCCAGAGCATTCCATAAAACTCTCCCCATCCAGAACAGGGGAGCTAGAGGGCACAGATGGGCACCAGACTTTCCTCTTTATATTGGGGTTTCTAGCACCTATACAAGATCCAGCACCAGTGAGTGTGCAGGTGGATAGACAGAGCCTCTAAATCCATAATAAAAAGAGAACAAGATGGGGGAAATGGGATTTGTGACTATTAGTAAGACTGACAGGAACAGCCTAGGATCCTGCAGCTGGCACAGGAAAGGCAGGAAGGCGGTTCTCTCTGTTCTTAGGAGAGTTCTAAACTGTACTGAGCTGAAGGAGGTTAAAAAAAAAAACCTGTGTTGGCACAACAGAAAAGACACGTATAATCCCCATGTTCAAAGGTATCTATCTAAAATGAAGAATTGGCTTCATAATTCTGCTTCAGTCTTGACTCCTCCAGCCAGAGGAAAAAGGAAGAACATGTCAACAGGCCTTTTTTCAGGGGCTCAAATATTTGGCGAAGCCATGAGGATATATAGTCTCCATCCTTAGTTTTACGCTCCTTCTGAAGGAAGATAAGAGGCTTGCCTCGCTTAGCATACAACTTGATAAGATCTTTGAAAATCAAACCTGCTGAACATGCTCCAGGAAACACGATGCTTAAATGCTCTGGAGCTTAAAAAATGGAAGACATACACCATGTGTCAGGAGATGCTATGAACATGACAGAGATAACATCTTACAGGGTTAGCAAATCAACAAGGCAAAGCAGACGGCGCACAGCAGAAGCCTTACTCATCCCGGGGCCTGGTACTGAGCCCTGAAGAAAAGAAAGCGCTCAAAAATAGTGATCTCATCAACTTGGAAATGAAGTTAGGTAGCTTTTGGGCCTTGACCTGTATAAAGCAGAAGTGATGAAATGCATTTATAATTTAATGTGAATTTATTAAATTACTTCCTAGAAAAGCAGATGTATCATAAGAAGGGTAGATGTTGATGGACTGAGGAATGGAAGGATGCCTAGGGAGAGGGCAAAGCCCAGAAACGGGAGGACGGAGGCCAAGGGCCTGGCCACACTACAGCCCTTATTGGGCCAGCCCTGAGACTGAGGAAAGGCTCTGTCGACCCCAGGGCTGTGTACATAGCCAGGTTTGTGCCACCAAGTGTCCCTGTCCACAGACCCCCCCCCTCAACTCACTGTGGCTGTTCTGACCCAGGGGGATCCAAGCAGTGGGGAGGATTAAACTCAAGGTGAGGGAATCCGCAAAACAAGCCACCATCTTTTAGAAGTGATGCAATGGGGTGTGATAATATAAGAGAGAAAGAGACTCAGTGAACATGTGTCTCCCAAAGGTGCCGTGAGATTGAAATACGTGGAGCTCATGCAGACCTAGGAGGTCTCTCTCACCCACCCTTAATTTCGGAATGAAGCTCTCGTTGCTCAGGTTGGTTAGAGCCCAGAGCCCCACCCAGTTCCAGGTGATGCAGAGACATGGAGTCACACCTCCTGATTCTCAGTCTGGTCATATCAAACTTGACCCCAGAAAAATCCCATGACCTGGTGACAGACTAGAAAGAATGTTTAACAAGTTACTCCTTTCTGCAGATCACACTGAGCAAAAAGCTGCCAGAACAGGGCACTCAGTCAAACTCGGAGACTTACAGCTGGAAATGAAACCAGAAGATACTTCAGGCCTCTTAGTATACAAACAAGGAACAGACCCAAAGCAGTTCATTCAGCTCGTCGCATCAGAACAAGGGCATGAGCCCGCGTCCCCTGGGCACCTTCCACTATACCACCACGGCTCCTTGTCTATGACAGGAAATACCAATCACTTAACATCCTAGACATTTATGCCTGGTGCTATGGAACCACAGAAAACCAGCCCCAGATTACTGCTTGACAAAGTCAAATACAGATGAGCAACAGGAAGGGCTGTGGTGGTCAAAAGAATCTATTAACGCAAAACTTGTCCCATTCAGAGGTTGAAAATTCATGTTTTCTTAGTAAAAAGATCAAACCTGATCACTTCTCAACTGAGATTAGCCACAGTTCCAGAGGATGAATTACTCAACAGATTAAAATCTTGGAAATGTCTAACAGCTCTATCTTTTCTTCAGTGAGGAGTTCCAGATGCCCAAATGCCATGCCAGGGAAGCCGGAGACTGAGGGACAGCCAGCTGCCACGTGACTAGGCCAGCCTAGAGTGGCCACCCCTGGTCTTGAGCTCTGTGGCAGGCAACACAATCTCCTGGGATTTGGAGCCTCAGTGTCCCAGCCACAAGACAGGGCTGACCACAGGACAGGGTTGCCTCACCTGCCCTGCCAGAGGGAGCGTAGCCTTCTCCAGCCCGGCTCTCCCACCGGGGCTGGGCAGGGAGCAGGCGGAGAGCAGCCTTTGCATGAAGACAGACTGCCTGCGGCGGAGAAGTAGGAAGATCTGAACTGCAGCTAGACTCACTGCTTGGCACCAAATAAACCGTTTTAGAAAATACTTTTTAAGTTTTTCTAAATAGAAACAGAACCCATTTCTACAGAACACTAAAAACACTGTGGTGCCCCCTCCCACTGCCAAATCTAGCAAAGGAGGAGATGCCTGGATAACACTGATAGTTATAAAACACTTCTCTAAAATAATGTGTAATACATTGTGTTCCGTCATGTATTTCTGATCACAGCCTCCCCAGTCCAAAGTGACCAGGCCATTCATGGAAAGCCAATGCTTCTCAACACTGGGCATGGAGTGCTTCTCCTGAGAGGCCAACAGCTTTCCCAAAGAGAACTAACAGCAACAATAATGATCTCAAAGAAATGAGCTGTGAATGAAAATGGAGTTCTGGGCTCAGCGTCCAGCTCTGCCACCCCAGGAGGCTCCTGGGATTCGGAGCCTCAGTGTCCCAGCCACAAGACAGGGCTGACCACAACAGGTCTTCATGGGGCTGGGTGGGGAGACGGGGTAGGTGCCCAGGCCCCTGGCCACAGCAGGGCCACACTGAACCCAGCCACGGCCAGGTGCTCTGCTCAGTCTGGGCACAGCAACCACCAACAGGCTTGCCTGCCTGGCACTGGGTACCTGGTCTGTTCTGTGGAAAAGGCTCCTCTCTGTCCCTGCAGCTTTCTCTGTGCCCCCATCCTGGGTGTGTGTGCACTCACCCTGCAGCACCAGCTGAATGGAGCCCGCACCCGAGCAGAGTCACCTCTGAGACCCGAACAGACTATCTTCCCCCTCCCCATGCCACACCTGCCCACACACACTCACCTGCATGAATACACACACACATATGCTAACACTCTGTCACACTCAATAGACGCACACACTCCAGGACTTGCAGAACTGGAGGGTGGCATGCAGCTTGGAGCTAGCTGTCCTCTAACTTCTCCTGGTCTGCATCAAGACAGGTACAGAAATCGGCAGAAAGCAAAAAATGTTTCAGCAATTTAACAGAGTAAATTGATGTCTTTTGAATCTAGAGACAAGCGATTGAAGTTGTACTCTGTATGTCTTGGTTTTTTTTATCTTTTTTTCAGTAATTTATCTTTTATCATGGTTTATAAAAAGTAGACTTGTGATACATTGAAAATTGGAGGGGAAAAAAACTGGCCTCTCATCTCAGTTTGAGAAGCACTACGGCATTATCTTTTGTCCACCTAAATTATAACGTCTGGATCACTCCACCCCCCAGTTGCTGAGCTGGGGCCATTTTCCAGGATCGGGGAAGAATCCCTTTTTCCATCCACAGCAAGGCCAGCCAGCTCAGGCAGGGGCAGCAAGGGCTCAGCTCTGCAGCTGCCAGCAGCCCTGGGACATGGCAGGTGACCAGGGTCTCTTCCAGAGTGGAAGGGAGAGTGGGGGGCGGGAGTCCAGGCCAGGGTCCCCAAGAGGAGGGCAAAGGAAGCCTGAATCCAGCCCCCCTTTCTGAGCACCTCAGGGTCTGGGTGCTGTGGCCTAGATTCAGCCCCTGGGAATCCATCTGTCTAGCTCTGAGCTCCAGCCAGCGGAGAGTCATTGAGGTTGGATTTGAAAAGTGTGAGAAAACTCTGGCAAGTCAGAAAGGCAGACAACATGTCGAGGGAAGGAAGCTGTTAGCCTGCAGCTGATAAAAAGGCAGACCCGTAGAACCTCCCGTCACGGAGAGGGGGCGAGCATGGAGGTCTGCCCAGGGCCCTCTGGTGCTGCCTGCTTCCTTCCTGCCGGTCACATCACCAGGCCCGGGAGGGGCCAGCAGCCAGCCGCACTCTCTGCCTCCCCCAGGCCTAGCAGGAAGGCTGCTGCCTTTCCAGAAGCTGGAACTGCTCACTCATTCACTTACTTCTGCAGGAACAAAACCCTCAAGTCCAGGATCTCATTCGCCTGGCAAAGGCAGCCCCGATGCGTGGTCCCCACAGACAAGCAGTTTCGAGACTCTAGCACTTAAGATAAAGCAGCTCCAGTCCACATGCCTCTGCCACACGGGGCCTGGTCATCAGGAGTGGCAAGTACCCAACAGCAGCTTTCTTTCAGTCAGAAAAGTACATTCACTTGAGAAACTAAAAGTGCACACGTTGAGAGCCTGATCGAGGGATGGAGAAGAGAGGTCCAAAACACTCGCTTTCTTTTTTTCAAACTTAAACAAATGCACTCAGGACACTGAGTCATTCTTGGAGCACGATAATGGCCTTCGGTGAACATCATTTTTGTTTTAAGGGATAAGTGTAGTTTCTATCTTTTAAAAAACATATTTTTTGCATCTTAAACACGTTTGAAATACATTTTGGGGCACAGAATGAGCTGGGTTATTTCCAGATTAGTCACTAAACTATTTCGCAGAGCGACAGAAGAGTGCGTTTGCTCCGGTGCTACTTTTGGCAGACCAACTGCCTTAAAGCAGGTGCCCACGCAGGGTGAGGGTGCGGCCATCCTTCCAGAGGCCACCCAGAAGGCACCAGCAGGCCCCTAATGCTTTACATTTCTAGTCACACAGAGACAACTGCTTGATTCGTTTGAGACCTTAACTCTGGCTTTAAGTATCTGCATGATGACTTTTTGAAGAGCCCAGTGGTTTGGTGAGGCACTAATACAAACTTCACTGCCTCCCCCTGCTGATGATTCTATAAGCTCCTCCAGAGCATCAGGTAACAGAGGTTAGTAACTCTGTGCAGGAAACTGGCCTCCCTGTGGGACAGTCGGCTCATCCCCAGAGAAAGACACAGGACACTGACCTTGTTTTCTGATTCCCAGTCTGAGAGCCTGGAGCTGATGCCGCTCTCCCAGTGAGTCTAACTGGTGCCAAGGTCGCCATCCACTGACCTGGTCTGCGGCAGGGACCCAGGGGAGGGCAGAGGCCTACTCAGATGCAGCTCTTCAGTCTGCTGCTTTCCAAGGCCCATGCAGACCTATGAAGTTAGACCCTATGTGAGTGGAGGCCTGCACCCCTGTTTCAGCCCAGCCCTGTGATTCTCACTGTGCCCGGCTTGAGCTCTGTCCCTGTTCCTGCAGTCCATGGGCTGGGCCGCACACAGAGGCCAGCCGGGGAAGTGCCCTGCTGAGTGCCCATGGGGCAAGCACTGCTATCTGAGACAGCAGGGCGTCAACTAGCCAGGCTCCTCTTGTTCCTCAGGGGAAGGCCCTTCCCTGGATGAGGCCTGCAAACCAGGGGCGGACAAGCAGGGAGCACGCCCTGGGGGGCCAGCTGGTCCCTGGGCTCAGCAGCCTGGCAGAGGTACCTGAGGGCCGACTCCAAGGCCTCTTCCAGCAGAGCCACGGCTGCCCTGCCAGGTCCTCCTCCTTTGCTAAAACTCTGGAGAGGGACCAAGGATTATGAAATAAAACAAAAGCATGTATGTCCTCCTTCTGGGAGAGCTGTACGGCCTGCTGTTTGGCCTCACCAGAGAGCCAGACTGCTGGGTTTTTAATTTACTGTTGGGTAAAGTGGAAACTGTGTGAGATGGCTGAGGCCTCCAGGCCCTGGGCTAAACAAAAGGGTCCTGCTGAGTCGTTCCCAGGCCCAGCAGGGCGGCCGAGGGAAGCCCTGCTCCTGTTTCTCTCCGGTGCTGCCCGCCGGGCATGCAAGCCAGACACAGGCGGGCAGGGCAGGAGCTGATGCTCAGAGGGCAGAAAAGCCTGGCTGCTCTCCGAGCACCCGCCGGCCGTCAGCTAGCACCGGCAGGCCCTGCCTCCACACCCAGCGCCCGGGGCTCCCGCGGGGTGGTGGGAAGTCGCATCGCCTGGCTGCCAGATAACAGTCAAGTCCACAGCAAGGGGCCTGCTGCTCGCCTTCCTTCGTGCCACTCCCTGAAGGCCCAGGCCATGATGACACCGGCGGGCTCCGGCACCTCCCGTCCCGGCCCCGCGCCCAAGGCCGGTGCGGCATCTGCGGCGCTGTGTCCTCTCCTGCTTTCCGTTCTGCGGGACTGAACTACGGGACACCCCGGGCTCCCCCAGCTCCGGCGACCTGCGAGCTCCCGTGCCGGCCAGGTTGTTCCCACTCCGCGCCCCACTCGTCGCCACTCGCTGCTGCGGCCGCCCGCCCGGGAGCACGGACGCAGACGCCGGCTCCTCATCATCTGCTTCCCTTCCCTAAGCAAGCGGCTCGCCAGACAGGGGGCGCCTCGCAGGCTCGGGAAGGGGCCCTGGGAGCAAGTTCATCTTGGGCGCAAAGGTTGGCTGCAGAGGGCTGCGTGCGGACTGCGCTGGGAGTGGGTGGCTGGCCCGCGGGACGGCAGGGGCCGGCCGGTGGGGGTGCGCGGCGGGGCGGGGGCGAGCGGGGTGCTGTCCGGAGCGCGCACTTCAAGGGTGACACCAGCCAGAGAGCGCAGTGGTAGGCTCCAGCTGCTGCGGGGCCAAAATCTGAGCCAGATGGGCCCTTCTTTAAGAAAGAGAATACACAATTACAAACACGAAATGACATTAAGATTTTATAACAATGAAAAAGAAATCACAGAAATTAAGTACGCTTCGGGGATTCAGTTCCCGTCTTCTGACAGCTCTTTGCCAGAGACGCTTATACAGAAATGCTTGCTGACAGCACCGTGGCTCCCAGCATCCCCCCAGGCCCGCGCAAAGGGGCCTTGGAGTTTGCCTCGGAGATTCCTCAGCGCCCCGCCCCCCACCCCAGCTCTGCTCAGGCAGATGGGGCGCTGCACCGCTCCTTCTGGGCGTGGGGTGACCCCTGCCCTCCCCAGAGCCTGCTCTGGACTCTGTGAAACCACCCTCCACTGCAGTGTTTACAGACTCCCAGCGACTTCTCAATTCACAGGAAAAGCAGGGACCTAGAGTATGTAAATACCAGGGATACACGTCTCCATGCACAGCCTTGGATGTCAGAGACAAATATCCAGCGGAAGCGGCCCCAGGAAAGTGGTTCTGAGGGTCCTGCGCATTCCTCCAGTGTGTCAACATGTGTCCCTTCCCAGCAGTGACTTAAATGTTCCTACCTCCTCCTGACTGCCTGCCTGAGGCACTCCTGACTCAGGGCCACCGGGCTCCATTTTTGGACTAGGGAAGACTCCAAACTAATAAACTGCTGTGGAAATATATACACACTCCCTTGTATCAATTGTTGTCCTCTAAAGGATGTTGCTGTGTGATACAGCTTTAAGTTTTCAACTCTGTCATATTTTCTAAACTATGATCTCTTCCATTTACTTTAGGGGCTGTGGCGTTCCCCTTTGCTGGAGTGAAAACTAAACAATGTGGTTTGGATTTAGTGTTCCCATGCATCACCATGAAAGTGTTTGTCTCAGCAATCGCATCGTTACTGTTACTGGGAACAGCTGCTCTGCCCTCTTTCCTCTGTGAACTGCAGTTCGCTGCCCCAGTTAACAAGTGAGCAAGGTGGACCCAAGCCATTAGGATAAGAGAGCCACGACAAGGGGAACCAGGACCTGAAAGGATCCGCTCCCAAGCGAGCCAGGACCAAGTAGAAGCAACGACAGTCCTGGCAACCGGCAGCATGGCTCAGCAGGTGAGGAGACTAGACTGCGGCGCACACAGATGGTCTCTCCAGCCTGCCACGTCCACCGTGATGTGAGGGCGAATGAGCTGGGCTGGGCCACACCCCACCTGACCCGCGAGGACTCAGTAAGTGTAAGGAAGCTCCTTAGGGCTTCCTGCGCTGGCCCTGCTCTGCAGGTCTGGGATTCCCACAGGGAGAGTGTCCTGGCACGGAAGAGCTGCCTGAGGGGCACTTAATGATCCTTTCATGGGTTTCTGGACATGGGCAGGACATAAATTTGCCTGTGGATCATTGATTCCCAACAGAAATGGGTTCCAGATGTCTGGGTCCCTGGAGCTCTCCACCCCTCTCTTATCAGGCTCAGCTGGAGCCTGAAGTTTCACACAAAACATTTTCGAGATAAGAAAAGGCTGAGCATTCCAGGCTCTGTGCCAGCACCTCCACCTCAAGACCCCTGGCGTGTTGCCCACCACCCACTGGGCTGGGCATGGCCCAGGTCATGGACCTGGGCCACTTTCCCCTTCTCTTTTGTTTCTTGTCTTTTCACAGGAAACAATATACACATCCATTAATAAGAAACTGGCTAGGTAAGTTACTGTACACATATACAAAGGAATTCTTCCAACCATAAAATATGCTGATGCAAAGGTAGTTTTATTGCCATGGACAGAGGTCCATGACATATTTTTGTATTAAAAATTAGGTAACAAGACCACATAAGAAGTATAACCCTATTTATGGAAAATAATAAATATCTATCTACCTAAATTTGCATATCTGTATATAGGCACAGGAAGATGTAGAACGGTGTGAAGCCAACAAATTAACAGCCTGATTATTCCTAAACCATGGTATCTTCTCTAGCTCCCAAAGTGAGAGGCGGGTGCTGCAGCTGCCCCCCCACTGTCCTGCCTGGGGAGGCCGGGGCACTAGAGATGCTTCTCATGTGGCAAGGACAGGGCTGGCAGGGCAGGAAGTGCTGTGTGTTTCCCAGCCCTCTTCTCCACAGTTCAGCAGCGCCACTGCTCACCCTTCTGGAAATGGCAAGTGAGGCCGACCAGAATGGCCAGCCTCCATCCAGAGCCTATGAGCATGTACCCTGATGTGCGCCCTGTGTACCTGTTGTGTATGGGCGCCAGCATGCTCCAGATGGTTCCCTCACCCCATGCAGGAGTTGGGTTGGCACCTCCACGTGGCCCTCCATGTGGCTAGTTAGCCTCTGTGGCCACTAGCGCCCCCCACAGGTGGATTTGAGAGAAAGAGGAAACGGCCAGCCTTGCAGGCCAGACCCAGAGCTTCCCTCAAAAGTGTCAAAGTTCTCAGGTCAGCCCAACTCAGAGGAGTGGAGAACACCCCTCCCACATGGGGGGGGCACTTCCAGAGCACGGGGCACTTCCACTGCGGAGGCCCCAGGGGGCTGCTGGGGGGAGGGACGGAGGCGCCCACCACGCAGGCCCCAGGGGCTGATCGGAACTCACCTCGCCTCAGACGTGGGCAGCCCAGCTGGCCTCAGCCCTCAAGGGACAAATCGGTGAATCACTGTTTTTCTCTCCTTCCAAGCAGTTGCTGCTTTCTACCCTGTGGACAGTCTTGTTATGGACTTAAGTGTAACCCCTCTTATCATGGACTTAATAGGCACTGTGAACGGCTTGCCCGGCTGTTTGCTATGCTCTGTAAAACAATGTGCCCTTGTCACTACTCCTGTCATCGGCTGACCCCACCAGACCCTCAGTGATTTGCAGGCCGGGCAGAGGAACAGTGGCTATTACACAGTGTGAGGGGCAACGGCAGCCAGTGGCTCCAGCTCTGCTTGGCCTTTGTTTCCCCTCCCAGGACTGGCCTCCTCTCTGTCAGAGGCGAGGGAAGAGCAGGCCGAGCTGCCCAAAGCAGGGGTTCCTCCACATTAGAGCCAGGGTTCCAATCCTAACCCCCGGCCTCTACAAGTACCGCCTCCAGTGCCTATGAGCGGACAGCTGCCTGTGTCCACACGGGACATGGAGGCCAGCCAGAGAAACAGCCCGCCCCCCCCCAGGCCAGCATGCACCCATGCTGATTTACAGCCACCACTGTGTTTTTTGCCCCTCTGCCTACCTGGCCCACTGCCCCAGAGCTGTGGGGCCTGGTGTCCTCTCACTCCCGACAGCCCGACCCATGTCCTCTGGCCCAGGCCAGGTATGGCCACACAGCCCACAAATGTCACCTCCTGGCAGCAGCTGCCTCCTCCCTGGGTGGGTTGCCCTCAGATTAGCTCCCTCCCCAGGTCCTGTGGCTGGTGACTCCCCTGTCAACGCAGAGGGCTTGGGGACTCATGAGACCTGCAGGGGCTCCCAAGACCTACTTGGAACTGAGGCCAGATGAATACAGCACTTCACAGAGCCCAACCCCACAAGGGGCTCTCAGTTCTCTGAATGAGTCACTGTTTCCCAACCATAACTTTGCAAAAGTTAAGCAAGCACATTTGCTCATAAGCAGTGAAGAAATTAAAGCAGTTTACCAGGAGCCATGATCACCTGATCTCTACTACCACCTGTGCTCAGGGACAGTGTTGAGGGAACTAGTTCCTGCATTTCTGCTCTCTAAGCATGAGTCAAACTGCTAACTCAAGGGATTGGAAGGTTCCCCGTAAAAATAACCAGGGCTGTCCAAAGGTTCAGAAAATATCACCCACGAATCACAAAACCATAAATGTAACCATCTGGGAAAGATTTTTTTCCAAGTGGTTGATCACTAAAATTGCAAATGTTCTGGCCTGCCTTGCCAACTGAGGGGGCAGGAGGACCCTGTGCCCACTGCCCACCCACCGGACTCCAGGCGTCCAGGGATGAGCCTGATGCAGGAGCAAAGACAAAGGAGGAGGACTTGAAATCCAAGTGAACCTGTTAGGCAGCCTGGCTTTGTTAACGCAGGAAACCCTAATAGCTCAGTGAGAAGGAATGGCCAGCATGCCTGTATCCTGCTGTCCTCACTGCTGCAGGTAGTCATCTGTGAACAGCTGCCTGGGCAGTGAGACACAAACACCGGACTGACTTAAGGACTGGCACCCAGTGCCCATTATTCAGACAATAAAGTTTTTACACAGGCAATTTTCAAAAAGGTAGTTTCATAGGTAGATGAATTTGTGGAACCTCCTGGGCCTCTGCCCTAGTCGGTACACAAGCCTGACCAAAACCAAAGGTGGGACCTAATTCCCTGTGGGGAAATAGCCAAGGAATTAAGGCATTTCCATCAATTTCAGCAATTACACATCCACGGCATGTAACGTGTGCCCTAAAACTCACTCAGTGCTCAGAGATGCTTGAACCACCTTCTGTACCACGTTATCTCCACAGGCCCACCAGTTAGCATTGAAAGGGATGCTCCTGACATGGTTAGCATGGAAAGACATGCTCCTGCCCTACGTGCTGGTCTGGGCGCTCCCAGCCCCAGGCAGCTGTGTCCCTGAGGGCTCACATACCCAGCCGGCAGTGACTGCAGGGAGTGATCTGAGCTGCGGAGGCAAGGGGTGCTCTCTCAGGCCCCCCCACACAAGGCTCTGTGACATCTCTGGCAGAGACACTCAACTGACCCTGAGGGGCACAACAGAGAGCCAAAGGCCATCCAGCAAACTCTCCCAAACTGGCATTCAGTGAGTTCCTAAATTGTCAGTAAATTGCTCCAAGCTGAAATTCAATCTGTTTTCTCCGTAACTCTTATAAATAACTTCCCAATTGCTTATCAGCCTGTGTGTGGACATGCAGTACACATGCTCTCTCACAAACTCAGTTTACTAGATACAAGATAACCTCAAGCAGAAGTGCGGCTCCATCTCCCTAAGTGGATGCCCTCAGAGCGCTAGTCAGTCTCACAGGTCCTCTGGGCCATCTTCCTGGGCTTAACCACCAGGCATCCTTCCAGTGGGAAAAAGCCAAGGATGCTCACATGTAAAAATTTCTTCTACCGCTCTCAACCCCTTAACCGTCAAGGAATGTGGAAATCATTGTGTTGGTTTGTTTGCATTATATTAGGGGAATTTGTTTGTCTTTCTTATTGGCTCTAGACAAATCATGTTTGAACACTTGAAACTGAATAGGTAAAACTGCTGGGACACAGAACTTTCTAAGTGATGGAAATTAGGATAGAAGGATGGGAACTCCAGCTGGGCGAGTCTGCCAATGCTCAGAAAAGGGGCTCGGCCAGTCACAGGCGGGAAGGCGCCTCTGGCTCAGAGAATCACAGCTTCCACCAGGACCACGGCACAGAGCTGGTTCAACTCGTGTCCCCATTTCCTCAGAGATCCCATTGTTTTATACTTTCTCCAAAAGACCGTCATAGTTTTGACACAATTTGAGAATTCCCCTTCCTCCGATGTGGAGTACATGGCTTCAGTATTCTGACTGCAGCAGGACCGTGCTCCACCATGTTCACCAGCCACAGCAGAGCAATGGAAAACTCTAAGGCAACTCTTGTACTGATGTTGAAAAATAATGCCATCACCTCCCTGACACAGGTTCAAAGGGAGCCAGACATCCTTGACAGAAGATGCACCACTTCTGCACAGAGGAGAGCCTTCCCCAGTTCTTTCCCAATCTGCTAAAAATTCTTGTCATGGAACCAGAAAGAAAAGCAATAAGGGAGACCAAATAGGAGGCAAAACCCATGTGTGCACTGCCTGCAGGCTCACTCATAGCTGCTGTTTGGAAGTCCAGCCTCGTGAAATAAGAATCAAGATCTCCAGCACTTTCAAGAAAAAATGTGACTCAGTGTTCACATCGAGTTCTTGTCACAGCAACTTCTGAATGTCTTTAAAAAGAAAAACAGTCGCTTTTTCCCCACCAGAGAATGCTCACATCCAATGGTGCTGCCCAGCATGGAGACCTGCACCCAGTGGGCCCTGTGCTGCCACCGCCCTCGGACTGGCCCTGGGTATGGGAGACCGGGAGGCTTGCCCTCTGCTGTTTAAGCCTCATCCATGAATGCGGAAACCTTAAACAGACCTGGGAATGACCAAACCCAAATTGCTACAGGTCACATTTTTCAAATTCTAAAATCTTCAGGCAATTATTGCACAATGCAGTCAGGACTGGAAGCCTTGTTCTTGTCAAACTCCAGTGCAGAGAGGGCTTCTGCGGTGCATGCCAGCCACCCCTACCCTAAATGAGGCCAGCCCGGAGAAGGAAGCTTCATTTGCTCTGCTTTTTATCACATCACCACCTAATACACTACACGCCATAGCGTATATACTGTTCACTTTTAATATGTCCCCCCCAGTGACTAGCTTGGCATCTCCATGAGGACAGAAGCTTCACGAGCCCTCCTGCTACCAATCCTCAGAGCCTGGAACAATCTCTGTCTGGCACATGGGAAATGCTCCATAGACATTTGTTGAATGAGTGTACAAATGAATGAATGAATGGTTTTCAGATCCTCCATGAGAAAAATAGACTCCAGGTATTTTTGCTACAAAGGATCTCAGGCATGTTTAGACGTACATCACCATGTTGGACTTATTTTGTTATTAGAATAACACCATGTATGGGCACCTGCTCTGTGCCAGGCAGAGTTCTAAGTGCTGTCCATGCAGGATTTCACTGAATTTCCACAGCAGTACTGTCCAGCGGGGGCGGCACAAGAAACTGCGGCATGTCGCCCAGGGTCACCCAGCTAGTGAAGGAGGAGGCAGCGTTCAAACCCAGACAACCTTGCCAAATTCTTGGTTATAGAAAATACTGGATATGACATTGCGTTGTGCGCTAGGCTCTCAGAGGACGTTGTGGAGGGCCTGGGCTCTTCTCGGATGGTGTCTTCCATGAGCTTCCAGGCCAGGGAAGGTGTGCCTGTAGCTGTTGGCCGGCGTGGTGGGTGTTACCTCTGCTGCTTAGGTGCCGCTCACACAGTGGGGTAGGGGGCCCGCTGGGCTGCGCATATCAAGGTGGTGCTGGGCACCGCCGCCCACGCCAGGCGCACCTCCACTTCCACCCGACTGTCTCTGGCTGGAAGAGGGAGCAAGGCGATGCCCTCAGACCCTCCAGAGAAGAGTGCCCTGCTCCATCCAGAAGGAGGGGCCTCACAGCCTCTGCCTTGACCCAAGCCCCCAGCCCGCCAGCCAGCACGTGCCCACATGCCCCTACACCAGCCTTTGTCCATACTGAGGTTATGTAAAAGCTCAATACATGAAAGAGATAAGCATTGAAATGGCTGAGTTGCAGCTGGAACAGCAGCTCCATCCTGCTCTGTGCGCCCTCCCTCCATTTGCCAAGGCAGCCCCTGCCAGCTCTTCCGAGAGGGGCGCCACTGCTCAAAGCACACGGCACACTGTGAGTGCGTAGCAGATATCAGTGCATCTGAGGATCAATAGTTTAGCCTGTTTGCAGTCAGAGTCACTTCTGTTTCACTTGGTTTCCAGAAGTAGCTTTGCACACCCCGGACACCTGCTCCTGGGTGGAATGTGGCCCCCAAACAAGCCGATTTCAGTCAACTTGGTTGGTACCCATGTCTCCTGTTTAATCTTGACTTTTACAAATTTTCATGTGTTGTTAGTCTAATTCTCTATCTACCTAGATAATAAATCTACTTGTTTTGTGCATTGCATATAAATTCTCCCAGTCTTTGACTTTTCATGTCACCTTTTGATGCACAGAAGTATTCATTTTTCTGGTAATAAATTTACCCGCCTTTTCTTTTAGTCTTTGCTTTTATATGTCTTAAAAATACCACCCTACCACGAAGTCATAAAGATGTTCTCCCATTATTTTCTTTTAAAGTTTTAAATTGATTTTTTGAGAATAGCTTGGAATAACAATGTAAAGATTTCATTTTTACAACCAACTGTCCCAGGGCCACCCCTCACTGGCAATGCCCCCATCTTATATCACGTTATTTTATTTGTACACATTTTCCTGGACTCTCTAGTCTTACCCATCAGTTTGTCTATATCTCTCTATAGCGTCTTAATTATTAAAGCCAAATGACAAATCTTGTCTCAGACAGAGTCAGTCCCTCCATTTTTCTTTTTCTTTAAGATTATCTTGTCAGTTGTAGCAGTAAGCTGTTGCTTCATAACAAACCATCTCAAAACCAAGACAGTGAAGGCAGTAAGCATTTAGTTAGTTCTCCAACTCCGTGGGTCAGCTACCCAGGCTGCACTCAGTTGGATGGTTCTTCTGGTCTAGACTGGGCTGGCTCACACTCAGGCAGTCAGCCGGCTGTCAGCTGGGACAAAGAGGGTAACTCGCCAGCCACATGCCTCTCATCACCCAGCTGGCTAGCCCGGGGGTGTTTTCCCACAGGCCAGGTAAGCAAGAGAGTAATAAAACACACTTGAGGCCTCACTCTACCGGCCATAGCAGGTCAGGAGGCCAGCCCAGATTCAAAGGGTGGAGAATGGATGCCTCTTGGTGTGAGGAGCTGCCAGCTCACGTTGCAGAGGGTGCAGAGGCCAGGAGCGTGAGATCATACTGGAAATCAGCCCAGCACAGCTTCATGGGAACTTTACTATTATTCCATGCTAATTTTAGAAGCTGATTTTTAAGGTCACAAAAATAAACCCTGTTGGGATTTATTGCTAGGTGATTAATATATTATTATAATTTTTCACAAGGTATCCTTTCAAATTTCATTTTTAAGTGTTTGTAACTGAAGTATGAGAATATAATGGATTACTGTATATCAACCTTGCTTAACTACTATTAATTCCAATAATTCACCCACAGATTTTCTTGGGTTACTCTTTACAAAAGCACTTCCATTGAATGGTACTCTTGCCAGGATTCCTTTATAAGGGCAGCAGGGGTCAGAGCTGCTGCAAAATATATTGTGTTACTGTGATTTTAGGGTTGCATAAAAACACTTAGTAACTATGATCAGATCGCATGGTGATTCTGCATCTGGACTGCATTGCAGGCCATTTTCAAGTTGGAAACAAAATAGATACAGATAATCAGAAAAACAGTAACCATATAAGAGTTGACACTTGGCATGAAACAATCACTCATGTGTTCAACAACCTACAGAAACCCTGGAAGTAGGCAAAGTTTGCCTTCAGTGCCTGCTGTCATGTTTTTCTCCTTGCACATTGTTCGTCTCTCCATAATTTCTTCTTCAGTCAGCTTCCATGGTCACCCATTTCTGCATCTAACCCTACATTGTTCCAGGCCACCGCAATCTCCAACTCTCTCCCTCACAGTCCACCACCCACCAATGAATACTATCAAGTCTCCATAACTTTCTTTATCTCGCACAGAGTTAATTAGTGAGTATGATAATGTACATCACACTGACAGAGTGTGGCAGCATTCATACACACTCAGGAGGGTAAAAGTGGAAAGGATGCACTTTGCCGTCAGTTGGACCTGAGTTTGAATCCTGCCTCTGGCATGTGTTAGCTCTGTGACCAGAGCAAGTCACTTACCTCTCCAAATCTCAGTTTGTTGCTGTCATGAGGTTTAAACAAAACAATGCATATAAAAAGAAAGAATAATGGCCTCCATCCTCCTCACCCAAGTTCTGCTTCTCCTGAGAGTCAGCAGTACCCTGGGCCCTAACCTCGCAGCTCCCCAGCCTTCTCCTCAGTCCATGCAGCCACCCTCCCACAAGGTCAGCCTTGGCCTTGCAGTACCCCAACTGCTCCTCCTCTGAAATGACGAGCTATAACCAAACCCTGTCCTCACACGTCTTGGTGCCACTGCTGTCCTGGTGGCGACTTACACACTCTCACTGTACCCTCTCCTCCACTTCCTTTCCAAATTTGTTCACGGTCCAAGAGCTAGACCAGCTCAAGGGGTCTGTTCTATGTTTGAAGATCCATAACAGTGAAGATCTGCACTGGGCTTACATGGCAGTCACTTAGTTTTATGAACAAACCAGAGACAAATAATCAAGTAGGATTTGTGATCTAAGGACAAAGGTGTGGCTGCAGCTTCCTAGTACTTCCCAGAACTCACCAACCCATGCTGACCTGTTCCCTCACCACGCCTGAACCAGGGCAGCTGGGCACTGCCAAAGGAAGCCACACACCGGGACACACTAGCTCCATCCTATCCCAAGTTATGGTCACCACTTTATTTGCACTTTAACACTGCCTGGAAATAATATAGTGTTTCTCTGGGGAGCTTGCTCTCCTGCATCTCACAGTCATTCTGTCAGTCTCCTCCATCCCTCTCACACCTCGACTGCCAACTCTCTTCCCAGCCAGGTGTTCACACACCCTGTCCCACAGGGAAAACCAGAAGCCACCACATGCAGCCTCTTCTACTTCCCATCACCAGCCCCAGCCCACCCCTATCCATCCTCATCCTCTCTTTTCTCTCCGAAATCTTCAGATCTCCCTCTCTCCCTACCACTGACCTTTCAATTTCCCCTCCAGCATCTCCCTTCTCCCCAAATGTCCAGAGTATCTCTATCTGCTGTCTTCTCTCACTTGCTTCCCTCTCACCACTCAACCCCCTTCAAATACATCTGCTCTCTCCCGCTAATGTCCTATCTGTGATGTCCCTCTGCACAAGCCAGCAGACATCTTTCAGTAGTCATCTTGCCTGACCACTGAGCAGCATTCAACACAGATGAATCGTCCTTCTCTCTAAAAGACCCCTCCCTCACTTTCTGGGAAAGGAAAGTAGCAAAAAAGTGAGTCAGGGCAGACTTATGTTCGACAAATCAAGAGACATGGTACCTTAGAATGGTTTTTATTCCTGCTGCATTTATAGTTTCCTTCTGAATCTATTTATGTTTAATAAATATATCTACTCATTTAAATTTTATTACAAATAAATGTTTCCCTGTTTTGCATGTAAATTACTCTGGTATTTCTTCCACAGTTTCAGTTTTTCAATCCTGAAATTGTACTTGCAAAGCTGCTTTAACAAAAGGTCCACAGGCCACTTGATGGCAATGACTAGAATTAAGGGAACCATCCACAGATAAAATGAACACCAGTTTTTAGACCTCCTACAAAATCTCAAGAAGCAATTATGACAACATATTTGTTCTCCAAAGGACAGACCCTGGTGGTGGAAACCTCGGATACCAGGGTGAGTAGGGTTTGGGAACCCAACCAAGCCACAGAACGTTAATGCCTGCCAACCTCCTCTGTCCCACATTACAGGTTCCATGCAGTTAGAAAATAATGGGCATGGGGCATAGGTAATCCACAAAGGGCAATGTGGAATTTCTAGTATCTTTTGTACTACTTTACCCTCAGCTTCAACAACATCAAAATACCAACCTTCTCCAATTTTCCAAGCCCACCCAGAAGAGGAAGCTTCAAAGACAAATATGTGCTACAAAGCATCTGAGTGCCTCAGGAAAATGGCACTTCATAATTTAAGGCTTAGAATTTCTGCTGTGACGGCGTCTTCCTTCCAGATTGCTTGAACATTGTTGATGTCTGTTGGTCAGTCCTTGACTCCTACACTTTCTTGCCAATTTAAAAGTGTACTCAATTTATGCATAACCTCTATGGTTTCTTTTAAAGCTATGAAAGGATGAAGGCTGACCACTTGGACAGAAAAACCACATGGCCAAGGTCCACATATTGTGGAATAGTGGAATTTATGGCTGTGTTCACTTATCACTTCAAATCTGAAGAATTATCAAATTAAGTAAAAGAAAAAGATATGA
The DNA here is from genome assembly GCA_032199065.1 of Smutsia gigantea. Taxonomy (NCBI): domain Eukaryota; kingdom Metazoa; phylum Chordata; class Mammalia; order Pholidota; family Manidae; genus Smutsia; species Smutsia gigantea. Next base: position 413,178 of record JAVSCE010000377.1, on the reverse strand, counting down.
AATTGGAGTTGGCAGTGGAGGGCAAGAGTATAGTGGTTTTTGATGTGGGGGTTTTTTATAGTAAATATGAGATTAGAAGAAAATGAAGATAGGTCTAATCACCCTGCTGGAAGACCTGTCAGTCCACCAAAGTCCTGAGCAGTTTCTGGTCTGTATGTTTCAGAAGTTTGTCCAGATTTAATAAAATCTAGTGTTTAAAATTAAAATTTTTAAATTCCTCTACTTTCCGTGAGTAACTTTCCCTTGGTGTAATGATTTGATAATAGGGAATGGTGTTTACTGCTGCACTCCCAGTGCGTGCCCCTAGTAGAAAGTCAACATCTATTTGTTTTTAAATATTTGTTGAAAATGATTTATTGAATAAAATGATCGAACACATGAATATTTTTCTTTCACACAATTAAAATTGGGATTATTTTGCTGTCTTTTTTTTAACAGCTAGAGTTCTTAAATAAAGTGAATCATAAGAAAATGGATGGAGAAAGATTAAGGTTCCACATACACTGCTTCCCAATCCAGTAGCTTCCTCACTCCCTAGAGCACTGCTGCATGTGGGAATGATGTAGGGCCAGTGTTGGGGAGGTGCATCTGCCTGTTAAAATCTCCCTGGGTTATTCTCAAGCAGCTGCCCTCTTCATGGGTCTGTGTTTGGGTACTACAGATAAAGATGCGTTTCCCAAAGTAAGTTCTGCAGAACATTCGTGCCATGATTTTTATAAAAATTAAATTTCTTATTCAAATGAGTTTTGGTGTGACGAACACTGTGTTCTTCTTGAGGATCTCAGCACATTTGCATATTAAGGCTTTGAAATACATTTTGGTGAGAAAACCTTTTTAGTCTTTTACTTGGAACACATGTTTTTCTCTCATTAGCACCTGGTAACTCCCATTGTCTAGGGTCCTGCAGAATACCCTTGCAGAAGAAAGGTCCTACCTTCATAGACTGGGATTTGCAAGACCCCTTTGGTTGGTCACCTTAGGATATAGCATTTTGACATGATTCTTGACAGATAACCAACCGGTCTCTACTGGAATGAGTACAGGTCTGCCAACTTGTATTTCTAAAAAGTTTTAAACTTTAGAAAGTTCTCCTTAGTGAGAAGTAAAATCAGATTCATGTAACTTCCATCCATTACCCTACTCCTGCCTTCTGGCCCAATACAGAATAAATCTGTAACCATTCCCATATCTTAGGCTTTTGTGTGGAGACAGCAATCATCTGATTCAATCATTCATTCCAATACATCCACACTAGGCAGGCATGGTGCCGAAGGATGGGTTTATAGCAAAGAGCTGGAGAGGGCCTTCTGATAAGCAGACTTGAAAGATAAACTAGTGAATAAGGCAGTGAGATCAATGCCAACACTGGGGTAACAACTACCTGTTTTGGAGGCATGGGAGTGGTACCTGATCCTACCTTCCAACATCAAGGAAGCCTTCCTGGAGGAGTAGGTATCTAAGCTTAATGATGGTGAGCACTGGTCAGAAAGAAGGGGCAGGATGGGGACTTTTTCCACAGAGGAATGGTTTTCGGATGTCCAGAGAAGAGATGGAGCATAGCATCTCATCAGTGACTCTGCCCTTCTAACTGAACATGCCCAGGCCCCAGCCATCCTCAAACATCAGGATTTCAAGGTTCTCACCTTCTTGATCCAAACCCTTAGGACACACTGTCTAGTCTGATAGTGTCCCTTATAAAACAGACTTAATCACAGAGGTCCAGCTGAGCCTGTCATCAAGGAGTACAGTGGGGCAGAGCCTGACACAAATACAGCCAAATGGTGTCCTGTGTTACAGAACAGTTTCCACTCAGTTTTCTCATTCACACCAAACTCATCCAAAGCATTCAGGACCCTGAGAAACTTAACACTACAAACTTATTTTGCTTTATGATTTAGAATGTTCAAAAAAATTACCTATAAACTAAAACTTATAGTCCATATTTTTCTATGACTTCTATTATAATTCCAGAGACCCTTTTCTAAATTCCAAAAGCACAAAAACATAATAAAATTCACATTTTAATATGACACATTCTGTGCACTTACCCCTCCTGATTTCAGGGCATGGCAATTGTTTAAATGGAAAAAAAAAATGACCCATAGGATCACTGCACACCCATTTAGAAATACCCATTCAGAAGCTGCCCAGTTTATCCCCACTTCACTGGGAGCACTTGCAAACTGCTTGTGGTGATTAAGAACCCTACTATCTGTGCCACTTCTCCAGGAGTACCATGGAGCTTCCCATGGGGAGGCCTCTCTCAGACCTCTTTTTAGAACAGAACTCAGATACCCCAGCTTGCTCATTGTTTTATACTGAATTCACTGTTAAAAACCAAGTGTAGATAGATTTTATCTCTCCCATCCACAGCGTCACTGATACTTAGAATTTAAAAGCACATATTAGTGAGATATCCACCATACATATTTAAATAAAGGCTTTTAAGCCTTAAACCATTGTGAGATATTGGAGATTCTTCTGCAGACGCATAAAGTTTTACTTTGCTCTGTTTAATTTGACACTGACGTTGAGGTAGAACAGAAGTAGTGACAAGTCTCAGAGAACACAAATGTATGTGATGTCAGGTCACTGAAGTGTCTCTGGAATTTGATCTCCCCCATGTCAAGTTCATGGATGGTGCAAACCTCATTCCTGAAATCTTGCAATGACCTCTAAAGAAGTTCTTTTAAAGTGTGATCCCTGAGCCAACTGCATAGGCATCACCTAAGAAATTATTAAAAATGCAAATTCTCAGGCCACACCCCAGACATACTAATTCAGAAACTGTAGAGATGGGGCTCAGTTGGGGCTGCCAGACTTAGCAAATAAAAATTCAGGACACCTATTTAAATTTGAATTTCAGATAAACAAATATTTTTTAAGGATATGTTCTATGCAACATTTGGGATATATTTATATTAAAAATTATTTGTTGTTTATCTGTGATCCAAATTTACCTGGGCACCAACAATCTAGTTTAACAACCTATCTGGGTGATTCTGATACTAACGTTTGAGAATCACTAGTCTAGTTGATCACCCCTAATTCAACTTCACTGTATTAATTCCAAAGTAACTCATGCTTCTTGTAAAAGTGTACATCAGAACTGTTGTTAAGTACCTAAATATCTCAGAACTGCTGTGATTGTGAGGGATGTTTTTCCCCATTATGCTTTCTAATTGTCTATTGATAGAATTTTAAACTGCTAATTTTTAACAGCTTTATTTACGAACAGTATACATGGTAAACTTTAATGCATTTTAACACATGAAACCACAATCAAGGTAATGAGCATATCCATCACCCCAAAAAGACTATTAAAGCGCTTTAATAATCCCTCCTTCCTGCCCCTTACCACCCACCCTACCACCACTCTGCATCCTGGGTCAACTAATCTACTTTCTGTCATTACTAGTTTGCATTCTAGTCTTTTATATAAATGGAATCATATAGTCTGTATGATTTTTTTTTGGTCTGGCTTCTTTTTATTTTATGTTCTTTCACAGTCTTGCATGTATCAATAGTTCATTCCTTTTTCTTGCTGAGTAGTGTTTTCAAATATGAATAGACTATAATTTGTTTATCCCTTCATGGGTTGACGACATCTTCAATTGTTTCAAGTTTTTGGCTATTAATAAAGCTATGCTTCTAGTTGATGATCAATATGTAAAGAACTTAGAAGTGATCACCCCCGTTTCCACAACAAGAAAAAAGCTGGCTAAGCTGAAAACCATCAACTCTTCTTAGCTTTAATCAGAGCATTGAAGATACAGGCCCCCCCAAAATTAGAAAAGCAGATGGGCACATCCAGAGAACCACAACTTAGTGGAGCAGAAGCCTCTGTGGGAACAGGGACACACCCTCCAAGCACAGATGGGTAGTGTAAGCAGACAGATGGAAACTATGAGGAAGAATCAAAAGGAAATGATAGAAATCAAAAACATGGGAGCAGAGAAAAAGAAGCCTTTGATGGGCCCATCAAGGGACTGTACGTGACCAAAGAAAGAATCAGTGAGTTTGAAGAAATATCAACAGAAATTTCCAAAACTGAAATGCAAAGACGAAAAAGAGAATGAAGAAGACAGAACAGATATCCACTACCTGTGGTACAATGACAAAAGTCATCATACATGTGTAATGCTAATACCAGTAGGAAAAGAGAGAAATGAACAGAACAAATATTTGAAGCAATAATGACTGGAATCTCCCCAAATTAATGATATGCATCAAATCACAGATACAGGAATCTCAGGGAACACCAGGCAAGATAAATATCATATCTCTACACCTAGCCGTATCATATTCAAACTGCAGGAAATCAAGACAAGGAGAAAAAAAATCTTGAAAGAAGCCAGAGCAAAGAACACTGTTCCTATAGAGAGGCTAGGGTAAGAATTATATGGGACTTCTCCTCAGAGACCTTGCGAGCAAAAGAGAGTAGGGTGAAGTATTTAGTGTTGAAGGAAAAAAAACCTAGAATGCTGTATCCGGTGAAATTATACTCAAAGGCAAAGGAGAAATAAACTTTCTCAGACAAAAATAAATTGAGGGAATTTTTTGCCAGTAGACTTGCCCTGCAAGAAGTGGTAAAAGAAATTTTACAGAAAGAAGGAAAATTACATGTCAGAAACTCAGATCTACACACAGAAAGGAAGAGCATTACAGAAGGGATAAACAGAGGTTATAAAAAAAACACAGCTGTATGAACATTCCTATAGAAGTCTTTGTATGAACATGTGTTTTTTATTTCTCTTGTAAATACTTAGGAGTAGAACGACTGGTCATACAGTGGATGTAGCTTTGACTTTTTAGGAAACTGCCAACCCATTTTCCAAAGTGGTTGTACATTTTACATACTAATAGCATTATATGAGGTTTCAGTTTTCTACATCATCATTACCCCCTGGTAGGGTTGGTCCATCATTTAAGCCATTCTAGCCAACTCATTATGATTTTAGTTTCCACTTTCCTAATGACTGATGATGTTAGACATCTTTTCATGCATTTGTTATCCATATACCTTCTCCAGAGAAATATCTATTCAATGTCGGCCCATTTTTTAATGGTTGATTGTTTTCTTACTATTGGATGTTAGGAGTTCTTTCTGTATTCTGGATATAAGCTCTTTATCAGATATATTATTTGCAAATATTTTTCCCTGTCTGGGCCTTCTCTTTTCATTCTCCTACAGTGACTTTCAGAAAGCAGATATTCTTAATTTCAATGAAATCAAACATCAAATTTTTTATTTTATGAATAACACTTTTGATGTTGTATACAAGAAATCCTTGCCTAAGGTCACAAAGAATTTCGCCAAACTGTTATTTTATAAGTTTTAGAGTTCTGGGTTTTATATTTAGGTCTATCATCTTTTTTCAGTAAATTTGTAATGTGGTGTGACAGAAATGATCAAAATTCATTTTTGTGTGTGTACGGATAAACAATTGTTCTAGGACCATTTGTTGAAAAACATGATTTTGGCTCCGCTGAATTGCCCTTTGTACCTTTGTCAAAAATCAATTGGCTATCTATATGTAGATCTCTTTCTGGATTTTTTTGTTCTGTGCCATCAGTCTACCTTGACCAATAAGTCTATCTTGATTCCAGTATGTGGGTAAATATGGTAAATCACCCTGATTAGGCCAAACTTCCTTGGTGGCAGCTTTCAGCCAATCCAGAAGTGCCTGATTCCCTGAGGCATGACGGGCACTTTGCAACTGCTGTCGGAAGGAAGGGTGAGTCGTCAGGGAAGCCAGTCTACTCATTTCAGGACCCATCGTAACAATGCTTCCCACTCCTATAATCCAGAGATGTAAAAGCCATGTAGGCAGAGATCCCAATGGCCTCTGCCTATACCAGAGGCTCATGTCCACCAGCTCATCCTGGGTAGAGGGGCGGAGCATGGAGTGCTCCACGACCTGGGGAGGGGACGGCTCCTCTCCTTGAGGAGCCAGTGGTTGTTTCATTTTTATTTTTTTAATTAGAACCGGGCAGGCCTTTAATACAGGAGAGGCTGGTGCCTCCTTGGCAACAGACGGGCCCTTGACCCTGCCTCTTCATCTTCTTCCCCCAGCTCCTCCACCATCTCTGGGGCTGAGCACCCCACTCTTTCCTCCCCCTTCCCCACACCCCCCTGCAATGCAGCTTCTCCTGCCACCTCCCCCCTAGCTGCTGCTAAGGAATCTTCCAGGAGCACAACCGTTTTCTCAATAACTGTTTCTCTTCCTTAAGGGCATCCCATAGGTCATTGCCCAGCTCCACCAAGCAATGCTGAAGTGTGTCTCTCTCCTACCAAAGTCCCTCTCTCTTCTCAATAGCCCTCTCTCTCCTCAATAACATTTTCCACTATCTCGAGGAAAAGAGACCCTATAATGCCAGCTGCTACACAGCCACTCAGGGCCTCTAAGCAGTCTTCATCTCAAGGAGGGCTAATTCTGCAGCTTCAGGTGTCTCTACCCTTCCTCAGTTCTGAGAAAGGACCCCCACTCTAGGAGGTGCTTTACCCCAGACCAATTCCCCACTAGGGGCTCCCAAATTGGAAGCCCCACAGATAGGGGGCTCCTGTGTGGAGCTGCACCCTTTGCCACTGAAGCCACTGGGGTCTCCCCACTATCTACAGGTGTGGTTCTGTGAATCTCCCCACCAACTCTAGGGGCAGCCTGCCCAAGAGTCACACGCATGTAGACAGATTTTGGTTTCAGAGTTCCTGCCGACTACTGCCAGATGTAACTCTGGGGAAGGGAAATCCTGGGGCAAAATACCTTTGAAACCAAAATCAGTCAAAGGGAGAAATAAAGTTTAAAGGCCATTCACTGCTTACAAGCAGTCGTCCTGTGTCTCTCTCTCTCCTGCTGCGGCAGAAGCAAGTGAATCCTCCCTCAGCCTCTCCCATCCAGATAAGCCCTCACTCTCACCCACGTAATTACCCGTTGATAAGGAGATGGACTACCTCTCTCCACCCCTTGGAAACACCTGTTGATATGGAGATGCACTAAAGTCAGGCGAGATTCTGGAAATATTGCAATTTTACCCACATGGTACTACATGTTTTGATTACTTGGTAGTAAATTTTGAAATCAGGAAGTGTAAGTCCTTTAATGTTGTTCTTTTTTAAGGTTGCTTCAGCTCTTCTAGGCACATTGCATTTCCTTATGAATTTTAGAATCTATTTGTCAATTTCTACAAAAAAGCTTTCCAGGATTTTGTTTGGGGTTACATTAAATTTTTAGATCACTTTTGGGGAACTGATATCAAAAGTTTGTGTATATCTCTGCATTATGTCCTCCTCAATATTTCTCAGTAGTATTTTGTGGTTTCCAATGTACAGTTCTATACATTGAAAAAATATTTCTGATTTATATCTAAATATTTCATATTTTTATGCTATTATAAGTGGTATTTTAAACAACTGTAGCTAGTATATAGAAATACAACTGATTTCTGAATATTGATGCTGCATTCTGCAAACTTGTTCAACTTGCTTGTTGGTTCTAGTAGCTTTTTTGTAGATTTAATAATATTTTTTATGTAGATGATCATGTGTGCGAATAAAGACAGTTTTTCTTGTTCCTTTCCTCTATGGATGACTTTTATTTCTTTTTGTTCCCTGATGGCATTGGCTTCAGTTCAAAGTTGAACTGAAATGGTAAGATCCTTCCTTATCTTATTCTTTATCTTAGGAAAGCACTCATTCTTTCAGAATTAAATGTAGTGCTAGCTGCAGGGTTTTGTAGGTACTTTTCATCAGGTTAAGGATATGTCCCTCTATTTCCATTTTATAAGAGCTTTATCAGGAATGGATGGTGGATTTGGCCAGCTGCTTTTCCTGCATCTACTGAAATTAAGATATGGGTGGGGTTTGTTCATCACTTAATATGATTAATTGATAATTATAAATTTTCTAAAATTAACCCAAAACTTGCATTTCAGGGACAAACCTCACTTGATCATAATCCTTTAAATATATTATTGGACTCGATTTGCTGAAATTTTGTTAAGAATTTTTGTATCTATGTTCATGAAAAATATCGACCTTCTGTTTTCCTGTAATATTTTTGTTTAGTTTTAGTATTGTTAGGCAGAAAGACAGTAATGAGCTAGATGAAAAGGAGAAAGGGCTCCCCAAAGATAACTCAGGGAGTTGATCAAATAGAACCAGAAAGCCAGAAATGACTCAAAGAATCAATCAGATGAAGCCACAGGGTCCAAGAGTGACTCAGGAAATGTCAGGGACCCCCCGGATAAGAAAAAACAGACGTACAAGTACAGCACAGTCCCCGTCCCCATTTCACCAAAAGCCTAGAGAGCTGACAGCTGTCAATCAAGGACCTCTATGCCCTGCCAAAACCACATAAAAGAAGCCTCAGAATGAGCATCCATGCCTGCCTGTCTTATCTTAGGCAGGCCTGCTCGGCTACTCTATGCAGAGTGTATTAAACTTACTTTACTTTCCTTACTTTGGTCTCTCATCTCACTGTATCTGACTTCCCTGTGACACCGAGCCAAGTCCTTTCCTTCCTAACATATTTTGGTGCTGTGACTCGGATAAAGCAGTGATAAGTCACTCTTACTTTTATTTTCTGTTGGGCAGCCATTCTGGCCAAAACCAGGCACAGTTGGCCCCACTAAAATGCCACTAGGGCAGGCCACCTTTAGAAGACTCCCGTGACAGGATAAGGTGGGCGCAGGTCGGGGACAGAGCACTAGGCTCCCTGCCACCCGCAAGACAACATCTGTGCAACGAGGCACACAGTACATCACACCCAAGTCCAACCTCTGGCCGTCTCCCAAATGGGTTTTTTTGCTGCCTGACACTGTCTCCTTTCCAGTTTCCGTTTGGTTGAGCCGCCTTCTGGCTCCCACAACGACCTTCTGCCAGCCTTCATTTCCACTGTCTCCAGCTTTTGGGATTGTCTCAGAGCACAGTAAGCCCCCTTCAACCCTTCACTAGGAAGCCACAAGACTACTTCTCCATGTCCCACTTGGAGACGTCTGAGGGGGGATGCGTTAAACTCCTGGGCAGCCGGCTGTGCCATAGACCCTGAAATGCTGGGCTCTCTAACCCATTCCACAGGATTAGTCTTTGAGTCCTCCATCCTGTTGCTGGAGACGTCCAAAACAGAAACAGATTCCCAGGTCTTGGGATGCTGAGACCTCTGGGACAGACCCTGGGATGCTAGGCTCTCTAACCCATTTGTTTCTTCCTAGATGGGCAACCAGGAATGCATTTTGGCTACCACGCCACTGGGCTGTATCCTTTCTCACTGGCCCAAGACTGATGCAAAGACACTTAAAAAGAAAAGCCTAATATTCTTTTGCAACACAGCCTGGCCCCAATATCAACTAGACAACCAGGAGAAGTGGCTAATTAACAGAACTCTTAACTCTAACACCCTCATGCAACTTGACTTTTTCTGCGAAAAGATAGGTAAATGGGCAGAGATCCCATATGTTCAAGCTTTCTTCTATCTTAAAAGCTGAGAGGATCTCTGACAGATTTGTAAGTTAAAAAGTCCTCCCAGACTTCTCTCTGCTCCACTGCCTGTTTTACCTCCACCCCAGTACCCAGGACCACCCAAGGGCAAAGTGTCACAGCCAACCCCACAGGGCCATCAAGAACAGAGTCCTGGGTACTCAAATCTGCTCCCAAAGGCACCTGCTAAAGTTCTCCCATTAGTAGAAATGACATGTGGAGAATTTGGCACAGTGTTGGTCCACAGACCTTTTTCACTAACTGAATTAAAACAGCTTAAAGCTGATCTTGGCAGCTACACTACCAATCCAGATAACTATATTGATCAGTTCCAGCACATCAGTCTAGCTGATGACTTCGCCTGGAAAGATGTCATGATAATTCTGGGACAGACACTCTCTGACCCTGAACAAGAGAGAGTTATTAAAGAAGCCTGAAATTTTTCCAGTAGCCTCCATTTTTCATACACTAAATTTCCCACTGGGGAAACAGCTGTCCCCTCTCCAGACCTTAATTGGGATTATAATGATAAAGACTATATGTGGGGAAGAAACCACTTCCTCTTTTGCATAAAGACAGGGCTAAAGAACACCAGGCAAAAAGTTATTAACTATTCAAAAGTTGCTGCAGTAAGTCAGGGACCAGAGGAAAATCCTGTTACTTTCTTAGAAAGACTGAGAGACACCCTCACTAAATACACTAATCTAGATTTAGACACATATGAGGGACAAGTAATTCTGAGAGATAAATTCCTTTCACAGTCATCATCTGACATCAGGAGAAAATTACAAAAACAGATCCAGATAAACCCTAATAGCAGTGTAGATGAGCTCCTGACCATGGCCAATACTGTGTTCTATGGCTGTGATCAGGAAGAAGAGGTGAGGGCTCAGGAAAAGAGGAAGGAAACCCAACATACTCAGCTATGAGCCACCCCTGTGGCTCAGCCCATGTCCAGAGGCCCACCAGGTCCTGACCAGAATTCTAAGAGAGATAATAAGTGTAACATCTGTAGTAAGACCGGGCATTGGGCTAAGAGCTGTCCTAATAAAGATAAGCCTCCACAATCTCCCGGCTACAAATGTAAGGAAATGGGTCACTGGGCTGCCCTTTGCCCCTAGGCCACAGGGCCCCTGGGCCATCAGAGCCGCCCATGGTCCTTGAGCTCCTTTCATAGGAATGAAGAGGCCCTGGCCAGTCGGCCCCGATCCATGACATTGACATCACTGGACTAGAGCCTAGGGTAACCATGGACATGGCAGGTAGGACAATTTTCTTTTTAATTGACACTGGGGCATCCTACTCTGTCCTCAATTCCTATTCTGCACCCCCGATCCTCTCCAACTTGTATAGTACTTGGAGTGACAGGGACCCCTACTACTCGGCCCTTCACTCCACCCTTAGGATGTCTCCTCCATAGCCATTATTTTTTACATCCATTTTTAGTTGTAAAAGAATGCCCTATTTCCCTTTGGGGATGAGACATACTAGAAAAATTACACACCAGGATGATTTTTAGCTTTCCCCCAGCTAGTCAAACCCCTCTCCAACTTCTGGTTGTTCCCCAAACCCCCTCATCAGCTTTTCAGAACTGGAAACAGTCTATTAAACTGGAAACGTTTGGGATAAGGGAATCCCAGGAAGGGCTAAATATGCCACTCCAATAGTCATCCAGCTCAAAGATCCAACTAAGTTCCCTAGCCAAAAACAATATCCTGTAAAGCCTGAGGCTCATAAAGGCCTCCAGCCTCTAATTTCCAAATACCTTAAACATGGGCTGCCAGTTCCAACTAACTCACCTTACAATACTCCAATCCTGGCTATCAAAAAGAAAGACCAGACTTATCACCTAGTCCAGGATCTAAAACTTACCAATGAGGCAGTTGTGCCTCTCCACCCAGTGGTCCCTAACCCATACACTCTATTAGGAGCTATTCTACCTGATACCTCATGGTTTACAACTCTATATCTCAAAGATCCTTTCCTCTTCATCTCCTTAGAAAAACAGTCACAGTCATTATTTGCTTTTGAATGGATCACTCCAAAAAACACATCTGGCCAGCTAACTTGGACTTACCTCCCCCAGGGGTTTAGAGACTATCCTCATCTATTTGGACAAACCTTGTCCCAAGACCTAGCCCACCTGCACCTGAACAGTGGGGGCACACTCATACAACATGTAGATGATCTTTTAATCTGTTCCCCCACAAAACAAGACTCCATCAATCATACCATTCAAACCCTTAATTTCTTAGCTGAGAGGGGATATAAAGTTTCAAGGGCCAAAGCTCAGTTAGTACAACAGAAGGTCACTTACCCGAGATTAATCCTTACTCCAGGAAAGAGAGGCCTTCCTCCAGACCGAGTTCAGGCCATTATTTCCCTTCCCCAACCTACTACCTGCAAACAACTCAGGGCTTTCCTAGGACTAACAGGATATTGCAGACTGTGGATCCCAAATTACAGACTCATTGCACTGCCTCTCTATGAGGTCCTAAAAGGAAAGGATGGCTCTAAACCTTTAGACTGGGGACCATCACAACAAAAAGCTATAGATCTGCTTAAGGACCTATTGACATAGGCCCTGGCCTTAGGACTCCCAAACCCAGCCAGGCCATTCCAACTGTACTCCCATGAAAGGCAAGGAGTGGCCCTCAGAGTTCTAACTCAAAAGTTAGGCCAAACTCACCCACTTGTTTTCCATCGAAACCAATTTCTACCTCAAAAACCAAGGAGTCTTTTTCTTATGCAGATTAAATACCTATTTGTGCCTCCCAGCTAATTGCACTGTGACCTGTACCCTAGTCCACCTGGCCCCAGACATTGACATAGTCCCCAATAACCAATCACTGACCATTCCTGTGTCCTCTCACATAAGAGCTAAATGAGCTATATAGTTCATTCCTCTCTTAATAGGCTTAGGAATCACCACAGGACTAAGCTCTGGCAGAGCTGGATTAACTATCTGGCTGTCCTATTACCAAAGCCTGTCCAAAGATTTTTCTGACACCTAGAAGAAATTGCCGTAAGTATTATAACTGTTCAAAATCAGGTAGACTCCTTAGCAGCAGTCACTCTTCAAAACAAGAGGATTGGACCTCTTGACTGCTGAAAAGGGAGGCCTATGCCTCGTTCTAAATGAGGAATGTTGTTTTCATGCTAACCAGTCTGGCCTGATTAGAGACACTGTCCAAAAGCTTTCTGAACGTGCCTCCAGAATCTGAAAACAACTACCAGAATCCTGAAGCAACTGGTCCCATATTTGGAGCTGGGGGTACTAGCTGCTTCCCTTAACAGGACCCCTATTGATGTTTTTCTTAGCCCTACTATTTGGACCATGCTTACTAAATCTCTTAACTAAATTTGTTTCTTCCAGGCGAAAGTCCATCAAAGCCAAAGTCTTGTTGTCATGAGGATTCAAGCCCTTGCCAACTGATGAATCAGCTGTCTTCCTGGGACCCCTAGATGGACACCCTTACTATCCTAATCTCCACCATCCTGATGGTCAGCAAGTAGAGGCACCAAATGACCACACCGTCCCTCACTAGCAGGAAGCAGCCAGAGCGGTCATTGCCCCTCATCCCAATGATTTGGGTCCCAAATGCTTGAGGGGGAAATGTTAGGCAGAAAGCCAGAAATGAGCAGGATGAAAAGGAGAAAGGGCCCCCCAAAACACGACTCAGGGAGTTGATCAAATAGAACCAGAAAGCCAGAAATGACTCAGAGAGTTAATCAAATGAAGCCACAGGGTCCAAGAGTGACTCAGGAAATGTCCAGGGTCTCCCCAGATAAGAAACATCAGAAGCTCAGGCACAGTACAGCCCCTGTCCTCATTTCACCAATCAGAACAAGCCTAGAGAGCTGACAGCTGTCAATCAAGGACCTCTATGCCCTGCCAAAACCACATAAAAGAAGCCTCAGAATGAGCATCCATGCCTGCCTGTCTCACCTTAGGCAGGCCCGCTCTGTTACTCTGTGCAGTGTATTAAAACTTACTTTGCTTTCCTGACTTTGGTCTTTCCTCTGACTGTATCTGACTTCCCTGTGACACCAAGCCAAGTCCTTTCCTACCTAACAGTATCAGAGCACTTTTGAATAGTACAAAGTAGTACATACAGTAGTATGTAAGATGAGTTGGGATTTTTCTGGAAGAGTCTTCATACAATTATTTCTTCTATAAATGTATAAGATTCACCACTAAAGCCATCTGAACCTGTGATTTACTTTGTAGGAAGTTCTTTAATTTCTTTAATAGATATAGGGCTATTGGTATTATATTTAGGATAGAAAATTGTCTATTTTATCATTTTCAAGTTTTTGGCATAAGAATATTAATAGAATTTTCATTTGATTTTTTAAACTTATACCATATTTGTAGTAATATTCTTTATTTCACTTCTAATAATGTTTAAGTTTTCTGTCTTCCTTTTCTTGATCAGTCATGCCAAAATTTGTTGACTTTCTAGTCTTTCAAATAATCGATGATTTGTCAATCATCTCTTTTCATTTTTAAAAACACTATTCATATATTGTATTGGCTTATAATTTTGTCCTCACTATTTCTTTTCCTCTAACTGCTTGGGTTCTGCTGCTGTTTTATAGCTTCTTAACTAAACACTTAGCTCATTTATTATCTTCGTTTTGTTTAATAAATGCACACGGGGGTGTAAATTTTCCTTTAAATACTTCTTCAGTTTTAAAATGTACTGCTTTTCTTATTGTTAATTTCTAAATAGTTTATATTTTCCACTGTTATTTCCTCTTTAATCCATGAGTTATTTAGATTTATTTTAATTTTCCTTATTTGTGGGGGTTGACTGTGTTTTCAGTATTGATTTCTAACTTCATTATATTCTTGTCCAACAGTATCCCTGTCGAAATGGCCAGACCTAAATGCCCTTTTCATCCAAATGCAATGTTTTCTATCCTCCTCTCAGAAGTCACTATAATCTTCATCTTTAATCACAAACTGTACTTCATATTTGTTTTTATTCAGAAGACATTTGCACTGTCATATCAAATGAGTATCATTAAAGTTATTGTGGTGTTCCTATAATATTTAATACTCTATTAGTGTTCTCTTTCATATTTTTGTCTATTTTTAGCACCAGAGTAGTTTTGAATATTACAAAAATAAGTTGGTAGTTGTTCCTCCTCTTCAACCTTCTGGAACAATTTTTGTAAAATTAACAAACCGTAAATTCAACAAATTTAATTAACAAACTCTAATTTTAACTAACCGTAACTCATTTAGCAAACAGCACTGAAGGAAAGTCTTCCCTTTTGAGTATTGCTGGTGTTTTCCCCACTCCCTTCTCCCTGCTAGCCATGCCTGCCTCCCCAGGCGGGGCTGACATGCTAGATACCTGCTTCCCAAACTCCTTCAGCCAAGCATGAAGAGCGGTCCTGGGGGAGGTCTGCTGAAAGGATCTGGGAACAAGTTCCCTGCTTATACATAAGCAGAGAGGCATGGAAAGAGACCCCCTCCTCCTCGACCAAACCTTACTGTACCCAGGCGGGCACCTGAACTGCCGTAGCTGTCTTGTCTCCAGGAGGGGTGAGCACAAGAACCAAGGCCATTCACCAAGGAGGATGGAGCAGAAAGGGGCCTTTGTGTGCAAGGGTCACTGAACCCCCAGAGCAAATGGCTTCTAGACTCCTGTGTGAGAAGAGCAAGGGCTCCAATTTCTTCACATTCTCATCAACATTTGTTGATTTCTGGGTTTGCTTTGTTTATTTGTTTGTTTACATAGCAATCTTAACAGGTGTGAAGTGGTATCCCAAGTTTTCAATTTATGTTGCCCTAATTAGTGATAATTAGTGAAGTTGAGCATCATTTTATGTGTTAACTGGCTACTGTATACAGGGACACCTCAGAAATATTGCAGGTTCAGTTCCAGACCACCACAATGAAGAAAATATTACAACAAGGCAAGTCAGATGACGTTTTTGTTTTCCCAATGCATACAAAACTATGTTTACATTATCCTGTAGTCTATTAAGTGTGCAATAACACTGTCTAAAAAAAAAATCCACATACCTTAATTTAAATACACTTTATTGCTAAAGATGTTAAACATCATCTGAACTTTCAGCAAGTCATAATCGCTGATCACAGATCACCATAAAAAAATAATAATAATGAAAAAATTTGAAATATTATGGGAATCACCAAAATGTGATACAGAGACATGAAATGAGGAAATGTTGTTGAGAAAATGGCACCAATAGACTTGCTAGACGTAGGGTTGCTACAGACCTTCAATTCATAAAAAATGCAGTATCTTTGAAGCACAATAAAACAAAGTGCAATAATTTTGCCTGTATCTTTGTTGGACAAATGTCTACTCAAGTTCTTTGCCCATTTTTTAATTACGCTGTTTGAGGTTATTTCGTTATTGAGTTTTAAGCATTCTTTATGTATAATATGTATTAATCCGTGGCTACTTTTTGCAAATGCTTTCTCCCATTCTGTAGGTTGTCTTTTCAGTCTATCAATGGTGTCCTTTAATGTACAAAAGTTTTCAGTTTTGATGAAGTGTAATTTACTGATCTTTTCTTTTGTTGCCTGTGCTTTTAGTGATATCCAGGAAATCACTGGCAAATCCAATGTCATGAAGCCTATTTCCTATGTGTTCCTCTAAAATTTTTGTAGTTTTAGTTCCTACATTTAGGTCTTTGATCAATTTTGAGTTGATGTTTGCATATGGTATAGGGTAAAGATGCAAAACTCATGCTTTTGCATTTTCTCAGCAGATATGCAGTTTCTCAGCAGCATGCATTAAAAAAGATTGCCCCTTCCCTATTGAATAGTCTTGGCAACTTTGCAGTAAGCTTTGAAATCAGGAAGTGAGAGTTCTCCGACTTTGTTCTTCTTTTTCAATATTGTTGTCTATTTGCAGCTCCTTAAGATTTATATGAATTTTAGGATGGATTTTTATATTTCTGCAAAATCATTGTTGGCATTTTCACAGGAATTACATTGAATCTGTGGATCACTTCAAGTAGTATTGTATCTTAACAATATTAAGTCTTCTAATCAATTAACACAGTATGTCTTTCCATTTATTTACATCCTCTTTGATTTCTTTCAGGAATATTCCATAGTTTTCCATGTACAATTCTTCAATCTCCTTGGTTATTTCTTAAGTATTCCATTCTTTTCAATGTTATTGAACATAGAGTTTTTTTATTTTCTTTTTTAATTTCTACTACATAGTCAACTGATTTTTGCATGTTGATTTTCTATCAGGCAACTTGGCTGAGTTCATTTATTAATTCCATCAGTTTTTTTGTGTACTCAATAAGATTTTCTATGAATAAGATCATGTCATCTGCAAACAGAGATAATGACTTCTTTCCATTTTGGATGCCTTTTATTTCCTTTTCTTGTCTTTTTCTTGTCCTGGCTAGAAGTCCAAATGTTATGTTGAACAGAAGTGACAAAAGCAGGCATCTTTGTCTTTTTCCTGATATTGGAGAAAAGCTCTCAGTCATTCACCATCAATATGATATTAGATGTGGGGATTTTTATGCTGAGTTATTTTCCTTCTATTTATAGTTTGTTGAGTGTTTTTATCATGAAAAAGTTGAATTTTGTCAAATGTTTTTTCTGCATCAATTAAGATGACCATGTGTTTCTTTCCCTCTCTCTGTAATTTGGTATATTACATTGATTGATTTTTGATTGTTGAATGATCCTTGCATTCCAGGAATAAATTCTACTTGTTCATGGTGTATAATCCTTGTACTATGCTGCTGAATTTGGCATGCTCATATTTTATTAAGGATTTTTGCCTCAATATTCATAAAGGATATTGTTCTTGTTCTGTACTTTTCTTTTATGGTATCTTTGTCTGACTTTGGTATCAAGGCAATATTTGTTTCATAGAATGAGTTAGAACATATTCTTTCATCTTCAGTTTTTCAGAAGTGTTTGAGAAGGATTGGTGTTAGCTTTTTTTTAATGTCTGGTAGACTTCACCAGTGAAGCCATGTGATCCAGGACTTTTCTTTGTTGGGAGGTTTTAAATTATAGATTCGATTTCCTCACTAGTTATGTCTATTCTGATTATCTATTTCTTCATGGTTCAGTCTTGATAGGCTCTCTGCATCTAGGATTTTGTCCATTTCTTCTAGGACAAATTATCTAATTTGTTGCACATAACTGTTCATAGTAGTCTCCTATGTTTCTATGTATTTTGTAGTATCAGTTGTAATGTCTCCTCTGTCATCTTAATTTTATTTGAGTCTTCTCTCTTTTTCTTAGTCTAGCTAAATAATTTTCTTTTTTATTACCTTTTCAAAAAAACAGCTCTTAGTTTCATTGATTCTTTTGTTTTTTGGGTCTCTTTGTCATTTATTTTTACTCTGATATTTATCATTTCCTTCCTTCTGCTAACTTTGGGATTAATTTGTTCTTCTTTTTCTAGTTCCTCATGACGTAAAGTTAGGTTTATTACAGATCTTTCTAATTTCTTAATATATACATTTATCACTATAAACTTTCCCCTCAAAACTAGTTTTGCTGCACTCATAAGTGTTGAAATGTTGTATTTCCATTTTCATTTGTTTTGAGTTTTTTAAATTTCCCTTTTGATTTCTTCTTTGACCCATTTATTGTTTAGAAGTGTGTTGTTTAGTTCCCATGTATTTGTAGATTTTCCAGCTTTCCTCCTATTGGTTTCTAGTTTATATCATTGTGGTCAGAAAAGATAGTTGGTAATTCAATCTTCTTAAATGTGCTAAGATTTTTTTCATATTGTATGATCTGTCCTGGAGAATGTTCCCTGAGCACTTAGGAATAATGCATATTCTGTTGCTCTTGGACAGAATTCCTATATATATCCAAGTCCATTTGGTCTAAAGTGTAGCTCAATTCCAACATTTCATTTTTGATAATCTGGATGATCTCTCCAATGCTAACAGGGTGGTATTGAAGTCCCCTACTACTACTGTATTGTTGTCTGTTACTTCTCCCTTCAGATCTGTTAGTATTTGCTGAATATATCTAGATGCCCCAGTGTTGGTTGTGTATATATTTATGATTGTTCTCTCTTCTTCATGTGGTGTCCCCTTTATCATTAAATAATTAACTTCTCTGTCTCATGTTAGTATTTTTGGCTTGAAGTCTATATTTTGTCTGATATAAATATGGCTATCCCTGCTTTCTTTTGGTTTCATTTTCTTTGGTTTCCACTTATAATGGAGTATCTTCTTCCATCCTTCCATTTTGAGCCTGTATGTATCTTTAGAACTGAAATGAGTCTCCTGTAAGCAGCAGTTGGGTCTCCTTTTTTTATGCAGCCAACTGCTCTGTGCCTTTTGATTAGAGTTTAATCTATTTACATTTAGTGATTATTATTATTATGATTATTTATAGGTGAGGGCCTACTAATGCCATCTTATCATTTGCCTTCTTGTTACTTTTAATCTCCATTGTTTCTTTTCCTGCCTACCTTTGTAAACTGGCGGTTTTCCATGGTGATATGCTCAGGCTCCCCTTTTTGTGTTTTGTGAATCTACTCTACTCTACATTTTTGCTTTTGCGGTTACAATGATGCTTACATGAAACATCTCATAAATACAACAATCCATTTTATGCTGATGGCAATTTATCTTCATTTGCCTATAAAGTCTTCACTTTTACTCCTCCCCTTTTATATTTTTGATGTAACAGTTTGCCTCTTTTTGTGCTGTGAATTCATTAACAAATGATGGTAGCCAGTTATTTTTACCCTCTTTCCCTTTAATCTTTATACAATAGTTAAGTGGTTAACATGTACAGTTACAGTTTTCCAATTCTGTTTATCACCTCTACCTGCGTGTTCTGTACTTTCATAAGGTTTTACACCTCTGATTAGCATCTTTTCATTTCAACTTAACTCCTTTTAGCCTTTCCTGAAAGGCAAGTCTCATGGTGGTAAACTCTCTCAGGTTTTGTTTGTCTGGCAAAGTCATTATTTCTCCTACATTTCTGAAGGATAACTTTACCACACAGAGTATTATTGACTAGCAATTTTTATCTTTCAACACTTTGAATGTGTTATTCCAGTTTCTCCTGGCCTGTAGAATTTCAGCTGAGAAATCTGCTGGTAAACTAATGGGGGCTCCCCTATAGGTTACTTTCTTTTTTCCCCTGTATGCCTTTAAGATTCATTATCATTGATTTTTTGACAGTTTCATTATAATATGTCTTGGCGAAGATCTTTTTTGCACTGAGGTAATAGGATGATCTGTTAGCTTTGTGGACTTGTGTATCCAAGTTTTTTCCCAGGTTTGGGAAGTTAAATAAATTCTCTGCCCCCTTCTCTTCTTCTGGAGCACCAGTTATTATTATATTTGTCTTTTCTTACTGAATCTGATAGCTCTAAGTTCTCTCTACTTCTCTAACCGAATTATCTCTCTATTCCTCTCTTCCAAGCCGCCTCTCCTTTCTTCCACCGGTGCTGCTCTGTTATTGATTCTTCGACTCATTCACTGAATTCTTCAACTCCAGAATTTCTGTTTGGCTCTCTTTTATAATTTCAATCTCTTTGGTAAAGAACTCCTCCTTTCATGATTTGGCTCCTGAGTTCATCAGATCATCTTACTGAGTCTTCTTGTAGTTCACTGAAATTCTTCAGAACTGTTATTCTGAATTCATTACCAGATCACAATATTCCACGCCTTTGAGTTTCCTTGCTGGAGAATTATTTTCTTTTTGTGATATTATCGTTCTTTGATTTTTCATAGTGTCTGACAATATGTGTTTCTACTTGCACCTTTGAAGTAGCGGACACCTTCCTTAGTTAAGAATGTATGTTTACTTTGTTTCTTATAATTCAACATGCTGGCAACTAGAAAACTTTTTGTATTCCAGAAGGTGGCGCTATAGCTCAAGTTTGTGGTTTCTCCTATGGGAACTGGCTCTACAGGATGAGCTTGGAAGCATTCACAAAGAGCTGGCAGCAGAGTGGACATGTGGACTTACCACCTGGAGCTTTGAGGGGATACCCATGGGCCCAGGACGGGGATCCTTGACTGGGACATGCCCACAGGTCTGTAAACGGGCCTCCTGTTTAAATCCCACAGAGCAGGAGATGTGCTCCTTCTGTGTCTTGTATATTCTTGTCTGCCTCCTTCCTCTCCCTCCCCTGGTTGGATTCCCTCCTGAGAAATACAAGTGCTGCTGGAGAGAAATGAGTCCTTCCAGGTGCAATCTGCACAACTGAATCAGCCAGGTGTCACTCACCACTTTCACTTTTCACCTCCTCTGTCGGAGAGGTCACCCTGACACCACTAAAAGTCCAGCACCTTGCAGTGTCACCCTGGGGAGGGAAGCCACCTTGGTGAGTTCCTCCTGCTCTTCTGCTTCAAAACTTGTCTCTAACCTGCTCGAATGGCATGCCCCATTCCCCCATCAGATAAGCTGGACTGCCCCAAATTCTCTGTCGGAGTGAATATCTACCCAGTTATGAGCTCTTCAGGTTCCCTTTTCCCATAGCAGCAATGGGGGTGGGGCTGGCTCACCAACTCCCTTGGATCACAGCCCCCAGTACGGTCCTCTCTGCCTACTTCTGGGTGCAAAGGTACTTGCATAGTTTCAGATGCATAGAAACTCCTGAGTATTCTGGTGCAATGTGCACAGGTACTTAGGTTCAGTTACAGATGTGCAGTTAGCTGTAAATCAGAGGGAGAAAAAAGGAAGGGCTCACTGCCCAGATGCTTATATCAACCCTCCACCCTTTCACTTTCAACCACAGATCTAAGGTGAGTCCACTGTAAATAGCATGTAGTTGGGTCGTGTTTTTTTATCCATTCTGCCAATCTCTGCCTTTTGGTTGGAAAGTTTAGTCCATTTAAATTTAAAGTAATTCTTATAAAGACTTACTTCTGCCATTTAGGTATTTGTTTTATGTATGGGCTTATATCAATTTTTTGTCCCCCATTTCATCCATTGCTGCCTTCCTTTATGTTTGGTTGATTTGTGTAGTGACATGTGTTGCTCCCCTTCTCACTTCCTTTTGTGTATATTTTATAGATATTTTCTTTGTAGGGTTACATATACTATCCTGGTTATGACAATCAAATTTGAATTCATATCAACTTTGATCACATACAAAAACTACTCCCATACAGTTCCATACTATTGATGTCACAAATTAATCTTTATACATTGTATGCCCAATAACAGATTTTTAATTATTTTTATGTATTTGCCTTTTAAATCATGTGGAAAATAAAGTGGAGTTACAGACCAAAATTACAATAATATTTGTGCTCATATCTGCCATGTATTTATCTGTACTAGAGATTTTTATATATTCATATGACTATTTGCTGTCAAGCATCTTTGCATTTGAACCTGAGGGACTACCTTTAGTATTTATTGTAGGGCAGGTGTAGTTGTAATAAACCTCCTCAGCTTTTATTTATGTAGGAATATCTTAATGTCACCCTCATTTTTTGAAGGACACTTTTACCAGATACAGAATTCTTGGTTGACAGTGTTTACTTTAGGCACTTTAAATGTATCTTCTGTGCCTTCTCACCTCCAAAGTTTCTGCTGAGAAATAGGCTGATAATCTTATATATTATGAGCCACCTTTTTCATGCTGCCTTCATCAAAAAGGTTCTTTTTGTCTTTGCCTTCTGATTATAATATGGGTCTCTGTGAGTTTATCTTTCTTGGAATTATTGAACTTCTTTTATTTGTACATTCATGTTTGTCATCAGGTTTGGGGAGTTTGGCCTTTATTTCTTCAAATAATCTGTCTCTCACTATGTTCTTCTGAGACTTTCATAGGGCAAATATTGGTCTGCTTGGTGATATCCCACAAGTCCCTTGGAATCCATTCACTTTTCTTTATTCTTTTTCCTTTCTGTTCCTCAGACTCAATAATTTCGATTGTTCTACCTTCAAGTTCTCACTTATCCTTTCTTTCCCCTGATCAAATCTGTTGAACTCCCATAGTGAATTTTTCATTTCAATTATTATACTTTTCACCTCTAGTAGTTCTGTTTGGTCCTTTTTATAATTTCTATCTCTTGGTTGGCATTCTCATTTTGTTCATACATCATTCTCTTCATTTCTATCAGTTCTTTGTCCATGTTTTCCTCTAGGTCTTTGAGCATGTTTAGGACAGTTGTTTTAAAGTCTTCGTCTGGCGTATCCAGGGTCTGAGCCTCCTCAGAGGTGATTCTGTCCATTTTATTTTTCCTTTGAATATGCCATGTTTTCCTGTTTCTTTGTATGCCTTGTGATTGTTTTTCCTGAAAACTGAGCCTTTAAATGTTACAATGTGAGATCTCTAGAAATCAGATTGCCCTCCCCCGGAGCTGTTTGTTCCTTTGTGTTTTGATTGTTAAAGGCTGTAGTAGTCCATTGGTTTTGAGACCTTTGCAAATTATTTTCGCAAAGACTAGTGCTTGTCCCGTGTGATCACGGAAGTCTCTGTCATTTTAGGTGTGTTCAGCTAATGTAATAGGGATTTCCTTGAATGTCAAGAGCTCTCCCAGTCTTTGCCAGTTGGCTCCGGGCTGGGGAATTCCTTCAACATTTAGTAGGCTTGCTTTGCACCTAGGAATTAGCCCAAGTTGAAAGCTTAATGTTTTCTCATGTTTTTTCTGAGCATGTATCTGGTCTAGACATGCATTTGGATTCCTAATTTCACCTGCATAAACAGCTGCTTTTGAATGCCCTAATTTCCCAGCTTCTGTTCAGGCCTTAGATGACCTGTTGTATGTCTCCTCCAGTAATCTCTTGCCCTTGGCATCTGTGAGTCTGTAGTTGCCTTATAGCTGTTAGAAGCACTGCCCACAGAGATATCTCCTGAGTTCTGAGTCAAGCAAAACCGCACCTTGCCTTAGTTTAGAATAGATGTACACAGTAGTTTGCTAATAAAGTCTGCTCTGCTCCCTCCAATTTAGGGCAGGGAGCTGGGAACTGGGCTGCTGCTTCAAGACCAAGACCACCACCACACTGGCCAGGAGTAGATGGAAACATCACAAAACTTTCTGACCATTTTGAACACAGCGTTTTCTTGATTGGGTGTTTGCTTGGTGGCTGTAAAACTGGCTATTTTCCAGAGCACTGACAAAGTTGGTTAAGTTGCTGGTGAAGATGGTTTCTGTTTGTTTCAAATTTTTGTGGGAGAACAAGAGCTTCACATCGCTCTTCTCCTTGTTCTTTTTTTTATTTTACTGTTTTCATTCACATTTCTTGAACTTCTTCCAGTTCAGTGATCTTCCGAGACTAAGTACAGAAATTTACCAATTTAGTAAATTATTTTAGCTTATTGGAATTTCATCACTTTAGCTTTCAGATATCACCCAGCATGCTGTATGTCTCCACCAGCTTCCTATCATGCACGATCTAATAAGCAGACCCTTCACCATTCTTCAATTCTCTGTTTTAAGTTTTATTAAGAACAGGAAGATCGATCACAGTGTTCTTCCAGGCTTTGGTCCTGTCCTCTTAATTTTCTCACCAGCATCCCCCAATAATCAGAACCCTGTATTATAGCTATTCTGGTTCTTAATGAACCATTAACTAAGGTTCCCAAGCCATAAAGTCTCCCAGGGAGCACAATCAAACAGACGTCTAACAGTCCTGCACATGCCAGAAGCACTAAGATTCAAAGAAGATAATTATTGGCTTTTAAGTGACACAGATTCATTCATTCCCCAAATTCCATTATACGAAAGAATTTTCATTCCCATTTAAATTTTTAAGTGGTATTTTACTTGTGGCAAAGAAAACCAGTAGATGGTTTATCAGAAAAAGTAAAAGTTTGGAAATCAAACAGACCAGCATTTAGATATTGATGTTGGAACTTACTAATGAAGAAAATTACCTAGTTCCTATAAAACTGTTTCCTCATCTGAAATAAATGGAGAAAAAAACAACTACCTTGCAGGGATACCATGAAAATCAAATAAAATATCACATATAAAGTCCTAATACTGAATAAAAAGTTCCCTTCACTCAAAAAATAAATAATATAATAGACTATGAGCCTTTTCCCCAAAGCTATTAATTCTAATTTTATTAAGAAGCATTACATGGGTGCTAAACTGTTGGTTTATATACTTTCTCATTTCCGTATGCTGTAATATAATATAAATGTGATGCGACATATCGGTAAGTTCTAGGGTGAATGTCTTCTAGGGTATTTTTGGAAGACGGATGGGGAGCCCACTAGAAGGACATTTGCATGAAGGATCAAGAAACCTTCTAAGAAAGACTTCTTCATAAGGGAGGAGAGAGTTACGATCCACAGACGTGGCCCAGATCCAACGAGTATAATCAAAGGACAAGGGTTTCTTTGCATGTAGCATCGTGATATATGCTACTCCTCCACCCAGCTCCCTGAGTTCATGGCTAGGGAGAGATTCCTAGGGAGAGAGGAATGAATAAAGAAAGTAAAAATGAAAGTATTTCTTTTATAGAAATAAATACTATTTCACTTGATTTCCTCAGGACATCCAGGACCCTTGTTTTATACTGGACATATGCAATGAGACACAGGCCGAGGAGGGAGGTCCCCAGCTTTGGTGCAGCGTAAGGCTGATGGCTTAGGAGCCAGGCTAGGCAAGAGGCACCCTCACCCCGGAGCCTGCTCATCACAAACAAAAAGCACACAGCAAAAGACACAACGACAAGGGCACGTCTTTCCCTTGAGAGCAGGTGCTGACTGGTGCGGCCTGGTGCCCCCCCCCCCACTACCCAGGCCCGCCCCTCTCTCTCCATCTTTTGCCCAATGTCCTCAGCACAACAGGTGCTATATCAAGTGCTACCGAAGTGGGCAGGTGGGCCGACACTGCCTGTACATGTAGGGAGGAATTAACAAGGAGAATGCACAGGTCTGAGAAAGGACACAGAATTCACACACATAATTTGAAAAGTTAACTTACATTTCAATCCTTCCTCAGCATAAAGGCAACAGTTCCTGCTTAACGAAGTACTGATGCGCAGATGCACCACCTTGCTGAGGCCATTGTCTCGCTGTCCTCAGGTCTATCCATGGCTCCAGAGGGATCCTCTATCTGCACAGCACTAGCACGGTTGCTGAGAAACCACAGGGTGACTGAGAAATATTCTGCAATACTAACAATTTGTACTACTCTTAAATCCGTGTATGTTGGTCTGGATGTAACATGCCTGAAGCATAATGCCAGTGTTTTACATTGGCAACTAGATGGGCACTGAATGCTAGAACTGAAATACTTTTATGTTTATAAAAGTATAAATATAATAAAAATTACGTAAGGTACAAAATTTTTAATTGAATTTAAATTTTCACCTTGATTTCAATGATTCTGTTTGAAAATCAGATATCCATTTTTTGAAATTTTCACTTCTGCAATCTAATTTTAGTTTTAATATTTGAGGAGAAAATAATTTTTCCAAAACATGAAAAAAATGCTGTTAATATTTAAGAATTTTACATTGTTTTAGTTTATATTTTTATAAAAATATTTCCATTCTAATCATTTAGATCATCACTGTCCATTGAAACAAATTATGTAAAAATCTTTATTACATCTATATAATTAGTGATTTAACTAGAATTAGGCAAGAAAAAATAAATTTTTATGTGATCAATATATATTAATTTTGTATATTTTATTATTCTTTCAAACATCTACACAAGACCCAGATATATGGAATAGTAATTAAGTTTATCTGATATTTTACTTTCAATCACATAAAAATTGTAGCTTTACATATATTTTTATTTTGTCATTATAAAGATATTTATCAGAAAAGAGCGATAGAATATGTTCATTTGTTAACTGTTTGTTAGTTTGATTTATAACTTTAAATAGTACATGGGGTGTAT
This sequence comes from Smutsia gigantea, assembly GCA_032199065.1. Classification (NCBI taxonomy): domain Eukaryota; kingdom Metazoa; phylum Chordata; class Mammalia; order Pholidota; family Manidae; genus Smutsia; species Smutsia gigantea. The sequence goes on along the minus strand of JAVSCE010000377.1, from coordinate 386,877 downwards.
GAAGCAGCCCAGATGGAGGAACCAAAGACTCCGAAGCCTCAGGACATTAGAGCTCAAACAGTTCTGGCACCCATGGGAGAAATCCCCCCTACCCCCAGAACCAAAAATCGAGAAATATAGATATCAGATAGCTTAGAGAATCAGCACCCCAGTACATGGGAGACAACCCCTAGGGGTGCCCAGAATAGCTGGGAGACATTTAAAGATGAACTAGAACCAAATTCTAATTGTGTGTGGAGATACATACAGGAAAACATTCTTGCGTTTCTTTCTTTGTGACTTTATTTCTACCTCAAGACCATGAAGCCCAAATAATTTTGAATTGCATAAAGAAACTGAAAAGGCGCTTTCCTACCCAAAACTTCCAGAATAATATGCTCTGCAAACATTTAGACATACCTTAATTTTGCTGTAATACTCAACTTAGTATTCAGACAGTCACAAAGTGAAACACTCTAAAAAGCCAATTTTGCTGAACTGCACACATCTACCAGAAAGGAAGCCATAAACACAAGTGGTGAAAAGACGAGAGATCACTAAGTTCCTGGGGTCTTCATAGCACTTGTACCCAAATTATCTGTGCCCACCCGTCATTGCCATCTATAGGATGACCCTCTCAGAGGTGATCAGTCGTTACAAATACAAAGCAAATCCAGAATCTACTCCTGAGAATTATTTGTGTAGAACCTAATAGCTAAGAGGGATAATAAAAGTTGTTTACAGGAAACCCAAATAAAAACCATCAGCATCCAAAGCAAGGTATTGTGTGGGTAGCGGACTGGCAAAGATCCCCACCATGGCAAGGCATCTGCTGTTTGATGGCTGCTAAGGAGACAAAGCAAACCCTGAAATGCAGGTGGGTGGGGGCCCCTGTGTTCCTGCCTTTTGCTTTAAGAGCCTACAGCACAAGGGGACCCAGCAGCCAGTCCCTGTTGTCAGTCGCTGAAAATCAGTCCCCGTTGTCCTGGAGCTCTTTTGCCATATACCCTCTGATTTGATTTGATCTGTTTGGGAAAAAGTGTTTTAGATGACCCAGACTGACCACGGAATAGTGTGTTAAGCACATGTGTTCTCCAGGAATCTATTTTTTTTGCTAATAAGACCTAAGTAAACTTAAAACGCACTAAAATTGTCAACAGACAAAACTGATAATAGCAAACATTGTAGCATTCTCAATTATCAGATTCCTACAGAGGTAAAAGACCCCAAAAATCCCAACTGGTCTTTCTGTTCCTATATTTTCATTCTTTCTAGGGTCTGAGAAACATGGGCAACTGCAAATAATTACGGTATAGTAACTTCATGGAACATTATTTCATCTCAGTGTTTGGGTGTTCAGTGTTCCTAAGGAATTCAGAAAGTTGCTTCTCTGTGACATCTCTGACTGCAGAGTGAGGAGTGATTTTTAAACAATATCCTTGAAGCTAAGCAACCACAGACACCATTCATTTTCATAGGATAGTAGCTCAAATGTTCAGCTTAAAAGGATGCTAAATTTAGGAAAGAAGGGAGAGAGGGAGGAGGGACAAAAGGAGGAGAAAGATTTTTGATGCATAATCTACACTAAGGCAAATTTTCCACAGGAATAAAAATTCCATTAAATTGGTACATAAAGTTACAGATGACAGAATCTGGCAGGTCTGGGGTTTTAACCATTTGGAATAATAAAGAGACTCGCAGAGGATAGACACAGCAGCAACACAAAGCAGAATAAAATTCAGTCACAATTTTCACAGATGGTGTGATTGTGGAGACCAGGATTTGGCAGACTTTTTGTAAAGAGTCATTACAGTAAACATGTGAGGCTTATAGGCCATTCAGTCTCTGCTACAACTTCCTGCCTCTGCCATTGCACCGTGAAAACAGCCACAGAGGAGACATAAACAATGGTGTGGCTGTGTTCCAATAAAACTTTGATTTATAGACACTGAAATTATACTTTTATGTAACTTGCATGGATCACAAAATTCTTCCTTTGATTTTTTTCAAACATCAAAAGATGTAGAATCATCAAAAGGCAGAATCAATTCTTAGTCTGCAGGCTATACAAAAACAGGAGGTGGTAGCCAGCTTGGTCCACGGGCTGCAGGAGTAAGGTCATTTGTGAGACAGGAGAGAAGCTAACCAGCCACAGGGGAAGAAGAAGCAGGTATGGTCTTGGCAAGGACAGTGACCAGCTCCGTCCCCCATAACAAGAGGTGTGGCGTGGCTGGAGAACTGAGACCCAGCCAGGCCAATGTCAGCAGCCCAGGACTGTCTTTACTAAATGGATAGCAGCAGGCCTCTATGTAAAGGCAATGCTTCTAGTGGGGCAGGTGGTAACAAGAGGGGACATCAGTTTGAAATGGGGGCCTCCAGACATAAAGGCTGGAGACCTAGGGAGACATGGCAGGGTCCCATGGAGACCTAGGGAACTGGCAAGGTGATCAAGTCATGGCCCAGTGGATGGAGCATCCCAGAGGATTCAGGTCCCAGTGGAAGAAAGAGCCACCACTCAGTAATCAGGAAAGCAACTGTGATCAGGCACACTCAGAAGTGTGCCTCCCCAAGGGCTCCATCCCAGTGACCAGAACAGGGCTTAAAGCAGCAACAAACACTGTTCCCACATTCTCACAGCTGTAATGCTCCTCATATTCTGGCAGGCATTTTCCAGTGAACTCAAAAGTTGGTTGAGACTGAGCATGCAGTGGAGTAGGGCACTGAAAGGCATTGACTGACGAATATCATTTGAGGGTAGATTCCAACATAAAAGCTAACAGAGCAGTTCACAAAAGAGATAGTTACCTTGAAGGATACCTGGCCTCTTAATGGCTTTCAGGATCCTTGGGCAGCTTGAATCTTTAAGACTCTCGAGTGCTCAGATAAACCATGCAAGCTTCTAGCAACAAGATTTCAAATCTGACAAGTCACCATGTTCTGCCCAGACCCAGGAGGTGCTCCACTCTGGAGGAAGGGGTCTGGATGGAAGGCTCCTTTTACCTGGAAGTTCCCAGAAACCAATAAAAAGCCAACGGGAGGGACTTAGAAACTTTAAACATCTGGAGAGATCTTCAAGTCTTTAAATGTGCAGTGGGCTGAAACAGACCCTGTGGACCCGAGATGCAAACTCAGAGCCAGGCTGACTTAGAGTCTTATTTGAATAAGAAAGATAGAAACCAGTGGCGTCAAACAACTGACAGTCTTTTCCAGGGCCGAACTCCTGGAACATACCACCAGCTGATTCATCAACTCCCCAGCACTTGGGAGGGGAGCTACTGAGCTATGTAAACACCATTTTAGGAGATGTGGGTCGGTGGTCAACTCCAAGGTAGTCTTTGCAGAATAAAAAGTTGTAGATATTTTTAAGAGGAAAAGAGTCCAAACAAATAAAGATAGAGAATTAGCACTGGAAAATAGCAAAAATTACTTATAGTTGGCCTAAAGAAAATTTTCTAGTTATGGAACACTGTATATTCCATACTATGGAAAAGCAAATATATGGTCAGAAAGAAGTAGAAACAGAGAAAAATAGAGATGTGTTTGAGGAATTGTATTCAAAAGAAGGTGTCTCTTTAAGTACCAGTACGTAAAGTCACAAAATGATGGGGAAAGGTCAAATGGAAGAACACAAATTGGAAATTTTTAAAGTAGTAGTGCAAACTTAGAAAGCTACACCATCTCTGGAAAAGAAAAATGTTTTGTTGAATAAGAAAAAACTCTGTTCCTCAAAATTTAAAATAGAATTGCCACCTGCTCCTGCAGTCCCAGGTGGGTGTAACTCCAAAAGAACTCAAATCAGGACCTCAAAGAGATATTTACATCCCCATGCCCATCACGACATTACTCACAGCACCCATGGGGTAGATGCAAGCAGCCCAAATGCCCATCAGCAGCAGAACGGATAAAGAAAATGTGGTATCTTCATGCAGTGGAATATCATCAGCCTTAAAAAGCAATGAAATTCTGGCCCAGGCTACAGCACGGATAAACCTTGAGGACATGTTGCTCAGTGAAATAACCAAATATTGCATGATTCCATTATTTATATGTGGTGCCTAGAGTTGCTAATTCACAGGAACAGAAAACAGAAAGGTGATTACCAAGGGTGGGGGGAGGGAGTGTTTAGTGGGTGCTGCAAGATGAGAAAGCTCTGGAGGTCCATTCCACAATAATGGTACTCCACCGAACACAACTGGGCTGCGCACTTAAAATGGAGACAGTATACAGCATGTGTTGTTTAGCACAATAAAAAATAACTGTAAAATACAAAATTATTTTTAAATGTAATGAATACACAATCCAAAACTATTCAAATGAATGAATGATTAGTTTTAATAAAAAAGAGAGTTTAAAAATTTAAACAAACAAACAAAAACAAACCAATGGTACTGAATGAACACAAGGGAAGCCCCCAAAATGGTGAGTCTTTCCATTGGAATCCCAATGGGTAACTGCCTTGTTTGGACACTTCCAAGGTGTCCTAAACCAGAGATGGCAGACTGAGCAATTGCTGCCTCCTGTTCCTCTGCTGGCCAGCAGCAAGAGAGAGGCCCAGGCCCTGCTTGGCCTGTGTGTGGTGACTAGCGCCCCAGCCCTGCCTGCCTACCTGTCTGTGCCAGCCTCAGTCCACCTCCAATCTGTGTCCTAAGTAGGCAGATACCAATTCCTTCTTCTTTCCTAAGTCTACAATCCTGACTGCAATCACTGGAACACTTAACAGCAGGCGAAGATATCCCAGAGTTCAAAAAATAAGTGACCTCACATGTAATTGTAAATTAATGATAATAAAATAAATTATATTAAAAAAAAAAAAGTGACTTATCTTTGTCCAAAATTATTACTTTGCAGAAGCCTAATTAGGAAATTATTAATCTAAAACACCTTTAGTTAAAGACAAAAGAGATCATACATCTTCATATAATATTAGGAACCCATTTTAAAAGGTATTTGGGGTCTCCTATATTCTCCCAGGCCACCTGGAGATGAGAAACCTTCTTCACTTAAAATGATGAGACTGGCCAAAGAGTTTTCTATGCTACACTGACAAAAAAAAAAAAAAAAAAAAATCAAGTGGACACAGCAAAAGCTCTGAAATGCTCTTGAGCAAACTTGGAAATCTCTCATGCCAATTGAAAAACTCCTCCCATACAACAAATCATAGTAAAACTTGATCGCTTTTATATTCCCAGAGTCTGATACGTGAAGATCAGACAACAATCATTTTTGAATTGATAAACAAGTAAAGGAAGCATCCTACTTCCTCAGGAATTCGAACAATAAACGAGGCTGACAACATCAGAGTGATCGCTTTAAGAAAGATGCATAGATATGTGGAGACTCGACGCTCCTACCGTGTGAATGCCAGTGCTCCCCTTGGTAATTATGATCTCTTAGACATGTAGGGTGAAAAGGCACCCAGAGGGACTTATTCATCCACACACAGGTGAGCTTCATGGGACGCTGTCCAGTGGGTGTGCACACGGAGCGTGAATTCACTCTGTGCCCTGTGTGGACTTGGGGGTGGTGAGTGCCATGGCAATGTGCCCATATGCTTTTTATTTTTAAGTAAAAATGCCTCTGGAAATAATTTTACTGCCTGCTCAATCCAGAGCAGCGGCTACAAGGCCAGGCCGCCCAAAGATCAGCTGACTTCAAGTCTTACCTCGATCTTGTTTTTGAGGATGTTTAAAATGACCTTTGGATAAACCGCCTTGGTTTCCTTGCTTATTTAAGGAAGTTTAATAGTAGTACCTACCTAAGAGGTCTAGCATGAGAATAAATTAAATAATGTTCATAAGCCCCTGATAAACTATGGAGCATAGAATTAGCACTCATTAAATGCCAGATTTTTTTTATTATTATCCAAAATGTAGCATAGCCCTCAGTGTGTGTTATTCCAGAGATAACACAAACCATCCATCTCTCAATGCGTGGCAAAGGACTGGATTGCTGACTTCCAGGTGCATGCAGAGATGTGGGCTTCTGGTGTGTTAAAGGGCTGGGCCCTGAGGAGTTTAATCACCCTGATTCCCCAAGCTGGTTTCTGTAAACACATGGTTGCATGATGCATGAGGAGCTGCACCTAAAAGCCATCAGAGATTCCCCAGGTCCTCGCAGACTGGCTCAGTTCCCCCCAGCACCACCCTGCAGGGCCTTTGCAGTCCAGCACACATGGCATCTGATGCCGTCACAGTGCATGGAGGCTTACACAGCTGCCCACCACACACACTCTGAGCACATGGGGCAGATCACACAGCTACTGCTGACTCAGACATGGACAGATTTCCAAAGTGGAAAACAGCGCCATATGATTTCTCCCATATTCCCCTTTGAACTGAAAGCTTTCCATCACCCACCGCCTCTGACCCATCAGGTTCCAGCTGCACCAAATGCACTTCTGGGCTAAGTAATGGGTTTGGAACAGCTGTAGACTCTTAGACACGGTTTTATGTATGGGAAATTGCTGACTATTCTCACTTGGTCCTGTGTAGTCACACCCAAATTCGCACAGCGCCAGTGGAAGCCCCAGGATCTGACAGTCCTGACATTGCTGTGGCCGCCCTAAAGAACCTAAGGAACTGAGCGAGCAAAGCCAGCATGAGTGCAGGTGTGGACGCCACGTGAGACCTGGGGGAGGCAGAGAGGGGACGCCAAGTGAGGGCGTGGAGCCTGGGGAGCCCGCCTGCGGAGCCAGGCTACTGGGGCTCTAGTCAGGCTGCCTGTGCCTCAGTTTGCTCAATGGCAAAATGGGGAGAATGACTGTACCCACCTCATAAAGTTGTGCTAAGGATTAAATGAGTCTTTATACAGTCAGCGATCAAAACGAGACATTTATAGAAGCCTCCACCGTACGGAAAAGAACTCAACTGTACCTGAAGCTGCAATAAGGCTCTCTGGTCGGACAGGTAGAGAAGAGATCTGGGAACCCTTGAGTGTCCCCGTGCAGATCCTGTGGGCATTTACCCATGCCATCCCTGCATAACCTGTAAACCCCTCTAGAACATTCCACTGGAATGAGATCCCTAAGCACCTTACTTAAGGAGGCCCCACTGTTCTCCCTACATCCCATTTTCGTCAGAGCACCAACTACTCTCCGTCATCATGTAATTTCTTTTTTTGGCAAGGTGCTTTTCTCGCTCACACACTGGAAGGCAAGCTCCAAGAAGACGGAGGCCTCACCTGTCTCCTTCTGGTATGCAGTAAGTCCTCAATAAACATGTGAAAGAAAGGCAGAGAGGGAGGGAGGGAGGGAGGTGGAGGTGAGGAGTGAAGCTAACACTGAGACAGTCCTGTCACGTTCCTCAACTGCAGACCCAGCTGAAGCGAGGACCCCATCCCGATCACAGTGAGAGCACTGCCCCTTTGGGCGCGCCCCATGAACATTTCCTGGCCCGCATCCAGTCAGACTCCCGGCGCCATTTTTCTAAATGACTGAATTATCCAGTAGAAATGGAATTGGCACCAAACCAGTAATTCAACCATTGCAAAGATTATCAAGTCGAGGTAGACGTAGAGCAGGGAAATGGGACAAGGGTCACGCCAGTATAAAATCTACTTAGCCTGTGAACAAAGGCCTCACTTATTCTTTGACTTAACCTTTATGTTGTTCTCCCTTCTTCGAGACCTTAATCAATTAAGTAACATTGTAATCAGGATGGAAGACAGACCTCTGGAGTGTAAATGAAGCGACGTGGGTAAAGAATGCCAAGATCCGGATCAACACAGTCACCTAAATGACCCTAGTCTTAAGGTAAACCTCCAAAGGAAATATTATTCACCTGTATACATTATACCAACCCCAACCCAAAAAGCCCTATAAAACCCCAAACCTAAACCCATAAGCACATCTCCTCTCTGAGGTCACTTGCCCTCCTGAGTTCATACTGTTGTCCCTTTAAATAAAACCTGCTTGATGCCTCTTCCCTGGGGTTGTCTGTACTCCCCCTTTGAATGCACACTCTGCTTTAAATAAAACTTTCTTGCTGCATTAGCCAATTGTCCTTCATCTCTGAATTCTTTTTCAAGAACTCGCCGACCTCCACTACCAGTGGTATCTTTGTCACTTTGCTATTTCATTCATCTTCTAGCCGGAACCACGATCCTTTTCTCTCCCTGTTTTATTTCAGACCAGTAGGGAAGTGGCTTTGGAAACCTCTGAGTGGGGAAGGGCCTGTACTTTCCCATTGCGTGGGGGACTCAGAAGGGATTGCGCCATTTGATCGCGTTAGTTAGCAGCCTGCCTGAACACCTCTTTTCCTTTGCTTTGGAAAGTTCCCAGAACATCAAACTAAACTCTATCCAGTCCCCACTGCTACCCCAAGTCCTGGGGTGGTAGGGACACAGTTCCCATGCCACGAAGATCCAAGTGGACATTGGAAGCCAGGTGACCCTGGCGTTAGGAGTTGGCAAGAAAATTACCCTATGCCAAGCAGTTCAGTGAACTTTCCCTTTCTCCCTCTGTTCTTCCTTGCTCTCCCACAGCTTGCATGGCCTCGCAAATCAAAGAGCCACTCTTCCTAGCACCATGCAACACTGACACTTGCTACTACTTCTGCTTTAATGATTTCCCTTCTTATCTGCATTCATTGGACTTGTTCATGAATTCTTTCCCAATCAGAGTCAAGAGCCCAACCTCCCCAATTTGAGTTGAGGTTTCCCCTAGCACACAGGAAGAGACCTGCCCAGATGGGACTAACTGACAACAAAGAGTTTTATTTAAAATTTTCCTAGTCCATTTTCTGAAGGAAATGTGCATTTTAGCCAGTGACTTTGGCCTGCCTTTCTGTGTGTATCATATTTCTAATCACTGCACTGCTAAGGGGAAATTATTGTCTTTAGAGGGAGAACATAGGGTTGAGAAAACTTCTTGAAGCTGGCTATGAAAATGTATATGATAGCCCACCAAGAATGAATGATTACCTTACTGGAACTTCCTTACGCCCTCAGTCCTCATTTGAACTCTCCCAGGTTACAGGTTTACATGCCATTCACAGTAAGCCCTCCAGATGTGATCACCCAATATTCTAAATTTTGAATGCCCATTGTATGCTCTCCCAGCCCATAAGAATTTTAAGTGCTTTCTGACCTTTGGTGCTACCTCAATCCTCTCCTTAATTAAAAAGAAAGGAAAAGAAAAAAACTAACCTAGCTCTGAGGTAGCCACAATACACAAGGTATTTTTAAAGGGATTAAATGAAAAGTATCAGCTAAGAGAAGCTTTCCCCTTATATATTCTGTAGAAACGAGAAGGTACTGGAAAACAGAGGGAGCCCAAAGGAGAGAAGTCTGCAACTCAGAAAAAGTCATTTTAACCAGATTCCATCCTGTGCAGAGAGGCACTGGTTATCTGTCCACTGATGCACCCAAATCACTGTGAGACACCTTCTGTTTGCCCTAAATCCCAGCACGGGGTATAATTACAGAATTCTAGAATACTGGGGAGAGTAGGAGGAGAATCTGAAAAAAAATACCCAAACCAACCCACTCACCCCAGAAACTTGGAAGCTGTGGACACAAGGCAGGGAGCAGGTATGTGGGGGCCAGCCTTCAAGCACCCACCAGCTCCCGGGCCTCCCTGGGCTCCCTGGATGCCACCGCAGCCCCCCTTGGGCAGCAGTCTTCAGTCTCCTCTCAGGGCACCCTCCTCCCAGACGCCACCCTAACCTGGGGCCCACATGCCCTCCTGTCGCTGGCCACCCCCTCCACTGCCACCGCTATCACATGCCTTCCTTCTATTCCTTCTGCCAGGAGGCAAGCTCAATTTCTTATGACAAGCAAGAGCCATCTTCCTGAGACAGAGGAGGGAGGCTTCCTAGGAATTAGGACAGACCTGGCCCACGGACTTAAGCTGTACTGACGCCCGCCCGACACACATTCTGGTGGTCACTGCTTTCTGCACAGCGTGCACCAGTGGCCAAATACTGTCCAGGGGTCAGGAAGACCAGGGGCACAAACACGTTCCTCAGGAAACACAGTTTCTTCGCTGGATCTTCATTCGGTTATCCTCAAAGGGCTGGTCAGGCTTTTTTGTCACAAGACACGTTTAAGGTCCCTCACAACATATGCCTTCAGCTTTCTAACAAGACACAGTCACATCTCTAAGAAATGCAACTTCCTAGAAAACATTCTACTTGAGTTTTAAAGGTAATACTGGGTTATAGTGTCTACTATCATCAAGTAATCGCACACATATATGCGTCCCAAACATGCATAGACAGCTACCACCACATTCCTGGGCCATGTGGGAATCCCACGTCAGAGTTACAAAGCTGAATCTTTCTGAAGCCTCAGCTGCTCTGTGGGATCCCAGCATACATCCATATCAGGAACCCCCAGGGATACTGTGTGTGGATTCAATGAGGCAGTCAAGTCACCTAATGAGCTGTGACTTAATTATCTAGATTTTTGGCTTTTCTCGCTGTGTTGAAATCACCTGTTGCTGCTGCCTTTAGGTACTGTACCCTGGCCAAAGGTTTGATGTTTGTGCACTTGACACATTTATTCACTCCCAGGCCTCCTGTCTTGCATTCCTCGCTCCCCACCCAAGCACATCCTTGCTCATTTCTGGTTGCACGTTTGCTCATGCAATGTCCCCCTCACTTCTTCCAGGTGGCTCTCTACCTGTTCTTCAAAGTTCACCTCGAAAATTTTCCATAAAGCTTTTTCAAGTTCCTTCCCAGACTGTATTGCTCTTATAAATTCTAAAAAGGCTTTATATCTCAATTGTGGCACAATCACACTTTGAGCTGCATTGCAATGTTACAGATTTGTCTCTAGAGACCATGAGCTTTTTGAGGGCAGAGAACATAAATTACTCACTTCTGAATCCCAAGAAGTCTCTAGCTCATATCTTCATACACAGAAAACAATCATTACATGTCATTGATTAGCTATCAATTGTTCATTGCTCTTCATCTCTGGAAAACTGAAAAATTTGCAGACCATCCCGTAAGCCTTTTGGAAAATGACCAATTATATTTTGGGGGGTTCTAGGGTTGTCAGCTACAGTTAAAGGAAATGCCAATCACTAGAATATCCAGAAAACTGTAAGGCATATTAACATAACTATTATGCTCTTATTCCCTCTACCCATGTTTATTATTCTTAAACAGTCAAACAAGTAAATAAATTCTAACAAACAAATATGGTACAAAGAATCCATAAGCCAAAAATCCTGTGCCATAAATATTAACCCCCAGAAATCTAGATTTCCACTAGGGTTTGGTCTGCACTACTGATTCCTAATCCAAGATAAAACCCTTTAAAGTGCAACAAATGGTTTTAATATGAACCTCTTACTACAGCCAGGCTATCCTTTCTGGTACACTTCCTATTTCCTCTTTTAAATACCATGTCCTAACTATAATAGGATCTTCACTTAGTCATTAAATATATACTCATTGGGCACTCACTTTAAGCAATGTTATAGACACTGACATTACAATAGTAACAAAGAAGAAAAAAGTGATTACCCTTGTAAAGCATATATTCAGAGAAATGCTCATATATACAGAGAAGATGCTCAATAAACATAATAATCAAGTAAATCATGTCATATGTTAGAAGGTCGAAAATTTAAGGATAAAATAATAGGTCATATCTCACACCATAAACAAAAGACTAACTCAAGTGAACCATAGATCTAAATATGAGCTGACACTATAAAACTATTAAAAGAAAACACAGGAGTAAATCTCTGTAATGTTGAATCACTCTACCTCTTAGCTATGACATCAAAAGCATAATTGGTTAAAGAGAAGATAGATAAACTGGACTTCATCAAAATCAACAAATTTTGTGCTTCAACACCAGCAAGAAAGTGAAAAGACAACTTAGACTGGGGGAAAATATTTGCAAATCATACATCTGATAAGGGACATGTATCCAGAATCTACAAAAACTTTTATAATGCAATCATAAAATGATAAATAACCCAATTTAAAAATGGGCAAAGGATTCAAATAGACCATTCTCCAAAGCAGGAATGCAAGCCGGCCAATTAGCACATGAAAAGATGCCAAACATCACTAGTCATTAGGGAAGTGCAAATTAAACCCAAGGTGAAATTCCACCTCCTACCCACTAGGACGGCTATAATGGAAAAGATCGAACAATAGCGAGTGTTGATGAGGATGTGGAGAAATTGGAATCCTCACACATTGCTGGTAGGAATGTAAAATGGTGCAGTCACTTCAGAAAACCATCCGGCACCTCTTCAAAATGTTAAACAGAATTGCCATTTGATGCAGCTCCAGCCCTTGGTATATACCCATGAGAACTGAAGACATATCCACACAAAAAATTGTACAGAAATGTACAAAGCAGCAGTAGTCTTAATAGTCAAAATGTGCAACCAATCCAAATGTTCATTAATTGAATAATGGATAGACAAATATTTGTGGTATACCTATATAATATTGTCTAGCTATAAAAAGGAATCAAGTATATTGATACATGCCATAACATGAATGAACCTCAAAATTTATGTTCTGTGAAAGAAGCCAGTCACAGAAGACCACATGTTATATGACTCTATTTACATAAAATGTCCAGAATGGAGAAATACAGAGACAGAAAGTAGACCTACTAATCATTGAAGTTGCAGCTGAGATGTCTCTTCCATGAAATCTTTCCTGACAGAGGCAGGCAACCCTACAGTGTCCTGTGGCATCATGCCATAATTACTGACAAGAATGTATGTTCTTTGAAAGCAAAAATTTTTTTAATTTGTTTTGTTCTCTGTTGTATCCCGGACACCTAGAACAGCCCTTAGCATATAACTGGGGTTCAATGAATCATGAATATTTATTGCATGATTGAAGAAATTGTTTACTTGCCCGTCCTCCCTCCCCCCATCAATAAGTATTGGTCCTCATGTGAAGAGAATGTTTCATCCCATTCATTTTTGTGCCCCTAGTCCCCACAATGATATAATGCCTGGCATACAGCACATATCCAATAAATGTGTGAATTAATAAATGAATAGGAAATATAGACAAAAATGGTTTTGACTCACTGCCCTCAAAGAGCACAGTATTTCTCACATCTAGATACCCAGTGCATGCTCCGTGCAGATACCTTCAGTAACCAGGAAAGCATCCTTGAGTTTTCTGACACCCTGCCTCTGACAAGGACAGACCTGAGCATCACGAGTAGACCAGAACATTGAGCGGAATCACCCTCTTTACTCTTGAACTGTACTTTTACCCACATGTAGCCCTTTTCAGACATGTTTTTCTGTTTAAATGTCACCCAATATCTCATCAGACCTGACAGAACTACAGATTAATTTTCAGAATACGTATTCAGACCCAATCATATAAATGTAATATTCATGTGTTCCATGCCAAGAAAAGTAATAAATTCAGCCTCCTCTTTTCTATTTTTTTCACTGCTGTTTTCAAATAAGTTTGTGTTTGTAGGTATTTTGGGCACCTTCCATTTACACAGATAAATTTGTCTTCATTTGATCATGTGGGCAACTCTATTTTTTGTGCTTCTCAGTACCCATTTTCCTTTCTTCTAGTAATAGCAACTTGACATTGCTAGAGAAATCATACAACTATTCTCAGCTGATAGGGCAGAGATGAGGCTCAAAAACCATGCCTACACCCTCAGCCACCACTACAGGGTTAGGCGCATGGTCCAATCTTGGCCAATGAGAACCTCTGTCCCTCTGGCCATAGCAATCAGTTCCTGGATGAGCATATGACCCATATCGGTAAAGAGAATCAATGCTAGGACTCCTACTGTGCTTTTTAGGTAAGAGGATGTCCCTTACCATGAAGGTTGCCTTTCCAAGAACTCCAAAAGGCCTTCATATCGAGCACAAAAACAGAAAAATAGAATTGTTTCTCTATGGTTGAAAGAAATCTTTAAAGGTCACCTCAACCCATCATCTATATGGTACTCACAGTCCGTCTACCACATCTCCATGTGGTCATATAGTTTTTCCTCAAAACCTCTTATGATGCAAACTTAAAGTAGCTATTCCAAAGAGATCTGGTTCTAAGAAATGTCTGTATAGCCGAGTGCTAACACCTGCCTGGAGTGTCTTCCCATTGGTCCTAATACAATCCCTTCGAGTTCTACCCAAAAGTCTGACCAGTGTTCCACCTCCAACAGCTCTGCAGCCTCTCATCCATTGTAAATCTGCTCTGCTCTGGACTAAGCATATTCCATCCCTTCCACAACAGGGATTGAGTGGCTTCACCAGTTTTCTCAGAGTGAGCACAGTGGTGAGAGCAGCCTGGCCTTTGCACAGTTTGATAGTGAGAGAGAACACCAAAAGGTAGGTTGAGACTGGAGAGTTCAGAATGTTGGGTAAAGGGCTGTTGTGAAGAGTCAATGAAGATGGTGACAGAGGAGGCCCCTGGACTCCCCTCCTCCTGGGGACACACTGAATGCATGCTTCTACAGGGAGTAATTCCCTCTGAAAAAAATCCAGAAACTAGCTAATGCCTCCTACATATCAAGCAAATGAGAGAATATCCACATAGAAAAAGCTGCTGCCTGAGGGCCAGGCTTCTAATTTATCATGCATCTAAGGCTGGCCAGGCCCACTTACAAGTCCCAAAGGACTGTAGCAAAGAAAGAAGCAGTTATGGATCAGCTATCCCTGCAGGGATCAACACAGAGGGAGCAGTCAAATATGTCTATCTCCCAGTCTTTCCCTGAAGTGGGTAGGAATTCACACTTTAAAAGCTACTGCCTGAGGGTCAGGCTTCAACTTTAGCAAGCAACTGGAGACTGACTACCATCCTTCCCAGAGACCAGGGAAGCCAGCAAATACCTCCTCTGCACTCTCCCTCCAGCCTGTTCCAAATATAAACCTACATTACCAGTATCTTCCTAGAAGGACCTTGTATACACTTCTGCTGTCCCATTTACTGTGCTGACACCCAAGGAACAAGCTCCCAGATTGCCTGGTTCTGATAGCTAACAAGGCTTGTACTCATGAGACCCACAGGACTGTAGCAAAGAAGGAGTTCTTAATGAGAACAGGAGTACCCCACACTCCCACGGCTACACACCTGCGCCCATCACAGAGGGAGCTGGCAGAAATGCCCATCTCCCAGTTTCTCCCTGAAAGGACCTAACTATATACTTTGCAAGCTGCTGCCAGAGGATCCAGCTTTTAATCAGCCTTTAGCGAGGTGCCTTTTGGGACACTGATGCATCCTGACACACCCTCAACTATGGAAGCCACGAAGAACAAAGAAGAGCTTAGGCAACCTCAAAGTTCTGTGAGACAACTAGGAATGAGCTGATTGACGAGGCTCATCACCTACTTGAGACCACGCTACGCTATCAAGGCTGGTGGGGGTGGCTCTTTTATCTAATGTGTAGAAACCAACAGAGAAAGTCAAGAAAAATGAAGAAACAGAGGAATATGTTCCAAAAAATAGGAAATAAATATCCAAAAGCAGATCTTAATGAAATGGAGATAAGTGATTTACCTAATAGTTCAAAATAACAGTCATAAATATACTCGCCAAGGTCAGGAAAGCAATGCATGAACAAAGTGAGAATCAACAAAAGATAGAAAATGTTAAAAAATAGCAAACAATTCACAGAGCTGAAAAATACAACTGAACTAAAAAATTCAATAGGAAGGTTCAACAGCAGATTAGATCAAATGGAAAAAAGGATAAAGGAACTCAAAATCAGGGCAGTGGGATTCATCCAATCACAGCAGCAAAAAGAAAAAAAGAATGAATAAGAGTGAAGATAGTTTAAGGGACCTATGAGACACCATCAAACAAACCAACACATGAATTACAGAAGTCCCAGAAAGAGATGGGGATGGGAGATGGGAAGTTTATTCAAAGAAATAATGACTGCAAACTTTTATAACCTGGGGAAAGAACCAGACATCCAGATCCAGGAAGTCTGGAGATTCCAAAGGAGATGAATTTAAGGATCCACACAAGGGGTCAATAATTAAGCTGTCAAAAGTTAAAGACAAGGAGAGAATCTTAAAATCAGCAAGAGAAAAGCAACTTGTTACATACAATGAAAACCCCATAAGACTAGAAAAATTTTCAGCCAAAACTTTCAAGCCACATAGAGTGACATGATAAAGTCAAAGTACAGAAAGAAAAAACTTCCAACCAAGAATACTCTACCTGGCAAAGTTGTCCTTATAATTGAAGGAAAGATAGTTTTCCAAACAAAAGCTGAAAGAATCTATCACCATGAATTAAAGGAAGCTTTTCAAGCTGAAATTTAAGGATACTAGCTATTAACAGAGAAATATGTTAAAGCATAAACTCATCGGTTAAGGCAAATCTATAGTTAAATTCAGAATGCTCTAATGTTACAATGGTGATGGGTAAATTACTTTTAATTCTAGTGTAAAGGTGAAAATACAAAAGTGTTTAAAAAATTACTACAAAAACCTGAATGTCTAAAATAATTTACTAATGTATACACAATGTCAAAAGATGTAAACTATGACATCAAAAACATATAATGGGAGGGGGTATATAAAAATGTAGAGCTTTTGTATGCATTCAAAGTTGTTATCAGCTTAAAACAGATGGCTATAAATATATTTTATGTAAGCCCATGGTAACCACAAAGGAAAAACATCAAGTAGCTACACAAAAGATGAAGATGAGTCTAGCATTATCCTAATATGAAGCTAGAGAAGGACACTATAAGAAAGGAAAGTTACAGACCAATATCCCTCATGAATACAGATGCAAAATTCTCATCAAATTATTAACAAACCCTATGTTGATGGACAGTGACTGTAATGGGGTTGGTGGGGGGGACCTGATGAAGGGGGTAGTGTAATCACCATAATATTGCTCATTTAATTGTAGATTAATGATATCAAAATAAACTTAAAAAATTATTAACAAACCAAATTCAACAGTTCTTACTTTTGAATTATATATAAATGGGTCACACATCACAACCAAGTGGGATTTATTCCTAGGATATAAGTATGGTTCAAACATACTCAAATCTATGTATGTGATATACCATATTAACAAACAGAAGAATAAAAATCATATTATCATCTCAATAGGCACAGAGAAAGCATCTGACAAAAGTCAACATCCTTTCATGAGAAAACTTCTCAATAAACTGGGTATTGAGGGAATGTATCTCAACATAATAAAGGCCACATATGACAAATCCACAGCTAACATCATACTCAACAGTGAAAAGCTGAAAGCTTTCCTTCAAAAATCAGAAACAAGACAAGGATGTACACTCTCACCACTTTTATCCAGCATAGTAGTGTGAGTCCTAGCCAGGGTAATTAGGCAAGAAATAGAAATAATAGGCATCTAAATCATAAATAAGAAAGTAAAATTATCTCTGCAGATGATGTAATACCACATATAGAAAACCCTAACAACACCAAAAAAATAAAGTTAGAACTAATAAACAAACTCACTAAAGTTGCAGGATACAAAGTCAATATGCAAAAATTCAATTGCATTTGTATATACCAACCGCAAACTATTAGAACCAGAAATTAAGCAAATAATCCCATTTATAATTGCATCAAAAAGAGTAAAATTCCTAAGAATAAATTTAACCAATGAGGTGAAAATCTATTCCCTGCAAACTACAGCACTGGTGAAAGAAACTGAAAAGACACAAATAAATGGAAATATAATCTATGTTCATGGATTGGAAGAATTAATATTCTTAAAATATCCATCCTACCCAAAGCAATATGCAGATTCAAATGCAGTCCCTATCAAAATTTCAATGACATTTTTCACAGAAATAGAAAAAAAATCCTAAACTGTGTATGGAACCACAATAGTCCCCAAATAGCCAAAGCAATCTTAAGAAAGAAGAACAAAGCTGGAGGCATCATATTTTCTGGTTTAAGAGTATATTACAAAACTATAGTCATCAAAACAATATAGCATTAGCATAAAAACAGACACAGAGATCAATGGAAGAGAATAAAAAGCCCAGAAATAAATTGACACATATATGGTCAATTAATTTATGACAAACAATAACTTTCAATGGGGAAAGGTAGTTTTTTCATAAATGGTGCTGGGAAAACAGGACTGCCATATGCCAAAGAATGAGTCTGGACCATCAGACACCACACATAAAAATCAACTCAAAATAGATTAAAGACTTCAGCACAAGACCCAAAACCTTAAAACTCCTAAAAGAAAACACAGCAGGTAAGCTTCTTGGCATTGGTCTCAGTGATTATTTTTTGGATTTGACACCAAAAGTAAAGACAACAAAAGCAAAAGTAAACAAGTGGGATGTCAAACTAAAAAACTCTGTATGCAAAGGAAACCATCAACAAAAGTAAGACAGCACGTGAAATGGGACAGTATGTGTTCAAGTCACATATCTTGTCAGGGACTAGTATTTAAAATATATAAGGAATGAATACAACTCAGTAGCAAAAAAAAAATTACAGATAGGCAAAGAACCTGAATAGACATTTTTATAAAGACCATAATATAGACAGTCAACAGGTACACAAAAAATTGCTCAGCATCACTAATCATCAGGGAAATGTAAATCAAAAGCAAAATGTGACATCACCCACACGTTAGGATGGCTATTATCAAAAAAATATTAAATAACAAATGCTGGTGAGGATGTAATGAAAAGGGAACCCTCATACACTGTTGATGGGAATGTTAACTGGTACAGCCACTATGGAAAACAATGTGGAGGTTCCTTAATTAAAAATAGAACTACCATATTATTCAACAGTCCCACTTCTGGGAATACATCCAAAGGAAACAAAACAATTGTCTTGAATAGATATCTTTACTCCAATGACCTTTACAGCTTTATTCACAATAGCTTAAGTATGGACTTAAGATATATATATCTTAATAAGGAAATATGGTATGTATATACCATATTTCTTTATTCATTCAATCATCACTGGACATTTAGGTTGTTTCCATACTTAAGGGAAACAGTTGGCAAATTTCAGTTATTAGATGAGTAAGTTCTGAGGATCCAATGTATAACGTGGTGAATATAGTGGATAACACGATATTGTATAACTAAACTTTGCTAAAAGAGTAGAACTTAAATGTTCTCACCAAAAAAAAAGTAAATATATGAAGTGATAAATGTGTTAACTTGATGGGGGGAGTCCTTTCACAGTGTATATGTATATCAAATCATCACATTGTACACTTTAAATATCTGAGAGTTTTGTCAATTAAACCTCAATAAAGCTGAAAAACTACAAGAATGTCATGCAAAAGAATTTGGATGTTTTGCCTCTAGGTAAAGGGTGGCATGAAAACCTTTTTATCAATATGGAAATGAAAGATAGATAACATGAGACAGGAAAAGTCAGAATCATACAAGTGAAAAATTTTGGTGACCTACAGACTTTAATTCTAAGGGCGCCAACAAAGACTCACTCTATGATCAAGCATTAGGCAGGCCCCTCTGAGCCCAGTTCTCAACTTGGCTTCAACTTTAGCCGCTGAGCACAGTTTTGGCAAAGAATCCTGCTAACCTTGTATTAAGAAATCCTCCCCCTTGGTATCTGACCACCTCCTCCTGCTCTTGGCTAGAATCCCTCTAATCTTGATGTCTAATCAAGTTCCTCTTAGTGATTTCCCATCCCCTGATGCCTTCACTCTGCTCCTTGGTTATAAATCCCCAGCTGTCTTGGCTGTATTTGGAGTTGAATTTTGTCTCTCTCCCCTATTACAGTAGCCTTAAATAAAGTCTTGCTTACCACTTTTAAAGAATCAAAATAATTTTTTTTACAGTGTTAACTTCTCATTACAACTTTACCTATGATGCAAAAATCTATCCCTTAAGAAGCCATTTCCAGTCATCCTATTTATTAAATTTGCTTCATTTGAGTCACCAGTTTCTTCAATCCTTAAAAAGTCATTGATTCTGCAAACTGATCATGTTTGATAGAATATAATATATAACAAGTGATCCAGAGAGAAAAAATGAATCTCATCAACTTTATCCATTTCCAATAATGTGATTTACCTGTTCTAGGATATTGCAATGTACCCAGTCAGCCTCTGAAAATTAATGATATTATTTCATTCTTTTTACAGTGCTGTCCTAATTACATTACCATTGTACTTATTACTGAAAATGCAATTAAAGAACTTAGGAGTTTGTGTATATAAAGTCAACCTTGAATGACCAATGACTGAAATAGCAAGAAAACCCAGTTAGCTCTACAGTTACTCTACCTAAAAATATTTATTTATTCAATAAATACATCCATCTGAAAACATTAAGTGCTACCCTGTGTTCTAAGCACTAGAGATCCAGCAGTAAACAAGACAGAAAAAATGCCTGCTTTCATAGATTCAAGATGATAGACTAATAAATAATGAGAGTGAGAAAGGGAAATGAGAACCAGATAATGGTGAATACTTGGGAAGCACTGAAGCAGGATATTGATGGCAAATGCCTACACAGTGAGGGAAGCCTTTCCACTTAGAGGGTATTCAAACTGAGCTCTGAGTAACAAGAAGGAGCCTTTCACACGAAAAGAGGGAGATTCTAGGCAGAAAGAACAGCAAGCACAAAGGTTCCAGGAACCAACCCAATATGTCAGGGGAGTAGAGAAGCAGATGAGGAAAATAACAGTCAGAAATAAAATCAAATAAGTAGACAACCATTACCCTCAAACAGCTTGTACTTCATGAATTCTGAGCATGATGGCAAACCAAGGGAGAGTTGCACCCTGAAGTGATCTGATCTCATCTTCATTTAAAGGTCTGGTTCCATGTGAAAAGCGGATTATGGGAGAACAAGAATGAAGCTGAAAAACCAGTTAAGATGTGAATGAATAAAAGTGGCTCAGCCAGGGTGGTGAGGACAGACCAGAGTGAACAGACTGAAGGTATATTTTGAAGGAAAGGAAAGTTTTGCCAGTGGCTTCGATGATGGGAAGGGTGAGAAAAAGGATATTAAAAAAAAGGATATATCTGGATGAATGGTGGTGCCATTTATTGAGATGAGTGAACAGGACCCTTAATACAGCAGCCTTAAATAAAGTCAACCTTACCAGTTTAAAAGAATTAAAATAATTTTTCTTTTAGTGTGTAACTGAAATAGGACCAGATACGGGTGTAAATTGGGAGTTCTGTTCTGAGGAAGATGAATCTGAAGTGTGTGCTGAACACCCAATGGGAGGGGTGAGTAAGGAGTGTGGTGTACGTATGGGGTCCCAGAAAGAGGTCAGGGCTGAAGGCCGAGGCTTGGGGAGTAACACTGAGGTCAACAGTACTGGTGTTTACTTGGTATCCTTCTTCTGAACAGTTCAGTCCTCCACCTAGTATTTCCCTTCCCCTTCAAATATCTCTGAGAAGTAGTAACCTATGTCCCTCAATTCTACAGCTCAATGAGCAACCTCCAGTCCAGCTCTGGCCACTAGGCTCCTCTTTGAAATATCTCCTGTCATAAGGGACACTCTAAACATTTCAAGAAAAACTTCTGAATAAAATTATTTGTTCTCTTTCATTTTTTAAAATAAATGTGCATAGTCACAATGCCATCTCATACTTTTGATAGATTTGAGAAATAAACCCATATAAAAGGGATGCAAGAGCTTCAGGAGCAGACACATTTAAAGGTCTGGCTTTAAAATGCAGCCAGAGCACACTCGAAGCCTTAGAGAAGAGTTTCACCTAAACCTCGACTAGTTGATAGGGGCTCACAGTTCTAAAATGAATGTCCAGCGCCAGCACCCCTCATCCGCTGATCCCTGGAAGGCTGATGGATCACCTCCAGCCTTTCTCAGGCCCTATTTGTCACACACAGGCTTGAAAGGCCTGCAACACCCAGGTCATGCAAGGGTGGCCTGTGTTGTGTAGATACACAGGACAGAGGAATCATAAAATAGAAACTTCTATATAAAGACAGTGAAAATGCATCCCATCACGGGCTTGAGGGGGCAGTGGGTGTCAGGACCCACTGTGGGTGACACCACTGCTGTCACGGACACAGACAGTGGGTGCCCATCCTCAGTCACAGACAAACCGACAAGGCCTTTACCTTATGAAGAGTACTCAAAAAGTTAGGCCTGTGCACAAAACCTCTTAGCACCTTCGAGGACTTGTGGAAGGCATGGCCAGCTAACTGGCACTCCCTTAAAAGGCCCGGTCTCTTCTCAAATGTAACACAAGGAATTATTTTTTTAGTCCAGTCTGGTTATATATTACCCACTATCACTAAAAGGAATATATTAGTTAAAATGGTGTTGAGTGAAATGTGCATTCAGTTTTTACCATAAACCTCACAAAATATCCAAACCTTAGTAAAAGGCTGCACTTCCACAAGTCGGTTAATAGATTTCATCAACAAGAAAAAAAATAACAAAAACCTCATCGTTCTTGCATTGCCTTTTTATAGGGTTACCTCTTAAGCTCAAAAACAAATGCACACTTGCACATACTCCCAGATAATGGTCCCTCTGTACACTCGGGCCAAAATTCCCCAAAAGAGCTTTATGTGCAGTGTAATATAGAAATACCCGGGAGACTCTGTAAGACCACTGACAAGGCTTATAACAAGACCATTGGCACCATTGCCTCTCAGTTCTTAAGTAAATGTCTCCCGTTAAAAAGCAGCCTGTAAAAGACTTTTCTCTGCAATGTGTACTAGATTATAAGAAACAGGAAGGCTGCCAAGTTTTAGGTGTGTTCAAGTACCCTTCACCCTCATTGAAAAGCATTCCTTGGCAACCAAAGACTTCATTTAGACTTTATATGGGAGGGGAGTGTTTACAGTGGAGTGAAGGACCGTCTGGAGTCACATGGCATCCCAGCACCCATCATTAGAGCCCACTGTATGTGCAGAACCGTCCAAGCAAGAAAATAACCAAACAAGTCCCACTGAGCTGCTCTGTGGACTTACCATTAAATCAGGAATACCTCACACCCTGGGAAAGAGTTGAGCCACATCTCACCATAGGAAGCACACACCAGAGCTCCATGGGTTAAAAGGAAATGGAGGGGGAGATGGAGGGCATAGTGATATATGACCAGGAGCTGGGTCAGTAGTCCAGGTATTTCCTGGACCAAGAAGTGATGCTGGGAGTCCAACGGGTAGGAAGAAGAATGAACCCTAAGGACATCCCCCTGGACCCATAGGATTGATAGGATTTCACCATGTCTTACATCTGATAGACTTAGTTGTAGGAGACTGGGACGGGAAAGTGTTTTCAAATCATATACAGAAGCAGACATCTGGTAAATCACCCTTATTTCTTGTAACTAAACTGTCATCTTTCCACCCCAGCAAGTATTTCATGTCTGATTCTTAAGCCCACTTGAGCATCATTTAAAGGAATGTTTCTTCAGAAATTACATGTTTATCTTTTTTTCCCCTTTGAAGATAATGCAACTATGTGATTTCTTGGTTGTTTTTAAGAGTAAATATATCATTAGTTTATGGCATAACTGATCTTGTTATCTTCTATCTTGTTTAGAAAGCTATTACTACGCAGTCTGGAGGCATTTTCTCCCCCAAAAGAGAAGGAAGAGAGTGAGAGTAAAATAACTGAAATCACATTTTCCTGCTCCTACTCAAAATGTGTGAGCAGTTCATTTGAACTAGGAGTTTTGGGAAAAATCTCACAAAGCCACATCAAAAAAATTGGACAAATTTAATTCTAGACCCTAAACTCCTTTAAAAGAGTAGCACATTCTATTAACCTCACCTGTGATTATCCTGATACCCACGGGCTGTTCTACTTCCTTTTCCACTGACCCTGCCCATTTCTCTTATGCCTCCAGGACACTGGCATGACCAACTTCTAACCCTTGCCCTGTTGGCAGAAAAAAATGCCATTGATTATGAGCAAGGAAAGAAAACCTCAAAATACAAGTGCCAAGACTCTGGGTGGTACAATCCAATAATGGTAAGGCTTACAGCTTGACTAGGCTGCTCTTGGGGTATGTTTTGCTTAACACACCCAATGTCAGAAAACCGTAGAACACAGCTTTTAAAATTTAACAATAACATAAAACCTTCCATGCTTCACACCAGGTAAAAAGAGGAGACTTGGAGACAGTGACACCAACAATGAGATGTTTATAGAAACCTAGGTATATGTCCTGGACTAAGGGATGCAAAGAGATAGCAGAGAAAAGGGAAGGAGTGACTTATTTTGAAGAGCAATCAATAGATTTGTATATTGATGAAAAGTACTGAAATGAATGAAATGAAAAGAATGAAAGACTGAAATGAATAACACTATTTCCAGGTTTTGACCAGGGATTCCTGGATAATCCACAGTATGATTGACAAAAACAGGGAAATGGGAAGGAGAGCTCTTATGTGGTATAGCCAGTGTAGCAGAACATGCCCTGGACAAGGAGTTTAAAAACCCTCATATTAGTCATCACAGTGGCCACTGTGTAGCTTTGGACAAGTTGATTAATTAAATTGAATTTCATTTCTCTCATGTGTGAAATGCATGGTTCGGGCTAAATGATATTCGAAGATGAAGTTCATGCGCTGCTACTCCACCTCCTATGACTTTAGTGAATATTCACAATCAATCATGGCCCTGTTTCCAAAGGCTAGACATAGCCTTAGAATTCTTTTCAACCAGCATTCCAGGGGGCCAAGACCAATCTATTGGGGTTTCCATAAAAGATAAAATCTTTGCATCATGATGGATCACTATGTTGCTATCTTCTGATTTTGGAAGAGAATGTGTTCAACTCTGTAGCTTTGACATTTATTGATAAGTGAAAATTCTAGTTCAGAAAGAAAACAAAAATAAAACAGGCCTCCATATATGGCCTCATGAATTAGCTAGGGACACTGAAGAACTCCCTGTCCACAACTAATTCACTGATACAGGTATGACACACTCTTTGAGGTCTTTCTGGCCTAGAAATATGTAGGAGGGGTCTTTGGGGACAACCCCAAAACAAAAAGACAAGAAGTGAGAGCTAAGGCCAGAGCTCATTGTGAGGAAAATTGGAGGTGGGGAGGGGGGGAGGGACCAGAGAGGGTGGGGCTGGAGTAAGTAAGAGTTAGGGATTTGGCAGTTGGGAGATATCACCAGGGACCATAAGCAGAGCCACAGAAACCCAGAAGAGTGTGTCAATATGGGAACTAAGTAGCGTGAACCGACAGTAGGGGCAGGCTGAGTCCTCAGTTATACGCCAAACTTTGGCAGGAATATTAACCAACAGAACAGCACTGAGGAGCAAGCTGAGGTTGAGATACTTACACTAAGACAAAACCTTTAGGAAGGGCTGAAGTAGACCTTGACTGGGGGTGCTTTCACATGATTGAGAGAAGTAGAAATAAACCCTCTTTGGAAGAACAATTCCCTAGTCAGAACTGCATGTCTGCCATATACTCACTGCAAGCATGGCCTCACACACCAGAAGTCTAGGCACTGAGTGAGAGATGCAGCATACTAAAGAGGCTTATATGAAATATGTAAAGAAATAAAGGATGAAATTACAAAGATGAGTATACAAAAAAAACTATTAATAAGGAAAATACTATTTTAACACATTAACCTACAGGAATAAAATGTACCATTTTGGGGTTGAAATCTCAAGTGACTGAGTTAACTATTAGAAAGATTAGACACAGTTGGCAGCAGAATTAGTGAACTGGAAGACATAGCTGAAGAATTTAGAATGGAAATCATGGAAGAGAGTAAAAATGTATGGAGAATGCAATGAGAATATGTAATATCCATCTAAATGGAGTCCCAGAAAGAGAAAATTGGGGAAGTTCTAAAGAGGCAATAAAGAAAGATGGCCACAGATTTTCTAGAAATTATGTTACCATGAATCCATAGACCAAGGAGTCACTACATATGCCAAGAAACATTGATAAAAACAGATCATGCATAGTATAACAAGAGAAAACCAAAATCAAAAAGAACATCATGAAAGTATAAATAGAGAAGGGCTATATCAATTCAAAGGAACGACAGTTAAAATAAAGACAGAGTTCTCAATAATGAAAACCAGAAGATAAGTGGAATTACAACTAAAAAGCATTTAAGAGAAAATAATAGCCAATGTAGAATTATATACACAGCAAAAATGTGGGGAAAAAACTGGAAAAACAGAATGAACCCAAAGGAATTAAAAGAAAGGAGAAGAGAGCAAAAAAAAAAAAAAGAAAAAAAGTTATGATGGATAGAATCAACAAATCTACAGGTTGGTTCTTTTCTTAAAAAAAGCCTTCAAAGTAGGAAGATCACTTCAATTAAGGAAAAAAATAGGCACAATACATAATATTATAAATGCAGTAACATAGTTTGATCAAAGATTTAAAGGGTAATAAAGATGATTCTATCAACATCTTATACCAACAGGATTTGAAAATGTAAACAAAGTGGAAGAATTTATGGAAAAATACAAGGTAGTGTGGCAGTTTTAAAACATGCCTTCAAATCCTTTGAAACTCTTCCACTAAGGGTTAAATACCATGTCTCCTTTGCTGAATCTCAGCTGATTTTAATGACTTGTGTGTAACCATATAGTTCAAGGGAATTGGCGCTGCACAACTTCTAAAAGTATATCATAAAAGGTAGTGAAGCCTTCACTTTGTTCATGGGGACACTTTCATTCAGAGCCCTGAGCCACCATTTTAAGATGCCTCACTACCCTGTGGGCACCATGCTGTATGGAAGCCAAGCTGAAGTCTGGCTGACAACTGGCATCAATCACCAAGTAAGTGAAGAAAGATGCCTCCAGATGACACCAGCCTCTGTCCACTGAGCCATGCACAGATGTGAATCTCCTCAGATAAAGCCCCAGACATTCTTGCTGTGACATGCCAGAATTCTGATCTACAGAATCAGGGAATAAAATAAAAATAACTATTATAAGCTACCAACTTGGGGTGTGGTGGGTGTTATGCAGGAACTTACCAAAACTGACTCAAGAAGAAACAGAAATTCCAGATAGTCTTATGACTATCAATGAAATTCTTTATAGACTGTGCTTTTGGTGTTGTATTTAAAAGGTTATTGTCAAACCCAAGGTTGCCTACATTTTCTCCTATGCTGTCTACTAAAGTTTTAGTTTTTTCATCTTAGTTTGAAGTCTATGATCATTTTTTAAATAATTTATTTTGGTATCATTAATCTACAATTACATGTGCAATATTACGGTTATTAAACTACCCCCTTCATCAGGTCCCCCCCCCACCAACCCCATTACAGTCACTGTTCATCAGCGTAGTGAGATGCTATAGAGTCACTACTTGTCTTCTCTGAGTTGTACAGCCCTCCCTGTGCCTCCCCAACATTACATCTGCTAATCATAATGCCCCCTTTTCCCCCTTGTCCCTCCCTTCCCACTATCCTCAGTTCCTTTCTCTTTGGTAACTATTAGTCCGTTCTTGGGTTCTGTGAGTTTGCTGCTGTTTTGTCCTTTCAGTTTTCTTCTTTGTTCTTATACTCCACATATGAGTGAAATCATTTGATACTTGTCTTTTCCCACTTGGCTTATTTCACTGAGCATAATACCCTCTAGCTCCATCCATGTTGTTGCAAATGGTAGGATTTGTTTTCCTCTTATGGCTGAATAATATTCCATTGTGTATATGTACCACATCTTCTTCATCCATTCATCTACTGATGGACACTTAGGTTGCTTCCATATCTTGGCTATTGTAAAAAGTGCTGCGATAAACATAGGGGTGCATATGTCTTTTTGAATCTGAGCAGTTGTATTCTTTGGGTAAATTCCAAGGAGTGGGATTCCCGGGTCAAATGGTATTTCTATTTTCAGTTTTTTGAGGAACTTCCATATTGCTTTTCATAATGGTTGAACTAGTTTACATTCCCACCAGCAGTGTAGGAGGGTTCCCCTTTCTCAACATCCTTGCCAGCATTTGTTCTTCTTAGTCTTTTTGATGCTGGCCATCCTTACTGGTGTGAGGTGATATCTCATTGTGGTTTTAATTTGCATTTCCCTGATGATTAGTGGTGTGGAGCATCTTTTCATGTGTCTGTTGGCCATCTGAATCTCTTCTTTGGAGAACTGTCTCTTCATATCCTCTGCCCATTTTTTAAGCGGGTTATTTGCTTTTTGGGTGTTGAGGCATGTAAGTTCTTTATATATTTTGGATGTTTAACCCCTTGTCGGATATGTCATTTACAAATATATTCTCCCATACTGTAGGAATGCCTTTTTGTTCTATTGATGGTGTCCTTTGCCGTACAGAAACTTTTTAGTTTGACGTAGTCCCATGAGTTCACTTTTACTTTTGTTTCCCTTGCTCAAGGAGATGCGTTCAGGAAGAAGTTGCTCATGCTTATATTCAGGACGTTTTTGCCTATGTTCTCTTCTAAGAGTTTTATGGTTTCATGGCTTACATTCAGGTCTTTGATCCATTTTCAGTTTACTTTTGTGTATGGGGTTAAACAATAATCCAGTTTCATTCTCTTACATGCAGCTGTCCAGTTTTGCCAACACCACCTGTTGAAGAGGCTGTCATTTCCCCATTGTATGACCATGGCTCCTTTATCATATATTAATTGACCATATATGGTTGGGTTTATATCAGGGCTCTCCAGTCTGTTCCATTAGTCTATTGATCTGTTCTTGTGCCAGTACCAAACTGTCTTGATTACTGTGGCTTTATAGTAGAGCTTGAAGTCGGGGAGCATAATCTCCCCAGCTTTATCTTTTGCAGGATTGCTTTGGCTTTTCAGGGTCTTTTGTAGTTCC
Source organism: Smutsia gigantea (assembly GCA_032199065.1). Classification (NCBI taxonomy): domain Eukaryota; kingdom Metazoa; phylum Chordata; class Mammalia; order Pholidota; family Manidae; genus Smutsia; species Smutsia gigantea. The sequence continues at coordinate 358,222 of JAVSCE010000377.1, read as the reverse complement.
ATATGAATTTTAGAATGATTTTCTCTAGTTCGTGGAAGAATGCTGTTAGTATTTTGATAGGAATTGCATTGAATCTGTAGATTGCTTCAGGCAGGATGGCCATTTTGACAATATTATTTCATCCTATCCATGAGCACGGGATGTGTTTCCATTTATTGGTATCTTCTTTAATTTCTCTCATGACTGTCTTGTAGTTTTCAGAGTATAGGTCTTTCACATCCTTGGTTACGTTTATTCCTGGTATTTTATTCTTTTTAAGGCAACTGTGAATGGAATTGTTTTCCTGATTTCTCTATCTGCTTGTTCATTGTTAGTGTATAGGAATGCCACAGATTTCTGCGTATTAATTTTGTATCCTGCAACTTTGCTGAATTCAGATATTAGATCTAATAGTTTTGTAGTGGATTCCTTAGGGTTTTTTTATGTACAATATCATGTCATCTGCAAATAGGGACAGTTTGAGTTCTGCCTTGCCAATCTGGATGCCTTTTATTTCTTTGTGTTGTCTGATTGCCATAGCTAGGACCTCCAGTACTATGTTGAATGGAAGTGGGGAGAGTGGGCATCCTTGTCTTTATCCTGATCTTAAAGGAAAAGCTTTCAGCCTCTAGCATTAAGGGTAATGTTGGCTGTGGGTTTGTCATATATGGCCTTTATTATGTTGAGGTGCTTCTCCTCTATACCCATTTTGTTGAGAGTTTTTATCATGAATGGATGTTGAATTTTGTCAAATGCTTTTTCAGCATCTATGGAGATGATCATGTGGTTTTTGTCCTTCTTTTTGTTGATGTAGTGGATGATGTTGATGGATTTTTGAATGTTGTATCCTTGCATCCCTGGGATGAATCCCACTTGATCATGATGGATGATCTTCCTGATGTATTTTTGAAATCGGTTTGCTAATATTTTGTTGAGTATTTTTGAATCTATGTTCTTCAGGGATATTGGTCGGTAATTTTCTTTTTTTGTGGTGTCTTTGCCTGGTTTTGGTATTAGAGTGATGTAGGCCTCATAGAATGAGTTTGGAAGTACTCCCTCTTCTTCTACTCTTTGGAAAACTTTAAGGAGGATGGGTATTAGGTCTTCACTAAATGTTTGATAAAATTCAGTGGTGAAGCCGTCTTGTCCAGGCATTTTGTTCTTAGGTACGTTTTTGATTACTGGTTCAATTTTGTTGCTGGTAATTGGCCTGTTCATATTTTCTGTTTCTTTCTGGGTCAGCCTTGGAAAGTTGTATTTTCTAGAAAGTTGTCCATTTCTTCTAGGTTATCCAGTTTGTGAGCATATAATATTTCATAGTATTCTCCTATAATTCTTTGTATTTCAGTGGTGTCTGTAGTGATTTTTCCTTTCTCATTTCTGATTCTGTTTATGAGTAGACTCTTTTTTTTCTTGATAAGTCTGGCTAGGGGTTTATCTATTTTGTTTATTTTCTAAAAAACCAGCTCTTGCTTTCATTGATTCTTTCTATTGATTTATTATTCTCCATTTTATTTATTTCTGCTCTAATCTTTATTATGTCCCTACTTCTACTGACTTTGGGCCTCATTTGTTCTTCCTTTTGTAGTTTAGTTAATTGTGAGTTTAGGCTGTTCATATGGCATTGTTCTTTCCTGAGGGAGGCCTGTATTGTAATATACTTTCCCCTTACCACAGCCTTCACTGCATCCCCCAGATTTTGCATTGTTGAATTATTGTTGTCATTTGTCTCCATATATTGCCTGATCTCTGTTTTTATTTGGTCATTGATCCATTAGTTATTTTGTAGCATGTTGTGAAGCATCCATGTGTTTGTGGGATTTTTCATTTTCTTTGCATAATTTATTTCTAGTTTCATACATTTGTGGTCTGAGAAACTGGTTGGTACAATTTCAATCATTTTGAATTTACCGAGGCTCTTTTTGTGGCCTAGTATATGATCTATTCTTGAAATGTTCCATGTGCACTTGAGAAGAATGTGTATCCTGCTGCTTTTGGGTGCAGAGTTCTGTAGATGCCTGTTAGGCCCATCTGTTCTAATGTGTTGTTCAGTGGCTCTGTCTCCTTACTTATTTTCTGTCTGGCTAATCCGTCCTTTGGAGTGAGTGGAGTGTTGAAGTCTCCTAGAATGAATGTATTGCATTCTATTTCCCCTTTTAATTCTGTTAGTATTTCTTTCACATATGTAGGTGCTCCTGTGTTGGGTACATAGCTTTGAAAATGGTTATATGTCTTTGTTGGACTGAACCTTTCTTTCATCATTATGTAATATCCTTCCTTGTCTCTTCTGACTTTCTTTGTTTTGAAGTCTATTTTGTCTGATACAAGTACTGCAACTCCTGCTTTTTTCTCCCTATTAGTTGCATGAAATATCTTTTTTCATCCCTTCACTTTTAGTCTGTGTATGTCTTTGGGTTTAAAGTGAGTCTCTTGTAGGCAGCATATAGATTGGGCTTGCTTTTCTATCCATTCAGTGACTCTATGCCTTTTGATTGATGCATTCAGTCCATTTACATTTAGGGTGATTATCGATAGGTATGTACTTATTGCCATTGCAGGCTTTAGATTCATGGTTACTAAAGGTTCAAGGTTAACTTCCTTATTATCTAAGAGTCCAATTTAACTCACTTAATATGCTATTACAAACATAATCTAAAGGTTCTTTTTTTTTTCTCCTCCTTTTTCTTCCTCCTCCACTCTTTATATATTAGGTATCATATTCTGTACTCTTTGTCTATCCCTTGATTGACTTTGGGGATAATTAATTTAATTTTGCATTTGCTTAGTAATTAGCTGTTCTATTTTCTTTTTTTTTTTAGTTTATTTTGATATCATTAATCTACAATTAAATGAGTAATATTATGGTGATTACACTACCCCCTTCATCAGGTTCCCCCCCCCACCCCCAACCCCATTGCAGTCACTGTCCATCAGCGTAGTGAGATGCCATAGAGTCACTACTTGTCCTCTCTGGGTTGTACAGCCCTCCCCGTGCCCCCCCAACATTACATCTGCTAATCGTAATGTCCCTTCTTCCCCCTTACCCCTCCCTTCCCACCCATCCTCCCCAGTCCCTTTCCCTTTGGTAACTATTAGTCCGTTCTTGGGTTCTGTGAGTCTGCTGCTGCTTTGTTCCTTCAGTTTTTTTCCTTTGTTCTTATACTTCTATTTTCTTTACTGTGGTTTTATTACCTCTGGTTATAGCTATTAAACCTTAGGAACACTTCCGTCTATAGCAGTCCCTCCAAAATACACTGTAGAGGTGGCTTCTGGGATGTAAATTCTCTCAGCTTTTGCTTATCTGGAAATTGTTTAATCCCTCCTTCAAATTTAAATGATAATCTTGCTGGATAAAGTAATCTTGGTTCAAGGCCCTTCTGCTTCATTGCATTAAATACATCATGCCACTCCTTTCTGGCCTGTAAGGTTTCTGTTGAGAAGTCTGATGATAGCCTGATGGGCTTTCCTTTGTATGTGATCTTATTTCTCTCTCTGGCTCCATTTAATAGTCTGTCCTTATCCTTGATCTTTGGCATTTTAATTATTATATGTCTTGGTCTTGTCTTCCTTGGGTCCCTTGTGTTGGGAGATCTTTGCACCTTCATGGCCTGAGAAACTATCTCCTTCCCCAGATTGGGGGAGTTTTCAGCAATTACCTCCTCAAAGACACTTTCTATCCCCTTTTCTCTTTCTTATTCTTCTGGTACCCCTATAATGTGAATATTTTTGTTTGGATTGGTCACACAGTTCTCTCAATATTCTTTCATTCTTAGAGATCCTTTTTTCTCTCTGTGCCTCAACTTCTTTATATTCCTCTTCTCTAATTTCTATTTCATTTATTGTCTCCTCCACCATATCTAATCTGCTTTTAATACCCTCCACTGTGCTCTTCAATGATTGGATCTCTGACCGGAATTCATTCCTGAGTTCTTGAATATCTTTCCATATCTCCACGAGCATGTTAATGATTTTTATTTTGCACTCCCTTTCAGGAAGATTTATGAGGTCGATGTCATTTATATCTTTCTCAGGAGTTGTATTAACAATTTTACTCTGAGCCAGGTTCCTTTGGCATTTCATATTTGTATAGGGCACCCTCTAGTGCCCAGAAGCTCTACTCTCTGGAGCTGCTCAGCCCCTGAAGTGATGTCGGGGGTCACAGGGGAGTGGTATTGGTGCCTGGGGGGAAGAAAGAGCTGTTTACTGCTTCCTAGTTGCTCTGACTGTCTCCACTGCCTGAACCAGTGGGCCGAGCACACAGGTATAAGCCTCTATGCTGCGCATTTTTAGTTGCTGTAGACAGATCTTCCCTCTGGCTGGCCTAACACCAGGGTAGGGTTTTCCAGTTTGCGAACCAGGTTGGGCTGGCCGGGAGAAAGGCACAGTAGGCTGCGTATCACAGAGGGGTTCCTTGGAGCTGTGTAGCCAGCCAGGGAGCTGGAGCACCTGAAGAATGTGAAAGCTCCCAACTGCTGGGCAGAGTGCACCCAGACAATTTTGTCTACCTGTCCTTTCTCCTGAGCAGTAAGCTCTGTGAAATCCTTGCCCCTTTAGCAGCCCTCTTGCTAAGGGCTTCCTTGTAAGGAAGTCTCTCAGACTGCCCACCTTTCTTTTGTCCAAGAACAGCCAGATATGGATCCCTGCTTTCCACAAGTGGCTGGAATCTCAGTCTCTCCAGGAATTCTGCCTGTCTTAGCTTTCCAATCCCCTAATCAAGAGAGTACCATGCAAGCACCATGAAATGTAGGTTTTTGCTCCAAGAACAGATCTCCAGAGTTAGGTATTCAGAAGTCCCAGGCCTCCACTCCCTCCTCACTCCATTTCTCTTCCTCCCACCAGTGAGCTGTGGTGGGGCAACAGCTTGGGTCCTGCCAGGCAACAGCTTTGGTACATTACCCTGTTCTGTGAGGTCTGCTCTTTTCTCCAGGTGAATGCAGCCTGTTACAGTCCTATTTCCTGTAGTTAATATGTTATATCTTTCTCTGTCCCTTTGCTTTTAATCTATCAGTCTCATCATATTCAAAATGGACTTCTTGTAAACAGCATATAATTAGATTTTGGTTTTTTAATCCATTCTGGTAGTCTCTTTTAATTGGTATATTTAGACATTCACATACAAAGTGATTATTGGTATAAGTTTAAAATCTACCATACTTCAACTATTTTCTATTTATTGTCCTTTTTTTTTCTTTTGCCCTCTACTCAACTGTTAGACTCTCTAATTTTAATTCAGTATTTTATATGACTCCACTTTCTCTACTCTCATAGCTTATCAAGTACACTTCTTTTTTTAAGCCTTTTTAGTGGTTGCCTGGAATTTACAATACACATTGACAATTAACCTAAGTCCACTATCAAATAACACTGCACCACTTCATCGGTTAGTGCAAGTGCCTCATAACAAAGTATTCCCATTCCTTTTACATTGTTGCCACTCATTTCACTTAACCTTAATATATAACCACCCGGTAAATCCTGTGTATAAACTGGTATCTGTCAGAGCAACTAAGAATAAGAAAAATAAAATATTTTATTTTATTTTCATTTATTCATTTTTAACACTCCTTTTTTAAAGGTAGATCTGAATTTCTGGCCTATATTCATTTTCCTCTTTCTGAAAAATTTCTTTTAATAATTCTTGCAAGTCAGGCTTACTAGAAATAAATTATCTAATTTTTTATTTTCTGAGAAAGCATTTATTTCTCATTCACTTCTGAGGGATAATTTCACTGGATTCATAATTCTAGGTGAATGGGATAGAGGGGAGTAAGGAGGTTTGCTCGATATTTTAAATATTTCATTCCACTCTCTTCTTGCTTTCAGGGTTTCCGGAGAGAAGTCTAATGTAATTCAGGTAAGGTAACTTTTTCTCCTAGCTTCTTTCAAGGTTTTCTCCTTGCCTTTGATTTTCTGTAGTTTGATTATAACATGTTTAGGTGCAGATTTTTTTTTATTATTTATCTGCTTGGTGTTCTCTGAGCTTCCTGAATCTATGGTTTGGAAAATTCTCAGCTATTACTGCTTCAATAGTTCTTCTGTTCCATTCTCTCTACTCCTTCTGGTATTTCAGAGGAGTATTCCATTATGTTTATGTTACAACTTGTTTAATTTTCCTATAGTTCTTGCATATTTGGGGGGACATTAATTCTTTTTTTCTCTTTGCTTGGGAAGTTTATTTTGATATGTAGTCAAGCTCACTGATTCTTTCCTTGATCATGTCCTGTCTACTGATGAGTCATTTTTGTTACGGTGTTTTTGATTTCTAGCATTCCTTTTTTATTCTTAGAGTTCCTATCTCTCTGCTTATATTACTCATCTGTTCTTACATGTTGTCTATTTTCCCATTAGCATCCCTAGCATATGAATCATAGTTATTTTAAATCCTGGTCTGATAATTCCCAAATCTCTCCTATATCTGAATGTTATTCTGGAGATTCTTTGTCTCATTAGACTGTTTTATTGTGTTTTATCAAGCCTTGTAATTATTTGTTGAAAGCCAGAAAGGAGGTATCATGTCAAAGGAACTGAGGTAAATAAGACTTTAAAGTGAATTTCTATGTATATCTGGCTAGGAATTAGGTTGTGTTTAACTGTTGCTATAGCTATGTGTCAGAGGCATGATTTCCCTCAAGTGTCCTTGATTTTGTTTCCCTTATTATCTTTGGGTTTCCCTAGAGACTCCTTTTAAGTAGAGTCTGAGGCTTACTGTTTTTTTCAGCTTTACTTCCTTAGGGGCAGGGAAATAAGAATTTTATAATCCTATAATTAAGTCTCAGTCTTTTAGTAAGCTTGTAGCCCTGGCCTATAACCTTCACAAGTGCTTCCAAGCTTCATTTTCTCCTTAAATGAGAAGGAAGGCTAGAGGGGTATAAGCCTCCTCTGTACCACAGGCTAGAGGAGGCTGGGGTTGGAAGTTTCTTTTCCTCCAAATCAGTTAGGCTCTATAAAATATTTTCCCTTGATGGAAAACCTTTCTTAAGGAGAAGAAAAATCCCTGAGCATATTTCAAAATGATTACTCTTCCCATCCCCTTGCCAGAAGTACAGGGTTTTTTTTAAATCTTCATCCTGAAAACCTGGTAGGGCTTGTAGAGGTAAAACTCAAAACAGTGCAGGGCCCTCTCATGATTGGGCCCCAGCGTTTTTAACTCTCCTGCTAGACCACCTGGGCCCTCCAGCAATTAATCAACTGCAACTCCCATGGTGGGGTTCTGTTGTTGGACTTCTGCCCCCAGCAAATAGTGGTTTTGGCATATGCACCGCTCAAATCAAAAAAGTAAACAGAAATCCTAAAGAAAAAATTAATAAATTTGACTGTAGTCAAATTTCAACTTTTGTTAAACAAGTTACTTCAAATGAAATGAACAAGCAGGAGAAGAGAATCAGAGCACACATGCAGGAGATGAACTGCCCACGTAATAGGACATGGCAGAGACCACAGTTAGTGTTCACTCTTTATTCCCAGTATCTGCATATTTTCTCAGACTCAAAGTTTGGTTGTGACTATGTGACAAGTTCTAGTCAAATTGATGTACTGTGACTAGAAGTGACATGAGTCAATTCCAAATCACAGCAGTGAGGAACCAGTCTTCCATCTCCCCTTACCCCAGCCATGGCAACCTTACAGGTCACCAGAGCCAGGTGGAGGATAAAGCTTCATCTGAACAAACAAGGAAAGGTAAAGACTAGAATGAGTCCTATAGTGGATTAGAATTAGCTGTATTAATGTAAATGTGTGGAGTTTTTAATATATATAAAATAGAGAGAGATAAATATAAATGTGCATGCATATATTTTTTTCTAGCTCTGCCATTGAGAGGATTAGGAGCAGTAACACTCCAGTTGCATTGGGCACCCCCAGCACCCAGATCTTGGTTTATAAGTACCTTCTCCAATAAAGGAACTAGGTAAGACTGGTTGATTCCAGTCTGGGGTGGTAAAATAAAAGATTCACCGGAGCCATCTTGTGATGAAAGCAAGTAAAGATGTGTAAAAACAATGATGCAATAATGAATAAGACCAGAAATAGGAAAAGAAAGAAAGTCAAAAGTTTTCAGGAGTCAACCTGAAAGGGCTACAAATGACAAAAGTTAGAACTTGAAGCAACAAAATAAATAACAATACTACTAGATTATAAGCCAAAGAATTAAATAAATTTCTATGAGTCCATACTGACACAAACAACTGAATAAATAAACAGAGGGGAAGGGGCAACAGTTCTTTACAAAAAAATATTTCAATGGATAAACACAGAAGTGAGAAAAACAAAACCACCATCAAAACAATAATTACATAGGCAAAATCCATCTATGAGTGCTAAAATTTGTAAGAAAAAATTTAAACGGAAAACTGATATTTACATCATCTCAAACTATTTCTCTCCAAATATTTAGTAATTACAAAGGGGGAAATGGTAACTTTATGGTAAAGATTTCTAGTGGATGTTTCCTTAGCCGAGTAATTAATGCTGCCTTTAGTACGTATCAACATCATTCTCCCCCAATATGATGCACTGAAAAGGTCACATACACCTCTGTTGTAGGCTTTGCAATAACAAATAACCTCAACCTAACCCAGAGAAAAACAGATCGAGAGATAAGTCTGCAAAATAAGTGACACGTACTGTTCAAGAGCATGAGAAACACAGCAAGGCTGAGGCGTTATGACAGAAAGGAAAAAGAGGCATGAAGACTAATGCTCGGTGGCTCTGGGGGAGGGAGCTCATCACCGGAGAACTCAGTGAAGCCAAATGAACTCTTTAGTTAATAGTATTGTACCAAGGGCAATTTCTTGATCATTGTTCTGATTACATAAACATAAGATAGGTCATGTGAAGAGTATACGAAAACGTTCTGTGTTCTTTTTTTGACACTTCTGCAAATCTAAAATGATTGCAAAATATATATATATAGTTTATACATATATACATGCAGTGGGGGGGTGGAAGGATTTTTACAAACTTGCTTATAAATACATATAATACTTCTAGAAAATTATACAAGAAACAGAAGCACAGCTAGGAACGGACACCAGATGTGTGAGAGACAGGGTCGGAGGGCATGTTTGCACTATGTGCCTTTGTGACTTCTGCGTCTTGAACTATGTTCGAAAATGAGTAAAATTTGAATTCTAAAAAGCAATAAAAAAATTCAAATGATGGCAGGATAAAAAGGAATCCCTAGTCCCATCGCTGCTCAAGTAGATTTCACGGCAGAACACATTTTTCTGGGAAATTAATGGTCTTAATGAAGCCAAATGATGAATGGAGGTTACCCAGGTGGAGTATGAACATGAAATTCTCTCTTTTTTTCAACTCACATAAATATCTTCCAACAATTTTACAATAATGACATGTCTCTAATAGTTTTACTATTAGATATGCAATCCAAGATGAAGAACTTAGGATAGGAAACCAGTCTATGGCAGCACTGCTCATTCTACAGCTTCTTCCCAATGCCCAGACATATATTTCTCTGTTCCCCCCTTAATCTTGGACTCCAGCTCTCCTCTGCTTTATACCCTGGATAGGAGCCCCCCTTTGCATCACTAGATGAGTTTCTTCAGGGCAGCTGATTACGCCTGTTTTTCTAACAAGGGGAATGAGAAAAAGTGTTCACCTTATTCTGTAAGCCCACAGAAAAGAAAGGCTAGTCTGGTTCAGAGGTGAGAAATAGCTGAAATAATATTTTTTTAAATTGAAGTATCATTGATATATAATCTTTTGAGGCTTCAGGTATAGAGCACAGTGGTTTAACAATTACCCACATGTCTTGCCAATGGGTTTCAGCCCCAGGCAAGTTCACTATGGATTCAATGAGACAGAAGAAATGACAATGGAACATTCTTGGGGTAAAAGGGTTTATACCCAACTTTATTTTCACTGTGGCAGGTCAATCACTAGAATCCTGTCCACTCAGAGCAAGTTTGCATGCAGCAAGCCGGTCTCTGCCTCTGGGCCTCTCTGCCCACGCAGCCATCTCAGTCTCTGTCCTTGGTGTTGCCACCACTCCAGTCTCTGCTCTGCTCTCCTGCAGCCTTGCAGCTGTGCCACCGTGTCACCCAGAGCACTGGGTGGAGCTCTTCACATAGGGTCAATAACGAGGTGTTGCGCACATGTCTGTAGGGAGCTAGCCAGCCAGGGCCAGGTGAGAATCCTGGCCACAGGAACCTTCACTTTATCCACACCGTATTATTAAATCCTCACTCCAACTAGTGCAGTTACTATTTGTCAACATAGGAAGATATTACAGAATCTTTGACAATATTCTCCATTCTGTACTAGCGTTCCCGTGACCAACTTATATTGTGATTGTGAATTCTTGTGCCCCGTTATCCCTCACACCCTCCCCACCCACACACTGCAACCCCTCCCTCACGGTAACCACTAGTCACTTCTCAGCATCTATGAGTTTACTACTGTTTTGCTTTGTATTTATATTCCACAAATAAGTGAAACCATATGGTATTTGTCTTTCTCCACCTGGCTTATTTCTCTGAGCACAATACCATCTAGATCCATCCATGTCCTTGCAAATGGCAGGACTTCTTATTTTATGGCTGAATACTCCATTTTTTATATGTACCACTTCTTCTTTATCCATTCATGTATAAATGTAGACTTAGGTTGCTTCCATATTTGGCTTTTGTAAGTAATACAGTAGTGATCAACATAGGGGTGCATATATCTTTTTGATTCAGGGATTTTGTTTTTTTCAGGTAAATTCCCAGAAGTGGGATTATTTTTAGTTTGGTTTTTAGAGGAACCTCCAAACTGCTTTCCACAGTGGCTGCACCGATTTACATTGCCATCAACAGTGTAGGAGGGTTCCCTTTCCTCCAAACCCTCAGCAACACTTGTTTTTCTTGTCTTGGGGATAGTGGCCTTTCTAACTGGTGTGAGGTGATCTCTCATTGTGGTTTTGATTTGCATTTCCTTGATTATTAGCAATGTGAAGCATCTTTTCATGTGCCTGTTGCCCATCAGTATTTCTTCTTTGGAGAAACGTCTGTTCAGGTCCTCTGCCCTTTTTTTTTATACTTTCTTTTGGTATCATTAATCTACAATTACATGTGCAATATTATGGTAATTAAACTACCCCCTTCATCAGGTCCCCCCCAACCAACCCCATTACAGTCACTGTCCAACAGCGTGCTGAGATGCTATAGAATCACTACTTGTCTTCTCTGAGTTGTACTGCCCTCCCTGTGACCCCCCCAACATTACATCGGCTAATCGTAATGCCCCTTTTTCCCTCTTATCTCTCCCTTCCCACCCATCTTCCCCAGTCCCTTTCCCTTCGGTAACTATTAGTCCTTTCTTGGGTTCTGTGAGTCTGCTGCTGTTTTGTTCCATCAGTTTGTTTCTTTGTTCTTATACTCCACATATGAGTGAAATCATTTGATACTTGTCTTTTTCAGCTTGGCTTATTTCACTGAGCATAATACCCTCTAGCTCCATCCATGTTGTTGCAAATAGTAGGATTTGTTTTCTTCTTATGGCTGAATAATATTCCATTGTGTATATGTACCACCTCTTCTTTATCCATTCATCTACTGATGGACACTTAGGTTGCTTCCATATCTTGGCTATTGTAAATAGTGCTGAAATAAACATAGGGGTGCATATGTCTTTTTGAATCTGAGATCTTGTTTTCTTTGGGAAAATTCCTAGGATTGGAATTCCCGGGTCAAACGGTATTTCTATTTTGAGTTTTTTGAGGAACCTCCATACTGCTTTCCACAATGGTTGAACTAATTTACATTCCCACCAGCAGTGTAGGAGGGTTCCCCTTTCTCCACATCCTCACCAGCATTTGTTGTTGTTTGTCTTTTGAATGTTGGCCATCCTTACGGGTGTGAGGTGATATCTCATTGTGCTTTTAATTTGCATTTCCCGGATGATTAGCGATGTGGGGCATCTTTTCATGTGGGTATTGGCCATCTGAATTTCCGCTTTGGAGAAGTTTCTGTTCAGATCCTCCACCCTTTTTTTAATAGGGTTATTTGCTTTATGTTTGTTGAGGCGCATGAACTCTTTATATATTTTGGATGTCAACACCTTATCAGATATGTCATTTATGAATATATTCTCCCATACTGTAGGATGCCTTTTTGTTCTACTGATGGTGTCCTTTGCTGTACAGAAGCGTTTTAGCTTGACATAGTCCCACTTGTTCATTTTTGCTTTTGACTCCCTTGCCCGGGAAGATATGCTCATGAAGAAGTTGCTCATGCTTATGTCCAAGAGATTTTTGCCTATGTTTTTTTCTAAGAGTTTTATGATTTCATGACTTACATTCAGGTCTTTGATCCACCTTGAGTTCACCTTTGTGTATGGGGTTAGACAGTAGTCCAGTTTTATTCTCTTACATGTAGCTGTCCAGTTTTTCCAACACCAGCTGCTGAAGAGGCTGTCATCTCCCCATTGTATATCCAAGGCTCCTTTATAAAATATTAATTGACTGTGTATGTTTGGGTTAATGTTTGGATTTTCTATTCGGTTCCACTGGTCTGTGGGTCTGTTTTTGTGCCAATACCAAATTGTCTTGATTACTGTGGCTTTGTAGTAGAGCTTGAAGTCAGGGAGCGTAATTCCCCCCGTTTTATTCCTTCTTCTCAGGATTGCTTTGGCTATTCGGGGTCTTTTGTGGTTCCATGTGGGATTTTAGAATTATTTGTTCCAGATCATTGAAGAAAGCTGTTGGTAGTTTGATAGGGATTGCATTGAATCTGCAGATTGCGTTAGGTAGTATAGCCATTTTGACAATATTTATTCTTCCTAGCCAAGAGCATGGGATGCATTTCCATTTGTTAGTGTCCTCTTCAATTTCTCTTAGGAGTGTCTTGTAGTTTTCAGAGTACAGGTCTTTCACTTCCTTCGTTAGGTTTATTCCTAGGTATTTTATTCTTTTTGATGCAATTGTGAATGGAATTGTTTTTCTGATTTCTCTTTCTGTTAGTTCATCATTAGTGTATAGGAAAGCAACAGATTTCTGTGTGTTAATTTTGTATCCTGCAACTTTGCTGAATTCAGATATTAGTTCTAGTAGTTTTGGAATGGAGTCTTTAGGGTTTTTTATGTACAGTATCATGTCATCTGCAAATAGTGACAATTTGACTTCTTCTTTACCAATCTGGATGCCTTGTATGTCTTTGTTTTGTCTGATGTCTGTGGCTAGGACCTCCAGTACTATGTTGAATAACAGCGGAGAGAGTGGGCATCCCTGTCTTGTTCCCGATCTTAGATGAAAAGCTTTCAGCTTCTCGCTGTTAAGTATGATGTTAGCTGTGGGTTTGTCATCTATGCCCTTTATGATGTTGAGGTACTTGCCGTCTATACCCATTTTGTTGAGAGTTTTAATCATGAATGGATGTTGAATTTTGTCAAATGCTTTTTCAGCATCTAGGGAGATGATCATGTGTTTTTGTTCTTCTTTTTGTTGATATGGTAGATGATGTTGATGGATTTTCGAATGGTGTACCATCCTTGTATCCCTGAGACGAGTCCCACTTGATCATGGTGTATGATCCTCTTGATGTATTTTTGAATTCGGTTTGCTAATATTTTGTTGAGTATATTTGCATCTGTGTTCATCAGGGATATTGGTCTGTAATTTTCTTTTTTGGTGAGGTCTTTGCCTGGTTTTGGTATTAGAGTGATGCTGTCTTCATAGAATGAGTTTGGAAGTATTCCCTTCTCTTCTACTTTTTAAAAACTTTAAGGAGAATGGGTGTTATTTCTTCTCTATATGTCTGGTAGAATTCAGAGATGAATCCATCAGGCCGGGGGGTTTTGTTCTTGGGTAGTTTTTTGATTACCGATTCAATTTTGTTGCTGGTGATTGGTCTGTTTAGTTTTTCTGTTTCTTGCTTGGTCAGTCTTGGAAGGTTGTATTTTTCTAAGAATTTGTCCATTTCTTCTATGTTTTCCAGCTTGTTAGCATATAGATTCTCATAATATTCTCTTATAATTCTTTGTATATCTGTGGGGTCCGTCGTTATTTTTCCTTTCTCATTTCTGATTCTGTATATGTGTGTAGATTCTCTTTTCCTCTTAATGAGTCTGGCTAGGGGTTTATCTATTTTGTTTATTTTTTCCAAGAACCAGCTCTTGGTTTCATTGATTTTTTCCTATTGTTTTATTCTTCTCAATTTTATTTATTTCTTCTCTGATCTTTATTATGTCCCTCCTTCTGGTGACTTTCGGCCTCATTTGTTCTTCTTTTTCCAATTTCAGTAATTGTGTCTTTAGACTATTCATTTGCGATTGTTCTTCCTTCTTTAAATAGGCCTGGATTGCAATATATTTTCCTCTTAGAACTGCCTTTGCTGCGTCACACAGAAGTTGTGGCTTTGTGTTGTTGTTGTCATTAGTCTCCATATATTCTTTGATTTCTGTTTTGATTCGGTCATTAACCCATTGAATAATTAGGAGAATGTTGTTAAGTCTCCATGTATTTGTGAGCCTTTTTGGTTTCTTTCTAAAATTTATTTCTAGTTTTATACCTTGGTGATCTGAGAAGTTGGTTGGTAGAATTTCAATATTTTTGACTTTACTGAGGTTCTTTTTATGGCCTAGTATATGGTCTATGCTGGAAAATGTTCCATGTGCACTTGAGAAGAATGTGTATCCTGCTGCTTTTGGGTGTAGAGTTCTGTAGATGTCTGTTAGGTCCATGTGTTCTAGTGTGTTGTTCAGTGCCTCTGTGTCTTTACTTATTTTCTGTCTGGTTGATCTGTCCTCTGGAGTGAGTGATGTGTTGAAGTCTCCTAAGATGAATGCGTTGCTGTCTATTTCCTCCTGTAATTCTGTTAGTATTTGTCTCACATATGCTGGCACTCCTGTGTTGGGTGCATATATATTTATAATGGTTATATCTTCTTGTTGGACTGACCCCTTTATCATTATGTAATGTCCTTCTTTATCTCTTGCTACTTTCTTCGTTTTGAAGTCTACTTTGTCTGATACAAGTACTGCAACACCTGTTTTTTTCTCCTTGTTGTTTGCATGAAATATCTTTTTCCATCCCTTCACTTTTATTCTGTGTATATCTCTGGGTTTGAGGTGAGTCTTTTGTAAGCAGCATATAGATGGCTTTTGCTTTTTTATCCATTCCGTTACTCTATGTCTTTTGATTGGTGCATTCAGTCCATTTTCATTTAGGGTGATTATCGATAGATATGTACTTATTGCCATTGCTGGCTTTAGATTCGTGGTTACCAAAGGTTCAAGGGTTGCTTCTTTACTATCTAACAATCTAACTTAACTTTCTTGTTAAGTTATTGTAAACACCGTCTGATGTTTCTTTATTTCTCTCCCTTCTTATTCTTCCTCCTCCATTCTTTATATACTAGGTGTTTTATTGTTTGCCTTTAGTTAGTGTTTGGATGGTCTGCTTTCTTTGCTATGATTTTATTTTCTCTGGTGACATCTTTTTAGCCTTAGGAATGCTTCCCTCTAGAGCTGTCCGCTTAAGATATCCTGTAGTGGTGGTTTATGAGAGGCAAACTCTCTCAACTTTCGCTTGTCTAGAAATTGCTTAATCCCTCCATCACATTTAAGTGATAATCGTGCTGGATACAATATTCTTGGTACGAGGCCCTTGTGTTTCATTACGTTAAATATATCGTGCCATTCTCTTCTGGCCTGTAAGGTGTCTGTTGAGAAGTCTGATGATAGCCTGATGGGTTTTCCTTTGTAGGTGATCTTTTTTCTCTCTCTAGCTGCCTTTAATACTCTGTCTTTATCTTTGACCTTTGCCATTTTAATTATTATGCGTCTTCGTGTTGTCTTCCTTGGGTCCCTTGTGTTGGGAGATCTGTGGGCTTCCATGAACTGCGAGACTATTTCCTTCCCCAACATGGGGAAGTTTTCAGCAATTATTTCTTCAAAGACACTTTCTATCCCTTTTTCTCTCTCTTCTTCCTCTGGTACTCCTATAATGTGAATATTGTTCCGTTTCGATTGGTCACACAGTTCTCTTAATATTCTTTCATTCCTAGAGATCCTTTTATCTCTCTCTGACTCATCTTCTCTGTATTCCTGTTCTCTGATTTCTATTCCATTAACAGTCTCTTGCATCTCGTCCAGTCTGCTGCTAAGCCCGTCGATCACTTGTCTCAATTCTGCATTGTCTTTCCTCACTTCCCTCACTTCCTCCCTCAGCTCTTGCATATCTCTCTGTGGATCCATCAGTATGGTTATGACTTTTGTTCTGAATTCTTTTTCAGGAAGGTTGTGCATTTCCATCCCTTCAGGTTCCCTCTCTGGTGTTGTCTGAGTCTGGGTGAGTTTTGTTTGTACCATATTCCTCTGTCTTTTCATGGCAATAGAAGTGGTCACTGGTAGGTGCCACATATGTCAGCTGGGCTCTTTAAAACTTTTAAAAAGAAAAAAAAGAAAGAAAAGAAAGAGGAGAGAAAAAAAGAAAGAATACAGAAAGAAAAAAAACTCCCACCAGGAGTAGATTCTGTGAGGATGCTGTAGGTGGCACTGTTGCTCCACTATTCCGCAGCTGCGGCCGCGCCGCTCCGCAGAGCCCGTTGTAGCTCTGGCCGGGGCGAGAACGAATGGGAGGCTGTTGATCTCTGTGGGAAGTCTGAGGGCGGCTACTCTTTCCCTGTCGCCATCCAAGGGATCTGAAATTCCTCAGGACTCCCAGCCTGCTGGGCTGAGTGTGCTGGGACAATCCTGGGCCCTTGTCTCTTTAAGACCACTAAGAAAAGAGCACACACTTTTCTTTTGTCCCGGGAGCCGGGTGCAAGGACCCAGGTGCATTCCCCACTCAGATCCTGCACCCTCTGTCTCTCCAATCTCTGATACACCGCGCGATGTGTGTCAGCGCTCCCGGCACAGATCACCAGGGCTGGTTTTTTAGCGGTCCTTCCCAGCTCTGAATCCTCTCCTCCCACCAGTGTGCTGGGGTGGGGGAGTGCTCAGGTCCCACTGGGTCACGGCTCTGTATCTTGCCTGCCTTGCAGGGTGCCGAGTCTTCTCTGGTGTAGCTGCAGGCTATGTGCTGTCCTGTATCTTCTGGTCTCTTATTTAGAAATAGTTGTATTTGTTGTATTTTCATAAATACACATGGTTTGGGGAGATTTCCGCCGCCCTGCTCATGCTGCCCATTTTTTAATCAGCTTATTTGTTTTTGTGTGTTGAAGCATATGAATTATTTATATACCTTCGATGTTATCCCCTTATCAGATAAGTCATTTACAAGTATATTCTCCCATACTGTAGGATGCCTTATTTGTTCTGCTATGATGTTGTTTTCTATACGGAAGCTTTTTGGTTTGATATAGTCCCACTTGTTCATTTTTTTATGTGTCCAGGAAAAAATTGCTCATGTTTATGTTCATGAGATTTTTGTCTGTTTTCTTCTAAGAGTTTTATAGTTTCATGTCTTACACTTAAGTCTTTAATCCATTTTGCTTACTATTCTGTATGGATTTAATCCAGTTTCATTCTCTTGCATGTAGCTGTCCAGTTTTTCCAACACCAATTATTGAAGAGACTGTCTTTCTCCATTGTATATTCATGGTTCCTTGAGTAATTGACCATACATGTGTGGGCTTATATCTGGGCACTCTATTCTGTTCCATTGATCTATGGGTCTGTTCTTATACCATTACTGTACTGCTTTGATTACTATAACTTTGTAGTATAGGTTGAAGTGAGGGAGCATAATACCCCCAGCTTTGTTCTTTTTTCTCAGGATTGCTTTGGCTTTTGTGTCTTTTGTGGTTCCATATGAATTTTAGGATTATTTGCTCTAATTCATTGAAAACACCATTGGTATTTTGATAGGTATTGCATTCAATCTGTAAATTGCTTTGGACATCATGGCCATTTTGACAATATTAATTTTTCCAATCCATGAACATAGGATAGATTTCCATTTATTTGTGTATTCTTTAGTTTCTCTCCTAAGTGTCTTATAGTTTTCAGAGTACAGGTCTTTCACTTCCTTGGTTAGGTTTATTCCTAGGTATTTTATTCATTTTGATGCAATGGTAAGTGGAATTGTTTTCCTGATTTCTCTTTCTGCCAGTTTTTTATTAGTATATAGTAATGCAACAGATTTCTGTGTATTAGTTTTGTATCCTGCAACTTTGCTGAATCCAGCTATTAGTTCTAATAGTTTTTTGGCAGAGTTTTTAGGGTTTTCTAAATATAATATCATATCATCTGCAAATAGTGACAGTTTAACTTCTTCCTTACCAATTTGGATACCTTTTATCTCTGAATTGTCTGATTGCAGTGGCTAGGACCTCCAGTACTATGTTGAATAAAAGTGGTGAGAGTGGACATCCTTGTCTTGTTCCTGATCTTAGAGGAAAAGCTTTCAGCTTTTTACCATTAAGTATGATATTGGTGAAATATTGTTGTATGTGGCCTTTATTATATTGAGGTACCTACACTCTAATACCATTTTGTTGAGAGTTTTTATCATGAATGGATGTTGAATTTTATCAAATGCTTTTTCAGTATCTATTGAGATGATCATGTGGCTTTTATCCTTTTTGTTAATGTGGTGTATGATATTGATTGATTGATGAATATTATACCATCCTTGCATTCCTGGACTAAATCCTACTTGATCATGATGGGTGGTCCTTTTGATGTATTTTTGAATCTGGTTTGCTAACATATTGTTGAGGATCTTTTGCATGTATGTTCTTCAAGGATATTGGTCAATTATTTTCTTTTTTGTGGTCTCTGTCTGGTTTTGATATTAGAGTAATGCTGGACTCACGGAATGAGTTTGGAAGTATTCCCTCCTGTTCTACTTTTTGGAATACTTTACAAAGGACAGTTATTAGTTCTTTAAGTGTTTGGTAGAATTCAGGTTTGAAGTCATCTGGTCCTGGAATTTTGTTTATTGGCAGTTTTTTTTATTACCAATTCAGTGTCACTGCTGGTAATTGGTCTGTTCAGATTTCCTGTTTCTTCCTGGGTCAGTCTTGGGAGGTTGTACTTTTCTACTAATTTTTCCATTTCTTCTAGGTTGTCCAATTTTTTTGGCATATAATTTTTCATAGAATTCTCTAATAATTTTTTATACTTCTGTGGTATCCATTGTGACTATTCCTTCTTCATTTCTGAGTTTGTTTATTTGCATATTCTTTTTTTCTTGGTAAGTCTGGCTAGGGGGTTATCTATTTTGTTTATTTGCTCAAAGAACTAGCTCTTGGTTTCATTGATTTTTTCTATTGTTTTATTCTTCTCTGCTTCATTTATTTCTGCTCTTATCTTTATTATGTCCCTCCTTTTACTAACTTTGGGTTTAATTTATTCTTCTTTTTCTAGTTTCTTTAATTGTGAGTTTAGACTGCTTATTTGGGATTGTTCTTGTTTCTTGAGGTAGGCCTGTATTGTGATGTACTTCCCTCTTAGAATGGTATTTGTAGCATCCCACACATTTTGGACTTTTGAATTTTTTTTCATTTATCTCCATGTATTGCTTTATTTCTGTTTTAATTTGGTCATTAACCTATTGGTTATTTAGAAGTATGCTGTATAGCCTCAATGTGTTTGTAAGCTTTTCTGTTTTATGTAATTTATTTCTAGTTTTATATCATTTCAGTTTGGGAAGTTGCTTAACACAATTTCAATTTTTTAATCTACTGTGGGTCTTTTTGTGATCTAGTATCTGATCTATTCTGGAGAACATTCCATGTACACTCGAGAAAAATGTGTATCCTGTTGCTTTTGGGTGGAATGTTATGTAGATATCTGTTAAGTTCATCTGATCCAATGTATTGTTCAGTGCCTCTTATTTATTTTCTGGCTGGTTGATCTGTCTATTGCTGTGAGTGGTGTTAAAATATCCTAAAATGAATGTGTTGCAATCTATTTCCCCCTTTATTTCTATTCCTATTTGTCTTACACATTTAAGTGTTCCTATGTTGGGTGCAGAGATATTTACAATTGTTAGAACCTCTTGTTGAACTGACCCCTTTATCATTATGTAATGTCCTCCTTGTCTTTTGTTACTTTGTTTTAATATCTATTTTGTCTGATATAAGTACTGGTACTCCTGCTTTTTTCTCCATATTATTTGCATGAAATATCTTTTTCCATCCCTTCACTTTCTGTGTATGTCTTTGGGTCTGAAATGAGTCTTCTGCAGGCAGCATATAGATGTGTCTTATTTCTTTATTCATTCTGCCACTCTATGTCTTTATATTGGTTTATTCAGTCTATTTACATTTAAGATAATTATTGATAGGTATGTAATTATTGCCATTTTATTGTGTTCTGGTTGTTTTTATAGTTCCTCTCTCTTCCTTTCTTACTGTCTTATACTCTTATCATTTGACGGGGTTTTTTTTTTGGTGTTGTGGTTGGATTTTATTTTTTAATTTCTGTGTATCTATTAAAGGTTTTAGGTTTGTGGTTACCAAAGGTCAAAGATAGCTTCCTGACTATATAATAGTCTATATTAAGTTGCTGATTGCTCTGTTTCAAACACAATTTAAAGTGCTTTTTCCCTTCTTCCTCCTCCACATTTTATGTATTAGAATCATAATCTGCACTTTTTGTGTATCCCTTAACTGATTGTATTGTTGGTTTTACTACTTTTGTTTTGTTTTAATTTAATACTTGCTGGGTAAGTAATTTGTCTACTACCTTTACTGTGGGTTTATTTTCACTGGTAAAAATTATTTAGCCTTAGGAACATTTCTATCTACAGCAGTCCCTTTAACATATCCTATAATGCCAGTTTAGTGGTTATAAATTCCTTAAGCTTTCATTTATCTGGGAATTTTTTAATCTCTACTTCCAATTTAAATTATAATTTTGCTAGTTAGAGGATTCTGGATTGGAGGTCCTTCTGTTTCAGTACATTAAATATTTCATGCCACTCCCTTCTGGTCTCTAAAGTTTCTGCTGAGAAGTCTGCTGATAGCCTAGCGGGGTTTCCCATATAAATAATCTTTTTTCTTTCTCTGGCTTTTTTCAATACTGTCTCCTTATCCTTAATCTTTGTCATTTTAATTATTATATGTCTTGGTGTTGTCTTCCTGGGGTTTCTTTTGTTAGGAGTTCCCTGTGCTTCCATGATATAAGTGTCTATTTCCTCCCTAGATTGGGGAAGTTTTCAACAATTATTCTCTCAGAGTTGTTCTATCCCTTTGTCTCTCTCTTCTCTTTCTGGTACCCCTATTATGGGATATTGTTTTGTTTGGATTGGTCACACAGCTCTCTTATCCTTTTTTCATTCCTACAAATTTCCTCTCTCTATTCACCAGCTTCCTTGTGTTCCTGTTCTCTCGTTGCCATCTGATTGATTGTCTCCTCTGCTAGCAGCACCAGGCTTGGCCCCCATGGGGAGGAAGGAGCTCTCAGAGCTGGTTCCTGCAGGTGCCTCTCTAACTGGCCTGAGACAGGGCTGGGAAGGCTGGGAGAGTCTCCCTCTGCCCAAAAGGCATCAAAGTCTGATGTTGCTAAGCTGAGTGGGCTGGTGCGCTGGTCGTGCACCTGTAAGTGCCTCAGGGATGAGCCACCAGTGAGGGGGACAGAGCATCTGGGGCTCCCAAGAGTGGGCCGAGGGTAGTATATCATCCACCTACCCTTTCCCCTGCAAAGAGTGCTCCATCCAACCCTTGCCCCTCTGCCAGCCCTCCCACTGCTGGCAAGTCTCTCAAACTGCTGTGTCTGTGCTGTTTCCCAGCGGGACCATTGGAGCATGCCTATATTCCACAAGCATCTGAAGTCCCAGCCTCCCAGAGTGCTCCAAGTGTCCCTGGTGTCCAACCCCCTAATCACCAGACCCAATGCAGTGGGACTCATGTTCCCAGAGTGGATCACCAGGTCCAGGTGTGCAGAGTTCCTGAGCACATATCTCCTCCTCTCCATTCCTCTTCCTCCCACCTGTGGGCTGGGATGGGAGAAGGGCTTGGGTCCCACTCAATCAGGGCTCTGCCACTTTATGCTTTTCTGTGTGGTCTCCTCTTCTTCCGCAGGTGTAGGTGGTCTGTTCTGCAATCTTCAGGTCATTTTCAGGGTTAGTTGTATTTGCTGTAGTTGCTTCTTTGGTGTGTCGGGGAGGAGGTTTCTGCCTTGCCTTCCTCCTCCACCATCTTTTTTCCCATCCTCTCAAGACCTGGTAGTTAATTATATAGATTTTACACCAATCCCTCTCTTTTCCGCTCCTCACATATCTCTGCTGTTGAATTACCTGCTCCTTCCAAGTCCTCAAGTTCTGGTGTTCTGCAGTGTGAACCTGCTTGCCTCTTGTTAATATACCCCTCCAAGAAATTTCTGAGTTAATATTTTTATATCCAAACATCATAAACACATATGTCATCCACAATCTTGAAAAAAATGAATCAATATATTAAG
Organism: Smutsia gigantea; assembly: GCA_032199065.1. Classification (NCBI taxonomy): domain Eukaryota; kingdom Metazoa; phylum Chordata; class Mammalia; order Pholidota; family Manidae; genus Smutsia; species Smutsia gigantea. The sequence continues at coordinate 335,896 of JAVSCE010000377.1, read as the reverse complement.
GTTTTCATCTACAAATTTTCTACCTTTTGCAGTGCTGTTCTTTGTTACAGCCCATATTGAAAGTCTGAGTGACAAGATGGGAGGCAGGCAGAACAATGGCCCCAAAGATGTCCATGTCCGAACTTCCAGACCCTGTGAATATGTTATGTTACGTGGCAAAGGGGAATAAAAGTAACAGACAGATCTCAGGCTGCTAGTCAAATGACCTGAAGGTCAGAAGACTGTCCTGGATTATCTGAGTGGTCCCAACATAATCACAGAGTCATTAAAGGTGGAAGGTGGAGACAGCACAGGGGTGATGCAATATGAGGCGATGCCAAGCACCAGCTTTGACCCGCTGGCACCACTCAGATGGAGGAAGATCCCATGAGCCAAGGAATGTGGATGGTCTGGGGAAGCTGGAGAAGACAAGGCTCTCCCCTCGGGCCTTCAGAGAAAGGTACAGTGCTGCTGGCAGCTTAAGTTCAGCCAAGTATGAGCCCTGTTAGACTTCTGATGTATAGAAATGGAAGATAAATTTGTGTTGTTTTAAACCACTAAGTTTGTGGTAACTTGTTACAGCAGTAATGGGAAACTAATATGCCATGATAACTCTCAGACTATAAAGAAAAACACATTTTGAAAAATACTTAAAAATAATAACTTCTCAAACTCTATCTTGGTTTCCAAATTATTAGTAAAACAGTTCTCAATTGTATAAAATGCAAGAGTATGGTTGTTCTTCATTTTCTCCAACCCTCCTCCCAGCCTTTCCTGCTTTGGTTTCCATGTGCTTGTGAATTATGATTTAAGGTTAAGCCGAAAGACCAAAAATGGAAAGCTGTTATAAATGGTTCTCCCAAATTTCCTGGACGTTGGGAAGCAGAACCATGTGACTGCCTTTTTGGTTTGACCTAGTTAATTCTCTGTTCATTGGCAGCCTTTTAATTATTTATTGTGAACATACAATGTAATAACCACTTTCTGTTTTTTAAAAATTGTCAATAGATTTTTGGACCAAAGCAAAACACAAACTCCTATGCATTAAAACTTCTCTTATAATGAAGCAATTTTTTTCAAGCTCACGTTTTAAAAATCATTTACTTCATCCTGTCCTTTGCAGAGTTTTTTCCAGTTGTGGTCATGTTAAGTACTCAGCTTTAAGTAAATCAAATGTAATATAACTCAAGGTTTTACAGGATGTCTCATATAAAGCAAAAATTTCAGCTGAAAAAGAAAAAGTTGGATAACAGGTGAGCTAGGGGCTATTTCTACATTACCATTCATATTTTATGACATCTGTGGTCTCGTTTTGCAAATGCAAGACTTGGGCTGCCTCAGAACCTCAAGGGAAGGCAGCTGCCTTAGCAAAGTGAGTCAGTCCTGCGATAAGACAGGAGGAGTGAGCACAGGAGTAAGTCAAGGAGGAGAAAGGACCCCAGCCCAGCGGCCTGCTGGGAGGATAGCACATTTCTGCAGTGATCTCAGGGATCTGTCTGTGTCTTCAGGCTTTGGAGGGGGCCTAACCAGAAGTTGGAACTATTTATATTCTTTTCCTTGAGGTTCTGAGACAGTAGTAGTCTTGCATTTGCAAAACAAGATGTCAGGAAACATGAGTGGTAATGTGGAAATAGATATGCCTCACTTTTTATCCAAATTTTTCTTCTTCAGATGAATTTTTTGCTTTTATATGATAGATCCTTTATTCACAGAAGCTAATCCTATATAGTGAGAGGAAATAATTCTGTCTAGATGAAGGGAAACAGAAAAATTAATAGTCCCTCATAGATGTTCACAAACATACACAAATAGTTTTTAAGAATTTGAAGAGGAAGATATAGATATGCCTGTGCTAAATCCAGGATAAGATGTAATGTAATTTAAGACAGAAAAAATGTCAGGGAAAATTATGCATATATACTTTTAACACAGAGATACACATATAAATGCATATATAATACATTGTGCTGAACAGAGACAGTGCATGGAGATGGAAAGGTTTGGGATGAGATGTGATCCCAGAGTACCACAGTGTTTTATAAAATGGCTCTTTCAAAAGGTTATTCTGTGTGTGGGCACATGTGTATGTGTGTGTACATGTGTGTTGATTCTGAACACAGGCTATTTTCTTCCTGTCGACTATTTATCTGTCCCAGGCTTCCACTATATAAAAACTTTATGATGAAGCGGGTAGTGTAATCACCATAATATTACTTATTTAATTGTAGATTAATGATATCAAAATAAACTAAAAAAAAAAACTTTAGTCTCATACATTTGAGCTCAGCTTTATTACATGACAAATAGTTGCATATTTTCCTAACAGCCTCAGTAAACAAGACCCATCAAAGGCACAAGGCAACAACTCAAACACTGTATCATGCACACGCACCCACACACAAATACACATGCACACTGTTGACCTTGAAAATTAATTCCTCACCTACATTACAGAATTCAGGTAATCTCAGTGGATCCTGCCTGGATGAAATCCTTATCTTCAGACACTTTCACTCTTATTTTAAGGGAAGAAGGAGAAGAAAAAAAAATGAGGCAAGCCAGAGTTTTGTATGTAATAAATGTACAATGCTTATTTATGCAATTGAAATATAAAGGCAATCCTCTTCACAGACACCCTCTCAGAACAGCAAGATCGGAGAGCTCTAAAACTGAAACTCAGATAATAAGAGACAGTGCCTCCCACCACCAGACTGAGCTGACCACTACTCCTTATGCCTTCACTAACAGACCTGGCCAGTCTGGCACCAGATCAGCTCACGAGAGCCGTGGCTTCACCAGCCCTGAGCTGTGCACTTTGAGCAGCCAGCCATCCCTGTCTGTGTGTCATGTGGCAGGGAACAGGCAGCCCAGAACACAGTCAGTGCTTACAGAACACTAGAGAATAGTGACTCCCTGAAATGCATCTTAGTGACAGTTAAGTGGTCTCGTGTGAAGAAGGGGCAGATGTGCTTCAGGAATGGCAGTAGCCTTTCCTCTGAATTCTTGGCCCTGCAGGGAGCCTGGCTCCAGCTGCATCAAAGGCCACCAGCATTCCTGCAGCCCAGGTGCAAACACCAAGACCTCAGCCCTCAAGCCATCTGGGCAGAGCCCTCTGTGGTCACAGTAGGCCTGGGTGAACAGAAAACCTGGGTCCTGACCTGCAAAATCCCGTGCTGGCCTTTCTGGAGCTGCTCAGCCCCTGCATGTTCTGCAGGACATACACAGCAGCCTGGTGTTCTCGGGGAGCACTGCTGCGTCTCTGAGGTCTCCCCATTGCAGCAGACATGGCTACAAACACCCTCATGGCTCTCAGAAACCCCACAATTCTGCATTTGATGAGAACCTCTCAGAAAATGGTGTGTCTGAGGAGATGCCACACTCTAGACACCCAAACCCCAGCACTAGATACAAGGGCGCCAGGGAGCTCTCAGGGAACGGGCTGACTCGCACACCCCCCAAATTCCAGATGACATGAATGCGGCTCATGGTACAGCTGAATCAGAGATGCTGAAAATGAGTTGCCTAAGTCATGGGTGGAGCCAAGAGTAGCATTGAATCTCAAAGGAACAATCTTCCTTGTCCTCCGCATATGATGCCTTCCAGAAATACACTTGCCTGATGTGTAATATAACATGTACAATAAAAGTTATGTAATATAACAAAAATGAAAACACCAAATCATTTACAATTGCATATAATTAATTACATGTGCTAGATACTGTCCTGGGAGACTTACAGACATTTTATTTTTCATAGCAACCCTTTGAGGCAGGTACTATTATTATTTTTGCTGATGAGAAAACTGAGGCTCAGAGAGATGGGGTAACTTGCCCAAGGGCACACAGCTTGGAAGTCACAGAGTTAAAATTCAGATCCAGAAATGTCTGACACTAGAGCCCCTGGTCTTACTTACTCTGCCAGAATGTAGCACAGGGGCCTCTTCCCTGGGATTTCCATACAGGGGGGTAGCATCATACACTTCACTAGGAAACGATCACCAAACAAGCACGAGAAGACCGCCCACCCAGACTGTCCCCTCAGCCTACCCCTGATTCGCGCAGCCCAGTCATGAGCACAGACTCCCCATCACCCAACTAGATCAAAGCAGGGCTGTTTACTCCTTGGCTCTGATCACGGTTTTTCACTGGAGATTTTCTGATATAGATTGAAAGAAATACTACCCCGGGAAGAGAGGGGAGAGGAGCCTGTCTCTGTGATGCGGCTAAGTGTCAGAACGCCGAGCTCAGGGTCCCAGGAGCAAAGCCCAGGCCCGAGAGCAACAAGCACACGCCAGCCTTCTGGACGGGCAGGCAGACCCGCCCGCGACCCGGCGGGCTGAGCGTCTCTGAAACTCGGTTGATGCACACGGACCCATAAGACAAAGATCAATGGCAATTTTCACTTAGCTGTGAAAGTGAAACCAAAGTTTTGAGTTATTTTTTTAAACATACACTTAGTTTGCTAATTCTTCAGTCAACTGAAAGAAATCCAAGTATGTTCAAAACGTATCAGAACTTTGGTAAAACTTACCAAACTGTGTCTTCACACAGCATGAGCTCTGCTGCTAGATCCAGTTTGAGTCCCAGAGCGCACCAGTTTTGTGACACCCGAACAGGTTCTTACCTTGTTCGGCCTGCCAGTCCTCGTGCGTCAACGAGCAAATTCACAACACCTGTCGGGGAAAAAGGAGCTTGAGGAAGATGACGCGTATGGCAGCGTTAGGCCGCAGTGCTTGGACGTACGTGCTCCTTTCCCTCTACTCGGCCAGCCCGAAGTCAAGCTGGTCATTGGTTTGGCTCAAGTCCACACATCCAGCATCAACCCAAAAGCCGTTTGCCAGCCTGGAGTCCTGAGACCTGAAAGCTGGCAGGCTCACCCGGGTCCTGCTTACTCAGCGTGGTCCGTTTTTGCGGCTTCATGTGCTTCACTAAACCTACCGCCGTCTGTAACTACATCCTTGGTTACAATTTAAGAAACTGGTATTTAACGGGCACCAGCGCTAGCGAAACTGTTATTAAGCCTGAATCACGAGGACCTTTGTTTTCCATGAATTCTGCTTTGGATGGGAATAGTCGAGCATGAAGATACTCAGTTCACAAGGCTGAAGCCCAAAAGGGAATAATTTTTTTCCTCTGAAAATTGAGGGCAAACTATTTGGCCATGTTAAAAGCTAAAAATAAGTAGAGCTTACTACTTCCAAACACTGTTTGCAGTAATACAACTCCAAGACCATTTCAGTTTGGAAACAAGTTACGTTTGGCAAGAAATTAAGCCACAAAAGCATTTAATTGCTTTTTCTATTTTAAATAAAATAAAAACAGACAATCTATTTTGATTAAAAAAATTCACAGCTGCGCAGTAAATTCTCATGCATTTCATGAGGGTATTAGAAACCTAGGCAGAGCCTAAGAGTTGATCTTTCCGGCCACAGAAAATTACCCAACCAACCAAAATATTTTACCACACGTCAGAAATCAACATGATGCATTTACCCAAATGAGTGTTCAAGTCAGGATACAAACAACAGTGAGATCTACACAGTGCCACATAAAACGAGCAGAACAAATGGCTTCTGTCTGCTCAGAGCTGACCAGCGAAGAAAAAGGAGCTTTCGAACATGGATTAACAAATACAAATTAAATAGCTAGGCAATGAAGTCATGCAAGTGTGTTTTGACAGGGCACCACCTAAGCTGGCCGAGAACCTTCAGCTCACCTCAGAGCCCCAGGACCAGCCTCCTGGCCTCCACCGTCCAGGCGCACTCCATCACAGGGGGCAGCCCACTCTGCTCCTAGAACCCAGAGGTGTCACTCCTCCCTGGGATGCTCTCCGTCTGCCCACTGGCTCAGAGGTGCACAGCCCTCGCCTGCCACCTGCCCAACCTTGTGCACCGCCCTGCCTAGACAGCCCCTCCCCAGAGCTCCCGCCCTGAGCAGCCCTCCTGGATGCCCCCAGCAACCTGAGCATCTCCCCCTGGGCCAGCCTTGTGTGTGGCACTGTAGTTAGTGGTGCAAGGAATGTTGCCAAATCATCTTGCTAAAGCCATAAGAGGTGAGTGCAAATGAGTCTGAGGTGACAGGTATGGCCATCAGTGGAAACACTCCCAGTAATGACTCCAGGGACCTGAGCCTTAAAACCTCAGTGCTCAATAAACTTACAAAATCATTTCCACCATTACCACCACACACTCATGCACATACCATACCACACCATGTCCCAAACACACTCACATATGTACACATCACACAGAGATACACCAGACACACTGACATATGCACACACCACAGACACACCCACATTTGCACACACATCCCACACACACATGCACACCCCCCAAAACCTCACCTTCTCTCCTCCCTTATCCCATCCAGCCCCATGAACTTCCCACTAAGTCCCCATATCCCCTCAGGGTCTGGAGGCTGGATCTTCCTCACACGGTCCCCTAGCTGCTCCACGACTAGTCCTTCATGCATCCATCAGCGAAGGTGCTCCTAGCTCTGAATAGGAAAGACTCACCAAATGAGCGGTAGTGGTCATTCAGTAAAGGTAAGGAATCAAGCGCAACTTCACCTGATGTTGGGAAAATAAATGCACCAGGATTTGGGAAAGTGGACATATTCTTTGACTGAAATGCTTCCTGACACATTCTTTGAAAATAAATAAAACAAAAGGAAAATAACAGATGTAAATTGAGACACGATATTGTCAAATGACTGCTCAGGGGACTGTCATAGATAGTTTATATAAACTACAGTTTATAAAGCACTTTCTCATGTTTCCTTACTTGACCTTCACAGCTGTTCTGTACTGTACATAGAACAAGGATTACAATTTCCACTTCTCAGATTCACAAGTGAATCTCAGGGTTTGGATAGGAACCAACTCAGATCAAGGCCATGTCCACTATATATCTTTAAATCTTTCCTGGTGTACCTTAAAACAAAAATGTAGTTCATGTGAAAAGTGCAAGGTAAAAAAAAAAAAATCCAAAATAATTCCAGAGGTTAAGGCCCATATTTATCCAATTCATGGTAACAGTGGATTTCTCCCACTTCAAAAATGATTGCTCAAATGCAAATTTGCAGGATTCATTAAGTCATTCATCTCATTCATTAAACTCCCAGCAAGAGCTCAATGTAAGCAATGCCATGCGTAGGAGTAAACGAGGTCACTGTACGCACAGAGTCTGCGCACTCAGTTCCCAACAGCTTCCCAGAACCGCTCTCAGCCCTTGGCAGGGGCAGGGCGCAGACACCGCAATGCAGGATGTGGTAGCATCGCTTTATGAAAATTAATTCTGGCTATGGTTGTCATGGATTGCATGTGTACCCCCTCAAATTCAAATGCTGAAATCCAACCTCCTAACGTGATGGGATCAGGAGGTGGGCCTTTAGGAGGTAATTAGGTCATGAAGTTGGACCCTTCATGAATGGGATTAGTGTCAGAAGAAAAGATGCGGAAGGGCTTGCTTCCTCCCTCCCCAGGCCCCTCTGCTCTCTCCCGTGTGAGGTCACAGCAAGAAGAGGGCGCTCCCCAGAACTCAACCATGCAAGCGTCTTGATTTTGGACTTCCAGCCTCCAGAACTGAGAACTACATGCCTGTTGTTAAGGCCCCCAGTCTGTGGTGCTCTGTTACGGCAGCCTAAGCTGACTGAGACAGGCTATGTCATCCCAAGTACCCCTGGACCAATTTCATACACACACACACACACACACTTCTGTGCCTGCTCTCTTTTCTGTAAAGCTAGGTGTGTGCGCCCTGGGGCTGAGGGCGAAAAGGCCACCCACACCTAGTGGGCCCAGACCCTGGACAAAGAGACGGGGCAGGCCCGGCCCACGATCCTACATGCAATTGCTTTACTCAACAAGCATTTACAGTGAAAGAGAGGATGCAAAGAGCCGGACAGCCAAATGGGGACCCTCCCAGAGAACCCTTTGGAAGGCAGCTCCAGGAGCAGTCAGTCAGAGCCAGAAGCAACTGTTCTAATTTAGAATACAACACCAGGAATAGACCCCTCCCCGAAGCCTGGTCAACATCTAGAACTGCTGCCTGTTAGGCCAACTGTTCCCACGGAGAAGAAGGTGCCACTTCAGGAGCTGAGCGGAGCAGCGCAAGGGCGGGAAGGCGGACACCCCCCCAGTTGGCCCCAGAAAGAAAGCATCCTACCAATCTGTTCACACAAGTGTCCCAAAGGCAAGGCACTGGGAAATGCCAAGACAAACACTGTGGATTCTTTCTGAACCTACCAAACAATACAGGCAAAGTGTCTGCAGCTCATGAGCTAGGGCACAAACTTTCAACTGCAACTTTATGTTATCAGACCCAAGACCATTTTTTCTTCTCAAAAAATAACATTGCCTCAGGCAGTGCAGCTGTTCACTTTGGATGAGGGCAAACTGAAGCCTGAGTTAGGACAGGACACCTAGGGGGTCTCAGGGCTGTGCCACCAGCTCAGCCAGCTCTCATATGGTTTCTCCTTCCTTCCTTGGATTTTTGTTTTCTTGGGTCAGTCGTAGCAGCTCAGGGCTAATTTGCTTCTCCCTAGAGAAGGCACTTACAAACTTGAGCGTCTTTGGAAATGAATGGTAGGTACAATATCTACTTGTTCTGTGCGGGAGTATTTTGCACCCAGTTCCCATCTAGCAGACACTTCCCTCCTTCCCACCTTTGAATAGCAACCACAGAGGAACCCAAGGGGGGTGGCCTGTGACAATGGGTATGGCAGCAAGAGGTGAGTGTGAGACCTGGACCACCCTGTGCTTGACACTGGGGAAACAAGCAGAAGCCAGAGTTTCTGTAAGGGCACTCGAAATGAAAAAGAAACACTCCACATAGAAGTTAATAGCCTTCACATGCAAAGTCTCATGTAAATTGATCAGAAAAACCCTCAGAATTCAATTTTTTTAAGTGGGCAAAGGACAGCAGCTCACAGTTCACAAAAGAGTAAACACAAATTACTAAAAACACTTGGGAAGTGTTTGATGTCTCCAGTTAATGAGGATACTATATTTTATGCATAATATAAAGACTTGCAAGTGTTAACTCTAATGCCCAATGCCCATGCCTTCTGGGCAGCAAGAAGGAAAGCCTCGCAGGCCTCACTCAGAGCTGCCAGAGGAAGGGCCATCAGGGTGAGCCTTTAACCCACGGAGACCCCTCACCCTAGGAGTTGCACTTCTAGGAATCCCATCTAAAGAAATAATTGAAAACGTAGGAAGAGATTACCAGGGGTTTTTTAATAACTACATGTAGTTTTTACTATGTATCAAGCTAAGTGCTCTAGAATATTAATTCATCTAACCAATTTCATCATCAAAACATAACTATTATTATCCTCATTTTGTAAATGAGGAAACTGAGGCACAAAGAAGTGAAGTAACTTGCCCAGGGCCCCACAGGTAAGAGCAGGATTTGAACCAGGCCACTGGAGTCTGCAGGCCGTGCTCCTAAGCACTAAGCCTCTGACCCACGTGCCCCAACCCAGAGCCACTCTAACACCCAAGAAAACTGAGTGTCCGACCACCAGAAACCGGTGACAGCAGTATGGCATAGTCACAGAACAGACTGGTAAGGCATCATTAAAATAACTGGCCAAAAACACTTCTAAGACTAGGAGAAAGTGTTTCAATCAAATTAGTAAAAAAGTACGTAAATATGATCTCACCTTTGCTTAACTGCAGAAAGAATACTGAACTGAAAGGAAGCATGCCAACGGGGAACTTGGGAGGTGCTGGCTATGTCTATTACCTCGACTGTGGCCATGGTTTTACAATGTATAAGTATGTCCAAACTCATCAGAATGTAAACATTATATATGTGCAGGGGTTTTGTCTATCAATTATACCTTAATAAAGCTGGCATTTTTTTTTTCCAAGAGAAAGAAAGAGTGTGGAGTGTTGGCACTGGCTGTTTTTGTGGGGATGGGATAACGATTTTTTTTTTCTGGCAACTTTATACCTTTTCACTTTTTCCTTATTTGGGGTGTTTGCTGTTTTTGAAATCAGAACTCAGAGGCCTGTGGCTGTGTCTGGAGGTGGCATATAGGATGGTGGGTAGGCATGTCTACGGACACATGGGGCCCTCTCTACATTCAGGGGGCTGTTTTAACAGGATTACCATACCGGTCCCCAGGTGCAGGTAACTGTTTTAACAGCTATCTTCACCAGGCCATTCTTGTTGCCTGCCTCAAAGCAGCGGTCCTGCCGACACGATGACACAGTGGCCCAGGCTGAGGTGCAGGCACCCAGTGACTGCAGATCGCAGTGCCCACGAAGCCTCCACCAGCCTGGCGCTGGCTGCTGCCTGGGACCCTGCTAGCTCCCTGGAGACTGTGTGGGGACACCAGCCATGCAGTCCTCCCTGGGCTGTGCTTCCCGCTCCCACAGCTTCTATGCGCCCTGGGCCATGTCGTGTACCTGGATGCCGGCCATGCTCCAGGAGCTTGCGAGGGTGTGGACAAGGAGCGGCGCCAGTCTCCTAGCCCACCTGCCCCACTCTCCTCCCTGTCACCCTCTTTCCTCTGGGGCCCCAGCCCAGGACCACAACCCCCTAAGCCCCTGCCCAGCCCTCCTTCAGAAGGACCTCCTCACCTGGGTCCTCCAGCTCCGACCCCTGCAGTGACACCTTGCTCTGCCATCTCCTGCCCATAACCCTTCACTCGGTGGACATTTATCCCGACACTACAATAGGATGGACACTGTGCTAGGTTTGCAACAAGCCTTCCTGGATTATAATCCAAAAAACTATTGCTCCGAGTCTGGTCCCCAATGCTAAGGCAGAACAGCTTGAGAACCACTGTAGTCTGGTCCAAGGAGGTTCTGGGAGCAGGATACAGTCCCACCTGGTGGGGTGTCCTGACTCAGTGCCAGGGGCCAAGCAGAGGCCGTCACTCCGCCCATATGGTCAGCCCACACCACAACCACGGGGTGACTCTTCCAGGTGTGCAGCAGGGGAGCTGTGGCCCAGCATGGGTGCAAAGTCACACAGAAAATCTGGGATTTTAATCCGGAGCTACCTCAAAGCCCACGCTCTACACCACACTATGGCTTTCTCTTTTTCATGTTCCTCTATGCTTGTAAATGAGAAATTAAAGGTTGGATTTTCTTAAAGAAAAAAAAGATCACTTTCCAACCTGAAAAATAGACCTGCCAGTGGTGGCCCAGAAGATCCTCCAATCAACATGAATTCACAGAAGACTGCCCAGGTGAGGTCAGGGTTCTGTCTACAGGGCTTCTGGGCTCCACAGACCGAATCAGAGTAGGGAAGCCCTCACAAACTTGGGAATGTGGGTTTTATACATTTAAGATGATGTCATCTGCAAACAGATATGATTTTCCCTCTTCCTTTCAGATTTTAATACCTTCTATTTCTTTTTCTTACCTAATTTTTCTGACTACAAGTTCCAGAACTATGTTGAACAGGAGTGGTGAAAGTGGGCATCCTGTCTTGTCACTGATCTTAGGTGGAAAAGCTTTCAGTTTTCTACCCATGAGTATGAAGTTAGTTGTGATCTTTTCATATATGGCCTTCATGATGTTAAAGTAATTTCCTTCCTTTCCTAGTTTGCTGCCATTTTTATCATGGAAAGATGTTGACTTTTACCAAAAGCTTTTTTCTATATCTACTGAGATGATCGAGATATTTGCATCCTTTCTATTAATGTAATATATCACACTAATTGATTTGTGTATGTTGAACAGTTCTTGCATCCCAAAAATAAATCCCACTTGGTCATGGTGTATGATCCTTTTAATGTGCTGTTCTATTCAGTTTGCTAGTACTTTGTTGAAGATTTTTGCATCTATGCTTATCAGGGATATTCAACTGTAACTTTCTTTTCTTGTAGTATCTTTGTCTGGCTTTGGTATCAGGGTAATGCTTGCCTCATAAGATGAGTTAAGAAGTGTTCCCTCTCTTCAGTGTCTGAGAAAGTTTAGAAATACTGGTGTTAATTCTTCTGTGTTTTTTAGAATTAGAAAACCAGGGAAGCCATTTAGTCCTGGGCTTTTCTGTATTAGGATATTTTTTATTACAGGATGCCCACTTTCACCACTCCTGTCCGACATAGTTCTGGAACTCGTAGTCACACAATTAGGTAAGAAAAAGAAATAGAAGGTATTAAAATCTGAAAGGAAGAGGGAAAATCATGTCTGTTTGCAGATGACATGATCTTAAATGTAAAAAAACCCATATTCCCAAGTTTGTGAGGACTTCCTTACTCTGATTCGGTGTGTGGAGCCCAGAAGCCCTGTAGACAGAATCCTAACTTCTTATTTTCATTTCTTTATGATTCAGTCATGGCAGGTAGTATGTTTCTGGACTTTATCCATTTCTCCTAGGTTATTCATATAATTGCATATAGTAGTCTCTTATGATCGTTTTTCCTTCTGTGACAACAGTTGTAACGTCTCTTACTTCATTTCCTATTTTATTTGAGTCTTCTTTCTTTTTTCATAGTCCAGGTAAAAGTTTGTCAATATTATTTACTTTTTCAAAAAAACTTTTAATTTCATTGACTTTTCTGTTGTTTATTCTCTGTTTATTTCTGCGGTATGTAATCTTTATTATTTTCTTCCTTCTGCTAACTGAACATGGTTTGTTATTCTTTTTATAGTTCCTTAAGTTGTAAAATTAGGTCGTTGAGATCATCACTGTAAACTTCCCCCTTCGTACTGCTTTTGCGGCATCCCATTTGGTATGTTGTTTTTATTTTCACTTGTTTCAATTAGGAAAATTCCCTTTAGCATTTTCTGTAAGGCAGATCTAGCGGTGATGAACTCCCTCAGGTTTTGTCTGGACAGTCTTTATCTTTCCTTCTGTTTTGAAGGACAATATTGCTGAATATGGTGTTCTTGGTTGGCAATGTTTTTCTTTCAGGAATTTTAATATGTCATCCCGCTTCCTACTGGCCTGCAAGGTTGCTGCTGGGATATCCACTGACAGTTTTTTGGGGACTATTATGTTCCCTTGGACACCACAAATTGCTTTTCTCTTGTTTTCCAATTCTCTCTTTATCTCTGACTTTCGACATCTATTATGTGCCTCAATGTGGGTTTCTTTCAATTCATCTTTTTGGGGATCTATTAGGTTTCAAGGGCCTGGATGCCCATTTCTTTCCCCAGTTTTGGGGAATTTTCAGCCATTGTTTCATTGAATAAGTTTTCTGTGCCCCTTTTCTCTTCTCCTCTGAGACCCCATGATATATACATTGATCTGCTTATCAGTGTCCCAGAATTCTGTTAAATTTTCTTCACTCTTTTTCTTTTTGTTTTCCTCTGACTGGAACAAAATTTCCGGTGACCTCTCTTCAAGTTTGATGAACTTTATTTTGCTTGATCCAGTCTGCTCTTGAACCCCTTTAGTGAATGTTTCTGTGCATTCAGCTCCAAGGTCCCTGTTTGGTACGTTTTCATATTTTCTTTTTATTGAAATCCTCATTTTGTTTATACATTTTTCTCCTGACCTCATTAAAACTGTCTTTGTGATGGCTATTTTGAATTCTCTGCCGGTAAATTACATATCTGCATTTCATTAGGGTTGGCTTCTAAAGATTTATTTTGTTCCTTTGTTAAAGACACATTTCCATTTCATCATCTTCCTTGACTCTTTTTGTTTGTATCTGCACATTAGAAAAACTGCCACCTCTCCTAGTCTTCACGGCCAGACCTCATATACAGAAAAGACCCTCACCAATCAGCCTGGCCAGAGATTCTGGGGGCCTCTCAAACCTTCATACTAGTCCACAGCACGGCCTTTTTTCTCATCTGACCTCGAGGCATCTAGAAAATGCCCGTCTCATCAGCACTCCAAGACAGGCAAGACGGAAGCCAGTCAACCAGGTATCCCTGGGGAAGTTGGAACATTGGATGTGTGGTTTACCTCTTTCCCTCCCCAGAGAGAAGCTGGAATTGGGGCAGGTGCGCTGCTCACTCTGTGAAGAGCTGGGGAGGGGCTTGGGCAGCTGCTTGTGTTCAAGTTCAAACTGCTGTATTCATTCCCAGGGGTCCCAGGCATCCAGAGTTCGCCGTGACTATCCGCGCTCCGAGACAGGCAAGATGGAAGCCAGTCCCTCAGGTGCCCTGAAATAGTCAGAAACACTGGACTTGTGGTTCAACTCTTTTCCTCTCCAGGAAGAAGATGGGAGTGGGGATTTCCTTCCTATGGCATAGCACTGCCCCACAGATAGAGATTATGGTAAAATGATGTCTCAGATTTTCCTGCCAGCTTTGATGTGACTGATTTCATATTTGCCCAGGGTACAGAAGCCTCCCAAATAATTTCTGAATTTCTCATGAAGGGAATTTGTCCATGTATTGTTAAATCAGCATGTAGGGAAGGTGGAGACAGGGATTCCTATTTCACCATCTTACTGACATGATCCCTTTGTCAAATTCTAATATCTGTATCATCTTGGTCTTGTCATATATTGATTGTCTTTTTTCATCCGTTTTGAAATCATCTGGTTCTTGGTATGATGAATGATTTTTTATTGAAGATTGGACTATTTTTTATTATTTTATAAGGCTCTGAATCCTAATGAGCCTATACGTGGAGCAAGTGAAGGTTCCTATGGCCAGGATTCCCTCCGGATGGCTCGCTCACTACACACGTGTGGGCAATACATTGTTATTGACTCTGTTTAGAGCCCCGCCCAGTGCTCTGGGCTGCACGGCTGCTGGAGAGCAGAGACTGGAGTGCTGGCAGCACCGAGGACAGAGCCTGAGAAGGCTGTGCGGGCAGAGAGGCCCAGAGGCAGAGACCGGCTTGCTGCATGCAGACTCGCTCTGAGTGGATGGGATTCTAGTGATCGACCTGCCACGCTGGGAATAACGTTGGGTATAAACCCTCTCACCCCAAGAATGTTCTACTGTCATTTTTTTGGTCTCATTGAATCCATAGTGAACTTGTCCGGGGCTGAAACCCACTGACTAGACAGCAGGTTCACAGCAGTATTTTAAGTTTAAATGTTTTATTTATACTGAAACAGAACTGAATATAATTTTACTTTCCCAGCTTTAATGGAAGCTAACTCATCAATACTTCCAAAATCTACTTTTATTTTAATGTTCTGAGGGAAATTAACCATTTAAAATACATACAAACATACATAGGAGCATACATTTCTCCTTCTGCCACAGGCTCCAATACAGCTTGGTAGGGAACTGTGAGATTCTACCTTTATTTAGAATTTTCATAGTTTGTTTATCCTGGGTTTTTTTACATTAATATTTATTTTTTTGAATACTGCATTATTATCTTGATTACTGAGTTTTGGGGATCCCCTAAATTTTGTGCCAGAGTCAAGGGCCACACTCACCCCCCCCCACAATCCCAGCCCTAACCAGCTCGTTGGCTTCCCATAGTTCTTAAAGACTAAAATTCCTAATGAAGGTCCCCTGCACCTGACCCCCAACTCCCCATCCTTCGCATCCCAGGGGCCACTGCCCTTGGCCTCTGTGCTTTGCTGCACTGGCATCCATCGGGCTGCCATAGATGGCAGCCTCTAAACATGCTCTTTTCTTGCACCAACAGGCTCTCTCTTCCTGCAATACTGCCCCCTGACTCCCCAATACACATTATTTCTTCTGTTGAACAGTACTATAGAACAGTGTTCTTCATAGATCTTATCTAAGTTTTTTCATTGTGCAGTTACTTTATTTGATTATTTATTAATGCCTGGAGAGCCCACAAGGCTGTAAGTGTCACAGTGTCAGGGCCTATGCCTGCATTGTTCACTGTAGCATCCCCAGTGCCTAATACAGGGCCTGGCATAGGCATGTATTCCATAACTATTCACTGGATGGATGGATGCACATGTACATCTGGGTTCTGGCACGTGAGATGAATCAGGCCTGCAATTTTTCCCAAGGTGTACTCCACTCAGCACTAGTTTGGTGAGATAATAACACAGAAGTAAAGGAAAATAGAGTCCTACGAACAAATAACTCTGTGAAACCCTGGGTTTAATGAAATTCTGTGTGACTTCCAACCTATGATACACTAATAAGCATTGTCAGAATTTCTAGATAGGAATCTTGTGGCTCTGTTTCCCAAATTATTTGACCACAATACCATTTTTTCGTGGAATAATATATGGCACTAGTTTCACAACTGAGTCTGGATGAACAGAAAGTACACCAGCTTGGGAGAATTACGCCAGATTAATCACCCAGAAATGGCACGGTCAGGTGTTTTCAGAAGAGGAGGAAATTCAAAACTCAATACTTAGGGTTAAATCTCATTTTATTGAGGTTACACACCATTTAGTTCCTGTCTTTAGAGATTCAGAACACCAACATATTTGTAACACTAAATTAAGAGTCAGGAGACTCATCTTCCTTTATGGCTTCATGACCTTGAGTGAGTTACGTAATCACCTGTAAAATGAGAGCAATAATGCCTACCCTGCTTATCTCAATGAAAGGGATAAGGAACAAAAGCAATAGTGAATAAAATGACAATAATAGTTAACATTAATTATTTCCTTATTCTGTGCTGAACAATATTTCTAGGCACTTTCCAAGTATGATCTCATCCTATCCCTTGCAGAAGATGCTATTATTATCCTTGTTATACAAATAATCTAATTGTGTTTAGGGAGGCTTAGTAACTTTCCCAATGCCAGTAGTCAGTAGGCAACAGAATCAGGATTTAAGCTCAAAAAATCTGATTCTGGACTCTGTGCTCTTAACCTCTACTCTCCCTATGAGAGTTCTTGGCAATCTCTAGTGTGCAGTTAAGATATTACTCATCATGATTTCTAAACTTCATTTTTCCTTTCAGCCTGAGCATACCAGGAAGATCATGATGTGCGGGACAGAAACTGGGTGGCTGGCTCCAGCCTGTTTTGTACTAATAGTTATGTAACCCTGGGCAAGTCACTCAAAAATAACTGCCATTTATTGAGTATCAGGCCCCATACTGGGTTGAGTTTTACATGCATTAATTAGTTCCTTGGGGGCTCAAACTTCTCATCATTCAAGGGAGGAGGGGATGAAGTTTCTGCCTAATATATTATTTGTCCTTTATAATAGCAATTTTTTCACAGGCATAAAATCATTTTTCAGTTGTGCTGTGATGTGATGTCACAGTAGATTTATAAAACTTTGGGACTATTTATGTGTATTTTAAATATTCTCACATATTTTTCCAGTTTTATTGAGTTATAATTCACAAATAAAGATTATATGTATTTAAGGTCTACTGCATGATCTTTTGATACACATTGTGAAATGATTACTGCAGTAAAGCTAATTAATATATCCATCACCTCACATAGTACATTTTTGTGTCTGGTGAGAACACTTTAAGATCACCTCTCTTAGCAAATTTCAAGTATACAATACAGTATTATTGACCATAGTCACCATGCTATACATTCAATCCTCAAAACTTAATTCATCTTATAACTTAAAGTTTGTACCCATTTCCCTCATTCCCCAGACCCTGGCAAACACCATTCTCCTTTTGGCTACTATAAGTCAGACTTTCTTAGATTCTACATATAAATGAGATCCAACAGCACCTGTCTTTCTGTATCTAGCTTATATCACTTAACACAATGTCCTCCAAATTCATCTATGTTGTCACAAATAGCAGAACATACTCCTTTTTATGGCTGAATAGTCCATTGTGTGTGTATATACATATACATATGTATATACACATACCACATTTTTTGCATTCATTTTTCAAAACTATAGTAATCAAAACAGCATGGTGCTGGCATAAAAACAGATAGACCAAGGCAAAAGAACAGAGATCCCAGAAATCACCCACATATATACGGCCAATCGTGCCAAGAATATATAATATGGAAAGTTTAGCCTCTTTAATAAATGGTGTCGGGGAAACAGGATACACACATGCAAAAGAAAAAGAATGAAATTGGACCCTTACACCACACAAAAATTAACTCAAAACAGATAAGGATTTAAATGTGAGACCTCATACCATAAAACTCCTAGAAGAAAACATAGATAAAAAGCTTGGCATGGGTCTTGGTAATGACTTTTTGGATCTGACACCAAAAGCACAGGCAACAAAGGTGAAAATAAACAAGTGGGACTACATCAAACAATCTTCTGCACAGCAAAGGAAACCATCGACAAAATGAAAAGGCAACCTACAGAATGGGAGAAAATGTTTGCAAAACCATATAACTGATGAGTTAATATGCAAAGTGTGTAAGATACTCATATGACTCAACTGCCAAAAAAATTTTTAAATGACCCAGTTAAAATGGCCAAAGGTCTGAATTAATGTTTGTCCAAAGATGACATACAGATGGACAATAAGTACATGAAAAGATGCTCCACATCACTAACCATGCAGGAAATGTAAATCAAAACCACAATGAGGTATCACCTCGGACCAGTTAGAACAGCCACTACCCATTGACAAGAGATAACGAGTTGTTGGAGAGGATGCAGAGAAAAGGAAGCCCTCGTGCACTGCTGTTGGGAATGTAAACTGATGCAGCCACTGTGGAAAACAGATGGAGGTTCCTCAAAAAATTCAAAAACAGGGCTACCACATGGCCCAGCGATCCCACCTCCGGGTATATAGCCACAGGAAGTGAACTCAGCATCTCGGAGAGGTATCTGCACCCCCCTGGTCATTGCAGCTTTATTCACAGTCAAGGCATGGAAACATCCCAAGCATCCAGAACAAATGGATTTACAACAGTCATGTTCTACCTGGTCACTTCCAGGTGACTGAAGGAAATCGCCTCTTGCCTGGACTGGGTGTGGCAGTGCTGTGTGCTCACATGGATG
This sequence comes from Smutsia gigantea, assembly GCA_032199065.1. Lineage (NCBI taxonomy): Eukaryota > Metazoa > Chordata > Mammalia > Pholidota > Manidae > Smutsia > Smutsia gigantea. Next base: position 317,140 of record JAVSCE010000377.1, on the reverse strand, counting down.
CCCAGGATTCCTCCTCCGTACAAGAAGAAAGGGGAAACCCACGCTTGGACCTTTGGAAGATGGCCGTGTTGATTACCGAGACAGGCACCTGCGCTTCCTTCTCCAGTGCCCTCTGCTGCCCTGCCAATCAGCTAAGCCCCTGGGCCGCGCTCTCCCGCCTGCCCAGCATCGTCATCCTGGGCTCCTGGCTTGAACCTCACACCTCGTACACTGTCTGGATAACTCCAGCCATTGTCCAACTACCAGCTGCATTACTGTTGGCTCCTAAATCTAGAATTGTTGTCCTAAAGTCCATACAGCATGAATTCAAAATCAATATGCCCACACACAAAACATAAATGTTTCATCTTTCCCTCACCAAACTTGTTTACTCAGGACCAACTACATAATTTGCAGCACCCAGTAAAAAATGAAAGTGCCATTAAAGAAACTAAAATGCATAGCTTTTTCCTTTCTTCCATGGTCTTTGTTACTTATTATTTAAAGTTGTTCTATGTAAACAAAAATTATAATTTTAATCATTAACATGAATCTTACTGCTCATCTTTATATTATGGAATACCAGTTTTAAATGCAAATGCAGGAGCATGCAACTCATACATGTAATTATAGAAATTACACAATTTGCATTTTATAGCTTGTACATGCATATATATCTTGTTCTTACCAAAAAGTGGAAACACTACACGAAGCAAACGTAACTGTTTTTAATTTTGCTTCTTGATAAGTACACATTCTACCAACACTCTGCCTTCAGCTTACTGATGAGTAAGGGAGGGTTTTCCCTTTCCTTCAATGTCATCATTCTCAGCAAACACAAGGAGGACCACGAGCAAGAAAGGACATGATGGTTTCTCAGTTGCTCCCGTTTCCTAGAGCACCGTTTCCTCCTTTCCACATTCTCAGCAAGTCCGGATTCATCTGGAGAGCAGGCCTTTCCAGGGCGGTCAGTCATAGATACAACCTGCGGACCTTGGCCTCCCTCTAGTGGGCCCACCGGGGCTCTGTCCTCCGGGGTCAGTGCAGACACTGTAAGCCAGCAGGGCAGTGAGGAATAGCCCGGCTCGCCTCTGCTTCCAAGTGCGCTCCACTGTCCTGTCAGACTTCACTTAGAAAACACAGATTCAAAGAGATAATTATTAATTTTAGAGACAGTGGCAGCTTAGAACCAGTGTTCCTTCTGAGAGAGGGGCCCTGCAGCTATCCTGAGTTCTGTGCCTTTGTGAGGGGCACCATTGAGCCTGGGAGACCCAGCCTGAGGGTCACCCCCACCCCCTCCTCAGCTGACCTCACCACACCCAGATGTAAACAAAAGCCTGCCAGAAACATCCCCTTCTCTCTCCCTGCTTCTGCATTCCCTCCTGTACCTTCCAGGTCCCTCAGCCCCACTCCTGCCCCATGCCCACACAGCTTCTCCGTGGGGGCCAGTGACCTTTCTGACATGCAGATATGACCGTCACAGGCCCACACACTGATTAAAGCCCTCCATCTCCTTGAGGGTTTGATTCACATTCTGCAAGCCGCGCCCACCCTCCAACCCCCAGCCTCCCCAGCGCTCACCGGTGCTCAGGGCCCACCCGCGCACTGCTCAGAGCTCCTCTTGACACACACTTTGGTCTCTCACCTCTGCCTCCACCCTCCTCCCTCTTCTTCTGCCCCAGCTCGCTCCCTGACCCCCACCCCATCTCTACCTGCCTGACACCTGCTCAGCCCCCAGGCCCAGCACAGGGCTGCCGGCTCTGATAACCCTACCACTCACAGCTGAGTTACGTGGCCCTCTTCTCTGCTGACATCAACCAGAGTTTACTAAGCTACGTATCAGTGATTTATGTGTAATCTGCCTTCCCCAGGAAGCAACGAACAATTTTGGAGCAGGGGAGTGAAGTTTATCTTTTGTTCCCAGCATGAAACTAGAGGGACCTGCCCAGAGCAGCCCCTCAGACGTGGTTTCCACAGAGACTGTGCCCAGAGGCCATCAGAACCCCGCAGGCAGACAGGCCAGGCCACTGCCCCCGGCCTGCCGGAAGCTCATCCACAGGATCTCTCCTGTTCACATGAAGATCATTTTGATGTCATATCACCTAAGTTTTCTAGGCTTTGGTGTGTCTATCTTTCAAATAAAGGGATTGTGTGGGACAGTGATAAAAAATGCACTTATTTCAGCCACTGTACATCGGAGGCACTGTTCAACATATGATCGCATTTTCCTGGAAACAACCCCACTTTATAAATGTCTAGCCTGAGTTGCCGAGGCTAAGCCCCGCATCCTCCACACTGGGGAGGCCACGGTGCTGCACGTCACTCCTTTCTGAACATCAACAAATTCCATTTCAAAATTGTCATTCTACCAATCCCCACAGGTGTAGGAAGGGCTGACAGTACAGGCCTCGGGTTGGCACACCTGGACTCAACTGCCCGGCCCCACAGGCCAGTCTGACTCAGCTACTTCCGCTCCTTCCTCTCCAAGTCTGTCTAAAAGCGCCTTGCAACTCTGAAATTCCATGTCTTATATAGCCCCAAATAATTTGTACCGGCCCTTTACCACAGCCTTTTCCCTTCTGTCTCAACCCGCAGGATGGAGAGATGGAACACTCCGGTACACCAATCTCAAGCTTGCAAACCTAGCCTGAGCCCAGCGGGCGGTCCTGTTTCCCAGGTGCCACCCAGCCAGAGCAGAGGCTCACCCCGGGGAAGAGCGAAGGCAGCAAGAACCCAGTGGAGCAAACTGGAAACTCCAGAATCAGGCCATGGTCGGTAAATAAAAACAACCATGACGAGCAGGCAGGGGCTTTCGGGGGGGCAGGAGCAAGTGACGGGGCAAACCTCTCTGGGCCTGGAAGACTGCGGTTTTGTTCTCATGCTGACCTGGTGCAAGGAAGCCAGAGCAGCAGCCAGGGAAGCAGAGCATCTTGGCAGCCCCACTGCTGGTTTCTCAGAATTGCTGTGTCTTCTTCCAAACGGACCTCAGGAGAACCACAATTTTAAAACTTACTTCATCTGGGAGAGGCCAAGTGATTTTGGCAGTTCTCTGGAAGGGGAAAGAAGACAACTAATCCTCCCTTGCTCCCTCCCCATGACAAAAAGAAAGTCACAGCATAAGCATATTGAAGCCAGTTACAGAAATACTTCTGAAGATCCGCAGTGTTGCACAATGTGCAAATTTGCAGAAGTAATTTTGAGACTAAGTAAATGTCTGGAGACTTGTTTAAATGTCCCTTTGTCTTGCCTGCCCAAACTGGCGGCTCAGGATCACAGAAGAGGCACTGTTTCTTCCATGATATCAGGAAACTCAGGTGCAAAGAGCAGCCTTCAGGGGGTCTTGGCTGAGCAGACAGGTTACTCCTGTTTTAGGAACCTGGAGATGCACATTCTTCTCCTTTGCAGGTTACAGGAGCATTTAGCAGGCTGTATCTTACAGGTTGCCTTACTTAAATATATACACTCATAATTAATTTACAAGTTACTCCTTTGACAAGTCTCTCCATTATTTACCCAAAGCAAAATCCCATCTTGCAAATATTATCATACATTTGCATCTCTAATACCATATCATTTCATGTCACTGCACATTAAGACAGGCATATCAAAATGGAAACATCCGAAGGAGGTCAGCTAAAGTGTTGGGAGGAACTTCGATATGAGACTAATTCAGAAAGGTGATGACAGAGCACAAATGATCAAAGTATTAACATCACGAAGGGTAATGGGAGGCAAACGTGAACACGTTCAACAAGTCTCAGAATTCCTGGGGAGAGAGAGCCGTGAACACCAAGAGGGCTGTTTTCATGAGTCCTCGGGGTAGTGGACAGGAGAGCACAGCACCAGCTCGAGGCCCTTGGCCACACTCACACTGCTGGTGGTGTCCCTCACTCATTCATCACATGACCACGCACGCAGGAAGCCACCGGTATCACACAGTAGGCCCGCAAGGGGTGCAGGAACTTGGAAGAACAGCATTCAAGTCAGTTGTGCAAACTCTTGGGGCACAGGAGCCATGCCAGGGGATGCCCCACCCGCGTCCTCACAGAAGGGAGCCCGGGTGCCAGGGAAGCACGCAGAGCTGGTGGGAGTGCACACAGGTTGCAGCAAGGTGATTCTGGGGGACAAGTGAAGCGGACAGGGCACCCTTCAGCATGGAATCGCTGCCCACCACCAGGCCCGGAGGCGACTGCCATCCAGACCTCTCAACAGACCCTGCGACCCCTGGTTAGCAACTTTTCTGTCATTGTCCAACACCCTCCATGTCTAGCTTTGCCCCAGCTGTGGAGATGCCCCCACACACACCTGCTGCTCCCTCCCAGCCTGCATTTTCCTCTCTAGATCTATCACCATCTTTCCAATGCCCAGCGTCAGGGGTCCTCACGCCCACTCTCACCCTAGCCATCTTCCTATCTGTTCAAAACTCTAAGTGCTTCCCATTGCACTAACCAAAACATTTATGCTCCCATGCAAGCCTGCCCTTGTCTGCCACCCGGACCTCATATCCTACCATGAGCACTGCGGTTGCTAGCCAAACACCTAGCCCACACAGGTAACAATTTGTCCCAGGTCCCCTTCTGGCAGCTCAGAGGAGTCCCAGCCTGTTCGGGCTGCTATAACACAGTGCCACAGACCGGGGCCTGTAAGGCACAGAACTGTACTCCTCACAGCCCTGGGGACTGGAGGCCTAAGATCTGGGTGCAGCATGGTCCGGTGAGGGCCTAGGGCCTCCTCCAGGTCGCAGACTTCTTGTTGTGCAGTCATGTGGCAGGAGAGCGAGGGGCTCCCTGGGGTCTCTTTTATAAGAGCACTCATCACCTCTCAAAGGTCCCACCTCCCAGCACCATCACACTGGGCATTAGGGTTTCAACACAGGAATTTGGGGGGACACAAACCTTCAGACCATGGCATCTAGCAAGTGAGACTGGTGGCAGGTCTGCTAGGGCTTTGAGAAAGTTATCCCTCGGAGAGGTCTCCCAAGAAGAGAAGTGCTCTCTTTACCTCTGGATACTGTCATGCCTGGACCAACCCCCCCCCGGGGGCAGTGACAGTCATCTCTAGTGAAGCAGCCACCAAGAAGAGCGACACATCACAGATGGAAAGGTTCTGGAGCCTTGATGATGTGGTTGACTCCCTCCATCACATAACTCCAGGACTCACCCATTTCTAGACTTCCTGAAATAGTAAGTCATAAATTTCCCTATAGTTTAAGTCAATATGAGCTGAGGTTTCTTTTGCATGCATCCAAAAGCATCCAGAGCTACGCCTTCCTTAATTACACTCAGCACCACCAGCCTTCTTTACATCTTTAGAACATGCCATGCTTGTTCCTACCAAAGGGCCTTTGTGCCGCTTGTTCCTACACTGTGAGCTCTGCCTGAATCTCTGTCTACACTGGGCTTAGTTCAAATAGCACCTAGTCACTAGGCCCTGGACCTTCTAGCTGAAGTGAAAATCATTCCACAAGTCCAGGCCAAGAAACGTGGGCCAGGCTAAGGCAGTGGGTTTGGTATTAGGCAACACAGAATAGACTTGGCTCAGAATAAATTAGTAACCAAGAATTGGCAGAGGTTCATCTCCCTCTGGAATGGGATGCAAATCAAGGGCAACTTCCAGATGTCTGATCGGACATTGTGTTACAGACTGTACTCACATAGATGTGTCCTTAAAAATATTTTCTTATCCTATAGAATGGGAGAATATATTCATAAATGATCTATCTGATAAGGGGTTAACATCCAAAATATATAAAGACTTATATGCCTCAACACCCAAAAAACAAATAACCTGATTAAAAAATGGGCAAAGGACCTGAACAGACACTTCTCCAAAGAAGAAATACAGATGACCAACAGGCACATAAATAGATGCTCCACACTGTTAATTAACAGGAGGTTAGAATGGCCATTATCCAAAAGACAAGAAACCACAAATGCTGGCAAGGATGCAGAAAAAGGGAACCCTCCTACACAATTGGTGGGAATGTAAATTGGTGCAACCATTGTGGAAAGCAATATGGAGGTTCCTCAAAAAACTAAAAATAGAAATGCCATTTGACCCAGGAATTCCACTCCTAGGAATTTACGTGAAGAAAACAAGATACCTGATTTGAAAAGATATATGCACCCCTATGTTTATCACTGTACTATTTACAATAGCCAAGATATGGAAGCAACGTGAGTGTCCATCTATAGATGAATGGATAAAGAAGATATGGTACATACACACTGTGGAATATTATTCACCAATAAAAAATAAAAGAAATCCTGCTGTTTACAACAACATGGATGGAGCTAGAGGGTATTATGCTCAGTGAAATAAACCAGGTGGAGAAAGACAAATACCAAATGATTTCACTCATTCGTGGAGTATAAAAACAAAGCAAAACAGAAAGAACAAAATAGTGGTAGACTCCTAGACACCAAGAAGGAAGCAATGGTTACCAAAAGGGAGGGGTTGGGGGGCAGGAAAAGCGGACTAAGGGGCACAATAACTTGCAATCACAATATAGGTAGGTCACAGGGGCAGTATTACAGCATGGAGAATACAATTAATGACTCTATATATCTTACTACATTGACAGACAGTGACTGCAGTGTAGGGGGCGAGGACTTGACAATATGGGTGAATGTTGAACCACTGTGTTTTGTATTTGAAACCATCATAAGACTGTATATCAGTGATACTTTAATTTTTTTAATTATATATAAAGAAAAATATATTTTCTTGAGGACTTATTTCTAGGTCAGTTGCTTTCCAAATTCACAGTACATAATCCTCACCTGGGGAAGATCACATGAACCCTCATGGAAGGTGATGTCAGAGAATACTTATCTAATGGGTTTCTGCTGGAATTCTTTTCATTTTGTCTTTCTCCGTTGGGCTTCTTCCCCCAGTGGAATTGGCAAGGAAAAGTGACATGGTCTCCTATTTTTGTCTACAGGAGAAAGAATCCCCAGATCCTCCAAAAAATGACAAAGATGCCATTGGAGAAACAACAGGAAGAGTATGTCACTGAAAAACTACAAAGGACATTACAGAGTGACAAAGGCATCAGTCCAACAAAAGGACATAACAACTGTAAACATCTCTGCACCCAACATAGGAACACCTAAATATATAAAGCAAATATTAACACACCTAAAGGGAGGAAACAGACAGCAGCACAATCACATTAGGAGATTTTTTTTAACACCTCAATTATATCAATGGACAGATCATCCAGACAAAAAATATATAAACAGAGGCACTGAACAACACAGTAGACCAGATGGTCTTAACAGACATCTTTAGAACATCCCACCCAAAAGTAGCAGGATACACATTTTTCTTCAGGCGCACATGGAACATTCTCCAGAATAGATCACACATTAGGACACAAAAAGAGCCTTAATAAATTCAAAAAGAGTGAAATTGTATCAAGCATCTTTTCAGACCACAATGATATGAAACTAGAAATCAATTACATGAAGAAAACAAAAAACTCACAAACACATGGATGCTAAACAACATCCTTCTAAATAATCAGTGGATCAATGACTAAATCAAAGAAGAAATAAAGCAATATATGGAGACAAATGAAAACAAAAATATAACAGTTCAAAATATTTGGGATGCTGCAAAAGCAGTTCTAAGAGGGAAGTACATAGCAATACAGGCCTTCCTCAAGAAAAAGGGCAATCCCAAATAAGCAGTCTAAACTCACAACTAAAAAAACTAGAAAAAGAAGAACGAATGAAACTCAAAATTAGTAGGAGGGACATAATAAAGATCAGAGCAGAAATAAATAGAATTGAGAAGAATAAAACAATAGAAAAAACTCAACAAAACCAAGAGATCATTCTTTGAGAACATAAACAAAATAGACAAACCCTGAGCCAGACTTAACAAACAAAAAAGACACAAATAAACTACATCAGAAATGAAAAGGAGAAGTTACAACTGATACCACAGGAATACAAAGAATTATCAGAGAATTCTATCAAAAATTATATGCCAATAAGTTGGACAACCTAGAATAAATGGAAAAATTTCTAGAAAAGTACAACCTTCCAAGACTGACCCAGGAAGAAACAGAAAATCTGAACAGACCAATTACCAGTAATGGAATTGAATTGGTAATCAAAGCACTCCCAAAAACCAAGTCCAGGATCAGATAGCTTCACAACTGAGCTATACAAAACATTTAAAGAAAAGATAATACCCATCCTTCTTAAAGCATTCCAAAAGGTAAAACATGAGAGAATACTTCCAATCTCATTCTACAAGGCCAGCATCACTCTAATACCAAAACTAGACAAAGAGACTCCAAAAAAAGAAAATTATAGACCAATATCCCTAATGAACATAGATGCAAAAATCCTCAACAAAATATTATCAAACCAAATTCAAAAATACATCAAAAGGATCATCCATCATGACCAACTGGGATTTATTTTAGGGATGCAAGAATGGTACATTTATAAATCAATCAATGTGATATACCACATTAACAACAAGAAAGATAAAAACCATATATTCATCTCAATAAATGCTGAAAAGGCATTTGACAAAATTCAACATCCATTCCTGATAAAAACTTCCAACAAAATGGGCAAAGAAGGAACATACTTCAACATAATAAAGGCCATATACAACAAACCCACAGCTAACATCATGCTCAGAGGCAAAAAGCTGCAACTTTTCCTATAAGATCAAGAATAAGATAAGATGTCCACTCTCACCACTTTTACTCCACATAGTACTGGAGATCCTAGCCATGGCAATCAGAAAACACAAAGAGATTAAAACGCATCCAATTGGAAAGGATGTTAAACTGTCACTATTTGCAGATGATACGATAATTAATATATATAGAAAACCCTAAATACCCCACCAAAAAACTACTAGAACTAATAACTGGATTCAGCAAAGCTGCAGGATACAAAATCATTACACAGAAATTTGTTGCATTCCTATATATTAACAATGACTAGCAGAAAGAGAAATCATGAAAACAATTCAATTTACAGTTACATTGAAAAGAATGAAATACTTACAAATAAACCTAACCAAGGAGGTGAAAGACCTGTTCTCTGAAAACCATAAGACACTCATGAGAGAAACTAAAGAAAACACAAAAATGGAAATCTATCCCATGCTCATGGATAGGAAGAATTAATATTGTCAAAATGGACATCCTGCCCAAAGCAATTTACAGATTCAATACAATCCCTATCAAAATACCAATGATATTTTCAATGAACTGGAGCAAAGAATCCTAAAATTCATATGGAACCACAAAAGACCCCATATAGCCAAAGCCTTCTTGAGAAAGAACAAAGCTGGGAGTATTATGCTCCCTCACTTCAAGCTATGCCACAAAGCTACAATAATCAAACCAGTATGGCACTGGCACAAGAACAGACTCATAGATCAATGGAACAGAATAGAGTCCAGATATAAACCCACACATACATGGTCTATTAACATACAATAAAGGAGCCATGAATATACAATGGGGAAAAGACAGCCTCTTCAATATCTCATGTTGTGAAAACTGGACCACCACATGCAAGAGGATGAAACTGGACTACTGTCTAACTCCATACACAAAAGTAAATTTGAAATGGATTAAAGGCCTAAATGTAAGACATGAGACCACAAAACTCTTAGAAGAAACATGCAAAAATCTCCTGAACATATGCATCAGCAATTTTTTTCTGGACACTTCTCCTTGGGCAAAGGAAAAAAAAATCAAAAATTAATAAGTGGGACTATATCAAACTAAAAATCTCTGTACAGCAAAGGACACCAGCAGAACAAAAAGGCAACATACAATATGAGAAAGTATATTCATAAATTATTTTTCTGATTAGAGGTTTACATCCAAAATATATAAATAACTCATATGCCTCAATACCAAAAAAATAAATAATCTGATTAAAAAATGGGCAGACGACCTTAACAGACATTTCTCTAAAGAATAAATAGAGATGGCCAACAGGCACATGAAAAGATGCTCCACATCGCTAATCATCAGGGAAATACAAATTAAAACCACAATGAGATACCACCTCACACCAGTTAGAATGGCCACTATTCAAAAGACAAGAAATAGCAAGTGTTGGCAAGGATGTAGAGAAAAAGGAACACTCCTACACTGTTGGTAGAAATGTAAATTGGTGCAGCCACTGTGGAAAACAGTTTGGAGGTTCCTCAAAACACTAAAAATAGAAATGTCATACCACCCAGTAACTGAACTTCTAGGAATTTACCCGAAGAAAACAAAATATCTGATACAAAAAGATATGTGCACCCTTATGTTTATTGCCAATTATTCACAATAGCCAAGGTATAGAAGCAACTAAAGTGTCCATCAATAGATGAATGGATAAAGAAGGTGTGGCATATGTATATTCACAGTGGAATTATGAATGGATTCAGTCATAAAAAAGAAAGAAATCCTGCCATCTATAACAACATGGATAGACCTAAAGGGTATTATGCTAAGTGAAATAAGCCAGGAGGAGAAAGACAGATACCATATGATTTCACTTACTTGTGGAATATAAAAATGAAACAAAATGAACAAAACAGCAGTAGAGTCAGACACTGAGAAGAAACTGGTAGTTATCATGGGGATGATTTGGGTGGGTGGGTAGGGAGGGTGAGGGGTATAAAGAGGAACAAAAATCTCAATCATAATATAAGTTGATCATGGGGATGGAAGTGTAGCATGGAGAATACAGCCAATGATTCTGTAACGTCTTCCTATGTTGACAAGACAGTAACTGCACTAGTTGGGGGGATGATTTAATAATGTGGGTAAGTGTTGTATACTTGAAACCAATATAAGATTATATATTAACTATACTTCACTAAAAAAATACACTTTAAAAAAATTACAGTGAGAGTTACAGATCAATCTTTAAAGTTCCATTACCTAATATAATCTATATATTGGTCTCCAGGAAAATGTGACAAAGCTATTTTTTTAAAAGCAACCAATAAGTATATGTGACTGAATTTCTACCCTGTAGAGCAGAGATGGCAAATAAAAAACAGATATGCTGCCAATATAGTTCCTACCAATCAGATACACCTAAAATCACTGGACATCTCTGCCTTAGAGAATTCAAAATCATGTTATTTTCTTTTAAAAGTAATGATAGTAATAATAATTAAAATAATTCCATAGTTTCAATGGTCAAGATTTGACCAAAATGGAACAGGCCACTTTATAGAGTAATAATGAGAAGGTCTTAGGGCAAATATATCAGTCAATGTTCCCACACAGGTTGGAGAAAGGGGGTCTGTGGGTGAGATGATGAAGAATAAATTCCAGCTGGAATTAAGAATTGTCATACATCAGGAAATTCACAGCAGGAAGAATAAAGAAGTTGGTTGGTTCATTGGTTATTTAGTTGGTTGGTTTCTTCCTATGTGTAAGGTTTTAATTAAGTAAACAAGTTTCTACATTTAGAAAGTATCTTTCTGGGAGAAATCTTGTAAATGTTAAAAGTATGGGAATTAAATAAAACCTCAAGTAGCTATAGCCATCTTAGAATCCAAAGATGCCCTGTCTATCTGATGCTTTGGTACCTTTCAACAGAAAAATAAACAATGTTCTGGGTTCTTTTTAGTTGTGGGAAATGAAAGTAATTCTGAGCATATTATTCAGGTATTTATTCTCAGCATACAAGCCATAGGAGCAAATATCTAATTATTTTTTGAGGTATTTCAAGTATTGCCACAGGTGTTACAAGATACAGGACCACACCTTTATAAAAGAAGTAAGATGGCAGATAATATAAAGATCTTCCATCTAAGCTAAGTGTCTGTTTGCCTCTGAACACAACTGAAGATGGTCACAGTTTTGATTTTTCCTGAGGTTTGTGTGGTGAAATCTTAGAACTGTATAACATCAAAACTGATTCAACAGAAAATAAAAACCTGAGTAGTCCTTTAAACATTAAAGAAATTGAAATAACGGTTTAAAATTAAGCAAAATTGTAATGAAATTAAATGAAAACACCAGACCTATAAGGCTTTACTACCAAGTGCTAGCAAATATTGAAGGAATAAGTAACTCAGATGTTATACAAACTATTTCAGATAAAATATGATATGGGTTTAAAACTATAATGTAGAGTGATGTATTACTAGAAAACCAATTAATGTAATTTACCACATCAATCAATGAAAGAGAATAGCATGTGATCATCTCTATAAATGGGGAAAGGGCAAAAACTCTCAATAAAACAAAATTTGTCATGATTTTAAAACAAAATAAAATTCTTAACACACTGGAGACTTCCTTAATCCAATTAAGGGTCTCTTAAAAAAAAAAACCCTACAGCATACAAGACACTTAACTGGTGCTCAATTGAAGATCAGAAATATGATCTGCCTGCTCTCTGCCACACTACTAAAAATCTTAACAGCACAGCTGGAAAAAGAATATGACAAAAAAAAAAAAACATAGAAGGAAGGACCAAACAAGTACTATTCATTAGTGAAAATGATAGAGTTGCATGCATGGAAAATTACAAAAAGTCTACAAATAAATAATAATAACTAATGGCAGAAATTAGCAAAATTTTGGGGCAGAAATTCAATTTTTAAAAACCCATTTCAACGACTTCCTCTTTCAGAAAGACAGAGTAGACACACTTTTTCCTATTTCTCCCATTAAGTACAGCCAAAAATCCTGGATATAGTGTACATAAAATAGACAAAAGACCCTGAAAGATTTAAGGAAAAAAGCAGACCAACTAGGGACACACCTGGATCCAAAGAATCACACAACACTAAGTTCCCAGGGCTTCTTTTCTGCCTCATATCCCAGGATAGGTTCTGGAGATGCCAGTACCATGGAAATGCCCATGGGCACAGATCCAAAAAAGAACCAAAAAAAGCCTTTATCTCTAGTCAGAGGACCAGGAGTGGGGTAACCTAACAAAACAGAAAACGTTTAGGTGTTAGCTACACTCTTACAGCCAAACATCATGGAAAAAACTAACCCATGTCCAACTCTGCCAGAAAAGGCTGAGTGTGAAGCCTGGTCCTGTGAGCCTGCAAGCTCAGTAAGCTGTGACGAGCCAGCCCAAGCCCAGCTAGGTACAGCCGGAGGAGACTAAGAGGGGACAAAAATCAAATGAAAAAAACAGGAAGTCTCATCAAAGAAATAGGTGATGTAAAGAAGAACCAAAAGGAGACTTTCAAGCTGAAACATACAACAAAAATATTTTTTAATTCAGTAGATGCATACCAATTACTAGTGAGGATGTAGAACAACAAGAACTCTCACTCATTTCTACTGAGAATGCAAATTTTGGAGGAAATTTTGGTAGTTTCATATAATGCTAAATATGATCTTATCATATAATCCAACAAGTGCATTCCTAGATGTTTATCCAGTAGATTTAAATACATGTCCACAGAAAACCCTTCATGCAAATATTTATAGCAAATTTATTCATAAACCTGTAGAAGCAACCAAGATATCCTTCAATAGGCAAGTGGAAAAAATTAACTATGGTACATTCATACAATGGTATACTACTGTTTTCCATAAAAATGAATGAACTATGAAGTCATTCAAAGATATAGATGAATCTTAAATGCATACTGCTACATGCAAAAAAAATCTAAAAAGAAAAAAAATCTAAAACCATCATATATATAAATGATTCCATTTATATAATATTCTGGAAAAGGAAAAACTATAGAGATGATAAACACACAGCAATTGCCAAGGATTCAGGGGAGGGGTGTTGCAGGATAGATGAAGCACAGGGGATTTTTTAGGGCAATGAAATTTTTCTGTATGATACTGTAATAGTGATGGATTCAGAACTTTACAGCAGAAAGAATGAAACTCAATGTATGCAAATTTTTTAATGTTCAGAATATGAGAGGAATCCCAAGATGGGAAGCAGACTATGACAAAATAGTTCAACTGTTTTACAAATATATGAATTAATCTCACTGAACTGAGTGGGGACAGGAGTGGGAGGGTGCCGACCTAAGTTACTTTGCATATGAGCAGAATTTTGCATATGAGTAAAACTAAAGACAAAAGGAACTGCACATAAGCACTGTACTGTAGTTGATAACGTTTCTCATAGGATGTGGGTTAAGAATTCTAAAGTAAATCAATGGCATATGGAGAGAGGGACGTTTCTCACTATTGCAGTGGGAGATTACCAGAGAAGTTAGAATGACCCATGTGATAATGGATTAGGATTTGAGTTTGAACTCATCTCAGCTTCATACAGACACCTTCGTGTATAGAGAGAAATGTTTATGGATATGTCTGTATACACAGGTCAATAATGTCCACACATGTATTTCCTGGCTCCATCAGTCCAGAGGGACTAGAAGCAATGAAATCCCATAGCGCTGAGCACGGCCAGCACCCAGACCACGGCTTCTGACACCCTTCTCCAAGGAAAGGAACCAGGGTTCCACGGCAACATGGCTGATTCTAGGACTGGGACAGCAATTATACGGGAAAATCCAGGAGCACGTTGAAGTGCCAGAAAGTTAGGAAGTGCTAAAAATTTTAGGAAGTACATATGCTGATTTGGGGTATGTCAAAGGGACATGAAACCAATTGCAAGAGCTCCCAATGACCAAAGCTGGAACAATTTAAGCAAGAAAATAAATAACAGCATTAGCTTAGAAACCAAGGTATGAAATATATATCCACAAGCCCATACTAATATAAGTAAATGAGTAGATCGATAGATGATAGATAATAAAGATTTATCAAATCTCTCATTAGGAAGAATTTCCAGTAATTTATATAAACACTCGGTGTTCAGGTAATGTAGCCTAACACCCCACTCCTAAAGCATGGGCTGCACATAGTGACTTTCTTCCAAAGAGTACAGTATGAAATGGGGGGAAAGAGTGAGTAACTTTATAGTAGAGATATGTGATGAACACTACTTCAGCCAAGTAAATCAAGCCAGTATCAGCAACCATGTTGATAGTATATTGATAACATGCACTTTAATATGATGTGATGAGAACAGCATACTCTGTGGTCTTCCTCCCCAAAAACCATAATCCCAGTTTAACCATAAAAACACCAGACAAATCCTAATTAAGGGACATTACGCAAAATATATGATGAGTCCCCCTCAAAACTGTCAGGGTCATCAAAACCAAGCGAAAATCTGAGGAAATGTTAGAACCAAAGGAATTTGAGGGCCCCATGATGACTAAAGGTAATGTGGTGTCGCGAATGGGGTTCTGGAACAGAGAAAGGACATTAGGTAAAAACTGAGACTATGTGTAAATGGACTTAAGTTAATAATAATAATGTATCAATTGTGGTTCACTAATGGTGACCAAAAGACCATGCTGATGTAAAACATTAATAATAGATATATATGGAAACTCTCGGTAGTATCATCATGATTTTTCTATAAGTCTAGATCTACCCTAAAATCGCTTATTTAGAAAGTAATTTCCTTAAAAATCAATGGATGGAGATTCAAGATGGCAGTGTGAGGAGTGAGACAGAAAACTCCCCCCAAAACCACATATATTATGAAAATATAGTTAATTGAACTAATCCTAAAAAAGCAACAGGAAAGAGGGCTGCACCAGACTTCATACACCTGGAGAATGGAGCGGACCTCACCAAACAGGATAACGTACCAAAACCTTGATCCAGTGGGGTCCAAGCCCTTCCCCCACCCCAGCTTACTGGAAGGAGGAAGAGAAATGGAGTGGGGAGAGGGTGAAAGACTAGGACTGCTGAACACCCAGCCCTGGAGATCTGCTATAGGAGCACAAACCTACATTGCCTGGTGCTCTGTAAATTAGTGGGGTTGGAAAGCTAAGACAGGTGGAATACTTGAAGACACTGAGATTCCAGCGATTTGTAGAGGACAGGGATCTACATCCGGCTGCTCTGGGACAAAGGGAAGGCAGGTAGTCTGAGAGACTTCCTAGCAGCAAGAGGGCTGCTGAAGGGGTGGGGTTTGCACGGAGCTTGCTGCAAGGGAGAAGGGACAGGTGGACAAGGTTGTCTGGGCATGCTCTGCCCAGTAGACTGGGAACTTTCAGGAGCTTCAGAAGCTTCATCCCCCTGGCTGGCTACTCATCTCCAAGCCCCCCTCCATGATACGCAGCTTGCTTCACCTTCCTCATGGCCAGCCCGCACCTGGCTTGCAAACAGGGAGTCCCTGCCCTGGCGTCAGGCCAGCCAGAAGGAGGAGATGCAAAGCATAGAGGCTTACACCTGTGTGCTGGCCCAATGGTTCTGACAGTGGAAACAGGCACAGCAGCTGGGAAGCAGGAAACAGCTGTTTCCTCACCCCAGGCACCAGTGCCGCTCCCCTGCCAGCCCCAACATCAATCCAGGGGCTGAGCAGCTCCAGAAACTAGAGCTTCTGGGTATTAGCGCCACATACAAATATGAAATGTCAAAGGAACCCGGTTCAAACAAAAATCAAGCAAACACCAGATAAACGGCCAAATGAAACTGAACTCATTAATCTCCCTAATACTGAGTTCAAAATAAAAATCATAAACATGTTAATGTAGGTACACAAAAAAATTCAAGAACTCAGGGACGAATTTAGGATGGAGATTCAAATCATTAAGAAATTCCAAGATCTAATATCTGAATTCAGCAAAGTTGTGGGATACAAAATTAACACACAGAAAAACTTAGGAATGAACCTAACGAAGGAAGTGAAAGACCTATACTCTGAAAACTACAAGACACTCCTAAGAGAAATTACAGAGGACACTAACAAATGGAAATTCATCCCATGCTCTTGGCTAGGAAGAATATTGTCAAAATGGCTATACTACCTAAAGCAATCTACAGATTCAATGCAAATCCTATCAAAATACCAACAGCATTCTTCAATGAACTGGAACAAATAGCTCTAAAATTCATATGAAACCACAAAAGACCCCGAATAGCCAAAGCAATCCTGAGAAGGAAAAATAAAACAGGGGGAATTACACTTCCAGACTTCAAGCTCTACTACAAAGCTTCAGTAATCAAGACAATTTGGTATTGGCACAAAAACAGACCCACAGACCAGTGGAACAGAATAGAAAATCCAAACATTAACCCAAACATACATGGTCAATTAATATATGATAAAGGAGCCTTGGATATACAATGGGGAGATGACAGCCTTTTCAGCAGCTGGTGTTGGAAAAACTGGACAGCTACATGTAAGAGAATGAAACGGGACTATAGTCTAACCCCATGCACAAAGGTAAACTCAAGGTGGATCAAAGACCTGAATGTAAGTCATGAAACCATAAAACTCTTAGAAAAAAACAGGAAAAAATCTCTTGGACATAAACATGAGTGACTTCTTCATGAACATATCTCCCCGGGCAAGGGAAACAAAAGCAAAAATGAACAAGTGGGACTATATCAAGCTGAAAAGCTTCTGTACAGCAAAGGACACCATCAGTAGAACAAAAAGACATCCTACAGTATGGGAGAATATATTCATAAATGACATATCCGATAAGGGGTTGACATCCAAAATATATAAAGAACTCACGCACCTCAACAAACAAAAAGCAAATAATCCAATTAAGAAATGGGCAGAGGACATGAATAGACACTTCTCCAAAGAAGAAATTAAGATGGCCAACAGGCACAAAAAAAGATGCTCCACAGCGCTAATCATCAGAGAAATGCAAATTAAAACCACAGTGAGATATCACCTCACACCAGTGAGGATGGCCAACATCCAAAACACAAACAACAAATGTTGGTGAGGAAGTGGAGAAAAGGGAACCCCTCCTACATGGCTGGTGGGAATGCAAATTAGTTCAACTATTGTGGAAAGCAGTATACAGGTTCCTCAAAAAACTCAAAATAGAAATACCATTTGACCCAGGAATTCCACTCCTAGGAATTTACCCTAAGAATGCAGCAGCCCAGTTTGAAAAAGAGATGTGCACCCCTATGTTTATCACAGCACTATTTACAATAGCCAAGAAATGGAAGCAACCTAAGTGTCCATCAGTAGATGAATGGAAAAAGAAGATGTGGTACATATACACAATGGAATATTATTCAGCCATAAGAAGAAAACAAATCCTACCATTTGCAACAACATGGATGGAGCTAGAGGGTATTATGCTCAGTGAAATAAGCCAAGCAGAAAAAGACAAGTATCAAATGATTTCACTCATATGCAGAGTATAAGAGCAAGGAAAAAAAGTGAAAGAAAAAAACAGCAGCAGACTCACAGAACCCTAGAATGGACTAACAGTTACCAAAGGGAAAGGGACTGGGAAGGATGGGTGGGAAGGGAGGGACAAGGGGGGAAAAGGGGCATTACGATTAGCAGATGTAATGTTGGGGGAGCACGGGGAGGGCTGTACAACTCAGAGAAGACAAGTAGTGATTCTATAGCATCTCACTATGCTGATGCACAGTGACTGTAATGGGGTAAGAGGGGGGAACTGATGAAGTGGGACGTTTAGTAACCATAATGTTGCACATGTAACTGTAGATTAATGATACCAAAACAAACTTAAATTAAAAAATAGGGAAAAAATTAATACACAGAAATCTTTGCATTTCTATACACTAACAATGAACTAGCAGAAAGAGAAATCAGGAAAACAATTCCATTCACAATTGCATCAAAAAGAATAAAATACCTAGGAATAAACCTAACCAAAAAAGTGAAAGACTTATACTCTGAAAACTACAAGATACTCATGAGAGAAATTAAAGAAGATATCAATAAATGGAAACACATCCCGTGCTCATGGAAACGAAAATATTGTCAAAATGGCCAACCTGCCTAAAGCCATCTACAGATTCAATGCAATTCCTATCAAAATACCAACAGCATTCTTCAATGAACTAGAGCAAATAGTTCTAAAATTCATATGGCACCACAAAAGACCCTGAATAGCCAAAGCAATCCTGAGAAGGAAGAAGAAAGCTGGAGGGATTATGCTCCACGACTTCAAGCTCTACTACAAAGCCACAGTAATTAAGACAGTTTGGTACTGGCACAAGAACAGACCCATAGACCAATGGAACAGACTACAGAGTCGAGATATAAACCCAAGCATATAAGGTCAATTAATATACGATAAAGGAGCCATGGATATACAGTGGGGGAAATGACAGCCTCTTCAATAACTGGTGTTGGCAAAACTGGACAGCTACATGCAAGAGAATGAAACTGGATTATTGTTTAACCCCATATACAAAAGTAAACTCAAAATGGATCAAAGAACCTGAATGTAAGTCATGAAACCATAAAACCCTTAGAAGAAAACATAGTCAAAAATCTCTTAAATATAAACATGAGCAACTTTTTCTGGAACGCATCTCCTTGGGTAAGGGAAACAAAATAAAAATGAACAAATGGGACTACATCATGCTAAAAAACTTCTGTACAGCAAAGGACACCATCAGCAGAACAAAGAGGAATCCTACAGTATGGGAGAATATATTTGGAAACAACATATCCAACAAGGGGTTAACATCCAAAATATATAAAAACCTCACATGCCTCAACACCCAAAAAGCAAATAGGCCTATTAAAAAATGGGTGGAGGATATGAACAGACACTTCTTCAAAGAAGAAATTCAGATGGCCAACACCCACATGAAAAGATGCTCCACATCGCTAATTATCAGGGAAATGCAAATTAAAACCACAATGAGATATCACCTCACACCAGTTAGGATGGCCAAGATAGAAAAGACTAGGAACAACAAATGCTGATGAGGATGCAGAGAACCCTCCTACACTGCTGGTGGGAATGTAACCTAGTTCAACCATTGTGGAAAGCAGTATGGAGCTTCCTCAAAAAACTCAAAATAGAAATACCATTTGACCCAGAAATTCCACTCCTAGGAATTTACCCTAAGAATGCAGGATCCCAGTTTGAAAAAGACATGTGCACCCCTATGTTTATCGCAGCACTATTTACAATAGCCAAGAAATGGAAGCAACCTAAGTGTCCATCAGCAGATGAATGGATAAAGAAGATGTGGTACGTATACACTATGGAATATTATTCAGCCATAAGAAGAAAACAAATCCTACCATTTGCAACAACATGGATGGAGCTAGAGGGTATTACGCTCAGTGAAATAAGCCAAGCCGAAAAAGACAAGTATCAAATGATTTCACTCATATGAGGTTCATAAGAGCAAAGAAAAAAACTGAAGGAACAAAACAGCAGCAGCCTCACAGAACCCAAGAACGGACTAATAGTTACCAAAGGGAAAGGGACTGGGGAGGATGGGCGGGAAGGGAGGGACAAGGGGAGTAAGGGGGCATTACGATTAGGACACATAACATGTGGATGGGGGCACCGGGAAGGCAGTATAGCACAGAGAAGACAAGTAGTGATTCGATAACATCCTACTATGCCGATGGACAGTGACTGCAGTGGGGTAGGTGGGGGGGACTTGAATCATAGGGGGAGTCTAGTGACCACAATGCTGCTCATGTGATCGTAGATCAATGACGCCAAAATAGAAAAATCAATGGATGTGCTGATCGACAGAAAAATGAAAACAAAGAAAAGAACTGATAAACTAAAAGATAGAACAGTAGATATTATGCAATCTAAATAGAGATTAATATAGATATTTTTTTAAAAAGGAGACTCAGAGAACTGTGGGGCTAGATGTAGCATTTGAATCATCAGAGTCTCAGAAGGGGTGGAGGAAAGAATGAGGCTGAAGGATATGGCAGAAGACGCAAACCTCAGATTCAAAAAGCTGAGAAAATACAGGATAAATGCAAAGACATAAATGCAAACACTTAGCATGTTTAAAGTTTTGAAAACTAAAGACAAAGAAATCTTGAAAGCCACTAGTGAGAAACAACATTTTATCAGGGAAAAGTGATCCAAATTGCCTATTTCTCATCAGAAATCATGGAGAAAGTGGCCCTATTTTTTCAAATGCTTTAAAAAAAATAGTCAACTCAGAATTCCTTATCCTGGGAAATTTTTCTTCAGGAATGAATGATATATGAAAACCTTCTCAGATGAAGAAAAACTAAGAGCATTTATTGAAAGCCCATATACCCTAAAAGAATGGCTAAAGGAAGTTTTCTACTTAGAAAAGAAATTATCAAAGATGGAATCTTGGAATATCAGGAAGGAAGGAGGAGCAACAGAGGATTTTTTAAATGGGTAAAAACAATACACCTTTCATCCCTTTTTGAGTTTTCTAAATTATGTTTAGAGCTGAAGCAAAAATTATAATACTGGGTGATGTGGCTTTCAATGTATGCAACAATAATATTTAAGGTATTATAAATGAAGGACAGAAAAGAAAGTAAGGTGAGATAAGACTTCCACATGTCACAAAAACTGATAAAATATTGACAGCAGCAACTGTATATATATATATATACATATATATATATATATATGTATATATATATACACACACACACACACACCTAGAGCAATCACTAAAAAGATATACAAAATGATACACCACAAAAAAAACTATAGATAAATAAGTTTCACCAAAAAAAATTCACATAAACAGGGAGGCAGGGAAAAAAACCTTAGAGAACTGAAAAAAAATTGGACCTCAGTGGTCTAAGTAAATCAGTTAATAGGCAGAGGTTGGCAGAGTGAATTAAAAATATGACCAAGTTATATGCTGTGTACAGAAACTCACTTTAAATCTGACGACATAGGTTGAAAGTAAAAGGAGTCAAAATATACCATGCAAACTTTAAAGAAAACAGAAATGGTTATATTAAAATGAGAAAAAGTATAGTTCAGAGCAAAGAAAATGATCATAGAGAGAGGCATTACACAATGATAACACGGTTAATCCACCAAAGAAATACAGCAATCCTAACAGAGCTGCAAATTATGTAAAGCAAAAACTGAAAGAAATTAAAGAAAGGAACAATTCCATAACAGTAGCTGGAGACTTCAACATCCTGATCTTAGCAATTGATAGAACAATTAGACAGAAAATCAACAAGGATATAGAAGATCTCAACAACACCATCAACCAATAGGATCAACCTTTATAGGATACTCCATCCAACAGCAAAACACTCATTCTTTATAAGCGCTGAAGAACATATACCAAGATGGACCATATCCTGAGTCATAAAATAAATCTCAACAAATTTAAAACAGTTGAAATAATAAAGAATTTATTTTCTGACCACAGTGAATTCAATCTAGAAATTAATAACAGAAAGATGACAAGAAAATCTCCAAACACTTCAAAAATTAAAAACACAATTCTAAATAATCCATGGATCAAAGAAGAAGTCTCAAGGAAAACTGAAAAGCATACTGCACTGAATGAAGCTGAGAATATAACTTCAAATGGTGGGATGCAGCTGAAACAGTACACTGAGAGGAAATTTTATAACACTAAAAGTTCAGATTATATAAGAAATTGAGTAGTCTCAAATCAATAATCTGAGTTGTCAACCTCAAGAACCTAGAAAAAGAACAAAATAAATGAAATCAGAGATGGAAATAAGAGTAGAAATCAATGGAATCAAAAACAGAAAATAGATAAAATCAAAAGTAAAAGCTATTTCTTTTAAAAGTCAACAAAATGAACAAACCTCTAGTAAGAATGACAAAGAAAAACAGAAGACATAAACTGTCCTTACAAAACTGAAACAGTGGATATCACTACAGATCCCACAATAAGGGATAATATGCATATATGAGATTTTTATTTCTGCTATAACAGACTACTACAAACTGAGTGGCTTAAAAACACAAATTAATTATCTTACTTCTGCAGTTCAGAAGTCTGATGCCGGTCTGACTGGACTGAAACCAAGATGTCAGCAGCACTGTCAGGAGCTCTAGGGAAGAATTAGTTTTCTTGTCATTCCCGTTGCTGGAAGAATTCAATGTTTTGTGACTGTAGAACTGGGGTGGCCATTTCCTTGCTGGCTGTCAGCTGTGGGCTGTTTTCAGCCACAAGAAGCCAACCTATGCCTTGGCTCATATCCTCTCTCCATCTTCAAAGCCAGCAACAGTGCATCATACTTTTGCGCTTCAAATCTCTCCTGCCTCTTCTTCCGTCATTTTCTCTCTCTCCCAACTTCTGGCTTCCTCTTCCACTTTTAAGGACATATATGATTAGATTGGGCCCATCCAAGAAGAGGAAATAAAATGCATACATACATATAAATCAGAAAGGAAGAAATAAACTGTCCCATTTGTAGATAACAGGATCTTTTATATAGAAATCCCAAGGAATCTATTTTTTAAAAATAACTTCTAGAACAAATACATGAGTTCAGCAAAGTTGCAAGATAAAAGAAAAACATACAAAAATTAATTGTATGTACTAATATGCTAGCAATGCACACATGGAAAATAAAATTTAAATCACCATTTATAGTCGGTAAAAAAAAAGTTAAGTACTTAGAAAAAAACCAACAAACCATGCATAGGATCTGTATGCAGAAAACTACAAAACACTGATGAAATAAATCAAAGATCTAAATAAATGGAATATCACTTTCTATCCTTCACTTATGGCTTCTGTGTCCTTACAACTAAAATGATTCTCTTGTGGGCAACATATTGTTGGATCTTGTTTTTATGATTTCAGTCACTTTTTTTTCTCTTGATTCGAGAATTTAATCCACTTACATTTAAAGTAATTATTGGTTGGTAAGGATTTACTATTGTCAGTTTGTTACCATGTGGACCAAAAGAAAGCAGGGGTTACAGCTATCCCTGCTTATACCAGACAAAACAGACTTTAAGCCAAAGACTGTCAAGAGACAAAGGTCACTATATAAATAATAAAGGGATCAATTCATCAAGAGGATATAACTATTATATATATTTACACCCAACACTGGAGAACCTAAATACAGAAAGCAAATATTAACAGAACTGAAGAAATAGACACCAATACAATAACAGTAAAGGACTCAAATACTTTAAACAATGGATACATCATCCAGACTGAAAATCAGTAAGGTAATGGTGGACTCGAACAAAACCATGGACCAAATAGACCTAACATATACAGATCACTCCACACAACAGCAACAGAGTACATATTCTTTTCAAGTGAACTTGGAACAATCTTCAGGATAGATCATGTTAGATCACAAAACAGGTCTTAACAAAATTTAAAAGATTGAAATCATATCAGGTATCTCTTCTGAACTCAACGGTATAAAACTAGATCAATAAAAGGAGGAAAATAAGAAAATTCATAAATATGTGGAAATTAAACAATACACTTCAGAACAATATGTCAAAGAAGAAATCAAAATATATCTTAAGACAAATGGAAATGGAAACACAACACATCACAACTTATGGGATACAGCAGAAACATTTCTAAGGGGTAAATTTATAGTGCTAAACACATACAATAAGAAAAAGGATTTAAAATAAACAATCTAATTTAACGCCTCAAGGAACTAGAAAAAGAACTAAGCTGAAAGTTAGCAGAAGGTAGGCGATAACAGGGGTCACTGCAAAAATAAATGAAATAGACAGAGGAAAACAACAGAAAAGATCAATGAAACTGAGCTTCTTAAAAAGATAAACAATTATTTTATTTTATAATTGGAAGTTTGTCCCTTCCTATCCCCTTCACCTATTTCATCCTTCCCTCTAGCCCCCTCTCCTATGGCAACCTCCACTTTGTTCCCATTATTTCTGGGTCTATTTCTGTTTTGTTTGTTCATTTATTTTATTTTTTAAATTCCACATGTAAGTCAAATCATATGGTATTTCTCTTACTCTGACTTATTTCACTTAGCATAATACCCTGTATGTCCATCCATATTG
Source organism: Smutsia gigantea (assembly GCA_032199065.1). Taxonomy (NCBI): domain Eukaryota; kingdom Metazoa; phylum Chordata; class Mammalia; order Pholidota; family Manidae; genus Smutsia; species Smutsia gigantea. The sequence continues at coordinate 292,375 of JAVSCE010000377.1, read as the reverse complement.
TTAGGAATGGCAAGATTTTCTCCTTTTTCATGGCTAATATTCCATTGTGCATCTTGTTTACCATTCATCTATCAGTGGACACTTAGGTTGCTTCCATATATGGCCTATTGTAAATAATGCTGCAATAAACTTAGGGATGCATGTATCTTTTCAAGTTAGTGCATTAATTTTCTTTGGGTAAATACCCAGAATTTGAGTTACTGTGTCTTATGGTATTTTTATTTTTAATTCTTTGAGGAACCTCTAAACTGTTTTCCATAGTGGCTGCACCATTTTACATTTCTATCAACAGTGCACAGGGGTTCCTTTATCTCCACAGCCTCACCAACACTTATTATTTCTTATCTTTTTGATACTAGTCATTTTGAGTGGTATGAGGTAATATCTCAGTGTGGCTTCGATGTGCATTTCCCTGATGGTTAGTGATGCTGAGCATCTTTTCAAGTGCCTGTGGCCACCTGTATGTCTTCTTTGGAAAAATGTCTATTCTGGTTCTCTACCCATTTTTTAGATTATTTGGGGGATTTTTTGGTGTTGAGTTGTATGTGTTCTTTATATATTTTGGATATTAACCCCGTTGGTATGTCATTTGCAAATATCTCCTCCCATTTCACTCTGTTGGTGGTTCTTTTCATTTTCAGAGGCTTTTGAGTTTGATGTAGTTCCACCTATTTATTTTTCTCATTTCCCTTGCCTGGGAAGACATACCCAGAAAAAAAATTGCTATGGTTGATGTCCAAGAGTTTACTGGCTATGTTTTCTTTTAGGAGTTTCAGGTCTTAGGTTTAGGTCTTTAACATATTATGAGTTTATTTCTGTGTATGGTATAAGAAACTGGTCCAGTTTCACCCTTTTACATATAGCTGTCCGGTTTTTACAACACATTTATTGAAGAGACAGTCCTTTCCAGAAAATAATACTGACAAACCTTTACTTAGACTTACCAAAAAAAAAAGAGGACTCAAATAAATAAAATTATAAAAGAGGAAACATTGTAACTGATAGCACATAAATACAAAGGATCATAAGAGACTACAATAACAATTATATGCCAACAAATTAGACAACCCAAAAAATTGGATAAATTCCTAAACATATGACTTACCAAAACTGAATCACAAAGAAACAGAATTATGAAAAGAGCAATAACAAGTAGGAGACTGAATCAGTAATCAACAGCCTACTGACAAAGAAACACCTAGGACCAGATGGCTTTACAGTGAATTCTAAAGAACAAATAAAGAATTAACATCAATCCTTCTTAAACCCTTCCAAAAAACAGAGGAGGAGGGAACACTCCTAAACTCATTTTATGAGCCATCATTACTCTGATACCAGTGCCAATTAAGAACATGACTAGAAAAGAAAACTACAAGCCAGTCTCTGGAAATATATAGATGCAAAAGTTCTCAACAAAATATTAGCAAACCAAATGCAACAATATACTTAAAAGGATCATATACTATGATCAAGTGTTATTCCTGGTATGCAAGGATGGTTCAATGTATACAAATCAATAAATGTGATATACCACATTAACTAATACAATAAAGATAAAAATCATATGATCATCTCAATAGAGGTGGAAAAATCCCTTGACAAAATTCAACCTTCATTTATGATAAAAACTCTCAACAAAGTGGGTACAGAGTGAACATACCTCAACATAACAAGGGATATATGATAAGCCCACAGATAACTTCATACTCAATGGTTGAAGACTGGAAGCTTTTCCTCCAAAATTAGGAACAAGACAAACATGCCCATTCTCACCACTTCTATTGGAAGACCTAACTATAGAAATCAGGCAAGACAAAGAAATAAAGGCATCCAGATCAGAAATGAAGAAGTAAAATTGTCTCTATTTGCAGATGACATCATATTCTATATAGAACACTCCAAAGGATCCACACACAAAAAAACTGTTAGAACTAATCAATGAATTAAGTAAAGTTGCAGGATACAAAATCAATGTTGAAAGACCAGCTGTGTAGAAACAATCCCATCTATAATAGCACCAAAAACAATAAAATACTTAGGAATGAATTTCACCAAAGACGTGAAAGATCTATACACTGAAAACTATAATACATTGATGAAAGAGATTGGAGAAGTCAAAAATAAATAGATAGATATCCCATGTCTACGGATCAGAAGTATTAATATTGCTAAGTCTCCATACTGCCCAGTGTTAACCTATGGATTCAGAGCAATCTCTCTCAAAAGTCCAATGGCATTTTTCACAGAAATAAAAAAAAATTCTGAGAATCTCATGAAACCACAAAAGACTCCAATAGCCAAAGCAATCTTGAGAAAGAACAAAACTGGAGGCATCACACTTCCTCATTTCAAACTATATTATAAAACTATTATAATCAATACAACATGGTATTGGCAGAAAGACACATAGACAAATGAAACAGAATCAAGAATCTAAAAATAAACCTATACATATATGGTCAACTAATATAATGGTTGGGAAACCATTATATATCATATTATATATTATATAATATATGTTATTATATATTATATCAACTAATATAATAATGGGGAAAGGATAATCTTTTCAATAAGGTGTGGGAAAACTGGATATTCACATGCAAAAGAATGAAATTAGACTTCTATCCTAAAACCTCTCACAAAAATTTACTCAAAATGGATTAAACACTTAAGTGTAAGATCTGAAACCATAAAACTTGAAGAAAACATAGGGGAAAACCTCCTTGACATTGGTCTTGGAAATAATTTTTTTGGATTTGACATCAAAAAGTATAAGCACGAAAAACAAAAACAATAAATGGGACTTCATCAAACTAAAAAGCTTTTGCACACCAAAGGAAATAGTCAACAAAATGAAAGGCAACCAACAGAATGAGAGAAAATATTTGCCAACTTTATATATGATAAGAAGTTAATATCCAAAATATATAAAGAACTCATACAACTCAATAGCAGAAAAACAAATAGTCCAATTAAAAAATGGACAAATGATCTGAACAGACATTTCTGGAAAAAAAGACAAATTATCAACAATTATATAATAGGTGCTCAACATCACTAATCACCAGGGAAATGCAAATCAAAACCACAATGAAATATATATCACCTCACACCTGTTAGAATGGCTATTATCAAAAAGACAGGAGATAACAAGTGCTGACAAGGATATAGAGAAAACGGAACCCTCATATACTGTTGTTCGGAATATAATTTGGTACAGCTACTATGGAAAACAATATGGAGGTTCCTCAAAAATTCAAAAACAGAACTACCATATGCTCCAGCCAACCCACTGCTAGGAATATATATCCAAAGGAAATGAAATCAGCATCTCAAAGAGATATCTGCACATCATATTCATTGCAGCAATATTCACAGTAGCAAAAACATGGAAACAACCTAAGTGTCCATCAACAGGGCACAAGCATACCACAGTTTGTTTAAACATTCACCTATAGCAGGACATGTGGTTGTTTCCTGTTTTGGGCTATTACAAATTAGATTGCTGTGAACAACTATGTACATGAGTGGATAAAGTAAATGTTACATAGAAATAGATATAGATATATACAATGGAATATTATTCAGCCATAAAGAAAATGTTATATATAGATATATATAATAGAATATTATTCAGCCATAAAATGGAAGTAAATTCTGACATTTGTGACAATATGGATGAGCCTTGAGGGTATTATACCTAAAGAAACAAGTCAGAGAAAGACAAATACTACACAGTCTCACCTATATGTGGAATCTAAAATAGCTAAACTCACAGAAACTGAGTAGATCCATGGTTACCAGGGGCCGGGGTATGGGGAAATTGGAGAGATATTGGTCAAAGGATACAAACTTCTAATTATAAGATGAACAACTTCTGGGGGATCTAATAATGTACAGCATGGTGACAATAGTTAACGATACCATAATGTATACTTGAAAGTTGCTAAGAGATTCTTAAATGTTTGCCCCTCAATGAAAAAATGGTAATTATGTGACGTGATGGAGGTGTTAATCAGCCTTGTGGTAATCATTTCACAATGTATATGTGTATCAAAGCATCAGTTGCACATTTTAAACTTGCACAATGTTATATTCAATATATCTCAATAAAGCTGGATAAAAAATCTCAACAGTAAAAAATCAAACAATTTAATTAGAAAATGAGCAAAAAATATGAAAAGATTTTTCACCTACAAGGACAAATGGATGGCAAATAAGCATATTAAATATGTCAATATCACTAACCATTAAAGAAATGAAAATTAAGGCCACAGTGAGATAACACTGCATACCTGTTATAATAGCTAAACCCCAAAATGGGAATACCAAATGCTTGTGAGGTTGCAGAAAAACTGGATCTTTCACACATGGCTGGTAGAGATGTAAGATGGTAGAGCCACTCTGGTAAGCAGTTGGCAGTTTCTTAAAAAATGAAAGATACACTTACCATACTACTCAGCCATTATACCACTGGGCATTTATCCCCGAAAAATGCAAACTTATATACACACAAAAACTAGTACACAGTTGTTCATAGCAACCATATTTGTAGTAGCCAAAAACTGGAAACAACCAAATGTCCTATAATAAGTGAATGTTTAAGTAAACCATGGTACATCTGTGCCCTGGAACACTACTCAGCAATAAAAAGGAATGATTTATTGATACATGTAAGAACTTGAATGGATCTCAAGGCCATTAAGCTGAATGAAAAAATCCAGTATCAAAAGGTCACAAAATTCTTGTAACGACAAAATTATAGGACTGGGGAAGAGATTAGTGCCCAAGAATTAGTGATCATGGGGTTGGAGGAGACTGGTGGAGAGAACCAGAAACAAGTAGCACTAGGGCAAGCTTTGTTGGGATGGAATAGCTGTGTATCTTGTTTGCACTGGGAGTTATCCAAATCAACCCCTGTGATAAAATAACATAACTATTTCCTGGTTTTGATACTGTGCTCTATTTACATAAGATGAAGCCATAGAGATGAAGGGCACAATGAACTTCTCTGTGTTATCTTCACAAGTTCCTGTAGATCTATAATTGTTTCAAAATAAAAAGCTTTTAAAAATCAATTTTATTTTTATCAGCAACAAATAGCTGAAAATATGTCCTTACAAAGAAACACAAAAACATAAAAAAAACTAGGATTAAGTCTCACAAAATATGAACATGACTTTTACGAGAAAAATTATAAGACGTCATTAAAAGACTTAAAAGAATCTAATGGAAAAACAGGCAACCATTTTGTGGATTTAAAAACTAAAGACAACAAAGATATTAGTTCTCCCTTTATGGATCTATAGACTCAACACAGTTTCAATAGAAACCCAACAAGTTCTTTGGGTCCTGACCAGCACATGAACGGAAGCTGCTGTTCGCATCAAGCCACCTGCAGGCATGTGGGGGAAGTTGGATCATCCAATGAATGATGCTGGGACCCTGATTATACACGGGGAAGAAATGAAAGGGCATCCTCAGCACACCACACACAGAAATCATTTCTAGAGTATTAAAGACAAGTAAGAAACACAAAACTACAAAATTTTAGAAAACAAAATCTGAGCATGTCAAGGCATTAAGGATTTCTTTGAACAGCGAAGCAAAAACATAAAGGGAAAGATGGCTGATTTTTTACTAAATTAAATATTTTTAATTGTGTTCTATAAAAAAGAAATCTCTGGGAGAAAATTTTTGTTAGACGTGTAAATGGCAAAGCATTAATGTCTGAAGCATATACATTTAAAGAACTCTGTAAGTAAATAAGAAAGAGACAAATAATTGCAATATGAAAATGGGCAAAAGAGTTGAATGACACTTCCCACATAAAAATGCAAGGTGGCTCAGAAACATGAAAACCTACTGGACCCCATTGGCAACCCCATGGGAAACCATTTCACACTTACCAGATTGGCAAAGGTTTTCAAGTCTGACCATCGCAACTCTTGGGAAGGGTACAGAACATCTGGGAGGCGGGTATGCTCCTGGTAGAATGCTAATTGCTGCAAGTTTGGAAGCCAATTTAGAAAATGTGCAGAACATATATACTCTAAGACCCAGCAACTCGGCTCCTAGATAAATTCATTCTTTAAACAGCTGTTGCATTAGTGCACATAGAGATATAAGGGAATAGGAATAGCAGCTGTTTTGTAAGAGCAGAAAAGTAGACAGAAATCAAATGTCCCTCAACAGAAGAATGGCATAGTTCCTCAATTGAAATCTACATGGCAGTGAAAATGACAAAAAAAAGTACGGATAAATTGTTGATCCATATTGGGACACATGGAATTGAGTAAGAATGGAAATCATAGATTATATAAAGCATGAGTCTAAGTTCAAAAATAAAAAGCAAACAATATTGTTTAGGACAACAAACATTTGTGGTAAAGCTGTAAAGAAAATCAAAGAGGGAGAGCCACAAATTTTAGGCATTAGTACTTGGAGGGGACAGAAGAGGTGATGGCTTGGGGGACACAGATGTCAAAGGTGGCTGAAGTTTGGTTCAACTGGATCATGAACTTGTTTGCATTATACACATAATTATGCATTTATTATATTCTCAGAATTACAGGAATAAAAAAAATAAACCTCTGTGGGACCCCCTTCACCTCTGCCAGACAAGAGGGAGGGAAAAGGAGGCAGGCCTCACAAGGCACCAAGGCCGACCGTGCCTAGTGGCCAGCTCTGCGCTGCCCGGGCCAGGCCAAGCTGGGCCAGGCAGAGAGCTGTGCCCCTAGGAGAGAAGCATGCAGAGTGGGGGTGCCCTGCGGGGCAGCGGGCCAGAGCCTCATGTGATGTGGCATCTGGTGAAAGCAGAGGGGCCTGCACCTGCCCGCCGGAGAGGACGGGAGGAGAGGAGGGAAGCCCCCTCTCGCAGTCCCTTTGGACTCGTGCCTCTCTCCCTCTGCTTCCACTCGGCTCTCTCCTGCTCTATCCTGGCACAGACACAACACCCTTGAATTCAACACCCCACTGTAAATCCTTTCCATTTGCTCCAAGTGGAAATGTTCACAAATGTAAACGAGGAGGAGGAATGGGCATGCTATTGGAAGGGGCCTGGATGGGACAAGGGATTCGTGATGGTGAAGAAACTCTAAAATCAGTTTATGGCCACCGCCCACCCCTCAGGCGAGGAGTCTTGTGTCTGGGTTGCCCTGGACATCGCATACTCAGACATTCATTGTGAACACGTGGACTCGGGAACACGACCAGTTGCCCTGCCCGTGCTGGCGTCTTCATGACCTGAGGTCAGTTGCAATCACCTGTGTCTTTGAATCCGAACCCCCGTGACCTGTTGACGTCCCTCGTGCCAGCAATCTCCAGCAGGGAAATTCCTATCCTATCTTGGGGGTGCCCACCTGAAGACGCAGGCCTCTCCAGACCTCTGCTTATCTCCGCTGCGTGGGCACAAGAATTATGGTGTCTTGTCATGCAGCATATCCAAGACAAATCAAGGGAAACTGTCCGTTTGCCCTCTGACCTCTGGGAAAATAACCACTGGGTGCCTTTCTTGTCTAGTGGAAAATTACAGCACAGAACTTCTAAAAGACAGGCTGTAAAATACTCTTTATGTCTTGTTCAAAGCTTCAAAGCTCCCCAGCTGAAGCTCTAGGCTTGACAGAGTCCAGCCAACTCTGCAGTGAGTGCTCTGTGCTTTCGGGGCCTGGGGGACATTACTGTTCATTTGCAAATCTGAGCTGGAGCCTCAAAGAAGGATATTCTTAGGAGGGCAGCATCCAGATGCCCCCCCGCCCCTGCCAGTCTTTCTCTTCCTTCCTCTCCCTTAAGAGAAAAGGAGGGGGGATGGAACAAAGTGAATCCAGTTTACACGAATGCATCTGAGACGGTTAGTCTTTTTCTCCTAAGAAATATTCATCCATAAATATGGAAAAAGACAGTTTGTAACCATTGCTTCTTCTCCCCCAGTGGCCTCTAAGCTGACCAAACAGGAAACCAGGGAAGCTTCCAAATACCTGAAATTCAATGTCCAAATATTCACTAGATGTGCTTAGCCACTTTTTTCATTGCTTAAAAGGTCAGTAGGTCAAGTAACCAGAAGAAAGCAGGACAGAGGTGTCAGAAGCAGGAATCGAATTGTGGTGTTTGTGTTTACGACACTCAGGCCACAGCAGTGCCACCCAGTTGAACTTAGATGATATCACTGTGATTAAACAGTTCCAAATGAAATTAGAAATGTGTGCCTTTGGGGGAAAACATACCAATTAAGAGTATCACTTTTCCAAGACAGCAAATTTGGTAACTGGAAATACAAAAGGGCCCCTCCAAGAAGGGGCCAATGAAGTACAGCTGAGCCTTGAACACGCAGGGGTTTGGGCACCCACCATCGGCACAGCCAAAGACCCAAGTACTACTTTTGACTCCCCAAAGACTTTACTGACAGCTTACTGTGGACTGGAAGCCTTACCAATGACATTAAAAGTCAATTAATACATATTTTTGTATTTGTATTATATACTGTGTCCTTATAATAAAGTAAGCTAGAGAAAAGAAAATGATTTTTGAAATTGTCAGAAATTTCCAAAAAATTTCAAATATATTTATTGAAACAAAGCCATGTGTAATTGTCCCCTGTGGTCCAAATCCATGTTGTTCAAGCATCTACTATAATGAGATCAAGGTAGATGTGGATAAAAAAAAGCAATAAAAAAGTAGACACCAAGCCACTGAGCAGGAGCTTATACTGCTTTAGAGTTTAAGTTTCCGGGCAATCCACTTAGGCATAACTCACCATTCCCACCTTTAAGGAACTTACTTTAAGAATGCAATTCTGATATACCTAAAAGAAAACAGGCACTTAGAGAAATACTTTCACACAGATGTTCACAGCAGCATTATTCAAAACCAAAAGGTGGAAGCAACCCAATCAGCCACGACAGAGAGAGATAACACAATGTGGTCTGTCATATGGGGGAATGTGACTCACCCCTACAGAGGAATGAGCAGCCGGTCCATTCTGCACCATGGAGGACCCCTGACAATATTATGTTGAGTGAAAGAAGCCAGACACAAAGGCTTATGTTGTATGAATCCACTTCCATAGATTGTCCAAGTTCATAGAGGCAGAAAGCAGGTCAGTGTGGCTAGGGGCAAGGAAAAAGGGGCATGAGAGGGACTGCCAATTGGCACAGGGTTTTCTTTAGGGCTGATTACGGTATTTTGGGACTAAGATAGAGGTACGGGTGGCACACCACTGTGAATACACAGAATGCCACTAAATTGTGGCATAACTTTAATGGTTTATTTTGTGTTATCTGACTTCACCTCAATTTAAAAAAAAGACATTTTAATTACATTTTGATGGAATGTCAGAAATCATCTAGTAATTATCTTTTTAGCCATAGAATCCCTCCTTCAGATGAAGACATACTGGAATGTTAAAGTGTGGAGAGAGACATGGGGTTTCTCTGGTGAAACAGGCAGGTGAGGCCCTAGGCCCTCAGTGCTCACCCCTCCAGCCCAGCAGCCCCCAAAAGGGGTGCCCCTGGATCCCTAAGGCTCCAAGAAGGATTTGAAGCCCATCTCCTTAGTTTGCACAGAAAAACACGGAAGCCCAAAGGGTATGTCAATTGCCTGAGAAAAGCAGGCATTTTGGAAAGATCAGAGACAAATTCATTTTTCTGTGTGAAAAGATACCAATAAAAGCAGGGCTAGGTGCTCAGCAAATAGTGAGGATACCGCATGCAGACATGCTGGAGGGGCTGGCTGTGTGGGACTGGGGGCCACCTGAAGGCCGGTCACCTGGCCTGGGAGGGCAGTGCAGCTTGTGGAGAGAAATGCCAGCACAAAAGAACCCCAGCACAAATGATTAGTGTGTCTAAGCACAATAATAGCTTAAGTAGGTGAAAATTAAATTAACGCAAGATAGCCCTGCAAGGCATTTGCAGGAGACAGTGGGACAGTCAAGTTTCTAAAATGGTAATGAAAGACTTTGACATACTCGGGCTTCAGATAAAAGATATGAATGCGTTCTTGGAAAAAAAGAATATATACATACATATCAATACTGATTAACCAACGCTCTGACGTTACTCTCCTCACTCAAAGAAGCCCAGCCCCTCCCTCTCCTCAGCTCCTGCAGAAAAACCACAAAGTGGTTCCACTACTCTGTCCTCCCCATGTCCTCCCACATGCTCAGCCTGGAAGCCGCAGGAGCCAGGACCCTGAGACAGCACAGGTCAGCATCCCCGCACTCTGGAGCAACTTCTAGTCAGGCACTGGGGGCAGCGAGGAGGGTATGCCCCATGCCAGCAGCAGTTCTCTTGCAGGACAGTCCCCAGCACCGTCACCGCACAGACCTTACCTGGCTAGGAACCCTGCAGGGTGCACAACGGCGTCCCCCTGGCCCCTCCATTTTTCCCAGACCCACAGAGATTAACTGCAGTGAGATGGTGGTGTTATTCTCTGCTGGTTCCCACCAGTGTTAATGGGGCACAAAGGAGCTATTCCAGATTTCCACCCTGATAGAAGCTCCTAAACTGCATGAATGAAGCTTCTGAACATACCAGAAGCATTTCCTCTTTTCAAATGCTGTGCATCTTCCAAATGCGTGAAGAAGAAAAAATGACAGACCAGGTGAAGAATGTCATAAGAACAGAAGTAAGTTTTAAAGCCCAGTGGCAGTTAAAGATCTAGTTTGAGCTGGAGCACAGGCATTTCCAAGCTCACTGCAAAGGAGGACAGCTGGGTGCAAACCCGGGTGACTGGCACATGGAGCCGCCCTCCGCCCCTTTCCCGGCGGGGGTCGGGGAGGCCACACTCACCAGCTGGCATGCATTAGGGAAAGGGAGCATGAACTGACCCAAGACATGTAAGAAGGCAAAAAGTAAGCAAAGACAGCACAGGCAGAAGCTCCCTGCAGTGACTCGGGTCCCAGGCTTCCCACCCCCTCAGCACCTGCCCTCCACTCACCCCCCTCTCCCACTTGGATTTAGAACTGTTATCAGCAGGGCCTGGGCAGGAAGCGGCCAGATGTCAAGCCAGGTCTTTGCATGTCTGATGTACCCATACTGATTATGAACTGTTCCCAAGGCAAGAAAATAAGATTCTTCACTTATCAGAAACATACACCTTTCCAGATTCTGCCTGTTTTATGTCAAGATTGTCTTCAGAAATACATTAATATGATTCCTCTGTACTTTAATCATGTTTATATTTAGAGAAACAGTGATGTCTTGACAGAGATTTCAAGTGGGTTTAAACAGGAAAAGTCTACAACACATATGTATATGTAAAAAGTTTTAACCACAGAATATTTTTTGAGAAGGAAGGAAAAGCTACACCCCTAACCCTATCCGGCTCCCGCTGTGTTAAGGACGAATGGCATCCTTTCTTGGATTCTTGAAGAACAGGTTCCATCATTGTTTTACAAGGGTTGGTACTGCCCTCTGCTGATTACTCAAAAATGGAGGAAAAAGATACTTGATGTAAGGAAGGGGAGGAGTTTCTCTCAGTTCCAATCAATCCCTGCTCCCGAGATGGAGATGGAACAGGAGGACGCATCCTGTCTATCAGACCGTCAAGGTGATGTCCAGCCCTGATGTCATAACCCTATGACACATTAAACCTTGCTCTCTGGGTACCCAGACCAAATTCTTCACCACACAGCCTTGGTCCCAATGACATTCAGAGGGTCGCAAAGGAGACACCTGCACACAGGTAAGTCGGGAAACCTGGCTACTCAAAGGAGACCAGAAATGCTCAGGCAGACCCTCACCTCTGAAGGCCATGGCCACTGCACAGGCATCCCTCTGCATAGAGACAGAGACTGAGTTTCTATTATCCAGCGGAGCCAGGATGGAGCATGGGGACAGAAGCTCAAATGCAACCCAGGGAAGAACCAAATGTGCCTCCTGCCTGCAGTGGGCAACACCAGCTCCATGCAGAGAGCTCACGCGGAATTCATCTAACAGAGTGAGTGCCCACCTCCACTCGGCCCTGGGCCTCCTGCCAATGCAGCTGTGAAGTGGGGGAACACTCCAGCTAAAAGCTGCAGTGAACATGAACGGAGTTTAACTTGTCCTTGATTTCACTATGGTTACATTTGCTGAAACCTCCCTTTTAGTAACCAACTTGAAACTTTCTAAAAACAGAACAGAAAATGAGTGAATCTGAATGCCAAAATTAACCAAATGTATAAACAAACAAAAAATTCCATCCACCTTTAAATGCCTAGTTTTGTTTTAAGCAGGTCCTTAAGGGGACTGACAGTACCCAGTGACAGACAGAGCAGCAAATTCCTCCAGTAACATTAGACTCAATAGTGCAAAACTGAAAAAACAAATATTTTTCTTAAGGAACACCACCCACGAGCTTTCCATCTGAATTTATTTAATGTAAACTTGCTTGGTGAATGTCACAAAACATGAAAGGCGTGCGGATCCCTAGAGTCTGACCATCACTGCAGGGAAAACATTTCTGGCTACCCGACCAGCTGGATGGCTGGACTCTCAGGAGCCCTGGCCGAAAGCTTGTTCACCATGACTCTGTCTGATTTTTGTCTCTGGAGGCATTAGAAGAATAATTAAAATGCTCTGTACATATGCAGCGTCTTTCCCCCAGGACTTTCAGAACCCTTGGCAAACACTACCTCGGTCATCCTCCCAGTGTCATGCTCCTTTCAAAAGGGCAGGTCTGAGTGTGTTTTTTGGAGTCACCATTTGCAGGCCAGGTCCCAAAGCTAAAATAAATCACTCAAGTAATTCCAGTGAATGAGCGGCTGGGGGTTGGGGTTATCTCAGGCATCCAAGTAATGGCCTAAAGCTCCCGCTCTCCCTCTCCTGGGAATCACAGCCCATAAGTCAGGGTGGCACTGATAAGAGGCTTCAACTCTCCACAATCCCAGACCCACCAGAACTGCACCTGGGCTCGCGGTTTAACAGCCAAGGGTCCCCAGCTACCACGCAAGTCAGCTGAAGCCCTCACATGCCGCCAGTGCACTGGGCAACAATGGACAAAAGTATGGGTTTGCCTAACACAGTACACATCTCAGAGGAGTGTTCACTTCAACAGAAAAAGGTAGCTCCAGATTTAAGTAAACACCCAAGGCACTCCAAAAACCCTCTGGTTGGGCCCAGGTCAAAAGAATCTGTTTCCTGGGGACTGAAATTTGGGATTTACAGAAGAATCAAAACTTTTCCAATGTGATTACTAATTGCTTCAAATCTAAATCTAGAGCAGACCATTTCGGCTAAAACCAGGGGTCTACAGGCAGTTTGCAGTGGGGCCTGAAGCCTGGGAGTCCAAATCCACACACTAGAAACTCTCACAGGACACTGGGAGGCTAAGATGCTTGCTTGTCAACAATTCAATTTTTAACATCTTACTCTTTTAAAAAAGCTCTCCCGCTTCTAGACTCCTGCGGTTCATAATGACCATTCAGTGTGACTGTAACATGTCTCTAGTTGGACAATCAGAATATGGAATGCAGAGGTCTGAGAAATGAGAAGGGACAGAATGGAAGTACAGACCCTGCTACGTGGAGTAGCAGCAAAGGAAAAAATGAAGGCCAGGAAAGTCACCCAGAGCTTCCCTGAAGGGCACTGAGCTACCTTAAGAAAAACACAGGCTTTGCATCCGACATGACATTTCAGTAAAGGGAATAATAAAAGTAAAGCATTTTATCTGCCAATCACAGAACCATCCTTTCCTCACCTGAAAAATGCAAGTGCTGGTCCTCATCTCTAAAATGCTTTACCTTCTGATCCGGTCCAATGACCCCATGACAATAACAGACCCAAACTCACTCTGTCACTGCTGCCTGCCTGTGATATATAAATGTGCTTCCATGTTAGAGTCTCAGTCATTTTCACCGAAGAATTTAATTCTCAGCTTCAGAATCTTCAGACATCAGAGATTAATTTTTCTTCCATTCCAATTTGTCAAGGCCAGGGAAATTCTGTCCTGGCCAAGGGCACTGGCAGGAATAAGGGGCCCCAGGGAGCTTGCTGCCAAGCTGCCAGGTCCTGCAGAAATGGCCACATCACATCCTGACTCACTTCACAAATGACTAGGTCGGCTACTCTTCTCTGCCCAGGCTAGCAGGCCTAGGGGTTCTATGGAGTCTGTAGGCTCTTCAATTCCTTCCTTCCCAGTTAATAAAGTCTCCCACTTCAGTGTGCTATACAACAATGGTTTGTGTATCCCATATTCATTTCTAGTCCAGTGAAGGCAAAACAGAGTGAACAGAGCTGGACATGTGTTCTACCCTGCTCTGTGATACTATAGTAGAATATTGTAGTGTCAGGTCTAGTTATCGCAGAGAAAACTTGTAAATTTCACAGATAAAACATTTTTTTAAATCACTGCTACAATATAAAATGTTCTCTGCTCTTCCCCTTCCTATACCTTACCACACTAGGAATGGAAACATTTTAGTAAAACCCTCTGAAAATTTTTGGATATGTGCAAAAGGATGGATAACTTCAAAATGTATGAGTTTGTCACATAATAGTAAAATATTTCAAAGGAACATCCTCTTCAACAAAATACAAATACCTTTCATTCACCTCACTTAAAAAGTCCCCCAAATCAATAAGGTAACATTGATTAAGTCCTATGAAATTGCAGTTATTTATTTATGGTAATTTGGAAGATAATCACTTTGATTTTTAAATCATGTATAAAGTACTTGAAAAGCATATAATGCTGTCACTTTTCTAATACAAAAATGCATCTGTAAGTTAATGCAATGTCATACAGGATTGAAAAAATGATTAGTTTACTGTTAAAAGTTATAACTTCTCTATCAAATACAGTTGCAATACAACACTTCATGTTAAGAGACAAATGGGAGGGGAAAATAGATGGCAGAGTAGGAAGGAAGGGCAGAAACCTCACACCACACACACACACACATCAAGGAAGCAACTACAGCAAATACATTAATCCTAAAAACCACCTGAAGACTGCAGAACAGACCACCTACACCTGGTGAAGAAGAGAAGACAACACAGAGAAAAGTAAAGTGGCAGAGCTACATTCTATCCACACCCAAGCTCTTCCCCCATCCTAGCCCACAAGCTGAAGGGAGACAAACAGAGCAGAGAGGGAATAAGCACTCAGGAACTCTGTACACCTGGCCCTGGAGATCTGCTCTGGGAACCCAAGTCCACATTGCAATGGGCTTTTGTGATTAGTGGTGCTGGACACAAGGGAGAGTTGGAGCACTCTGGGAGGCTGAGACTCCAGCCACTTGTGGAGGACAGGCATGCGCCATTGGTCCTGCTGAGACCCAACACAGAGACAGCAGTTTGAAAGATTTACCAGCAGCAGGAAGGGTACCAGAGGAGGGAGGGTGGGATGGAGCTCTCTCCGCAGGAGAAAGGACAGGTGGGTGACACTTCCCCAGCACTTCCTTGGTCCAACAGGTCGGGAACTCCTGGGAGACCCAAATGCTCCAGCCCCCTTGCTGGTGGCTCGGCCACGCATCTGCCTGCCTGTCCAGCCCACTCAGCCCAGCAGCATCAGACTTTGCTACCTAGAAGACAAAGGGAGACTTTGCTGTCTGGCAGGCAGAGGGAGGCATTCCCAGTTTTCTTGGCCCTGTCTCAGCCCAGCTGGAAGGCTCCAGTGGGAGCCAGCTCCCAGCACTCCTTCCTTCTCATGGGCGGCCCAGCCTGATGCCACATATCCATGTGCCCTGCTGCATGCAAATGCATGGCCCACCACCACTCACCTGCTCCAGAGCCATGCAGTCACCACACCCACCCTGTTAGCCCAGCACTACAGCCAACACAGCAGGGAAGGCAGAGGGCAACCCCTACTCACAATGACCCCAGCAGAAGCTCCGATGCTTGGCTCACAAAGGGCCAGCTGAGGTGAACTGCCACCCCCAGTGGACTAAGACAGACCACTGCTGACAGAAAGACATAAAGGTGGCCCTACCCATAGTCCACCAACAGCTACTGGGGCTCCACCACAAAGGAGAACCAGGCACTGGAGAGTAAAGAGTCCTGAGCTTTTGGGCACCACAGGACACCTGCTTCATGAAGCCATTACTCTCTAGACCTCCTGGCATAATAAATCCATCTAATATAATGGAAGAAACACAGAAACCCTGACAAAATGAGGAAGCAGAATAATATGTTCCAAACAAAAATACAGGATAAGACTCCAGAAAGAGGGCTAAATGAAACAGAGATCACCAATTTTCTTGATAAAGATTTCAAAGTAGAAGTCATAAATATGCTCACTGATCTGAGGAAAAGTATTGACAATCTTATGTCTTAAACAAGACATAGAATATTTCAAAGAAAGCCACTCAGAGCTGAAGAATACAGTAACTGAAATTAAATATACAATGGAGGGAATGAATAATAGATTGCTGCAAGTAGAGAAGACAATCAATGAGATGGAAATTAGAGAACAGGAAAACAGTGAAGCTGAAGAACAGAGAGGAAAAAGAATCTCTAGAAAGATAGAAAGTCTCTTTGAAGAAATAATTGCTGAAAACTTCCTCAATCTGGGAAAGGAAATAGACACCCAGATCCTAGAAGTACAGAGAGCCATAACAAAAGGAACCCTAGGAAGACAACATCAAGACATATAATAATTAAAATGACAAAGATTAAGGATAGGAGAGTACTGAAAGCAGCCAGAGAAAGAAGAACACTGATAAGGGACCCCATCAGGTTATCAGCAGATTTCTCATCAATAACTTTACAGGCCAGAAGGGAATAGCATGAAATATTTAATGTAGTGAAACAGAAGGATCTTCAACCAAGAATCCTCCACCCAGCAAGATTATCACTCAAATTTGAAGGAAAGATTAAACATTTCCCAGGTAAATAAAGGCTGAAGGAATTTAAAACCACTAAACAGGCCTTACAGGATAGGTTAAAGGGACTTCTGTGATGGAAATGTTCGTAAACCTAAACAGCCTTCACCAGTGAAAATAAACCCTTGGTAAATATAGTAGACCAATTATGTACCAAGCAAGTACAAAATTAAAACAAAACAAAAAAAAGTAGTAAAACCAACTATGCAAAAAAATCAGTCAAGGGATACAAAAAATGCAGATTATAACATAAAGTGTGGAGGAGTAATAAAAAAAGAAGTACTTTTAGATATGGTTTGAAATAGAGCATTCATCAACTTTTAATATAGACTATCCATGGACCTTTGGTAACCACAAACCTAAAGCCTATAATAGATACACAAAAAATTCAAAAAGAAAAATCCAATCACAACACTAAAGAAAGCCATCAAATAACAGGAGTTTAAGAGAGGAAGAAACAGGAATTACAAAAACAACCAGAAACAATAAAATGGCAATAAGTACATGCTTATCATAATTACATTCTGTATAAATAGACTGAATGCACCAATCAAAAGACATAGGGTGGCAGAATGGATAAAGAACAAGACCCATCTATATGTTGCATACAAGAGGCTCATTTCAGACCCAAAAACATACACAGACAGAAAGTGAAGGGATGGAAAAAAGATATGCAAATAATAGGTAGAAAAAAGCAGGAGTACCTGTACTTAGACAAAATAGATGTAAAATCAATGAAAGTATCAACAGGCAAAGAAGGACATTACATAATGATAAAGGTTCAGTCTAAAAAGAGGATAAAACCATTATAAACACCTATGCACCCAAAATAGAAGCACCCAAATATGTAAAACAAAAACTAACAGAATTAAAGTGGGAAATAGACTGCAACTCATTCATTTTAAGAGACTTTAACACACCACTCGGAGCAATAGACAGATCATCCAGACAGAAAATACATAATGAAGCAGAAGCACTGAAAAACACATTAGATCAGATGGAATTACCAGATAGCTACAGAACTTTCCACCCAAAAAAACAGCAGGATACACATTTTTCTCAAGTATACATGGAATGTTCCCCAGAATAGATCATATAATAGGCCACAGAAAGACCCTCAATAGGTTAAAATTTTTGAAACTGTATCAACAAACTTTCAGACCACAATGTATGAAACTAGAAACAAATAACACAAACAAAACAAAAAGGCCTACAAACACATGGAAGCCAAACAACATGCTTCTAAATAATCAATGGAACAGTGAACAAATCAAAGAAGAAATCAAGCAATATATGGAGACAAGTGAAAACAAAAATGCAACAGACCAAAATTTCTGGAATGCCACAAAAGTGGTTCTAAGAGCAATACAGGCCTACCTCAAGAAACAAGAACAATCCCAAATAAACAGTCTAAACTCACAATTAAAGAAACTAGAAAAATAAGAACAAAAGAAACCCAAAATGAGAAGAAGGTTAGACATAATAAAGATCAGACCAGAAATAAATGAAGTAGAAAAGAATAAAACAATAGAAAAAAAAATCAATGAAACCAAGAATTGGTCCTCTGAGATGATAAACAAAATAGACAAACCCTAGCCAGACATATCAATAAAAAAAGAGAGAGGACACAAAATCAGAAACAAAATAGGAATAATCACAATGGATCACAGAAATACAAAGAATTATTAGATAATTCTGTAAAAAAAATATGCCAATACGTTGGACAACATAGAATAAACAGAAAAATTTCTAGAAAAGTACAACTTTCCAAGACTGACCAGGAAGAACCAGAAAATCAAATCTGAACAGACCAATTACCAGTAATGCAATTGAACTGGTAACCAAAAAACTGTCAACAAACAAAATTCCAGAACAAGATGGCTTCACAGCTGAATTCTACCAAACATTTAAAGAAGAACGAATATCCATCCTTCTTAAAGTATTCGAAAAAGTAGAAGAGGAGGGAACACTTCCAAACTCATTCTATAATGCCAGCATCACTCTAACACCAAAACCAAAGACACCACAAAAAAAAGAAAATTATAGACCAATATCCCTGATGAAGATAGATGCAAAATCCTGAATAAATATTAGCAAAACAAATTCAAAAATACATCAACAGGATCATCCATCAAGACCAAGTGAGATCTATTCCAGGAATGGAAGGCTGGTACAATATTCATAAATCATTCAACATCATACACCACATCGACAAAAAGAAGGATAAAAACCACAAGATCATCTCTGTAGATGCTGAAAAAGAATTTGACAAAATTCAACATCCATTCAAGATAAAAACTCCCAACAAAATGTGAATAGAGGGCACATCCCTCATCATAATAAAAGGCACATACAAAAACCCACAGCCAACATCACACTCAATGGCAAAAAGATAAAAAAAGCCTTTCCTCTAAGATCAGGAACAAGACAATGATGTGCACTCTCACCACTTTTAGTCAACATAGTACTGGAGGTCCTAGCGACCGCAATCAGACAACACAGAGATAAAAGACATCCAAACTGGTAAGGAAGAAGTTAAACTGTCACTATTTACAGATTACATGATATTATATATAGAAAACCCTAAAGACTCCACCAAAAAACTATTAGAATAACTGGATTCAGCAAAGTTGCAGGATACAAAATTAACACACAGAAATCTGTTGCATTCCTATATACTAAAAACAAACTAGCAGAAAAAGAAATGAGGGAAACAATTCAATTTACAATTGCATCAAAAAGAATAAAGTCCCTACAAATAAACCTAACCAAGTAGGTAAAAGACCTCTACTCTGAGAACTATGACAGTCATGAGAGAAACTAAAGAAGACATAAATAAATGGAAAGACATCCCACGGCCATCCTGCCCAAAGCAATCTACAGATTCAATGCATTCTCTACCAAAATACCAACAGCATTTTTCAATGAACTACAGCAAGGAATCCTAAATTCATATGGAACAACAAAAGACCCAAATAGCGACAGAAATCCTGAGAAGGAAGAACAAAGCTGAGGGTATTACACTACCCAACTTCAACCTATACTACAAAGCAATAATAATCAAAACAGTATGGAACTGTGTCAAGAACAGACCCACAGACCAACAGAACAGAATAAAGAGCCCAGATATAAGCCACACATATATGGGCAATTAATATACAGTAAAGGAGCCAAGAATATACAATGAGGAAAAGACGGCCTCTTCAATATCTATTGTTGGAAAAACTAGACAGCTACATGGAAGAGGATAAAACTAGATTACTTTCTAACTCCAAACACAAAAGTAAACTCAAAATGGATCAAAGACCTAAATATAAGACATGAGACCATAGACTCGTAGACAAAAACATAGGCAAAAATCTCTTCTATATAAGCATGAGCAATTTTTTCTTGTATACTTCTCCCTGGGCAAGGGAAACAAAATAAAAAATGAACTAGTGGGACTACATCAAACTAAAATGCTTCTCTACAACAAAGAACATCAGCAGCAGAACAAAAGGCAACCTACAGTTTGGGAGAATATATTCATAAGCAATTTATCTGATTTGATTAGGGGTTAATATCCAAAATATACAAAGAACTCACATACCTCAACACCACAGAAACAAATAGCCCAATTAAAAAATGTGCAGAGGATGATTATCATTTAAATATGATGAAAGGATTAAACAATTTCCAGACAAATGAAAGTTGAGACAGTTTGCCTCTCATAAACCACCACTACAGGATATCTTAAACGGACTGCTCTAGAGGGAAGCACCCCTAAGGTTAAAAATATGTCACCAGAGAAAATAAAATCATAGCAAAGAAAGCAGACCATCCAAATACTAACTAAAGGCAAAGAATAAAACACACAGTATATAAAGAATGGAGGAGTAAGAATAAGAAGGGAGAGAAATAAAGAAACATCAGATGGTGTTTACAATAACTGAACAAGAAAGTTAAGTTAGATTGTTAGATAGTAAAGAAGCAACCCTTGAACCTTTGGTAACCACGAATTTAAAGCCAGCAATGGCAATAAGTACATATCTATCAATAATAACCCTAAATGTAAATGGACTGA
Source organism: Smutsia gigantea (assembly GCA_032199065.1). Taxonomy (NCBI): domain Eukaryota; kingdom Metazoa; phylum Chordata; class Mammalia; order Pholidota; family Manidae; genus Smutsia; species Smutsia gigantea. The sequence continues at coordinate 271,511 of JAVSCE010000377.1, read as the reverse complement.
ATGCACCAATCAAAAGACACAGAGTAACAGAATGGATAAAAAAGCAAGACCCATCTATATGCTGCTTACAAGAGACTCACCTCAAACCCAAAGATACACACAGACTAAAAGTGAAGGCATGGAAAAAGATATTTCATGCAAACAACAAAGAGAAAAAAGCAGGTGTTGCAGTACTTGTATCAGAAAAAATAGACTTCAAAACGAAGAAAGTAGCAAGAGATAAAGAAGGACATTACATAATGTAAAGGGGTCAGTCCAACAAGAAGATATAACCATTATAAACATATATGCACCCAACACAGGAGCACCAGCATATGAGAAACAAATACTAACAGAGTTACAGGAGGAAATAGACAGCAATGCATTCATCTTAGGAGACTTCAATACACCACCCACTCCAAAGGATAGATCAACCAGACAGAGAATAAGTAAAGACACAGAGGCACTGAACAACACACTAGAACAGATGGACCTAACAGACATCTACAGAACTCTGCACCCAAAAGCAGCAGGATACACATTCTTCTCAAGTGCACATGGAACATTTTCCAGCATAGACCATATACTAGGCCACAAAAAGAACCTCAGTAATTTCAAAAATATTGAAATCCTACCAACCAACTTCTCAGATCACCAAGGTATAAAGCTAGAAATAAATTTTAGAAAGAAATCAAAAAGGCTCACAAATACATGGAGACTTAACAACATTCTCCTAAATAATCAATGGGTTAATGACCAAATCAAAACATAAATCAAAGAATATATGGAGACTAATGACAACAACAACACAAAGCCACAACTTCTGTGGGACGCAGCAAAGGCAGTTCTAAGAGGAAAGTATATTGCAATCCAGGCCTATTTAAAGAAGGAAGAACATTCCCAAATGAATAGTCTAAAGACACAATTACTGAGATTGGAAAAAGAAGAACAAATGAGGACCAAAGTCACCAGAAGGAGGGACATAATAAAGATCAGAGAAGAAATAAATAAAATTGAGAAGAATAAAACAATAGGAAAAAATCAATGAAACCAAGAGCTGGTTCTTTGAAAAAATAAACAAAATAGATAAACCCTAGCCAGACTTACTAAGAGAAAAAGAGAATCTACACACATAAACAGAATCAGAAATGAGAAAGGAAAAATCACTACGGACCCCATAGAAATACAAAAAATTATAAGAGAATATTATGAGACTCTATATGCTAACAAGCTGGAAAACATAGAAGAAATGGACAACTTCTTAGAAAAATACAACCTTCCAGGACTGACCAAGCAAGAAACAGAAAAACTAAACAGACCAATCACCAGCAATGAAATTGAAGCCGTAATCAAAAAACAACCGAAGAACAAAACCCCCGGACGTGATGGATTCACCTCTGAATTCTACCAGACGTATAGAGAAGAAATAACACCCATACCCCTTAAAGTTTTCCAAAAAATAGAAGAGGAGGGAATACTTCCAAATTCATTCTATGAAGCCAGCATCACTCTAATACCAAAACCGGGCAAAGACCTCACCAAAAAAGAAAATTACAGACCAATACCCCTGATGAACGTAGATGCAAAAATACTCAACAAAATATTAGCAAACCGAATTCAAAAATACATCAAGAGGATCATACACCATGATCAAGTGGGATTCATCCCAGGGATGCAAGGATGGTACAACATTCGAAAATCCATCAACATCATCCACCATATCAACAAAAAGAAGAACAAAAACCACATGATCATCTCCATAGATGCTGAAAAAGCATTTGACAAAATTCAGCATCCATTCATGATTAAAACTCTCAACAAAATGGGTATAGAGGGCAAGTACCTCAACATCATAAAGGCCATATATGACAAACCCACAGCTAATATCATACTTAACAGCGAGAAGTTGAACGCTTTTCATCTAAGATAGGGAGCAAGACAGGGATGCCCACTCTCTCCACTGTTATTCAACATAATACTGGAGGTCCTAGCCACGGCAATCAGACAAAACAAAGACATACAAGGCATCCAGATTTGTAAAGAAGTCAAATTGTCACTATTTGCGGATGACATGATATTGTACATAAAAAACCCTAAAGACTCCACTCCAAAACGACTAGAACTAATATCTGAATTCAGCAAAGTTGCAGGATACAAAATAACACACAGAAATCTGTTGCTTTCCTATACACTAATGATGAACTAACAGAAAGAGAAATCAGAAAAACAATTCCATTCACAATTGCATCAAAAAGAATAAAATACCTAGGAATAAACCTAACGAAGGAAGTGAAAGACCTGTACTCTGAAAACTACAAGACACTCCGAAGAGAAATTAAAGAGGACACTAACAAATGGAAATGCATCCCATGCTCTTGGCTAGGAAGAATAAATATTGTCAAAATGGCTATACTACCTAACGCAATCTACAGATTCAACGCAATCCCTACCAAACTACCAAAAGCTTTCTTCAATGAACTGGAACAAATAATTCTAAAATTCATATGGAACCACAAAAGACCCCGAATAGCCAAAGTAATGCTGAGAAGGAGGAATAAAACAGGGGGAATTACGCTCCCTGACTTCAAGCTCTACTACAAAGCCACAGTAATCAAGATAATTTGGTATTGGCACAAAAACAGACCCACAGACCAGTGGAACATAATAGAAAATCCAAACATTAAGCCAAACATATACAGTCAATTAATATTTGATAAAGAAGCCTTGGATATACAATGGGGAGATGACGGCCTCTTCAGCAGCTGGTGTTGGAAAAACTGGACAGCTACATGTAAGAGAATGAAACGGGACTATAGTCTGACCCCATGCACAAAGGTAAACTCAAGGTGGATCAAAGACCTGAATGTAAGTCATGAAACCATAAAACTCTTAGGAAAAAACATAGGCAAAAATCTCTTGGACATAAACATGAGCAACTTCTTCATGAACATATCTCCCCAGGCAAGGGAAACAAAAGCAAAAATGAACAAGTGGGACTATATCAAGCTGAAAAGCTTCTGTACAGGAAAGGACACCATCAGTAGAACAAAAAGACATCCTACAGTATGGGAGAATATATTCATAAAAAACGTATCTGATAAAGGGTTGACATCCAAAATATATAAAGAACTCATGCACCTTAACAAACAGAAAGCAAATAATCCAATTAAGAAATGGGCAGAGGGCATGAATAGACACTTCTCCAAAGAAGAAATTCAGATGGCCAACAGGCACATGAAAAGATGCTCCACATCGCTAATCATCAGAGAAATGCAGATTAAAACCACAATGAGATATCACCTCACACCAGTGAGGATGGCCAACATCCAAAACACAAACAACAACAAATGTTGGCGAGGATGTGGAGAAAAGGGAACCCTCCTACACTGCTGGTGGGACTGCAAATTAGTTCAACCATTGTGGAAAGCAGTATGGAGGTTCCTCAAAAAACTCAAAATAGAAATACCATTTGACCCAGGAATTCCACTCCTAGGAATTTACCCTAAGAATACAGCAGCCCAGTTTGAAAAAGATAGATGCACCCCTATGTTTATAGCAGCACTATTTACAATAGCCAAGAAATGGAAGCAACCTAAGTGTCCATCAGTAGATGAATGGATAAAGAAGGTGTGGTACATATACACAATGGAGTATTATTCAGCCATAAGAAGAAAACAAAGCCTACTATTTGCAACAACATGGATGGAGCTGCAGGGTATTATGCTCAGTGAAATAAGCCAGGCAGAGAAAGACAAGTACCAAATGATTTCCCTCATTTGTGGAGTATAAAAACAAAGCAAAACTAAAGGAACAAAATAGCAGAAGACTCACAGATTCCAAGAAGGGATTAGGGGTTACCAAAGGGAAGGGGTGTGGGAAGGTGGGTGGGTTGGGAGGGAGATGGGGATTGAAGGGCATGATAATGGGGAGGTCACAGGCAAAACAGTGTAGCACAGAGGAGACAAATAGTGACTCTATGGCATCTAACTACGCTGATAGACAGTGACTGCAATGGGGTTGGGGGGCTTCATAATATGGGGGAATGTAATAACCACAGTGTTGCTCATGTAAAGCCTTTATAAGATTATATATCAATGATACCTTAATAAAACAAATAAAGATTTAAATTAAATTTTAAAGAGACAAATGGAACTGAACATATATTGATACCAAATGTAGCCTAATAGAAAAGTCCCAAGTTACTTGTAATGCAATGAAAGTGACATTTTTCTATTTAGATATATTTTTGCCAAGTATTAATGAAAAATATTATAGATAATGTGGAAAATGGAGAGTTAGGATGAATGTGGAGGAATGACTTAACATTCTTTCCTAATAGAACCAAGAAAAAGCACTTGGTTTAAAAACTGAAGAAAATTTCTCAATCCATTAATATTTTATTATTGTCCTAATAAACCATACCAACATTAATAAAAGTAATTTTAATTCAAGCCTTTTCCACCACCCTAACAAATCACTTTATCCTCCACATTCTCTAAACAGTTCAATCCTAAGAACTCCCACAAATTGATATAACAAACACATGGAAAAAAATTCACTTCCAGATTTGATAAGATTTGGTTAAAAAAAAAGAGAGAACTCTAAAATACTTGCAATTACAAGAACTAAGAAAGTTAATCATCAAAACAAGGCATGTTTCATTCACATCATATTTTGAAACTTGTTCCTAAGACTTCTATTTCTCTAACAGTTCCAAATATGCCAAGATTACGATTAGCAGATGTAATGTTGTGGGGCCACGGGGAGGGCTGTTCAACGCAGAGAAGACAAGCGGTGATTCTATAGCATCTCACTACGCTGATGGACAGTGGCTGTAATGGGGTTGGTGGGGGGGGACCTGATGAAGGGGTAGTTTAATAACCATAATATTGCACATGTAATTGTAGATTAATGATATCAAAATAAATTATTAAAAAAAAAAACAATATGCCAAGAGTACATGCAGAGATATTCGAGGTGGGAACAGATGTCCTGAAAGGATCTGAAACTCCGACCCAAATTTTAATTGATTATTAGCCAATTCAGCAATGCAGTTAGGCTGGCCACAAGAGCAAAAATCAAAATATCATCGCCTTCTACTCCATGATTTCAGCACACGCTTTATTACAATGTCATTTAGATTTTGCAGCAAATGAAAACTTGCTCTGCATGAAATAGTCACCCAAAGATGGAGAGAAAAACTGGAGCTGAGAATTTATCCAACTTCAAAGTATAATTCCTGAAGTTCAACAGAATTGAAGAAAATGACATGGACTTGCTGTGTTCATGCTCCTCCTGGTAACTACACAGAAAATCAAAAATAAGATTTTCCACAGTCACATTCATTAAATATTTAACTATCCACAGGATGAAGGATGGGACTGTAACTAGTTTTCAAATAAATGTCCATACAAGACTCTTTTCCACAGAGACCACCCACCAGTTCACATTCTGTCTGTAAATTCTCTGTATTAGTAGTACACCCTGTTCTCTACTGAGCTTTCAGCTTATAGAAAGCTCCTGAGAGAAAGGTGAGTTCTGGTCTTCCTCTGGCAGAGGTCATTTTAGAAGGCTTGCGCCCAGGTAGGACTCGATAACAACTACCATTAGCCCTGCACATGCATTCACTCTCAGCGTCACCACCTGCAGAAGGTAAGCAGCTTCCACATCCAGTGCTGTGTGACCATCAAAGTTAACCTGTGTCTCTCACATTTATAAGCCATACTTCTTGTGACTCTCATTAGAAATCAGAGACCAAAATGGTGCTACTGAATTCTAAAAAATGTTTACTTAAAACATACCACATCTGGGGACATGTACAGACTCTGTGGTGCAATGTCAATGGCCTAGAGGAGCCATCCACCACCGGCAGGGCCACAGGGCCACAGAATAAGGGCCATGGAAATGCAGGGCCACAGAAACACAGGCCACAAATCCAGGGCCATGGAACAGAAGGCCACAGAAATGCAGGGGCACAGGAACACAGGGCCACTGGAACACAGGCCACAAACCAGGGCCATGGAACACAGGTCCTTGGGAAAGCGGGGCCACAGAACAGATGGCCCATGGAAGGCAGGGCCACAGAGTGGGGGTGGGGATGCCGGGGGGCAGTGTTCAAGTGGCAGCCTGGAGGCCACCCCCACCCCCCAGGGTAAACCGCTGTGGCCACAAGTTGCTCCCAGCTTAAGAACTCTTAAGAGAGTCACCGACCAAACTCAGAGTGCCGAGCAGAAGGGTGCCAGTGCAGAGGGGCCGCCTGTACTGTGTGGGCTGTGGCAGGTGGGTGGTGAGGGAAATGAGAAGCGAGCTGGCAGGGATGTGGCCCCCACAGCCCCAACCCCTACCCTCCCAGCCAGTGACCCTACATGGACCACCCACCCTGCCCTGGGCCCCCGTCAGGCCTGCTGCCCTGAGGCCCCGCTGCCTGCGCCACTCTGACCACAGATGCAGTGGACCCCTCAAGCATATAAGAAATGGGCCAACAGGGCACATACTCCCTTGTGGTTTTTGCTTTGTATTCTGATAAATACAAGAGGGTAGCTTGAAGCCCATGTGCCCATCCACTCCCTGGAAGAAGCCACCCCCCCTCATTTTCATCTCCATAAATACTTTCACATTCACACTACATGTGTGCAGAGGCCACACAGCATGTTTTGAGCTTCACACAAGTATCAGTGTACACTTCCCATAAGCTAGACCTTTTGCTTTCCATTATATTTAAGATTTATCCATCCCAAGCAAGTACGTCTCATTCCTTTCCATTTCCATATCATATTCAATTAAATGAACAGCCTACAAGTTTTGTGATTATTACCACACACATTCTTGAATTCAGCTCCTGTGTCTTAAATGAGTTGCAATTTTCTTCTCCCAGTTTTTGGCTTGTCTTTTCATTCCATTTATGATGGTTTTTGATATGAAGACTCTTTTACTTCAATACAGTCAAATGTGTTCATCTCCTTATCACTAGGGTTTTTTGTATATTAAAGTATTTTAATATATCCAAGGTCCTAAAGATAGTCTCTGTATGAGTTTCCTGTGGCTGTCACAGCAAGCACCACAAACCGAGTGGCTTAAAACAGAGAAGCTTTTTGCTTCTCGCTTCTGGATGCCAGAGGTCTGAAAACAAGGTGTGGGCGAGGCCACAGCTCGGGCAAGAACAGCTCTGGCGGAAGAGCCTACCTCGCCTTTCCCGGCTTCTGTGTTTGCTGGCAGTCCTTGGCCTTCCTTGGCTTCTGGACACCGTCACCTGGCTGTCTTCTCTGTGTCTTCTACACATAGTCTTCCCTCGGGGCCTGTGTCCAAATGTCCCCTTTGGGACACCAGTCATATTGGATAAGCCCCAACCACATGAATTCATTTTAACTTGATTACTTCTACAAAGACCCTATTTACTGTTAACCTTAAAAGTAAAACTGTCAGCTATTTTACCAGCAAAAATGGGTTTATTCAAGAATAGCAGAGACTTACTATTTCAGACCACCAAGTGATGGCAAAACCATCGGCAGGTGGAGAAAACAAAGGAGAGGAGGCTCTTTTATAGAAGAAAGGGCATCTGGACTGTTCTAAGCAAAAAAGTCCATTGGAGGAAACTGGGAGTCCCGTGTGTCGTGGCTACTCATTGGCTGAGTTGCGATAGTTTCTAATTGGCTGGGCTGTTGCTGACAGTTTTTAAGTGGCTGGGCTGTTGCTGGGGGAGGCAGAAATTCTTCCCTCCTCGTGCAGGATGGTAAAGTGGCCAAAATAGTATGAGTTGTAAGGCGTTCTCTTTCTTGCAGTGGGGTCTGCAATTGACCAGGAGTGGTGGGCATGGAGCTTCCCTTGCAGGCCTCCCAGCACCATAACAGTGAGGTTTCCCTTTATCAATTTTCACATGTCAAGTAAGGTCACATTCTGAGTGACTGGGGGCTAGGACTCCAGCATATCCTTTTAGAGGGACAAAATTCAATCTAAGCAGTCTCCTGTATTTTTTCTGTCAAAGTTTTGGAGTTTTCATATGTAGGCCAGCAATTATTGGGAACTGGTCTTTTGAGTGTGGAGGGGAATCTAGTTTACTTCCCATCTCTTAACTTTCCTCCCAGTTCCTAGTATGAAGGAGTCCATCCTTCCAAACCAGTTTCCAAAGATCCTCTCCCGAGGATCAGGTTTCCATAGGCAAGTGGCTCTATTTCCAGGCTCTGTCTCATCTGCTTAATTGAGAGACTGCCTACTCCTGTTTCTGAATTACACAGGTTTATACCAGAATTTGATGTCTTGCAGGAGTAATACTCCCTCTTAACACTGCCCTTCAAAGTTGGTTTTACTGTTTTTAGCTGTTGGATTTTCCACAATAAGTTTAGGATCAGCATCCCAAACTTTAACAAAAACTGGTAATATTTTGATTGGCATTCTACTAATAAATCAGGGAGAAATGACATCCTTTTTATAAGTCTTCCTAGTCATGCACACAATCTCTCTCCCTTTTCCCTTCATGTCTTTCTTGATTTATCCATAGTTTGCACAAGTTTGCTTGATTCACTTCCAGATATGCAGGTGCCGTGAGGTGAGTCACTGTGATATCCACAGGGCTGGTGGTCAGTGATGTAAAGGCTGAAGGAGGGGGAGGACATGGAGAGACAGAGGCCTAAGAAAGGGGTGGCCCTCAAAAATCTCAATCATAATATAAGTTGGTCACAGGGATGGTAGTACACCAAGGAGATTTTAGCCACTGGTTCTGTAACATCTTCCTGTGCTGACAGACTGTAACTGTACTAGTGGGAGTGAGGATTTAATAATGTGTGTAACTGTTGAACCACTGTGTTGTATACCTGAAACCAATATAAGATTGTATATCAACTATACTTCAATTTATAAAAAAGAAAGGGGTAGCCCAGCATCTGGAGGCAGGAGGTCCTCTCTCCTGTCTCACATGAATGTGAGAGATGCAAAACATAGTTTTTTTGTAACTATTTACAATTATCTTCTTCTGCTTCCCATATAGTAAAAACAAGAAAGCCAGGGTCAACACGTGTTGGAAGGAAAGGTGTGTGAAAGCATCCAATATCAACAGTCTATGAAGGCACCTACCCTCTCCAGGGTGACACCCAAGACACCATCCCTCAATTTTTCTTGTTATGTTCCCAGCCACCAAGAATATGGAAAGCACAGCCAAGTATAATCCCGTGATGGCAGGAGAGCCTTTAGGACTTAACTTGCAGCTCTGATTTCCTGACAGGGGAGTCACCACAGTCACGGGTTCTGCAGACCAGACCAGAGCAGCTTTGGGAGACCTGGGGCAGGCGCCCTTGGCACACACCAGAGCATTCTTCAAAGAGCGGTGGGGACAGAGATGATGGGCATGTATGTGAGCCTTGGTAAGCCACCCCTTGGACTTGTAGAAATAGTAGGGAAGCGGGTGCTTTGCAAGAGGGGCCAGAAGGTCTCTATGGGCTTGGGAAGCCAGAACCTGTGTTGTTAACATGGGTTGTTAACATGGGTTGTTAATATTAAGGAGACTGTTGTGAACACCCTCTGCCTTTGCCTGTTCAACACAGCACCTTCCTAAGAGGAGACACCTCCATCCCACCCCCAGTCAGTGTGAGCTGGGCGGCCAAAACCTCCTCGGGCTCCAGGTTGAATACATGACAGGGTCTGATCAGTAAGACCCTCTTGTGACTAAATTCCTAGGTGGGAATGTGACCCCAGGTGGGACAAGCATTAGCCTAGGATTCTAGGGGAATAACTGGACAGATGACATTCAAGCTAGAGTTGCCTCCATGTTGGGGATAGAGAGCAAGGCTAGGGGAGGGTGAAAGCCCACCTATCAGGAGCTCTGAGCTGCGACACAAATGCAACAGATTCCTGAGCATCCGGGTCATTTTCAGTGGCTTGTAAAGCTGAGACACACCAGATATGGATCATTTCATAAAAGAATCCATAGAAAGTCACACTTGTTCCTGTCAAAACTTTTAGCAAGCTAACAATGTAAGAATAGAAAGTTTCTTAACTGAAGGTAGCTTGACGGAGGATATATAGCAGAAGCTGACAGCTTACAGCATATTCTGATTAACACAGGAAAGACAAGCTGCCCACCACCATCACTTCTACCCATCACAGTGTGAGGGCTCTGATTCAGCAGACAAGGAAAACAATATTGGAAAGGAACAGAAGATGCTTACCTTATGGATACACAGCTTCTGAATGATGAAATAGCATATAAGCAGAGTGAAAAATAAGTGACAGTCTGGGAAAAACTGTTTTTAGTGTGCATAAAATGAGTGGATTAAAATCCAAAATTTATAAATAGTTCCTACAAACCACTATTTTTAAAAATGGGAAAATAAAAAGCAAAGGATTAAAAACTAGGGAAATTCCAAGAAGAAACTGAAATGGGTGACAAACATGAAAAGGAGCTTCAAGTCTTCTCTCATTAGGGGAACACAGACTGAATCTCAATGAGATGTAAATTTTCACACACAGGAAATATCTCCTATAGAACAGTCCACACCTGTGCATAAAGGTATTTGTACAAATTTATTCTTTGCAGCATTATCAGTAGGGGTGAAAACTAAAAGTGCACCTGAATGTGTGGCCTTAATGTGGAGGACTCAAAGTGATGACGGTACCCAAGCCTTTAAAGATCAGGGTGCAGACCCGGAGAGGTGAATAACACAAGCAGCAGTTGAAAAAGAGCAAGACATGGAATATAAGATACACAACAAAGCCATTCGCCTAGTTTAGAAGTGTGTAAATACAAGTAAGGACCTTCTCCAAGTGTTCAAAGAACCTTTGTTTTGTTTTTGCTTTTTTAGATATAGAGTAGTGTTTAGAAACCACTTACTAATATTTAATAAATAGGTTTGTTAAAATGAGTCTGATGTCTGATGATTGGGTTAAAATTGAGACTTCAGAACATGACTGAACTGCAACAAATTCTTTCTTTGGAAAAATAGTACTGAAAAAGAACCTTTTAATTCCTGAAATCTCCTTAAGCCATAGAATTTTATAGATGGAGCAATCTTTGTTCTGCACTTAATTACCGCTACCCCCTTACTCCCAACACCCAAAATTATTTATTTCACTCTGTGTTTGTCACTATTTGGAAGAAACGAAACTTCTCAGCAGGCAACCTGAAACAAAAGCATTTGGGAAGCATTCAAGAAACTTCTAGGTCACACAAGTATGGGGACAACTCCCAGGGCCCCACTGGTGCTCAGTGAACCATCTCTGCATCTACCGCTGTTGGTGGCCTGGGTCGGAAACGATCTAAATTCTGTAGATTGAGCTTGATTAGCCTCACCTGCGTTAGACTCCCGCTCAGGGGCATCCAAGCAGCTGACCACGCCTCCACCATCTGACCGCTCTTCCTGGACTGCAGCTCCACCTAGAACCCCGACTTGTGCCTACACCTCCTAGCCTGGACACGCACTGAGTGTACAAGAAATGTGCCAGAGCATCTGTGACAGGAAATACCCATGACCTTACAATGGCCCGCTGTGCCTCCCTGTCCCCACCTCCCCACCCCGCACTCACTCAGTGTTGCCTTGCATCTATGTAGTAGCCACTCAGTAAACGTAGCCACTCAATAAATCAGACAATGAATGTGCAGATTTCTGTCCTGGACCTGCAAGCCACCCACTTGCCACACACCACATGTTCCTCCACCTCCCCGTCTATTCATTTCCTCTTAGGCTCATATTCCTCACACTGTCCATAAGTCTTTCAGATACAAGTGTTCCTATGACAGGAATCCACGTATCATCATCCACCCACCAAAAAAATGCATATTTGCTGTTACACACACACTGTTTCACTAGGGACATAACATGTAGGCATGCGTGCACTGAATGGTACAAAGTTTATTTTTCACTGATCAAATCAATGATACTCTGTCAAATGCTTGAGCCTTCAAACAGATAAATGCATTGACTCTGGCAAACTGAAATGTGAACCAAGAAATTGCTTTTAAACTTTCCTCCAAAGAACTTTGAGAGTTATATATATCTCTTTCATGAGAAAATATTTTCAGGAATACTTCTTTGAAATCAAGTGTAATGAAGTGAAAATTTTAGTGATAATTTTTGGCACCAGAATTCTTTTTGGAATTCTGTTCCTGTGATGAGTCATTTAGAGTCGAGAGAGCTTTAAATTGGTTTGTCACCCATCAGTGGTTCAATCAACCACAAAAGATGGTTAAGTTTAACTCTTTTTATATTCTTATTGTTTGTTTGGTTTGGGTTTTGTTTTCTCCTAGGAGGGGAGAGAAGAGATGGAGGCTGAGGATAGGAGGAGTGAGCAGCCTGCTAAGGAGCTGCTGCGAGAACCTTTTAGAAACAGCATGTCTGATGTCCAATTTCTCTGCACTGTTGTACAACGGATCCTTTTTTTATTAACCCTTTCAAATTTTCTCCCGCTCAGAAAAAAAAAACCTGCTTAAGGATGGCTCTGAGTGACACTTAGAATTGAAACTGAGGGGGCGAGGGAAGGAGAAAGGAAGGGAGGAGGGAAGGAAGGAGTGGAGGGAGAGAGGGGAGGCAGAAGGATACAGAGGAGTAATTAACATTTCCCATGCTCCAGGAAGGATTGAAACTCTTTCTACTAACTGCAGATGAAGAATCTATCAAGCTGACTCTCAGATTTAAACAGTAACGAAAGAAGCAACAACCTAAAAGGGAAGGATAACAATGGCTGGATCAAGGCACCGTCAGCTTGCCAAGGATAGTAAAGAGCTCTGCCCTGACCCAGCCAAGACGAATGAATAAGCAAAGCAGGTCAACCAAAGAGATGGGTCTTAACTGAGCCCATATGTCTGATCTTCTACAGGTGTGTGTGTATGTGTGTGTGTGTGTGTCCATTTATAAATGTAGACAGTGACTCTGACATTAAAAAGGCCAAGACATAGCAAAGAAGGATGTCAACATAAACTGACGACATTGCCCTATATTCCATCTTCTCTCATTACAGATGCTGATGGACTCGCACAATAATTACTCTGTGCAGGAGACATTTGCAGAATTAAAATTATCTTCCTGTGATGAGACAGGCTAACATTACAAAAATTTCCAGAGGTTCTTTCCCTAGCATATATATTTTCATAGCACTATTTTCCAGTCACTACTATACTGCTTGATCTCTTACTGACCTTTTTTGGAAGAGACAAGTAAAATTGACCATGGGAATCTATAAACTGCTTTTTCATTAGAAGAACATCTAACTTAATGAAGGAGAAAAATCCCCAAGTTGTCTGATTTAAAGAGCATTAACCAGTAGTTTTCAAATCAACTAACCCCAAATTCCTCACTGCTCAGGCAAACGGGGTGCTGAGGAAAGGCAGGTGAGGAGAAGAGCTCCAAGTTCCCCCATTCCAGCCCCCAACTCGAGCTGGAGCCACACCACCCTTACTTGGTTTCTCCACTGGGCTCCCCAGCTCACGATATATTTGAAAAGCACTGGCTAACACTGTAGTCTATGATTACCCTGAATTAACATTTAGTGGAAGTATTGTTTTGTTGATGGCTCTTACATGTATTCTAATATGAAATCATGAGGAAACCCTTAGGGACTACGGTCGGTGGCCTCTGTTTGCCCTGCAGGCTCCCTCTCCACCACTCCACCCCAGGAGGCTGACCGCATGGCCCACGTGGGCACTATGTCGCCTGGTGTCACGGCACCAACCGCCCTATGCTTCCTGCAGGCTCAGCGGCAGGTAGCCCTGGCAGGGGACATGGGGCCGAGTGTTGTCCCCTGAGGCCCTGGATGCTCACAGCAGGGCAGTCCTCCGGGCCTCTCTGCCTCCCTCCAGCTGGTAGCCACTCCCTCTCACAGGCCCCAGCCTGGTCTCTACCTGCCGGGCTACTGCAGCATGGCTGACGGCTCCCTGCCTTGGTAACCAGTGGCTGCATAAATCCTCCTTGAATTATCCTCATGCAAGTATGCCTTAGACTGACTGATAGGGCAACTTAAACACCCACGTGGGTGTCAGATTTGACAGCCTGCCAAAGCCCTCGCACATACACGCTGTGTGAGTCCTCACCTTGACCTAGGAGGGTCAGACGCACAGGAACTAATCCATGATAGCACGGGCACAGCTGAGCCAACTGGCACAGGAGGCAAAGTGAGCGAAGCGAGGCCACAGGCCAAGCTGGGAGGCAGGGGCCCGACGCAGCCGGCCTCAGGAGCCTTGGCCCTCGGCCACTGGCATCAACCTGGGGCTCAGAACAGCCTCTGAGACCCTGGGGTCAATGGCTCCTCCACCTTCACCAAGCTCCACCTTTACCTGGAGTCCACACCTGACGTGACTGTAGCCTCAGACCAATCTGTACAAATTGGAAAATTTCTTAAACTGCAGTTTGTTTTTTTCTTAATGATGTCTGTGTGTCCATAGGAATTTGTTCCCATTTTTTATATCTTTTTTTAATTAAGGTATCATTGATATACACTCCTATGAAGGTTTCACATGAAAAACAATGTGCTTACTACATTCACCCATATTATCTAGTCCCCCCACACACACCCCTTTGCAGTCACTGTCCATCAGGGTAGTGAGATGCTACAGAGTCACTACTTGTCTTCTCTGTGCTGTACTGCCTTCCCTGTGACCCCCCTACATTATGTGTGTTAATCATAATACCCCTCAATCCCCTTCTCCCTCCATCCCCACCCCCTTTCCCTTTGGTAACAACTAGTCCCTTCTTGAAGTCTGTGAGTCTGCTGCTGTCTTGTTTCTTCCAGTTTTGCTTTGTTGTTACACTCCACAAATGAGTGAAATCATTTGGTACTTGTCTTTCTCCCCTGGCTTATTTCACTGAGCATAATACCCTCTAGCTCCATCCATGTTGTTGCAAATGGTAGGATTTGTTTTCTTCTTATGGCTGAATAATATTCCATTGTGTATATGTACCACATCTTCTTTATCCATTCATCTACTGATTGACACTTAGGTTGCTTCCATATCTTGGCTATTGTAAATAGTGCTGTGATAAACAGAGGGGTGCATGTGTCTTTTTGAATCTGAGATCTTGTTTTCTTCAGGTAAATTCCTAGGAGTAGAATTACCAGGTCAAATGGTGTTTCCCATTTTTTATATCTTTAACATAGCAGTGCTACCAACTTTTTCCTTCAAGTGAGTTGACATTTCTTCCTCAAATTACATTAAAGGTAGGTTCATCTCACAACAGTGTTGGTGAGGTATTTCCAACCAGCTTTCACCAACTCGCCCTACCATAAAGATGGAGTTTGCAGGACCATCGGTAGGTCGCATGTAGGCCCCCAGGTGAACAGCATCTATGACAGGAGCTCCTGCATCCAGGCCCTCAGACTCCAGGGCTCTGAGCTGGAGGCCACGTGAGGAAAGAAGACCTGCTAAGAGCCCCTAAAGGCTTGCTCCGTGTCAGCACTTCTTATTCAGCCAGGGATCTTATGTTGACACATAAGATAACAGAAAGTAAAAGAAAGAAGTGATTGCCTTCCCAATGTCAGCCTTTACGTGGACTCACCACGGTGCTTTCATCAGTTTGTCCTTGTGATAACATCAGGCCTATGGAATTTCAAGCTTGAAATTGTCTTCTCTTTTTTATAAATGATATACAAGCACTGTTTCATTCTAATACATAAAAAGTAAGCCCCCAAACATCTTCCCAATCTATTGTTAAAGTTTCACGACCATCTTATGAAATTCCACAGAAACCTGGGACACTGCGAGGAGGGAATTAATAACTAGATGCATATATGTTTACTTAACCCAACTTATAGGAAACTAAATGTGGTTTGTTTTATTTTCTGATTGAGGTCAAAATTCAACACATTAACTATGAGACCCAGAGTAGAAAAAGAGCAATATAAACTTGAAGCAAGAAAAAGGGAAAAAAATAATTAAAATTGGAACAACTATCAATGAAAATGAAAACAAGATAACAGCATCAGTCAATGAAATAAAAAACCGGCTCTTTTGAAAGATCAATAAAATTGATAAACTTCAAGTCAGGCTAACCAAGAAAAAAAGAGAGAAGACACAAATTGCTAGTATCAGAAATGAAGGAGAGGCGCTAATGACCCCATGCACCCTAAAAGGAATACCATTATATTAATGATGAACAAACTCCTTGAAAGACACAATCAATCAAAACTCACCCAAGGAGATATGTAATTTGAGTAGGCCTATATCTATTAAAGAAATTGAATCAATAATTAATAAGCTTCCAAAAAACAAAACAGTAGGCCCAGATAGTTTCACTGAAAATTCTGTCAGTATTTATGGGAAAATGATAACAATTCTCTACAATCTTCAAAAAATGGAAGCAGAGGGAATATTTCCTAACTCATTCTATAAAGGTCAGATAAAGACATTACAAGAAAATGACAGACCAATATCTCTCATGAACATAGAGGCAAAAATCTTCAACAAAATATTAGCAAAATTGAATCCAGCTATAAAACTACTATACAGTGTGCCCAAGTGGGATTTATCCCAGGTACACAACGCTGGTTCAATAGTTAAAAATCAATTAATGTTACCCAATGTAAACAGGCTAAAGAAGAAAAATCAAATGACCATATAATAGATGCAGAAAAAGCATTGACAAAGTCCAACATTCATTATGACAAAAATTTTTAGCAAAGTAGGAACAGCACAGAACTTCCTCAACTTGATAAAGAGCATTTACAAAACCCTGCAGCTAACTTTAAGTGGTAAGAAATTAGATGCTTTCCAACTAAGATCAAGAACAAGTCAAAAATTTCCCCTCTCTCCACTACTATCCTACATTGTACTGAAAGGCCTAGTTAGTGCAATAAGACAAGAAAAGGAAATGAAAAGTATACAAATTTGGGGGATAAAACCTCCATTCACTGCTGATTATCTATGTAGGAAATTCCAAAGAATTCACGAAAAATATTCCTGGAACTAATAAACAATTTTAGCAAGGTTGCAGGATCCAAAGTTAATATACAAAAGTCAATTGCTTTTCTGTACACCAACGATGAAAAAAGTGGAATCTGAAATTAAAAACCATTTACATTAGCTATACCATTTATATTAGCACCAAAAAATGAAATACTTAGGCATAAATCTAAGAAAACATATACAAATCTATATAAGGCAAATTATAAAACTCCAGTGAAACAAATTAAAGACCTAAAAAATGGAGAGGTATTCCATGTTCAGGGAAAGAAGGACTCAATACTTTCAAAATGTCAGTGCTTCTCATATTGATTTATAGCTTCAAGGCAACCCTAATCAAAACTGCAGCAACATCCAAAGAAGTGACATTTAATCAGGAAGCCTGAATGATAGGCAGGAGGCAAGCAGGAGAGGGAGAGAGATTTTTACTTCCTAAGTAGAGGAAACCTGGTGTATGACATCCCTCAGGCAGGAAAACAAGTGGTATGGCAATGAGCAAAAAGAAGAGAGCAAATCGGAAGGTGGCATAGGATGCAGATGGAGAAGGAAGTAGAAAAAAACTGTGCATAGCTTTTAGACCATCGAGGGGAACAGAGGTAAAGGAATGGAAAAACGCTGAAAACATTTAAGCATGGAAGGGATATAATCAAATGTGAGTTATTGAATAAGACTATGCTGGCTACCATATGGAGGCAAGTCTGGAGATGGCAAGAGTGGATGTCACGAAGAGTCAGAGGTCTGGTGTTGGGTGAGATCCAGGAGGGCAGTGGGCTGGAGTGATGAGGTGAGCTGGAATTAAATGGAGAGACTGAAGAGGGGAAAATTGTCCCTGGGTGAAAAGTGAGGCAAGCACCAGGGTGACAGTAGGGTATTTGGGCTAAGCAATTAGTAAATCATGATGTCATTTAGTAAATCAAAGTGGGGCATGTGACAGGCCGGCTTTTGGACAGGCTGAATATGAGATATACAGTAGGAAATGCCAAGTAAGAAGCTTGTAAAAGAGTGTGGAGTCACACAGGCTGCTTGGCGAAGGTAAAATGTGTAGGATGGTAATGAAGCCTAAGTGTCCACGGAGAGCCTGAGAGAGAGGATAGGGCACAGAAGACGAGGGACGGCCGGCGTTTACCAGGTAGGCTGGGCCAGCAATCAGAGAGGCAGGAAGAAAACCAGTGCCCTGTGGTGTCGTAGAAACTTCGGAAGGAATGTTCCAAGAAGGGAGAAAAGGTTGACTGTGTGCCTACAGTCCACTGAAAGGCGTCCTGGTTGCACGGAGCTGCGTCTCTGGCTGCGGAGGAGGCTGGGCCCCACTGGAAGGGATGGATACGCGGGCGTCGGTCAGGGCGCTGAACTGGAGACAGCACGACGACGAGCGCCGCGGGACGTTTGGGCTGAGAGCCGGAGCCCGCAGAGCTGTCCTGACGACGAGGCTGCACACAGGGCCTGGGGCGTCGCGTGGGCTCGCGGGGGGCCCTGGGGTCCTCGTGGTCCTGGGGGCCCTTGCAGCCTCCGTGCGGCTCCCAGCCGCCCCCCAGACCTGGGCCGGCACCGAGCCCCAGCGCGGGGTCTGCAGGATTCAGGGTTCAGTTCCGGGACTGGGGACCACTGACGGCTGGTGGCATTTTGAGAAGTCCTCCTAGTTGTCCTGAACGCGTAGAGGCTCCGGCCAGGGTATCGGCCGGGGACAGGGAGAGAGACGGGTTCCCCAAATTAAGAGGTTTTCTGGATGTGACGCACAGAGAGGTCTTTGGGTCCCAACAGCAGCGCGAGGTGGCGGGACCTCGTGGAGGAGAGGCCCCAAGCTTCAACTCGGCTCAGAGGGGCGCGCAGGACCGCGCGCAGCAGGGTCCAGGGACAGGGGCACCTGGGGCGCCAAGCCCGGGAACTGTATGCCGGAGGACAGCACCCCACAGGGGACAAGGCCACCTTCTCCCGGTCTCACCTTGCTGGATCCTGCCGGCGCCTGAGCCCACCTCCTACCTGTTGGCGGGGAGGCCCGAGCTCTGGGGACACCGCACTGGCTGACCAGTGAACACCCCACTGAGCGTCCTCCGGGAGCCGCCGTCCTCGCATACCGCTCGACTTGGGGACGGCGATGCCCCCATTTCTGAGCCGCGTGGCCCCCGGGCACCTGCAGCCAGGCACACAGCAGCTAACGCGCGCCCCCTGCGGCTCTGAGACTGTGCCATCGCACGGACCAGCACCTCGGCTCTGGGCACCCAACCCGGCATAAATATGCAGCGTGTGCAGTCATGTGCTGTTTTCTTGAAGGAAACCGTGCCTTTTAAAAATCTACATCATCATAAAAATCTACATCAAGGCTCAGGTGGCCTGGTCGCAACCCGGCTCCATTGCCTCTAGCCCCGCACCCTGGGGTGCATCCCAGCCCCACATAGGGAATGAAAGCCCTGTATAGGCAGGCGTGCCAGCCGTGCGCTAGCCGCTGCTGCACCCAGAACCGGCACTGTACAGAGTAGTCCCAGCAAACGTGAAGAGGACGGACAGAATTCTACATCCAGCTTCCCAGCCTTCACTGACCAAAGCCCAGAATAAAATATCTCCGCAATACGGCTCTTCAAAAACAAGCGTATTGAGGACTTCCGGGAAGATGGCGGTGTGAGCAGGGCGGCAGAAATCTCCTCCCAACACTATATTTATCTACGAAAACACAGAAAATACATCTATTCCTAAAAGAGACGAGAATACACAGGAAAGCGCACAGCGTGCAGCTACACCCGAGAGGACTCGGCACCCCAAGAGGCGGGTAAGATCCGGAGCCGCGACCCGGCGGACCCGAGCCCTCCCCCACCCCAGCGCACCGGCGGGAGGAGAGGATTCAGAGCCGGGAGTGAGTGGAAGTGCACCCCGCGAAGTAGCCAGCCGCGGTGATCCGCGCGGGGAGCGCTGACCCACATTGCGCAGTGCAGCGGAGATTGGAGAGACAGAGGGGCAGGATCTGAGCGGGGAACGTGCCAGGGTGCTTGCAGCCGGCTCCGGGAAGGAAAAAAAAAGTGCGCGCTTTCCTCAGCGGTCTTAAAGAGACAGGAGCCCAGTGGAGGAGCCGGATCGCCCCAGCACACCCAGCCCAGCAGGCTGGGAGTCCTGGGGAGTTTCAGACGCCTTAGCTGGCGACTGAGGAAGCGCAGCCATACTTAACACTTCTCACTGAGATCAACAGCCTCCTATTCGTTCCCACCCCTGCCAGAGCGATAAAGGGCCCTGCGGAGCGGCACAGTCACAGCTGTGGAATAGTGGGGCAATAGCGCCACCTAGAGCATTCCCACAGAATCTACGTCCGGTGGGCAATTTTTTTTGTTTTGTTTTCTGTTTTGTTTTTGTTTTTTTCTTTTCTTTCTTTTTTCTTTTTTTTTCTTTCTTTCTTTCTTCTTTTTTCTCTTTTTTTTTCTTCTCTTTTTAAAGTCTTAAAGAGCCCAGCTGACATACGTGGCAACTATCAGTGACCAATTATATAGCCATGAAAAGACAGAGGAATATGGTTCAGACCAAAATCAACCAGACAACCCCAGAGAGGGAGTCTGAAGGGATAGAAATGCACAGCCTCCCTGAAAAAGAATTCAGAATAAAAGTCATAACCATGCTGATGGACCTACAGAGAAATGTGCAAGAGCTGAGGGAGGAAGTGAGGGAACTGAGGAAAGACAATACAGAAATCAGACAAGCGATCGACGGGCTTAACAGCAGAATGAATGAGATGCAAGAGACTATTAATGGAATAGAAAACAGAGAACAGGAGTACAGAGCAGCTGAGGCAGAGAGAGATAAAGGATTTCTAGGAATGAAAGAATATTAAGAGAACTGTGTGACCAATCCAAACGGAACAATATTCGCATTATAGGAGTACCAGAGTAAGAAGAGAGAGAAAAAGGGACAGAAAGTGTCTTTGAAGAAATAATTGCTGAAAACTTTCCCTCGCTGGGGAAGGAAGTAGTCTCGCAGTCCACCGAAGCTCATAGATCTCCCAACACAAGGGACACAAGGAAGACAACACCAAGACACATAATAATTAAGATGGCAAAGATCAAAGATAAAGACAGGGTATTAAAGGCAGCTAGAGAGAGAAAAAAGATCACCCACAAAGGAAAACCCATCAGACTATCATCAGACTTCTCAACAGAAACCTTACAGGCCAGAAGAGAATGGCATGATATATTTAACGTTATGAAACAGAAGGGCCTCGAACCAAGAATATTGTATCCAGCACGATTATCATTTAAATATGATGGAGGGATTAAACAATTTCCAGATAAAACGAAAGTTGAGAGAGTTTGCTTCTCATAAACCACCACTACAGGATATCTTAAATGGACTGCTCTAGATGGAAGCACACCTAAGGCTAAAAAGATGTCACCAGAGAAAAAAAATCATAGCAAAGAAAGCAGACCATCCAAATACTAACTAAAGGCAAAGAATAAAACACCTATTATAGAAAGAATGGAGGAGGAGGAATAAGAAGGGAGAGAAATAAAGAAACATCAGACTGTGTTTACAATAACTTAACAAGAAAGTTAAGTTAGATTGTTAGATAGTAAAGAAGCAACCCTTGAACCCTTGGTAACCACGAATCTAAAGCCAGCAATGGCAATAAGTACATACCTATCAATAATCACCCTAAATGTAAAT
Organism: Smutsia gigantea; assembly: GCA_032199065.1. Classification (NCBI taxonomy): domain Eukaryota; kingdom Metazoa; phylum Chordata; class Mammalia; order Pholidota; family Manidae; genus Smutsia; species Smutsia gigantea. The sequence continues at coordinate 250,018 of JAVSCE010000377.1, read as the reverse complement.
GGACTGAATGCACCAATCAAAAGACACAGAGTAACAGAATGGATAAAAAAGCAAGACCCATCTATATGCTGCCTACAAGAAACTCACCTCAAATCCAAAGATATACACAGACTAAAAGTGAAGGGATGGAAAAAGATATTTCATGCAAACAACAAAGAGAAAAAAGCAGGTGTGGCAGTACTTGCATAAGACAAAATAGACTTCAAAACGAAGAAAGTAGCAAAAGATAAAGAAGGACACTACATAATGATAAAGGGGTCAGTCCAACAAGAAGATATAACCATTATAAATATATATGCACCCAAAACAGGAGCGCCAGCATATGTGAGACAAATACTAACAGAATTAAAGGAGGAAATAGACAGCAACGCATTCATCTTAGGAGACTTCAACACACCACTCACTCCAGAGGACAGATCAACCAGACAGAAAATAAGTAAAGACACAGAGGCACTGAACAACACACTAGAACAGATGGACCTAACAGACATCTACAGAACTCTACACCCAAAAGCAACAGGATACACATTCTTCTCAAGTGCACATGGAACATTTTCCAGAATAGACCACATACTAGGCCACAAAAAGAACCTCAGTAATTTCAAAAATATTGAAATCCTACCAACCAACTTCTCAGATCACCAAGGTATAAAACTAGAAATAAATTTTAGAAAGAAATCAAAAAGGCTCACAAATACATGGAGACTTAACAACACTCTCCTAATTAATCAATGGGTTAACGACCAAATCAAAACAGAAATCAAAGAATATATGGAGACTAATGACAACAACAACACAAAGCCACAACTTCTGTGGGACGCAGCAAAGGCAGTTCTAAGAGGAAAGTATATTGCAATCCAGGCCTATTTAAAGAAGGAAGAACATTCCCAAATGAATAGTCTAAAGACACAATTACTGAAATTGGAAAAAGAAGAACAAATGAGGCCCAAAGTCACCAGAAGGAGGGACATAATAAAGATTAGAGAAGAAATAAATAAAATTGAGAAGAATAAAACAATAGAAAAAATCAATAAAACCAAGAGCTGGTTCTTTGAAAAAATAAACAAAATAGATAAACCCCTAGCCAGACTCATTAAGAGAAAAAGAGAATCTACACACATAAACACAATCAGAAATGAGAAAGGAAAAATCACGACGGACCCCACAGAAATACAAAGAATCATAAGAGAATATTATGAGAATCTATATGCTAACAAGCTGGAAAACATAGAAGAAATGGACAACTTCTTAGAAAAATACAACCTTCCAAGACTGACCAAGCAAGAAACAGAAAAACTAAACAGACCAATCACCAGTGACGAAATCGAATTGGTAATCAAAAAACTACCCAAGAACAAAACCCCTGGGCCTGATGGATTCACCTCTGAATTCTACCAGACATATAGAGAAGAAATAACACCGATTCTCCTTAAAGTTTTCCAAAAAATAGAAGAGGAGGGAATACTTCCAAACTCATTCTATGAAGCCAGCATCACTCTAATACCAAAACCGGGCAAAGACCTCACCAAAAAAGAAAATTACAGACCAATATCCCTGATGAACGTAGATGCAAAAATACTCAACAAAATATTAGCAAACCGAATTCAAAAATACATCAAGAGGATCATACACCATGATCAAGTGGGATTCATCCCAGGGATGCAAGGATGGTACAACATTCGAAAATCCATCAACATCATCCACCACATCAACAAAAAGAAGAACAAAAACCACATGATCATCTCCATAGATGCTGAAAAAGCATTTGACAAAATTCAGCATCCATTCCTGATTAAAACTCTCAACAAAATGGGTATAGAGGGCAAGTACCTCAACATCATAAAGGCTATATATGACAAACCCACAGCTAACATCATACTTAACGGCGAGACGCTGAAAGCTTTTCATCTAAGATCGGGAACAAGACAGGGATGCCCACTCTCTCCACTGTTATTCAACATAGTACTGGAGGTCCTAGCCACGGCAATCAGACAAAACAAAGACATACAAGGCATCCAGATTGGTAAAGAAGAAGTCAAATTGTCACTATTTGCAGATGACATGATACTGTACATAAAAAACCCTAAAGACTCCATTCCAAAACTACTAGAACTAATATCTGAATTCAGCAAAGTTGCAGGATACAAAATTAACACACAGAAATCTGTTGCTTTCCTATACACTAATGATGAACTAACAGAAAGAGAAATCAGAAAAACAATTCCATTCACAATTGCATCAAAAAGAATAAAATACCTAGGAATAAACCTAACGAAGGAAGTGAAAGACCTGTACTCTGAAAACTACAAGACACTCTTAGAGAAATTAAAGAGGACATTAACAAATGGAAATGCATCCCATGCTCTTGGCTAGGAAGAATAAATATTGTCAAAATGGCTATACTACCTAAAGCAATCTACAGATTCAATGCAATCCCTATCAAACTACCAACAGCTTTCTTCAATGAACTGGAACAAATAATTCTAAAATTCATATGGAACCACAAAAGACCCCGAATAGCCAAAGCAATCCTGAGAAGGAGGAATAAAACAGGGGGAATTACACTCCCTGACTTCAAGCTCTACTACAAAGCCACAGTAATCAAGACAATTTGGTATTGGCACAAAAACAGACCCACAGACCAGTGGAACAGAATAGAAAATCCAAACATTAACCCAAACATATACAGTCAATTAATATTTGATAAAAGTGCCTTGGATATACAATGGGGAGATGACAGCCTCTTCAGCAGCTGGTGTTGGAAAAACTGGACAGCTACATGTAAGAGAATGAAACTGGACTACTGTCTAGCCCCATACACAAAGGTAAACTCAAGGTGGATCAAAGACCTGAATGTAAGTCATGAAACCATAAAACTCTTAGAAAAAAACATAGGCAAAAATCTCTTGGACATAAACATGAGCAACTTCTTCATGAACATATCTCCCCGGGCAAGGGAAACAAAAGCAAAAATGAACAAGTGGGACTATATCAAGCTGAAAAGCTTCTGTACAGCAAAGGACACCATCAGTAGAACAAAAAGACATCCTACAGTATGGGAGAATATATTCATAAAAAACGTATCTGATAAAGGGTTGACATCCAAAATATATAAAGAACTCATGCACCTTAACAAACAGAAAGCAAATAATCCAATTAAGAAATGGGCAGAGGACATGAATAGACACTTCTCCAAAGAAGAAATTCAGATGGCCAACAGGCACATGAAAAGATGCTCCACATCGCTAATCATCAGAGAAATGCAGATTAAAACCACAATGAGATATCACCTCACACCAGTGAGGATGGCCAACATCCAAAACACAAACAACAACAAATGTTGGCGAGGATGTGGAGAAAAGGGAACCCTCCTACACTGCTGGTGGGACTGCAAATTAGTTCAACCATTGTGGAAAGCAGTATGGAGGTTCCTCAAAAAACTCAAAATAGAAATACCATTTGACCCAGGAATTCCACTCCTAGGAATTTACCCTAAGAATGCAGCAGCCCAATTTGAAAAGGACAGATGCACCCCTATGTTTATTGCAGCACTATTTACAATAGCCAAGAAATGGAAGCAACCTAAGTGTCCATCAGTAGATGAATGGCTAAAGAAGATGTGGTACATATACACAATGGAATATTATTCAGCCATAAGAAGAAAACAAATCCTACCATTTGCAACAACATGGATGGAGCTAGAGGGTATTATGCTCAGTGAAATAAGCCAAGCCGAAAAAGACAAGTATCAAATGATTTCACTCATATGTGGAGTATAAGAACAAAGAAAAAAACTGAAGGAACAAAACAGCAGCAGACTCACAGAACCCAAGAACGGACTAATAGTTACCAAAGGGAAAGGGACTGGGGAAAATGGGCGGGAAGGGAGGGATAAGAGGGAAAAAGGGGCATTACGATTAGCAAATGTAATGTTGGGGGGGCACGGGGAGGGCAGTACAACTCAGAGAAGACAAGTAGTGATTCTATAGCATCTCACTACGCTGATGGACAGTGACTGTAATGGGGTTGGTGGGGGGGACCTGATGAAGGGGTAGTTTAATAATCGTAATATTGCACATGTAATTGTAAATTAATGATAATAAAATAAATTATATTAAAAAAAATAGTACTAAAGGCGTTAGCGGCAGAGTTTTACCCTTCGCAATGCTTCAGTCCATGATATCGGTAGGATGTTTTTCTTTCCTTTTGACAGTCATATCGTTATGAGCTCCTTCTTAAATGGAGCAGAACAGGCAGAGATATAGAAAGCTCTCTCCTTGGGGAACCACAAACAAAATAGTATTCCAAAAGCATTATTTTCATGAAGAAATTTATTCACTTAAAGATGAATAGAGTTGATAAGCTTGGTGTCTCTAAAGACTTTCCCAAACTTGCACTTTCAAAAAATTAACAATACAAAGGAGAGTGCTTTAGGAAACAAGTGATACAGTCACTACATTCTGTTTTATTAGAGAAAGATAGGCTTCTCTCCCAGGGTAACAAAGTTTTTCACAGCTATCAGCCCTCCAGACTGATTAGATATAGTTAAACCCATCACAGCCACGAAGTGTCTGTTCATTCCTGGGCAGATCGTTGGGACTCTGGAGGCAGAAAGCCCTGTGTCCAGGGAGAGCATTATCCTGGGCAACGGAATGATGCCTGACTGCTGCCTGCTTCTGTGTCACTTTGTTATTCTGACAATGCCATGAGGGACTCTGAGCTTTAAGAACCTCCAGAGACTAATAATGCAAGTGCTAATCGTTAGCATCTCCCAGACTTCTTGTAGTTCTCATCTCCTCCAGATTCTCCGGCTGCTGTTTGTGTAATTGAAGAAAACGACACAGCCAAAGGGAGGCAATTTATCTTGTGAGCCTCCCTGTAGCAGAGCAACCTAGCTGGGTTGCACAACAAAAATCTAGGCAGAGGAAATAATTGATAATCAGGAGCCCGTGGGTGTGGTCTCTCCTCTTAAAATAGACCTGAATTGAAAGACAGAAAAAAAACGTAGTTTTAAGAGGAATTAAGAGTCTTTAGGCTTTAAAGAGATCTTGAGGAGACATCTTCCCACTGGAAAAGGCAACCTCAGCAGAGACATGCAGGAAGAGCCGCATTTATTATTCAAAGCCTATAAATATTGCAGAATGACATCTTAAGCTAAATGGGTGTATCTGGTGCTCACTGGCTTTGAATCACCAAGTTGAAAGGGTACTGAGAAATTATTAGCCTAACATAACCAGCTGGATTCGGAGTATGAAGTATAATACAAGTGTCTTGCTATCCTCTCAGCATTGATCCTGCTGTTATTATGTGGCCTTTCACAATCAACTTAGAGCACCACACTCCAGGGAACAAAAGTCATGCAGCTGCTGGACTGAAGGACACCTACACATTGACATACTGGATACTCTTTTAGGAAACTTTGTAAATCACAGATATAAATAGAGGTGATCCAGGAATATTTCTAAGTCTTGCAGTTTATCTGGTAGCTCAGGAGGCACTAGTAGATAATAAAGGCAGCAGGGAAAGTGCGAAACCGGCATCTACTTAGCAATTAACCTGGAAAGTTATTAGAAATGTTAAGCCTTGGGCCCATCCCTAGACCTACTGAATCAGAACCTGCCTTTAACCTGACCATACAAATCACCTGGGGATCCTGCTCATGACCTATTGGTTAGCCTCCTAAAAACTCCCTTTGATTTCTGTCAGTGGCAGCAAAATATTTCAGTACTTCAGGGAAACCCACTCGAAGAAAAAGGAGAAATAAAGCATACAAGTGGAAATTAAGGGTAACTGGGGTCTGAAATATTATAGCAGGACATTAGAAAATCTCTTTATTCATTGTAAGGGCTTATCCTCATTTTCTGTTTCTTTTATTATTTTTTATTTTTACATATCCGAAGTTTTTCTTTAGCTTTGCCCTCTGCATTTGGATTAAGTTCTGGCAACCTGTCCCTTCTTGTATGGAGGGGAGGTGACACCCGCCTGGCTTACGATGGCATCATGGTTAAAAGCTTCTGTCAATGGAATTAAACTTCTCACCGAGGCCTCACTTAGCAAACTCTCCCTTCATCTAGTATTATTTCAAACCACCTTTCATACAAGCACTTCCTTCCCCATTGTTTTATTAGGTCTGCTGATAAAGGAAGGGGGTCCCTGGGATGAGACTGTATCAGTGTGATTAAAGTAATCACACCAGGCTAGTTAAATGCACAGGAAGCTAAACAAAAGTGGGCTGTTAAGATGGGCCTCTGAAAATGAGTATGTTACTAAGGCCATAAAAGTGCTCAATGTATTTTCTCCATCTTCAATACACCTTGCTCAGAAAAAAAAAAAGATTGGAAACAGTAGAAATCTCAAAGGCTATTTTTTTGACTAATCAGCATTAACATCTTTAAGCATATACAATCTTAAAAATATCAGATAAAAGCCTAAAGCAAGGATACTAAAGAATTCTTATGAATTTCCAAAGAAAATAATAATAGGGAAAAATTAATAACCCAGAAAAAATATAATTATATACCCAGTCCCACTAATATTTCAGGGGGCTGTTTGGGTAAAGTAAGATGCCCTCAGCTCTGAATTATATAAGGGAAATAGATATGGGAACAAGGTGGACAAAGAGGCAGAATAACAGGGATAAGACCTAAAAGATGGGAGCTTTTCTTGTGGAACTAGTTTACGGTTAAAGTAATCACAGAAAAAATCAAAATCTACTAGCAAAAGTCACAAGAAATCAGATATTGGTGGATTTCACCTGTATTTTTATCTCTACTATCAGTCTATAACAGCATGCATTTGTCTGCATTACTGGAACTTACTGTATTGCAGAATGTTCAAATCAAGATTTTAAAAATTTATTTATGTTTGAGGTATAATTGACAAATAACATTATATCTGTTTCAAGTATATAACACAATGCACTGTACTATGTGCTGTCATATTCTTCATAGACTTTAGAAATTGCAGAAGAATGGCTGTAATTGCCAGTTGAACAATTTGATGATGAATTTTAGCTGTGAATACACTGGGATCTGTAGCTGGAGTTGTAACACTTTGAGCTTTAAGCATAAGATTAATTTAGAACATTTTCACCAGAGATTGAGAAGCTCAACACAGGAACCTCTTAATCATACCAAATTAGCTGTTGCTCTGGATTTTAGCTGATTTTTAATAATTTATTCAACTCACTTGACAAAAAGAAAAAGATTCCTAGATTCAAAAAGAGTTAAAGCCATAGTTTCATGGCCTTCTCAAGTCTAATATTACCCTCTACTTTAACTCACAACGAGCAGGACTAATTCCTGGGCTACTTCCATGGGGAAATAACCCAACCACAACATTAAATCTCCCTTTTGATCACAACTGTCAGTTATTTCTTGATCCCTTGCTCATGTACTCCCATTCTGACCCCTTCTTCTAGCTTCATTCAGACCTCTAGCTACTTGGCCTCTCTGTTTACCCACTGTTAGGAACTTCCCTGGCTCACCTGTACCCCTAGAGCCATGTCAAGCATTTGCTCATGCTTCAGTTCTTTTAGAGGATTGTCCTAAAGCCAATCTTCAACCATGAATAAGTCCTAGCACCTACTTGATCGACTGAAGCAGTGAGGTCACCCATCAGTGCCTAGAACCTATTGAGATATTGATAATTGCTGGTGTATGTTTTACTACCCTTGTCTATTCATTTACTTCTATTCTAGACCTGAGAAAACAACTAGGCAACTCATAAAACTGGTCAAGATTGAAGTACTACAGTCCCTGTTTATCTTGTCTCACCCAGATCTTCAGAGTTCTTAGGCCACCTTTAAACAGCACAAATTCATTTTGCATCTGTATCTTTCACTGGTTTCTCTCAGAAGAGTCACATACACCAGCCTGTGTATATGTACTTGTCTCATCAATGGGTTTTAGCCTCGGGTAAGTTCACTATGGATTCAATGCGACCAAAGAAATTGACAGCAGAGCATTCTTTGGGGTGAAAGAGTTTATTACCTGGCTTGTTCTCCCAGCAGTAGGTCGAGCACCAGCGTCTCTGCCTCCACCCAGAGCACTGGGCCAATCTCTCTTTATAGCACAATAATAGCTTATTGTCTAAAGGTGTGGAAGCAGTAGCCTAGCAACAGGCCAGTTACATCATCAGGTGGTTTAAGTTCAGTGAGTATCCTGACCATAGGAACCCCAACTTCCCCACACTCCACCCCTCCAGGATTCTTGCCTTACAATCTACACACTTTCAGTCTTCCACAATGGTCCCTGTGTGAGAAAGCTGAAGCATTGTAACTAGATTCCACAATAGCAACAGAGGATAACAACTTAGAGATAATAAAAAATTAAGACACAGGCAACAAAACTTATAATAATCCTCAAGCAAATCTTATCAGGTAGGATGCATGCAAGAGAGTGGTCCTGTGATAGGACTGTAGCAGGAAGAGGGTCCCTTCCAGTCTAGTATACCATACTTTTACTCCTTTCCCCAGGGGAGTTACCAAAGGATCTATATATAGTGCTACTGGAGGTGCATGCACTGGCCAAAATGATAAAAGAAAACTCCCCGGTAAGATGATCCTATCTTCTGGCCGTTCTGGATATACTACTGTGACCTTTGGCAGCCACTCGCTGTTATTCCAGGAATACACAGGAGGCCAGCTTCCAGGCCTTGTACCCAAGGTGCCAGGAGAGCCAGCCATCGTTGGTCCATGTGTCAAAGGTCCAAGGCCATGTCCACTCAATGGATTCTCTGGGATTCAGTGCAGTTGGTGCTGGCAGCAAGATGTTATTCTGGTGGCTGAACCTCGGCTTCAGTGATTCTTCCTTGGTTTGTACTTGCAGTTGTATAGGGGAGGCAGCCATATGTGTTAACATGTCTATGGGGCTCAGCACTCCCTTTTGGGGTCTCTCATTCAAATGCCGTAGCATGGTCCATAAGTGGACTGACCAGTTCTTGGGTCTCCTCTGTAGACTTTTTTAATACTGTGAGAAGCAGCCAACCCACAGTCCCTGCTGCCTCACAGGCACTCTGTCTCTCAAAAGACCTACTTACTATACCAAGGGCCACCCCTACTGCCTCAGGTGTCACCTCCACTTGCTCCAGTCCTGGGGTGGGGCCCAGTCCTCTAGGAGGCAAGCCACCTCAGACCACATACCCCTTGGGGGATGATCCACTGTCTCCCCATTCACAGGGGCAGCCGAATGAAGCACCCCTCCCATAAGGGCAGCTTGTCTTTTTCCTTGGTCAACAATGAATCCTGTCAACTATGCCAATTGTCTTGCCAATGGGTTTCAGCCCTGGGCAAGTTTGCTATGGATTCAATGTGACCAAAGAAATTGACAGCAGAACATTCCTTGGGGTGAAAGGGTTTATTACCTGGCTTGTTCTCCCAGCAGTAGGTCGAGCACCTGCATCCCTGCCTCTGCCCAGAGCACTGGGCCGAGCTCTCTATATAGCACAATAATAGCTTATTGCCTAAAGGTGTGGAAGCGGTAGCCTAGCAACAGGCCAGTTACATCATCAGGTGGTTTAAGTTCAGTGAGGATCCTGGTCATAGGAACCCAACTTCCCCACAGTACTTTTTGTATATGTCATTGCCTCAAATAAGTTTTTCGGTTTTTAAGACAAGGTAAATATCTGAATTCCTTGAATGTAGATAGTATTCAGCAACAATTAAGGAAGTGATGGGACTCACCGTAACTTGAACAACTATCTGAAATAATTCAGGTTACAAGCAAAGACCAACAACTGTGTCCAGCTGTTTTGAGAAGGAAGTGAAGCTACAAGGGCCTGCACCAAGAGGATGCAATGAAATCTAGGGATGAGGGTCAAGATGAGCCTATAAGTGGAGCTCCTCAACTTACTGCCTAACTTATGAATGATTAGCTGAACAGTAGGATTAAAAAGATTATAAGGAAACCTCCTTTTGTGACATTTCTTCCTTATACTTTTGGCCAGAGAAGTTCAAGCTAAATAAAAATTAAATATGGAGTTATATTTCATATATAAAATTCTGTAAGTCCTTATATTGATTTCTGAAAATAAAAATTTTAGATAGCCATCGGCTGTTTATCAACAATAATAGACATGGAAAAAGTTCTATTTTTCAATTTATATATTTTCTCTTAACAAAGCAAATCAAGTAAATCAATGTTGATTGAAATAAAATTGGGCTTTCTCATTCCCAAAATGATTTTCATCAGCACAGTAAGAAAATTCTTCTAGCTTATGTCGCTCATCAAAAGAAATACTAGAAAATCAAAAACAGTAATTTAAATGAAAAATCATAAGCAATCTGGGAAAAGGCCTTTGTTTAGACTCTCTCTTTCTGACCAAGGATAACATATGTTAGGAAGCTTCCACATTGTGTGATAACAGTTTACTCTGACACCTTACAAAACAACCAAATCTCTCCTATTTGGCTTCAGCAAAATATGGATGGAGAGCATATCCATCAGCCTTCTGTTCCTGGAGTGAAATGTAGAGCCCCCTCACATCCATTTTTTCTACAATTCAGCACCATCCAAATCATTGAGCCTCTTCATTTTTGCTACATGCAGTAATACTAGTTTCAAGCATACACCTAGTCATTTGTTATTTTGTAAGAGAGAGAGTGGTGTGGGTTTTCACATCTTTATTCTTCATTCCAAGGATGACCACAGAATTAGCTCTTATTCAATCTTCAAATATGAAAATTTCATGAAATTACAGTGGAGACCCATACTTCTCATACTTTTCTTATCCATCTGCCATCCTTTAGAAAACTGCTAAACACAATGCCTCTCGCCCTTTTAGTTACATAGATATTACTCTAAAATATTTTAAGCTCCAGGTGATCTTTGAGGCAAATGTGTAAGTCCTTTATCTTTAACAGTAGGAACGTTGGTTTTCAGTAAGAATGGCTGTGAAGAATGAACCCAGCTGAAATAAACTTTCATGCCCTAGACACCAATGCCTCAGGCACAGAGGAAAGAAGGCAAAGACGTTGAGACTGGACAGAAGGAGTGTTTGAAGAAAACATAGAAAGGCTCATTTTACTGCAAACATTCCACATGTAAAAGTAAAGTATTTTTCCTCATTTTAGTAAGCTTCCAAGTTGGTGAGCTGCCTTAAAGCAGCAATGCTGGCTGCACATATGTTAAAAGAGCTGCCAGATGATGGCTGTTCCAAGGATAACACAGGACACCCCACAGTGTGTGGGAGCAGGGCAGGAGAGACAGAGGGGCTGATGCAGAACTGACAGTCCTGATAGGAGCAGATGGTGGTGAATACTCACAAAGCTTTTTAATACACACCACTCCTTATTCCAAGCTATTGTACAGGGACTTCCTGCATGCCAGAGCTTTCAAAGCTAAGTTCCTTTGTATTTGCTGCCATAACTGTGTTTCTCCAAGGGGAAAGTTGGGGGTGAGGGGATGGAAGAGACTATAGTGTGGACTTTCTGGCACTCTACTACTTACTTATTCAACTCTCTATTAATTATGTGATTTTACAGTTCATTGATTTCAGAAGGTGCAGCCAGGAACAAAGCAGTTACCCTTTGGGGCTAGAGAGAAGGAATAGGGGAGAGCAAGGGTTGGAAAAAGCTATGTTTAACTTCATGAGAAAACTATGAAATCATGTTTGATACTGAAAAAATATTATATTGATAAAAAAGCATCAAAGAGAATCCAAACAAAAGTTAAGAGAGATTGGGGGTTTCTCCTGAACCTGGGTAAAAGTTCCCGAAGAGATGTGCTTCCTGCATATCCTCGTGGGAGAGATTTAGTTTCCATGGGTCATCTTCAAAGAACTTGGTGTCCATCATTTTTACTTGCTGAGCTATCTGTGCTGCGGAGAGCTATACAGGATGGAAAAGGCAGTGCATTAGTTAGGGTACTCCAGAGAAACAGCAACAATAATACGTGTAGATGCACAGATATATAGAGATGTATTTTAAGGAATTAGAACACATGATTTTGGATGCTGCAAAGTCCAAACTGTGCAGGGTAGGCCAACCAGCTGGTGACCCAGAGAGTAGCCGATAACTGCAGTCTGAGTCTGAAGCAGTCCGGAGACAAAATGCCCTTCTCTGTGGGGGACCGCAGTCTTTTTTTCTCTTAATACATTCAGCTGATGGATTGAGGCCCACTCATGTTATGAGAGTAATCTGCTTTACTCAGTCTACTGATTTAAGTGTTAGTCTCATCTGAAAAATACCTCCATAGTAATATTTAGACTAGTATTTGACCTAACATTTGGGTAACATGGCCTAACCAAATTAACACATAAAATTAATGAACACAATCACCCTCCTCATTTAACTTAAAAGGGAATGAACCTCCATAGAAATCTTCCTCAAGGATACATCTTGTATCCATCTATATGAAAAATGACTTGCTCTGTGAAGAGCTCTTCAGGAAAATTATACTTTTTGTTTCCTAGGGATACTCTTTAAATATTGTTTTATTTAAAAATATACAAAAATTCTGAAATATGAAAAAACACCAGTTCTTTCTCTTAATACTTAAAATTACTTTTCCCAACAATCTTCTCAGTTATAGGGAACTGACTCAAATGAAAGCACATGGTTGGCTATTTTATACACATGGGGACTTCAAAGACCTTGTTAACCTGTGTCTTGCCAATGGGTTTCAGCCCTGGACAAGTTCACTGTGGATTCAGTGTGACCAAAGAAATGGCAGTAGAATGTTCTTGGGGTGAGAGGGTTATATGCAACTTTATTTCCATGGTGGCAGGTCGATCACTAAAATCCCATCCACTCAGAGTGAGTCTGCGTGCAGCAAGCTGGTCTCTGCTTCTGGGCCTCTGTCCTCGGTGCTGCCACCACTCCAGCCTCTGCTCTGCTCTCCTGCAGCCTTGCAGCCTTGCCACCGTGTCATGCAGAGCACTCATCAGGGACTCTTTATATATGTCAACAAAGACACATTGCCCACTTGCGTGTAGTGAGCTAGCCAACCAGGGCCAGGCGAGAAGGAACCTTCACTTCTATCCACAACCTGAGATTTAATATTTTAGTCCTGTTCATTTAAAAAGTCAGTATGACTGGTACAATATGCATGCAAGAGGTAGAAGAAAGAGGAAGAGACAGGTGAATATCTTGATTATTTCAATCCATGAAACTGAAATTGCCATTGGGTATAATACATTGAGATTTTCTTTTCTTTGGAGTTTCTGAGTGAAAAAGTTCGGTTATGTTTCTCAAGTGTGAAAAATAAATATGTTTCCTGTTTACTGTAGGTGGTGCTTTATTTTTTTTATAAAATGTGTCACCTAGTTATGACTGGTTCATTTGGCCTCACCAAAAATTCCAGAGCCTTGTAGGGAAGCTGCTGATAGACCCATGCTTCAGAACTGGCAGATGAATGTTAGAGCTATTATAAAACTTGCTCTTAGCTGGCTGGCAAGTGTCAATAACAGAATTTAAAGCATATCCATCCCATTCTAAATCTAAGGAACTTAAAGGCAAGACAGTTGTGTATTAAGCTTCAGGTATGTATTTTAATTTCTTCAGTTATTATCAAATGGGAATAAAATAACACTGCTCAGAACTGTTTTGAAGATTACATAAGATAGTGCAGGAAAAGTGGGGAGTACAGTGCTTGGCATACAGGAAGTGCTTAATTCTTGCTCGCCTTTAGACTGATTCATCATGGACAGCCACATCTCTGTCCAGGAGTGCTGAGAAAGGAGAGGCGGATGAGCCACTGGCTCCAGTACCTAAAAAAAGAGACTGCTTGGTCCACACTGCAGTGCTGTTCAGCTGCAGGGGTTCTCAGCTATGTAGAATATAATGTATTCAACAAAGAAAGGTGCCCCTTGGCACTGAGCAATTTCTCTGCTTATTATGGCAGTATTACCAGCTGCCACTTTATTATCAGTGGTCAAAAAGTTAGCGAAGATGGAAACAGCAGTCCTGAAAAAAAAGGAACTGGGAAAGAGATGGCCAAATGAAACAGCACCCACCAGGGCGGAGCACTTAAAGTATCTTGTGCCTAACAGGAAGGAGAGCAACAGGAAGCCGAACTGCAGAAACTCGTACCCACCCACACCCTGCTGATAGGAGGTTTTCCACGTAGTGGATTCCTGTCTCTTTTAGAATTTTAGGAATGGAAATTTATAGGTAAAATTAACAGTTCAGCTACTTAAAACTGGAGGTTAAGTGGACATTATTTTCTGACAAATCATCACATGAATCTTTTAGTTGAATATTAATATTGAAAAATGGAGAGCAAATAGTATGCCTTCACTTGGCGTATAGAGAAACTGAGACATAGATTGTACTTAGACTTATAAATCAGTGAAAATCTCAGAGTAGAATCCAAGTGATGTTTTTATTCATACTATCTGCCTATTCAGAGAACCAAATGGCATCACTAACATTTTAGAAAGAACAACGCATCAACCTAAATTTCCTTCACAAACTCTCAATAGTATAAATTCAGTATTCCAAAATGAAAGACAGCACTTTAGATTAAGATATCAATATTAACTGTCTGCAGAGGAATCAAATATAATATTAGATCTAAAAAATATCAAAGTCAGTTTGTCTAAGCAGTAAACTTGTGAAAATCAAGTCAGACATAAATGCTTATGGATAAGATTTTATATTATTATGGCTCTGAACAAATATTAATGACTAGACAATATATTTGGAGCATGAAATGCAGTGATTCAGCAAGTTAGTTTTTTTTACTACCTTTTTAAAACATAGTTTTTAACAGTAAAGCATAATGAAGACACTCCGGAGAAAGAGACCAGTCTTACCTATTCACTGAGGGGCTAACAATTCTTGCTATTCTTTCATCTTTTCCATGCAAGATCTCAAGGGCCCTCAGCTTTGAGAACAGTTAATACAAAGAAAGATAATCATTTCTGACGTCTGGCTTCCACTGGGTGCTCCCAGAAGCTAGACTGTGGAATCAGAACTTACTGGCTAGTAGTTTATTGGGGTGACGATCCCAGGAGAGTGGGGAAGTGAGGTAAGGAAGGGAAGGAAGCCAATATAGGGTGTTTCATGAGCAGATTAACACTGTGGACAACTAGGATTTCATCTGGCTTGGTACTTTTGGCAGAGGCTAAGAAATATGCCCTAGAGTTTTCTAATGGGAGAATGGGAGGAGAGACAGAGCTGGGGCATTTGTGCATCAATTCCCATTTGTTTTGTGTGGGCTACTGGTGGGTGGGGATCATGGGTAGTGAACTCCCTAGCACTGCTGGCCTGCCCTGATTCAGACTTCTGCAATCAGAAAAGCCATTAGAGTAAAATCTAAAGATACCTGCAGTAACAAGGCAGTGAGTGTCAAAGGGATACAGTTTGGAAACTCACAGCATCTGTTACAGTTCTTAGCCCCAGCTGTAGACTATAGATTCATAATTATAGCGTGGTCCGTTCAGTCTTTCACACTTTATTGCCTAGCCTCATTGGTGCACGGTCCCTCTAATATTTACCTCGGGGTAGCCTAGGAGGGGGGTTCTCAGTAACTGTTAAGCACCATCTGTCATGGTCAGTTGTGAGATGTACAGCATGAATATATTACCAATAAGAGTTCACATACCAAAATTTGAAAATTAATTAACCTTTCTAATGAATTTAAATAAACCCCAGGTTACCCTTTTTAAAGCAACCATCTAACTCTCTGGATTTATATATATATAATTTTTTTTAAGTAAAAGAGTAAAGGATAGAGTGAAAATTTGTATTTTAAAATGCTTACAACCAAGAGCTAACCTCATCTACTGCACAAACTGTAGTATCTCTCTCATATGGACAAACTTTATTTTGTACTTTATGAATTAAAAATGTTGGGAGTCTGTTAAAGGCAGCATTCCATCTCATATATAGTCCTTCTGAGTAAGGGACTAGCAAAAGGCATGCCAAACACAAATTCTCAAAGAATTTGAGGCATATTCTCTTATTTGTGAAAAAGTTTGACTTTTATAAGAAATTTCATTAGATGTCTGATCAAGGACTTTCTAAAGGGCATGCAATTATCCAGATTGCAAATAGCATTCCAAAATGGGAAAGACTGGCATGTTCTCACATGCAGGTTTACCATTGGTCATGGGGAAATGAAGTTTATAATTTTAGCCATCCAGGAGAACCAAAAACAGAGAATGTACACACTTTAGAATACTTAATCAAATGCTCTCAAGACAGAATTTGTTAAAATTTTTTGGATGTCCAATATACACTATAAGAATGGTATGTATTTCAGTACATTTTGTGAAATGAAATGAGTGGAATTTATCTGAGAGACCATCATTAGAAAAGATATTAATTATTAATTCAACACTTTGAATGTTGAGTACCATGCTAATAAAAAGAACTTGCCTTACAGAACTTAATTCATACAAAGTCAGAATATACATATCAAAATTTAAATACCAGAACAGTCATCCAGCAACCACATATTATTATTTTGAAATGACAGGTTGAGAGAATAAGTGTTGGAAGTTCATAGGAGAAACTCATCATTAATGATGACCTGGATGAGAAGATGGGGATTGAACTGGATCTGAAAGATGGGATAAGTTTGGATAGGATCAAATAGCCATCAGGTTAAGGATGGAAGAAAGAAACAGGAAGAGAGACTTTAAAAAGTACTACTTATAACAGTTTACCTCCCATAATGATTATTGACATGGGAGCTATTCAGTTAATAATTGAATATTAAATAGCTCATTATTCAATAACTTAATATCTCAATATTATTTTAAGCATTTATAACCATCAAACATCTGGAGCCATAAATTTGAGATCCACTCATCCTTGCATTCTGTTTAGTATTTATATCAACGTTTCCCAAGCATCAGGCTCTAGGTCAGCAATGAAAGGATTCAATGCTAGTAAATTTTGAAAATTGATTCTTAAAGACTATTAGGAGGAAAGAAAATGTCTTTGATAAAGACAAGTGTGAATATGTGAATATTGCTTTCTATATTACTAAAGGCTTAATTTTCAAGTCAGTCCAGATTTTGGTTCTTCTGAATAGTGAAGAAATGACCTAGACAACAGTAATAATCATGCCTCTTCAATCATCAATTTTATTCATTCAATAAGAAGCATTCAAGAAAAAAATGTTATGTTTGAGGGCATTATCAGACCACTCAGACAAGATAATTTGGCAAAATTATCCCAAAAGAAACAATTTCAAAAGATCATTTCTGTCTTGCAAAAATTCCACATTGGGGTCCCTGCAAATTTTCTTGATAACCTGAGTTTTTTAAGACCAAAAATATAGCTAAAATTTATTGGTTTTTAAAATTACACTGAATGCACATTATTATAAACTTTATGTATATTCCTATTTATTTGTAACAATAACTGTATTAATTAGGGAATGTTATTATCCCCATTTTACAAATGAGGAAAACTAAACTATAAGAAGGTTAAGACATAGGCCCAAAGTTTCAAAGACAGTATGTTACAAACTCAAAATGTTTGAAGAGCTTGTCTGTATTTAACATTAAGAGCTATAATAACTGTTTTAATATCCTTGGCTACTAATTATAATATCAGTGTCATTTCTGTATTGTTTCTTTTGACTAATTTTCCTCCTCATTATAGATCATATTTTGCTGCTTCTTCACATGACTGATAATATTTTTGGATATCATACATTATGAATTTAACCTTGATAGAGAATTCTATATACCTTTAATTCTTGAGCCTCATTTTGGGATTCAGTTACATTTTTTTGGAAATATTTTGAGACTTACGATGCTTACTTTCAAGCTTTGTTAGAATCATTAGCCTAGACTAATTCTGCCCCACCACTAAAGGAATGCACTTAAAAATATTCTATCTTATTCCATGCATTACAAAAATTTTTCCTCTTTGGCTGGTGAGAACATGAAGTAGTTCTGATCCTGTATGAGGACTGGCAATTATTGTTTGTTCCTTTCTTTGAGTGGTTTTTTCCCCTCCCTCAGATAATTTCCTCCATGCAGTCAGTCTTTATATGAAGACTTGAGAGGAACCCTCTGCATATCTCCAGAACTCACTTTCTCTGTAGCTCTTTCCTTCCACAATTCTGCCTTGCAAATTCTAACCATTTTGGCCTTCCTGAATTCTTAGCTCTGTGCCCTCCACTCAGGAGGACTCCTGGGCTTTGTTTGAGTTTTGCTTCCCTCTGTTGCCACCTAGAAACTTCATAAATGAAAGGCAAGGAATTTTAGGGCTCATTTTCTTTGTTTTCATTTTCTCAGGGGCCATTATACTTTGTGCTTATTGTCCAAAGCCTGCAAGCATTTTTGCTTTCTTTGGTTTTCACTTTAGTTGTTTAATGCAAGAGGGTAAATCCAGCCCCTATTACTCCATCTTAACAGAAGTGGAAAGACAGCTAAAGAAACTCATTTCTAGAGATCTAATCCCCTAATCTTAGCCATTGCTCTACTAGTGATAAGAATCTAAATCATCTGAGAGATGAAGTTAAGTGGTAGGGTTCATAACTGTTGCCATCCTTCCTAGAAGTCAGGTTATAAGCATGAAACAGATGATACACTCAAACTGGAAAATTTCATAATAAGAGAATTCAGCAAGGTATGAACACTGTTTAGGAAAAACAATAAGGAATGGTACAATATCATAAGATTAGTAACAGAAGGGGAACTGTTATTATTTTAGTCCTGAAAGTTGAAGAAGGATTACTTATAGAAAACAGAGAAATAATTATTTTTGAGAGAAGCTGTAGACATCAATAGAGAAATTCAACCAACCTAAACTTACCTAGCAAAAAAAGGATTAGGTCAATATAAATATTGACCTCATAATAATCCTACCTTCAAGATCTCCTGCCAATGCCTCCTACTGATCCCAACCGGAAGCTGGAGGTCGAAAGAGACTTTTGTTCTCTTATATGAGTCAGTGTCCAGAATCATTGGTGCAGAATGGAGAAGTGTAGAGATTAAATCCAGAAAAACAAATGGAATATTTCCAGGGCACCCCACCAAAGTAAACTGGAAAATATAATATGTACATTATTACAGACTCTAAGAGGTGATGAAGATGGACTGAAGGAAATAAAATAGTCATGTCACATCACATATAACCACAGTCAAAAACAGCGGCCATGTTAGGATATGGATGATATCTTTTACAGAATATCCACAGTAGTCAGATAATTATACACACAGGAAATCTGAATAAGCATCGATAAGCATCACAACCAATTTAACCACTTAATCATTGTTTTAATACTGGTTTAGTAAGTGATTGTTAGCCTACCATTCATCATGCTTAAGCGTTCAGCATTACACCAGGAAATAGGAGTATATAAAGAAGCAAAATATATGGTTATGGCGATCAAGAACTTTACAATATGCCTGGGAAAATGAAATATACGTGCAACCAAATAATCAATTAAATATATGCACAAACACTGCACAACATGCTTTTTGGTTATTTAGATGATAAGTGATACAAAGATTCAGAACAAACAACAACCTCACCACCATGTACATATGCTGCTCATGTAAGGAAATAGAAGCTATGAGAAAGGACAGGCAACTTAACAAGGGCTGCTCCTCCTTCCCTGCTACACCAGAGAGGCAAGCCCAGGGAAGCAGGAGGGGAACTCTAAAAGAATCCTACAATAGTTACCTCCATTTCAGCCCAGATTTCATAGGAAGTTTAACAATACTAGTAAACTGGTAATGGTGGCAAAATGAGGAGGCCTTTAAAATCTAATATGAAATTAAAATAATATCGGCACCAAACTGTTTTAATAACTGAAAGTACCCCAAAAGTGATGAGAGGGTTTTAAATATTGTTAACAAAGCTCATTTAACAAAGATGAAAGAAAATTCTCGAAGCACCATTGAGAAATACTAGAAAAAGAAAAATGTTTTGTGTTTATATTTTAATAAATTGAGATCTTTCAATACAAAATTTTAAGAAGTTTCAGAATTATACCATAAAAAGGTTATCAAAGAATGAAATAAAAGTTCATTAATTTGTAACTTAGAGGAATTCGTAAATTTATAAAATTGCTTTCTTACAAAATTTTGAGATGAAAAATTGTTTAGGGTTTCACTGTTGTTAGAGCCTTTATTGATGATATTCAAATTCCTGATATCCCTTCTACTCAATAAATATGTCCTATTATTTAGCTATTACAAAAAAATTATTAACAGTGAATACTAACCAGTGGTGTCCACTCAAATAGCTGCTAGCATTTCTGTTTCTATTATGCCTCTAACACTAAAAAATAATAATAATAATGCAAATTAGGAAACAAGGCCAAAGTGGTCTTTGTTTTAGAAATAATTCAGGGGCAAAATATCTTAAATTGAATTAAAAATAATGTTTCAAGCTTGACTTTCCATTAGAGGCCCCAAAGGCCAAACTGATAAAGCACAAAACAATTCCCCTATCAAACAGCTATCCTGATTTCCTTGGCATAGTCAGACACCTGACCCCTGCTGCTGACCACGGAATGGCGAATGGAAGAACAGTCAGTTTTGTTTATCTGGAGCCTTCTGGTTTTTAAAGGCAGAAAGGGACTTCTGAGGGGTCTTAGTGAGTTGTTTTCAAAGAATTAGAATTGGCTACAGTACTGTAACCTACATTTAGCTATGTGTAATTGGTTGCTAAGGCTATCACTAGGCAAAACCGTGCTTTTCTTTGCAGGTAGCAGATGTTTGTCCAGATTGTGGGTTTGGCAGAATGCAAAGTTCTTCTTCTGAGAACAGCTGTTTCAAAGAAGAGGATATGCATAGACCCTGTTTCCTTAATGGCTTTCTGACTCCATTTAGTTTACTCTCAGTGTCAATGTTAACTCCATTTGTCTAGATCTATACCACATAGGTGGTTCGGAACCATACAGTCATCCCATAAATATGGTGATGTAATTTGTACAGTCCATTGAGAAGCAAATAGTTAGCTTTCATCTAGCAGAACTGCCTTCTGACTTTCTTCTGCTTCTCTTGTCTACCAGAGTTTATAGTTCATCTCTATTACCTCTACTCTAGATTTTTTATTTATGATTTAAGTGGCTCTCTAAGGCACTTCATGAATTGTTTGACTGAATCCACCCAGAACTATTAAATTGTCATTCTACTTTCTCTTTATTTACACAGAGTTGATGTGAAGCTATTGAGATTCTTTTCCAATCAAGCATTATATAAACTTCAGGCACTTTCTAAAAAATGAAGGACCATTTCAGAAATGTTCAGTTATTACCAATTTAGAAATTCCAACCTCACCTATTGTATTATGAAATTTGAAGAGATGCTATCATTAAAATCCCAAATTTTCTGGGTCTCTCAGAGACACAATGAAACTATGGATACAGCTTTAAATAGCTTACAACTTGACCTTCACAGATGTTTAACTTAAGAAAGGGCACAACATTGTGATACCTGCATTTCTGTTCTGTAGAATTAGAAAAACCATGAGAATTCTACCTTGAACTATATCATTTTGCTTTTCAAGTGAACAGAACGTAAGCATCTTGTTCATAGACATAAGAAGAATCACTAAATAATCAGGAAAAAATCCTATTCCCTAGCCTAAATTTATTTATGCTGTTTTCTATTGCCTCCCTCTGGCAAATATAGAACGGGTAGACCCTCTCCTGATATATACCATCACATGGGAATCTTAATAACAACAAACTGAGTAACACAGGAAGAACAGAGTAAATAGGCCATAATTCTTTAAAAGTTTACCTAATATACCCTATCACCTGAAATAATTAAGATTTCTTAAATAAGAAATTATTAAAAATTATATTAGTGAGTCTTAACAAAATTTAATGGAATTAGATATAAACATTTTCTAGAGGACATTCTTTTAAAAATAAGATTCCAATAGTTCATTGGATCTGATTCAAGTGGACTAATTTTTTTACCTAAATATTTTAATTTTTTCTGTTTATCCTTTAAAATTAGTTAAAGAGGACTTCTTTGATGGACATCCAGATTTTTCCTTCACCCATTCTTTTGTCAATATAAAAAATGTATCAGAAAGTGGTAGAAAAGATTTAATATTAGGGGTAATAAAAATACTTAATCTGTTTTCAATTAGTGCAACCCTCTTACAAGGATAATTTTTGAAAATGAGCCTACAGAAATTTTTTTAAAGAATTTACTTTATTTTATATAAAGCTTTAAGTTTCACCATACATTCTATAAGATTAAAAGCAAGTGGTAAGTGTTTCTGTATCACTGTAAATGATTTCTTTAAGGGGAAAAAGACAATAATGAAGAAAAAAAAATACTACCAGGTAATGAGTTTGAATAATGGACTCTTAGAAAAGGGAAAATCAGACTCTAAACTATAAATTGAGATGTTGCACTATTCACTTTCTATGCAACCATATATATGTTTAAACTGCTATTTGTAAGTGGCTAGTTCTACAGAAAGACCATATAATGTGCAAAGATATTTAAGCAATTTGTCAGTGATATTAAGAAGTATTATTTAAAGTGCTACAGAATACTATAAATTGCATATGGTAACACTCATAAATTGGACTTAGAATAATAATCTGTGTACTAATGGAGCAATGACTTTCTAAGAAAAAGAGTACTTTAAAAAACTCCATTGGTTTTAAGACCATGCTGAGTCTCAGCCTCTGGAGAAAATTCAGTATCTGCTACTTTTCAAGTTAGGTGTATCATCTTGAAACAATAGTAAGCAAACAGGAAAGAAATGCAGCAGATGCGAAACAGAGTTTGAAATCTATACTAAAAAAGCAAACAGATCTCATGTGTTAAAATCTGGAAGTGTGGAATTTTCATCCTCTTTCCCAGTGGTGAGCCCAGCAAGCAGGAAAGCCAGGCAATCAAATGGCACCTCTTTCCTTTGAAAAGATCGTCCAACCTATGCCATTTACAGCTTCTTTATTTCCACACCCTAATGAGCTTAAAATCTGTCACCTAAACGGTGTTTAAGGGTTTTATGTTGTGTCAGTGATTATTTTCACAGTGCCATCGCCCCAGTGTGTTGTTAACAAAAAAATCCAGCGAAAGGAGAGCTTAGGTGTGAAATGCCACAGCACAACATGTCATTGAAAGAACAGGCACTTGACTAGATTTTATGCAGACACTGTACTCGTGGTGCACTTTTTCTCCCACTTAATCCACATTTGTCTGAAAGGTCTGTTTGACGAGGGGGGCAGATTTTTTTTCTTTTTTCCTTAAGAAATTTTTTTAAAGTTGCAGTTTATAGGCTAAACTACATAACATAGTTACATCTTAGGGCCCTTCTCAAAAACATTCCAAAAGGATGTCAACTATAATATCAGCACATGACTAGAATACCTATCTATCTATCAGTCTATCTACCTATCTATGTGTCTATCTTTCTATCAATCTATTTATCAAGAGACATGAAAGAAAGCTCAGAGAGCAGAGCAACTGAGGAAAGGATGGAACTAAGAGAAATCAATTTAATGAAGGCTGAATGCAAATATTAGATGATCTTCTTCCCAATTTTCACGTACCATAAGTTGTTCAGGTAAAACTAACTCCATAGGCATTGAAACTCTTGAGAACAGGAGTTCAATAGGACAGTGTTTCAAATACCACATTTGGTGACCTCTTTAAATACATAAAAGCAAATGATACCATTCTCCAATGTTACCAAGAAAACGATATTTGACCAAATCACGACTAAAGTAGAATTTGAGATGAAACTGCTGGGGCAATCTGCTAGTTATAGGGACAATTATTTAGATATATGAGTCTGTTTTTGCTGTGATGACCAGGCCTGTGGATACCATGTTTTGAAGCAAGGACCAGGAGCCACAGCCCATCTAAATCAGCATGGGCAGTAAAGGTTGGCCTAACAACAGGTTTTACTGCTCCCCATTCATGTTGCAAAATGAATGAAATAAACACTGTTGGAGTGAACCTCCTTTCTCCTGACTTGATGTGTCACCTTGGAGGAACTTCAATTAGCATAACATTCTTGTTACTTCTCCACCCCATACTCCAGACCTCCAAGCAGAGAAGTACGTTTTCACTAGAGTAAATTCGGGAATGGACTCTAGGAATGCCAAGCTTGACCTGTCTCATTTTGTCTTGAGAATCTGTCTGCCCATTAAGAGCATTTTCTCTGGTGGGCTCCAACACAGCAAATGTTCAGCGCAAAAGGCTTTGCTCTTGCCTGGGAGGCCTAGGAGTTGTCTAACACTGTCTTGGCTCAGTGTGTCTATTTATGCGGCTCAGCATTAGGAAGAACAGTTTCTCACACAAGTAAGCCACTTCTTCAACATTTCTAAAACAATAAAACAGACTTTTTTTCCCATCTATCTGTCTCTGTGAATCAATCATTCATCTATCAATTTGTTGAGAATTATGTGAATAAAGGGATATTTTGTATGGACCTTCTCAAATTCCAATAAATATGCTTCCTTAAAACTAATTTAAACAGTGAAATAGGTATAGCGCAAGAATGAAATCTTGAGCTCTTAAAACCCTTTTTGAGGTAATATTTAAACAAAACACTTAAATTTTTATATAAGAAATTGTGGAGGATTTAAAAAAAATGAGAGCTACCTATGAAGGAGAGGCAATAGTTCAAGCTGGAATGATCTGCAAGATGATGATATCTGCAATTTTGCTTGCTTGCTCACTATAAAAATTTTTAGATTTTTTTTCTTTAAAAAGAAACTTTACCCTGGTCATAAAAAGGGTGCCTTAGCATAATGGATGTGCTTAGCATGCAATAGGTATGCAAGCAATAGGGCAGATGACATAGAAATTCTGACTGGAAAACCTGATTTATTTATTATAGTCCTCTTCTTAATGACCAGTCTCAGGGGCTATCACTTACTCTATTACCAGGATTAGATTTGAGTTGGGTCTAGACATATCACAGGAAATCAGATTTGGAACCAAAATATCAGGTCTGTTCTTTTTTTTTTTTTTTAATCTGTTCAGTTTTAACAAGGTGTGTCTCCCAAAATGGGGGCATGTGGAGCAATTGCAGATTTGCTCATATGGCTGAGCAAATTCAGCAGATATCCAATAGATGACCATACATTTTAGCAATATTGAGGAAATTGAAACAGGAATATGAAAAGGGGTATTAGGAAGTATGCCTTGCAATTTTCTTACCTTTCAGAAATACTTTAATATTTTCAAAATGTTCAAAACACATTGATCTTTGAAGGAAAGTTTTGGTACCAACAAAAATAATCACAGTAAGACTAATAATAGTAATGAAGAGACAACAGTTTTAGCAACCCAGAAAGACATAAGCACCAGATAAATTCTCTATTTTGATAAGGTAATGGTCATTTTTTATATGTCATGAGGTAAAAATCTGACTTTGGGTCTAAACTCAGGATTATATACCTGTTAAGTAATCAAATAGTTTGAAAAAGACCCCATACTAGTTATTTTATGTTAGACATACATGACATATGTAAATGACTAAAACATTAATAAAATGTTTTATTAGATATTTATAAAATATTAATTAGAAATAGCCTACATAGTGATTGGTGATTCTGAGTTTCTGTAGGGAAATTACATATACATATTTATTCAATGTATATAATATGAGGCATTACATTACTGAATAATTATGACAAGGGAAGGGAAAAGCTGACAGGAAATTACATATGGACTAAATCATAAAATATAAGTTAAATTATCCTAGTTGAGCAGTTTATGTGGTAATATGCATCTGAATGGAGGTGAAAGAAGACTCATCCCAGATACAATGCCATGGTCACAGAATGGATATGTGAAATTTCAATGACTCTGAAAGCAGCACACAGGAACTGAGAAATAAGGAGTATAGGAGGTCATGATAT
Source organism: Smutsia gigantea (assembly GCA_032199065.1). NCBI lineage: Eukaryota > Metazoa > Chordata > Mammalia > Pholidota > Manidae > Smutsia > Smutsia gigantea. The sequence goes on along the minus strand of JAVSCE010000377.1, from coordinate 224,258 downwards.
GAGGCTGCACAAGTCGGATGGCACCAGGAAGCTTGGATTTTGGCCTGGAGGAAATGGAAGCTCACCAAAGCTTTCATTTGGGGCAATGACATGATCAAATCTATAATTTAGATACATAACAATAATAACATAATGGGAATTATGAGAAATAGTGAGTGTAAGCTTGAGTGCATGAGTTAAAAGTCTTGTCACAGGTCTCCATTTGGCAAATAAATAAAGAGAATAGAGGCAGGGGTAAAAGGCTCTGATAATCATCCATGCAAGAGATAGTAAGAGCCTAGCAATGGTGGAAGTAGTGAGGAAGGGAAAATGTTAAGGAGATATTTTAAGGGATAATCAACACAACATTAACTGGATTATTATGTAGAGGGAAAAATATCAAAGTTAACACATGATTATAAATTACTTAATTACAGATACGAATAAGAAGTACCATAATTTTTGTGGAGTTAAAGTGGTTATATATGGTCTTTAAAGCATTAATCAATATTTTCAGGTGACTTTCCTTAATGGTTATATCCCATCATCCATGACCATTTAAAGCAGAGTTACATGTTCTGGCTTTTCCAACATCTCTATCATTAAACTGACAAGAGAATTTATTTACATTTCCTAAGGTCATGAAAGAAAATGAAGCAAAAATTTGCATTTATAATCTTTGATAACCCATGAAAATAATAACTACTGTAATAGCTATTACATGATGGTACTGTGTAGGCAATATTCTATGATTTTTGCATATATTAATTGGCTTACTCCCCAAAATAATCCTATGAGCCCCATTTATATATAAATGAAGAAAACAAGGTATGGTTACATAACTAGTAACTTTGCCCAAGGGCCAAGAGCGAGTACGTGGCAGAGTTCAGACTTGAACACTGGTGACCTGGTTCCTGTGCCCATGTACTCACTGCGGTGTGCTAGGCTTCAGTCAGTGTCTCGCCTGGGTAACCTCCAATAGTGGTCCATTCAGCACAATTCTATCATGCACCAAAAATATGCAAAAAGCAATACTACCCCTAGTCATAACTAATAATGTATATAAAATATAACAGAAAAAAATACTACCATAAAGTAATAACTTGAAAGATAGATAAGAAGAAACTGAAAAAGAAACATGCAAAAAAATGTAGAAAACTACAAGATGTGAATGAAAAATATAAAAAATGAATAAGTAGAAATCTGTTTACAGATAAAATGTCCAAACTCATTTTAAAATGCCAATTTTGCCATAGTAAATCTATAAATTCCACACACTGTCAATGAAAACCTAAAAAAATTTTACAGGATTTGAAAAAATTACAAACATGATTCTTAAAAATAAGGTGGGGAAATTGCCTTACCAGTGATCACATCTTATAAATATATAACTATGAAATTAAAAAAATGGTGTACTGACATAAAAAGAGACAGATTAGTAAGAAAACAGATCAAATACAGATTAATTTTAATATGGAAATATGGTATGACACTCAACTTATTCAATAAATGTTTTTGATTTACAAGTGAGGTGCCACATAGAAAAAATACATACTGATATTTTAATATGCTATAGATAAAAATAAATTCCTAAGGGAGTAAACACTTAACAGCAAAACTATTAAAATAGAATATTAATCTATATGACCTTGGGTTTGAAGTTGGTATTTCTTTTAAAAAGATACAAAAAGCATAACCCTACAGTAAATTATTATATTTGACTATCCAATTGTCCTTAAATTATATAAATCAATGAACAAATGAAGGAATTACAGGATTGAAATATTTGAGCAGACTAGTAGAAGTTAACTACATAAACAGCAAAGAATTAATGTCCAAGAAATTAAAAACAAAAACCAAACATATAAATCAAAGTTACAGAACTGCACAGAAATTATTATTACCTAATGGATGATCATATACAGTCATTTGGCAAGATCCAATCCTGAGACGTCTCTCTTCTCATCTGGAACCCTTCTACTCCCCAACTATCCAACATTCTCCTCACTCCCTGTGTGTTCCTGTCTTAGGGCCTTCTTGCAGTCTTAAAATTTTCAGCCTGGAACCCAAACATCCCTTGTCTGAATCCCTCATTTCCTCAAAACTGCTGATAAAATTTCAATTTACCAGTAAAGAGCCATTTTATTTGTAACAGCAATACTATTCTCACACTTCCACTTGGTATACCCCATTTCCTAATTCTTCTTTATCTTAACTTTTTCATATTGAATGATAAATATGATAATAAAGTTATACAATAACATGACATATATGTTCATTTGTTTATTTTTTTCTCTTCCTCCATCCCTCTAGAATATAAATGCATGGGACTTTGTCCTTTGTAGGAATTTGTACTTGTTCACTCATCTCCAATGACACTTTTTGAATAATACATACTCAACCAGTATTTGTTTAATGAAAATAAGAGACTAACTGTATTGTAGAATATTATGTACAATGCTGAGATACTATTTATGCAAAATGGCAAAATGGTATATTTAAATGACCATTGATTGAACAATCTCTGATAGTAAATTGTTTTTTTCTTGTGTGACAGAACAAAATATTAATTTAGGAGTGTTCCTAAGACTTTCATTTACCCTGCTTATGAAAGGAAATTCCAGCTCTATTCCTTCAATTTATTTCTTTTGTTTCTCTTGACCTGCTCCTCTCCCCACACGGTCCTAGTGTGCCAGATCCCTTCTTTTTTACTTTGTTGGTGCAGAATTGAAGAGCCATGGAGGAAATGCAGAGGGGCATGATACACTTGGACTAGTCTTGTGGGAGGAGTTGTTTCATGGATGGAGTATTGAAAAAAAGCATTTTTACAGAATAAGGGAATAAAGAGAAAAAAGAGGGATTTTGTTAATCTGCTCCAAGATAAGTAACTCAAGAAGAGCATTATAAAATGAATTGTTATTTTGAAATTATCTCTGGTTGCAGACATGGTGTTTTTTTTGGCCATGACATTATTCTAAAGCTGGAATATGAGGGTCTTGGTTTTATAAGCTTTACAGACCTGTAAGGAAAGATCAGTCTTATTACCTGTCAACATGGCTTCCTTCAAAGGCCGGGTCAGTGTATCCTCTTCAGCAGCCTAATATGAGACTGACTTTAGATCTCACGTCATACAATGGAGTATTGTCATTTTGCAAAAAAAGTGTAAGCTTGACAGCTGGAAAATGATACCTGGTTATTTCATTTTGCATTTCTTCACTAGTGATGTAGGACATTTTCCAATGTTCCTCACATTTTGTCTCATTTGAGAGTGATTTGGTCATGATCATTGTTGAGTCACTGGTGGTATTAATTAATTCATATCTCAGGGTTTTTCAAGGATATCCACCTATTAATTTTCACATGTGTTTCAATTATCTTCATCATTGTCATGTGATATTAATTATATTTATTAGTTTTAATTATGGATGGATTAAAATTTTATGTAGTCAAATCAATTGACTTTTTCCTTTATTATTTAATTTATGGTGACATTCTCAGAAAGTTCTTGCCCATTCTGAGTGCTCAGCAAATACTCATCTACAAGTTTTAGTGTTTATATTTATGGCATGTGTTTTGTCTATTTGGAATTTGTTCAAGAATATGGTAAGAAGAGAAAATTTAATTATTTTCTAAGTGAATAATTGTTCCAATATATACAAAAATCAACTTTTTACTCTTATTAGTGATGCAATTTTTATTACACATAAAATTCCCAATATATGGAGCTACCTACTCCATACTATTATTGTAATAATTAGCATAACTTTTGTAACTCCAAATTTAGCCTGTGTTTTAACATACAATAAAACATCTCACTAATCATCTTTTCCAAAATGTATATACTAATCTTATTGTTTTCTTTTCATATTATGGTCAGAATCATTTTGCCAAGTTCTAAAAAATTCCCCATTGGAAAGTTGATTAGAATTAGATTAATCTCTAAATTGATTTGGAAAGTATTCTCTTTCCATTTATCAATTATTTTAAACACTTCAATAAAAGTTTGGAATTTACTTTGTTCATTTAATCACTTAGTGTATTTTTTTTTTGGTGTCTTTTTGTTAACTAGCCTGTGATGGACACCTGATATTTGATGACATACTGACAAACCTCTGTATTCTAAGCCCCTTATAATAGATACTTTGTGTCCCTATGTGATGGAAAAAAGAACAAATATTCTTTGCTGATGGCATCAGAAAATAATGACTTCATGCACTGAAGACATAAACTAGATGTTGGTGAAGACCAGTTTAGAACTTCAGTTTAAAGTCACAGCTGGACAAATTCAGAAAAATAGTTTTCGAATAACTCATAGTTAATTATTACAAATTGACAAAACAGATACTAATTTTGGCAGGTTTTTTGTCACAAGATTCTTTGAAATCTAAGACAAGGAAGCCTTTTATTCTTGATGATGTGTCCTGCACACTGTAGGCGTTCTATGCATATATATGGGTTTGCACTGATTGTAAATGAAGGAGCAAATGATACATAGCCTACTCTTCCTATCATGCACAGGAAATCAGTTCTTTGCTAGTATGTTATCTGTACCGTTTCATATAACTCCTTCATTCTATACAAACTATTTTTGGTTGTTCTGGAAAAAACTAAATCAATAAAAAGGCAGGGGGCAGGGGAGAAAAGATAATCACTCACAGAGTACATTCCACTTTATCTTTTGGATAGAATGATATTATCACCAAGTCTAGAGATAATTTTAGCCTTTCTTCATAGAACGTAATTTGTCAAAAATGTAGCCTTCAATTGGAAAGCTTCTGATAACAATGTACATGTTTCATGTAATTTTGGTATCTGCCATTATTTCTGTGAGTATACTTGAAAAACTATTTCTTTAAAGTTTTCATTTCTTCTGAGTTGCTCAATTGATTTTTATAGATTCTTCAGTATCAGAAAGATAAAAATCCCAAACAATGACTTAGCTTTTCCAGGTTTACTGAAATTATTTTTATTGGCAATATCATGGTATCCAATTGTGGTTCTGTGTTCATTGTTTGTCCCCAAAGTAAAGCTCTCATCAATGTAACCTTTTGGTATCTTATTAGCATTACTGAAAATAATCATTTAAAATAAAACCCTTTATAAGTCATGTGAAACATATTTTCCCTATATTACAAACAAAAAATAATTTGAAGAACATAGAAGTTTTCATCATAGTAGTGAAGCAGAGCTTCAGCTGAGAATTCCATTACTTTTCTCATTAATAATCTATAGTTAATGGAAAAATCTACTTCTATTAACACCTGCATTGATCTTTAGTTTTAATCCACACTTTTCCCCTATAAAAGTCATCACTAATTTTCTAGAGAACTGTTTTCTTTTTTTAAGAGAAAAATAATAAGTCCCAATGATATTATAATTATTTAAAATTCATAAGATGCATTTCATGAACAAGATGTCACTTGGTTCTGTGACGGAGGAGTAAGATGCTACATTCTGCATGAATAAGAAAAGACTAGGAAGTGACTTGAGTAAAATATTTTCTTTTATGGTCAGGGAAATGACAGGAGTAGCTTATTGAGTAAGGGTTAGAGAAACATGGGGCAGAACTGGAAAGCTAGTGAGAGTCTATGCCAGGAAGAAAATTCTAGTATATAATATAGTAAGTATTGCTAAAGTAATTTGAATTAAATAGTACATTTTCAGTTATGTTATAAAGGAAATAATACCCTTTAACATCATTTGTTTGCTTCTAATTTATGATTTTAGCTTCAATATTTTTTACTATACACAATATCCAAAAGGACATATTGGTTTATTAATTCTTCAAATCACTTTGCATTTTATAGAGGACTTTGTAAATGATTAATGAATGAGAAAGTCATGGTTCTCTGCCTTTTCATTTATGAGGGATTATAATTGATATATACTTATTTTAAAGAAATAAAAATGTAAAAAAATACAAACAATATGAAAATACCTGTATTTCCATTACTATGAATGAAAAATTGTTGTTTTTCATATTGTGCTCATCTTTTATTAACAAATGTATGAAAGTATTTTAAATAAGATTGAAATGACCAATGACACCATCCCTAATCAATTTTCCTTTCTTTCTCCTTCCCCCAAAGCAACTACTATCAAAATTTTGGTGTAAGTATAATAGTATAGTTCATAGTATCATTTCCTTATATATCTTAGCAACATTTAAATAATAGCAAGACATTAGATTACATTTCTGTGTTCATTAATATGTTAAGAATTAAGTAATTTAACCATTCATACAGGAAATATGCAATGATTAGAAATTATGTATTTGAAGAACAGTAACATGAGAAAATTCTAAGTGGGTAAAAACGCAGAGCAGAAAATGTATTTTCAATATTACAATATTTGTACCTGAAGAAAACTAAATGAAGAATACTAAAAACACTGATATTTTAGGCATTTTCTTCTGTTTTTTTGTATGTTTTCTAAAGTGCTGACAGTAAGCATGTTTTATTTTGATGATTTTTTTAAAGGTAAAGAGAAAAGGTGGGAAAACGACTCTTTAGAATATTTGATTTCATTTTAATCTTTGTATTTATAATGATATAAAGGAGGTGGCTAATTGCCTGTCAATCCCAGCTACTCAGTTAAAGCAGTACATTTTCTGCCATTAGATACGGCTAAGGCTAAGCATTAACATTCCTGTTGTCTTTCTCTCAGCTTTTATTACAGAAGCTGGTGGAAATGGCATAATCATGAATCTAAACTCTGGATGGTCACTGACTGTGTTGGTAAAAGAAACTCATTTTACCTAGCACGAGTCTAAAGAGAGACCACAGAACTAATTTATCTTCTGATATAGTCTCAATTTTAAATGAGAGGAGAAATGGCAATGCATTAGTCTATGTCTCTAATGTCACAGTTCTAATTTAACACATTACTGAGGAGATAAATCTTTGACTATGTCCTGCATAAATAACATATTGTTATGACTTTGTTAATAAAGCATGAACAATTAGCCAAGGAACTTCTAGTACCCTTTTTTCATTTTATTCTTATTTATATTGAGTATATACAAATGTTTACACAGTATATTTAAGGTATAAAAATTAATAATATATAAAAATCAACCAAATTATCTCTTAGTTTAAAAAAGAATATTCTCCTGACTTTTAGGTCTCAATGCAATTTCTCTACTTAGCTGTAACTGTTCATTAAAATTTAACATTTACTATATTCTAATTTTTCTTTCTTAGATTTACTAGATATTTGTATCTCTAAAAATTATACTAGTTAGTTTTACATGTTTTCAAACTTTATATAATAAACTGTACCACATCTATCCTTCCCTAACTGCTTCTTGACTCAACTTTATGTTCCAGAGAGTCATCTCTGTTTATACATTGAAATTGTTCTTGTGAGCTACATTTTGTTCCGTTTCAAGATTATAGCACATGTAATGTATCTTTACTAGTACTGATGGACATGATTTGTGCATTTGGGTGATTTCCTTTTTTTTGCTACTACAAACAAGGTTGTTCTAACATCTTTTCATGTTTTACAGTACTCATGTGCACTGTGTTTTAGCTTGCATATTTAGAGGTGGAACTGTTGGGCCATAGAATAATTACTTTATGAGGCTAAATTATTTCTAAAGAATATTTTCTAGAGGATTAATTTTTTTCTAAAGAATACTTTACTCATTTTATACAGTTCTGGGTTTTATTTGCTAACACTATTTTGAATGTATGATTCTAGGTTCATGTATGAGATTAGCATGTATTTTATTTGCCTACAGTGTTCTTGTGAGGTTTTGTTACTGAGATTACGTAAATACTATAAAAATAGTCTGAGGGGTATTCCCTCTTTTTCTTTTCTCTGAAAAAAAGCACTTAATATTATGATTATTTTTTCTTAAATATTGGATAAGTGTTCCTAAGGAAATGAAGTAGCCCTGGAGAACTTTTAGCTTTATAATCATAAGTTAATGTTAATTGTAATATGCTAATGTTACAGGACTATTATGCAACCCAGTTACAAGACTTAACTGTTACAAGAATTTTTTTCATTATTACAGGATTATGACATTACATGATTATCATAGGTTTTGTTTCTTAAATACTTCATGTTTTTTAAATTACTGTAACTTATCTTTTAAGACCTCATGTATTTTTATAAATTATTTTATCTCTAGTTACTTACACACTTTTATTCTGAATATTTTTGTATCATCTTTGTTTTTCTTGAGATCACATTTTCCAGAGCATAGTATCTTTTAAAAATTATTTTTTGATATCCTCTACTATAATTATGTTTTGTACTTTATTATATTTCTGTTTCATTTTTTCCTTCTACAACTTTTGGGTTTGCAACTTTATTGTTTGTTAACTTTTCAAATTGGTGCCTACTTTATTTTTATCTTACATTTATTTCTACTAGATGTACTTAATGCTTTAAATTTCCCCTAAAATGTTGTTCAGATTAATTCCAGAAGTTTTGACACTCTGCTGTTTTTTGTTGTTTTGCATATCAAAATATTTTGTTTAATTTGCGTTTTAGGATTTTTTTCTTTGACCCATTTAGTTATTTACTTCCTGACAAATGATGTTTCTCCAAATATAGTTTTATGATAGATCTCTAATTTAAATGCATTATGGTAGAAGACTGTTTTTCTAACAAATCTTTAGAAAAAATTTTGAGATTTGTTTCATTTTCCAGTACATGATTAGCCTTCATAAAAATGCTATGTGTCCTTGAAAAAAAAATGTATTCTGCAGTTATTGGGTCAATGTTATATACACAAGTACTGAACCAAATTTATTGAATTGTATTGATTAAATCTCTATACCCTTAAAAATTATCTGCTTGATCCATCATTGATAGAAGTATAATTAAGAATCATCAAAATGAGGCTGGTTTTTCAAACTTATCTTTATAGTTCTGCCAATATTTAAATGCATTTAAATTATTTTATTAGGTATATAAAATTTATAATTCTTTTTCCAGGTGAATTGAATATTTTCTTATTATCTGGAGACATATTTTTGCTTTTTAATGCTTAATGTGTTTTACTTTAAAATCTATGTATATTTACACCAGCTTTTCTTTGATTAACATTTGTGTATCTTTTACCATCCTTTTACTTTGTCTTTTGTAGTCTGTGGTTTAGATGTAAACACTACCTTTAATATCCCCTAACAATCTTAGTCTATTTTAATAAAGAATTTTTTAAATTTAAACTTAATATATAACTAATATTCTAAGGATATGTTCTACTCTTATTTTGTGATCTCAAATTCTTCCACCTTTTCTCTATACTTTCTTCCCCTTTTCTTTCATTTGGATTATTTTTCATTTATATTTACTATTTATTTGATGTTATTTAATTTAAAATTTTTAATGATTAACTTAAATATGTTAATGTGAACAAAGTCTAAAGTACTAAGTGCAAAAAAATAAAAAAATAAGCATAAGTATACATCTAAATAAACAATAATAATAATGTGTCAAGTTTTAAAATATACATATAGAAATAAAATACAGAAAAACAATAGCATACAAATTGGGAAGAAGTGATTATATGAAGTTAAGTATTCTAATTATACCTACATTACAAATTATATGTTGTTTAAATATAAATTCTATAACAGTATAATACACAAGTCAAGACCTCTCTAGGTAACCACTTAGCCAAAGTTAGAGCCTTACCATTAAGCAACCTGAAGATTAAGAGCACAGTTCTTTAAACGATTGCCCTTACCTCAAACCACAGCCACAAGCTTGGGGGTCCCCAGGGCCACACTCCCTTATGACAAGCTGACTATAAAACTGGGGTTCCCCACATCATCCTCAGGTTCAGTAATTCACTAGAACAATTCACAGAACTCAGGTAAGCACGATACTTACACTTACGGTTTTACTATAGCAAAAGGAATCAAATGAGAACTAGCTGAATATGAGAGGGGAGAAGAGAACCATAGAGAGGAGTCAGGAAGGGTTCCAAATGCCCTTGGGAACACGTTGCCCTTTCAGTGATGAAGTATGACAAAACTTAAAGAGTACTGCCGGCAGGGGAAGCTCACCCAAGCTTTGATGTCCAATGTTTTCACTAGGGTTTTATTACCTAGGCATTATGGGCTGAATCATTGCCTATTAATCTCCAGCCTCCACCTTGCCTGGAGGTGGGCTGATATCATGTGACCCAACCCTATAATTACATGTTTAATCTTTCTGGCATGGCCAGCCTCATTCTGTCAAGAGGTTAAAGAAATTAAAGAAAACAAAATTAACATACAATAGCCTGGACCAAGGAAATCAGAAGTAAATTTTTTAAAGTTAAATCAGTTGAGGCACAATTTATATACAGGAAAAGTTACATTTTTCCAAAAATTAATTCTGACAAATACACATCTATGTAACTACAGTCTCATTTCCATTACCCCCAAAATTTACCTCATGCCCCTTTTGTGGTCAACCCCCTCCTGTTTACCAACCCTCGGTAATCGCTAATTTATTCTGTCCCCAAACTTTACCTTTCCCAGGATGATGATAAATGGGATTATACAATATGTAGGCATTAGTGTCTAGCTTCTTTCAGTTAGCATAATGAATTTTAGTTTCACTCATACTGTTACATTAATCAGTAGTTTATATTTCTTCTTATTGCTGATTACTACAGATAGTTCATCCACTCCCCAGCTGATAGATATTTGGATAGTTTGACATTGTGTTGATTATGAATAAAGCCACAACTGACTGCATAGGTATGTGTCCTGTGTGGATGCAGAGTACCTACAATCAGAGAGGCCCCATGCCTGCTTAATATTCTGATGTCACTGTCTTGAAATTCTTAGTAATTTTATCTTTGAACTTGTGTTTTGTAAGTGAAATGTGATGGAGCAATGGAGCATGGGGCTTGAGTAGAGGAGATTAATAAAATATGTGGAACTGTGAAGTCAGTCTTGCTTCCCCATTCACACATAGTGTTCACAGGGCTCCATGAGCACAGAATTCTGGGACACAACTCAAGGGAATTCAGTGAAACTCAAAGCAAGTAAAAGGTGAATGTGTGTTGCCTACCACTGAATAAGCAGGAGTCCTTTCAGCCCTGCCAACACTGAGACAAGAGGAAATAGAAAACCTGCAAAAATTACTGTTGAAGAAATTTAGTATAAAATTAAAATCTTTCTCAAAAAAAAATCAAATGTATTTATTGCTGAAATTACTCCCAACATGGAAAACAGAAATAATTTCAATCTTACACAAACTCTTCCAGATATAAAAAAGTGGGAACATTCTCAATCTCCTTTTACTAGATCAGCATAACCTTGATATCCAAACTTGACAATGATTTTCCCATAAGGGAATGATTGTAAGCCAACCTCACTCATGCACATAGATTCAACAATCCTAAGTAATATTTATAAACTGATTCTAGCAATACATCAAAGGAACTGCCTCATGACTTCATTGGCTTTTTTAAAGTAATGCAGTCAATTCAAAAATCAGTGTAATTCACCACATTAACAAAATATAGGAAAATTATGAAGTCATTGATAGAAAAAAAGCATTCAAAAAATTCAAAATCCACAGGATTAAAACTTAGCAAATAAGGAGTTGAAGAAAACTGTCTTAACATTTAAAAGGGTATCTCCAAAAAAAGTTTAAGTACATATCATACCTAATTGTGAAATATTGAAAAAATTTCCTCTGATATTGAAAATTAGGATAGCACTGTCATAATCACCCTACAGATCAATATTGTACTGGAGCTCAAGCCCTGGTCAGAATACTGAAATATTTTTAAAAGTTTAAAGGATTGAAATGTATGAAACAATGTCATTATTTGTACTTGTCATTTTGTAATTATTTACAAAAATGTAAACTTTCAATTGCAAAGATAAAAATATTGAAAGAATGTACAGATAAATTATTAGTAAAAATAATTGAGTATAATAACATGGATGCTGGAAGGTCAGTATACAAATATATAAATAGAATATGAAATTAAATTAATAGTATTTATGAGAGTTTCAAAACATCTTTAAAGCTAAATCTAATATGTCCAATATGCTTACTCAGAGCGCTACAGTTTCGAGATGTTAAAGAAGACCTTAATAAATATAGCATACAATGTTCAAGGATGAGCTGCTTCAATATTATACAGACATTAGTTCTTTATAGTATGTTTATTTTAGTTTTCTATTGCTGAGTAACATATGACAAACCAACAGATTAAAATAGCACCCATTTATTATCTCACATTCTTGCATAGACCAGAAGTTTGGGCAGGGCTCAACTGGGCTCTCTGTTCAAGGTCTCTCAATTTTTGTCAGCCAGTGCTGCAGTCTCATCTGAAGCTCACATGAGGTTTATATTGACAGCTTTAAGTTCCTTGAGTTTGTAGGGCACATGTCTCTGTTTTCTTGTTGGCTGTTCCTAAAGACAATCTTTCCTTTCCTACAAAAAATCTTCAGTTTCCAACAACAGGGTTCTTTCACTATATGCTGGCTTACTTATTCAATCCAGCAGGAGATTCTCACTCTATTCTGCCATAACGGAGTCTTATACAATGTAATATAATCACAGGTGTGACTATCCTATTACATTGCTCCTAGAACATAACCTCACCAAGGGAGCAATGTAATATAATATTAATAGGCCTTGCTCACATTTGTCCTCAAGGACAAGAAATTATACAAGGCATGTACATTAGGAGGTGGTAGTACTCAGGGCTATCAGGGACTCAGGGGGCCAACACTTCTGCCTGTCACAGTATACAATCACAGTCAAAATCCCAGTATTTTTTGAATGGAAATTTTAAAAAGAGTCTAAAATTAATATGGAAATTAATAGGCCAAGAGCAGCAAAGAAACTTTTGAAAAAGAGACAAATGTGATAGGGCAAATTTTACTGGATATCAAGACATATTTTTAAACTGAACATATTCTGAGGAAGGGCACTCATTTTAAAGCAATAAGGGATGCACTGGTGAGAGACACCAGTGTCATCAAGAATCTCAGTTGTGACTGTCCTCTATAGGCCAGTACTGATTGTAGGAGACAATAGTAAGGGACTAGATTCCCAAATAACAAGGAGGATAAATAAAGTCAATATGGTACAATTAACCATCAAAAATGAAGCAGGTATTATTATTTTAATGAGTGTTACAGATAGATTGGCAGCCAGGGGAACTTAATTCATAGACAGCTGTGGAGATAGTTGACAGAATGTGGCTTTCACAGCACAAGAAAGATGGGAGGCTAATGGAGCTTAATTTATCCAGCGGAAAGAAACCAAGTGAATGGTCAAAGTTCTGAGGTAGCTACTCCAATGCAGAGTTAAAATCTCCTCCCCGGTTTTCATACCTGAACCTGAATGCGATTGGTAGTTGACAAAAACTCCATATTGTTTACTTACCTGTGTATAAAAGTTACAGTAAAAAGGCCAAATTGAAACATCAAAATTGCCCTTTTCATCCAAGATACTAATTCTAAAATAATACTGCATTCTGTAAGGAAATAGCAAACTTGTGCCACCCTTAAGATCTAAAGGATAACAATGTATTCATACCCTCTTATCTCCCTTTAATCTCCCAGTCTGGTTCTCACAAAAACTGGATGGATCCTGGAGGAAAATCACAAATTCTTCCAAAGAGACACCCCAATTGCAGGTGCTATACCAAATAAGGTATCTTTGCCAAAGCAGATCAAGTTTTGGGTTGGAATGTGGCCCTGATCTGTAAACACATTGTTCTCTGTCATTCTAAAGAAGTTGGATCAGAAGCAGTTTACATTCACAAGAAGCACACAAATATATGTAGTTAAAGGCTTGTCCCAGGGTATGTTAACTCTTCTACCTTCTGTGTAATACACTTCTAATAGACTTAGACTATTGGTCATTTCACAAAATATCACAGAATACCACTATGTTTGTCTATCATGATGATCAGACTAGAGAATAAGAAACTGTATGTTGACAATCATAATGAAGACATATGTTCTCCAGAGAATAAGAGATAAACCAAAGAAGATTCAAGATCCTACCATATCAGTGAAAGTTCTTAGGAGTCTAGTAGTTTTAGGCAGGAAGCCAGGGATAAGAGGGAAGAGAGGTCTGGGTGACCACTGAGAACTTGAGACTAGTGAGGTCCGACAGATAGCTTCCACCAATAAGAAAATCCCTAGCAGGAGTAAAACCACAGAGACATTCCACAAGCTAGAGTCCAATTAGGCATGCTTCTGGGTTGTCCTGAACTGACTTTTCCTCATTTTAAAGTCACTAAAATAAATGTGCATTGGGTTTAGATCCCCCTTGGTGGGCAATCAGAATTCTGGGAAGGACCATGCACAGTAGAAATTAGCTTACATCATTGCCGGCCTGTCAATCAACACTTGTTTGAATGACAATACCTCTCCTAAAAACCCCTTGCAAGCCCCATAAAAAGGAACTTTCCACAAATATTCAGGACCTCTGACAGTAGAACAGGGCCTGCTCTATTACAGAGCATAATAAACTTGTTTGTCTGCTTTCTTTGGTTTCACTCTGGCTTTCCTGCCTTCCTAACAGTAGCAAGAGGCATGCTTGACAAAGTAAAAGACAATCATTGCATCTTGTACCTTCTACTATTAAGAAGGAAAAATATATCCTCGTCAGATTCTTTGGGTTTTAGAGGCAGTGGATTACACACATGAGAATACTACTTTGACCCATTTACCTAGTGTCATGGATAGCAGGAGGTTTCAGTGGGGCCAGAATAGAAAAGGACTTTGCAGCATGTCTAGGCTCTGGTGAAAAACACTCTTCTACTCAGGCCAAGAACACAGCAGGACTCATAATGCCACAGACAGATAATCTATGGCTACAGAGACAGTACAGCTTATACTCCTTTATCAGGGAATCACCATGTTGATCCTAGGTTTTTGGAGTAAGGCTATGCTTCCTGCAGTGGGGAACTATAACTGCCCCCAAAACAGCTCCTGCATGCTACTGGCTTCTGGTAGAATGAAATGATCTGGTCACGGGATATCCAGTGACTATGTATCCAGAGCTATCCATCATGTAGTGGCCTCTGTCAGATCCACCATGAAATCATAAAGTTGGGTGGATCAGCAGCAATCCACCATAAGATGGAAGAGAGATGTCGAGCATCAAGAAGCAGAAGACAAACAAGCTTTATCATGAAATGGTCCAAGTCCCCCAAATTATCCTGTTCTACTGGTGCCTCTCCATCAGCTCAATCTACAGCCACATAAAGTGGTCCCTTAAGAGTTTCTGTTTTACCTGGACTTGGCTTCTAAGTAGGCTTTACTCTCCTACAAACTTATTAATGTATTTTTTATTTTATGCATTATTTTAATCATTTTTATTGGGATGGTGAGGAAATCCTCTCTGCCACACTACTACACTGCTAAAAATGGAAGGCTAGTATCTGTAAGTCATTATTTCAATGAAAGTATTGTTTACTTATATTCTATAATCCTAAACACTTACACAGTACTTAGAATAATCATGATAATCCTGTTATACAAATCTAATAGGGTTGACAAACTAGCATTTCTTGTACTTCATCATTCATTTTCTTCTCATTTTAGTCTTTGGTCTGCAGTACCAACAATCTTGAAAACTAAGTTAAATGATGGAAAAAAAAAAGCAATGATGTAGAAGGCAAAAAAGAGAGAAGACCTAAAAAAGATTAATTTATTCTCATTTCAGAGCTTGACAATCCAACAAAACAATCCATCACCTTTGGGAAAATGAAACCTTTCAAATTAATTTTTGTAGACATGGTTGAAATGTGCTATGAAACATATTAGATCTTTTGGTTTTACTTATACATGAAATATGGCAAAGTCATAGTACATTTTAGTAAAAATAGAATGCCATTCCACCTTTTATGCTCCTATCTGGAATTAATAATGGATTATTGGATATATAAAAATATGTGTATATAAGAATGCATTTTCCATACTTCTGTAGATTTTATAACAGAAGTGTGAGAATCCACCTGCTTACTTTGAAATTCCTGAGAAAAGGTATGTGACAGGAAACCCAAGGCAAAACTCAAAACATCCTTCTCCTGATTTTATAAACATTTACAACAGATGCATATTTTATGTGATGAAATAAATTTATTGCTTGAAGCAAAGACTTTCACTTGGTATGTTTCTAAGTGTTTCTTTTTCTAAATGCAACTATTTTTATTCTGGTAATTTATATAAATAATGGGATAACAGTAAGAATTATCAAATACTGTATTACAGATTAATGAAAGGTCAAAGAAAGAATTAAAATTCTGATCCACTAAATGTGCTTTGCATATTGTTCTGGATGCTAGATTCAACAAATAGATGTCTTTTTAAAAGACATTAAGAAAAGAGCTGAAATCAAGTTTATGTAAACAGGAGTGATGTAATCAGTCAGCTTCTTCATGCTTCATAAACAACTGTGAACATTCCTTATAAACAGGCCATACAGAATTGGACCAAGTGAGGTTGTGTCTGCACAGAAGTGTCCATTTCACAGTACTGATCATTCAAATAAGCCAAATTTGCATATATATAGTCTATTTTTATTATTTGTGGATTCCATTTTGTGAATTTGCCAGCTTTCTAACATTTATTAGAAAATTCAAAATCAATACAGCACATTCCTAAACACACTCAGAACTGACAAATAGGAGTCACCTGATACACATGCTGCCAGTTGAAGTGCAACAAAGTGACCCTCTGCTTCTCTTGAGCTCTCACACAGAGGAGACCAGGGGACAAAGACAGGATGGGCAGTGTAGTTAGTCCAGGAAGCTCCAGCTCTGGGGCCAGCTGGATGGGCTTGAATCCCAATTCTGGAACCTGTCCTGTGGTTGCCCCTAGTATGTATGTCACTTACTCTTTTGTAAAATCAAGAAAATAGAATCTACCAGTATGAGTTCTTCTAAGATTTAAAATCATCATCTTTGTGAGACAACACACACACACACACACACACACATTTCCCCTAGGAGCAATAGTTTACTGTTTACTAATTTAGTGTTCACAGCAACTTTATAGAACTTATTTACTATAAATAACAAGATTTGACTGATTTCATACACACATACACATATAAATTTATATATTTTTGTCTCTGAATTATACATAGATACATGGCCTGAAATATTCTTAAATTGCATTTTCTCTTCAACAATCATAAAGATAAGTTCTTATGTGAGCAGAGCTAGAAATGATTATATTATTTAGTGTTTGGAGAGAATAAAAATCATGCATTGATGATAAAATAAATCACAGACTTGTGGTTAATAACATTCTGCTGAAATAAAAATGTAAAACAAACAACAAAATTAAGTACCTTCTATAATATGAAAAGAATTCTACAGAAATTAATTGCCTATCACAACAATTTATTAATGATCACTTTTCACAAGTTGCTGAGTAATTACTTTTTAAAAAACTAATATTTTATGAGGCAAAAAGAAAAGATTAATCTAATTAATTAAATTTCTAATTTATCAAAAATTAAAGTTTTCAATTTGTATTTCCACATAACCAGAGAGGTGATACCTTTTATGCTCTATTTATATATGCAGTTATTTTTTTCACTGTTTATAATAAACATTATTGATAATAGATTTGATAGATGAAAAAACTAGGATGCAGGGACATGGGCATCAATCAATTTGTTTTATGCTCTACCTCCTTTTACAGCTGACAAATCAAAAACTCTAGAGACTGAGAGACCTCTGAAATAAAAGGGTGTACTGAGCCTTTACAGATGCTAGCCAGATGTGGGTAAAATTGCAATATTTCCAGATTCCCTTGCCTAGCTTTAATGCATCCCCGCACGATAGTTGTTTCCAAGGGGTGGAGAGAAGTAGTCCATCTTGGTAATTGCAAGGGTAGGCAAGGGCTTATCAGGACCAGAGAGGTTGGGTGAGGAGCTCTTCTTCTGCAGCCGGTCGCGAGAGACATGGGAGAGCAGAAGGGAACTGCCTGTAAGAAATAAATGGGTTTTTTTCACTTTATTTCTCCCTTTGACTGATTTTGGTTTCAAAGTTATTTTGTCCCGGGATTTTCTCCCCAGTTACACCAGATAAAGACTGAGTCCTGGGACAGGAAATTTCTTCTTCACCAGCAGCCAGGCCAGTTAACAGAAATAATTTGTTCACCAGGCTCAAGAAATGGCACATTATGAGGAGTCTCAAGGAAAGAAGGTTCTATAAATTCATATTGGCTATAGAGAAGGAAGGTGAGCTAACGCAAAACAGGCAGTGTCCGGGGATAGGTGGTTAGCTCAGAGAAGATTCTTAGATTGGTT
This sequence comes from Smutsia gigantea, assembly GCA_032199065.1. Taxonomy (NCBI): domain Eukaryota; kingdom Metazoa; phylum Chordata; class Mammalia; order Pholidota; family Manidae; genus Smutsia; species Smutsia gigantea. The sequence goes on along the minus strand of JAVSCE010000377.1, from coordinate 206,021 downwards.
GTTGGTGGTCAGACACTGCTCACCTGCAAGAGGGATGCAGTGGTCCTGGGGACCTTCTCATTGCTTGTTGAAATGACTTCATGCAGGAACATGGTGTTTCTGGTCAGTTATGGCCCATGGCTATTGACTGATGACCTTCCCTTGTCTCTCTTTTTCATTCACTGGCCCTTTGTCACTGAATTTAGGACATTTCAAAATTTTTGCCTTGTCACCATATACATCACCTACAGCCCATTGCTGATTTTTAAAAAAAGTAAAGAAAATGCTCTCAGTTTCTTTTAGAGTATGCCTATATTAAATCTGTAGTTTTGGCTAAGAATAGAAAATAAGATTCCTAAAACTGGAAAAACAACAGCAAATATTATTTAAAATTGTAACTAATATCTGCTTCCTAAAATGCTTCAGTCTTGAATTTACCATTGCAATGGGCTTCTTTTGTTCTGGAAAAACCACCTATTGTATGCCTTATAGTTATGCTAATACAAACCAAATTCCTATCTATTGTTCATTGGAAACCTCTGAATACAGTTGTTTGAACATGAACAGTTGAGTAGTGCTTTTTGTACTATTGTTCAAGACTTGGAAATAATTAAAAGAATGCACTAAGCATCCTTTCCCTGGAGTGCTGGACATTTTCTAGCAGACATTATCTGGGAATTACCTGATTCTTAAAGGATGTACAGTTTTGACTGATTTCTACTGATTGTTACTCTGTCCACAACAATGCAAATTATTCCTATTCTTCATAATGCAAATAAATTTAATCTGGTAGGGAATATAAATATCTACATTAAAATTCTGATTTTAATAGGTTTTAAGATCTTAACGGTTTTCCCATTAATAAGCTGAGTAATGTTTTTAGCATATGTTAATTTTGCATTTTTATAAGAGTTTGAGAGCATAAAACATTTTATAACTATAATCATGGTTTTATATTTTTTAAAATTATACCTTAAAATTGTGAATAGGATATTTTATGCAGACATATGCAGCAATGGTTTTGTTGTTTTCCTCTACACAGAATTAGACTACTTCAGCTTAAAGTATATTCCTGTTTCTCATAGAATTCTATGTCCAAGATATCTGGAAATATAACATAGAGGACAGCAGTAAGAACATACAGATATAGGCACACCTTGGAGGTACTGAAGGTTTGGTTCCAGACCACTAAAATAAAGTGAGTATCACAATAAAGCAGGTCAAATGAATTGTTTTGGTTTCACAGTGCATATAAAAGCTATATTTATACTATACTGTAGTCTATTAAGAGTGCAATAGCATTATGTCTAAACAAGGTACACACTTACATTTAAAAACATGTTCTTACTACAAATGCTAATCATCACCTGAGCTTTCAGTGATTCATGATCTTTTTCCTGCTGGAGCGTCTTAACCTCAATACGGATGGCTGGTGTGTGATCAGAGTGCTGGTTGCTGAAGAATGGGGTGGCTGTAGCAATTTCTTAAAATATGGCAATTAAGCTTGCTGCGTGGATTTGTTAAGTAGAAAGATAGATATGAGCAGGTGGGGAAGGAGGAGATAAGTTCAAGGAAAAACTGCCCAGCTAGGGGCCCCACTTAAAGGCAACAAAAGCTTTGCAGAGAGATGACCTCCTTGCCCACTGGGACCAGGCCACACTGGTCCCAGCTAGGTCACAACTCAGCCACATCCAACAAAACTAAGAACTGCCTCATCATGGGAACATGATGAGGACATGATCACACCTCATCACAGGAAAGGACATGCTCACTGAGAGGATGGCTACACAGATGACCTATCAATCAAATAACCTCACCCTGTCAATCAAAGAGATGCCTCCTAGCCAGAATGTAATATAAAGGCCTCCTGCCTAGTGGATTGGGGTCTTTGTCTACCTTGACTCTGGCCCACTCTTCCCTTGGAGTGTATTCAAATAAAACTTTTGCTTTTTTATGCTATTGTGTTTCTGCCTTTCAATTCTTTGTTCCAGCAGGGACAAGGACCAAGGAGAACAAACTTAGCCCAGTAACAGACTGACCCTTCCTCTTGAACACTTAGAGGCCACTAATTAATTAATTATTAATTGGCCTAATTTCACTATTGTGTTGTCTCAGGGAATAGGGGGCCCAAGGACAGGGAGACAGCGAAAAAGTCAGTTGGTGGAGCAGTCACAACAGACATAACAGTGATGGATTGAGTTTTCTGTCTTCTGCAGGCATGGTTTATCGTGCCCTAAAACAATTACATTTGTAACATTAAAGATCACTAATCACAGACCAGCATAAAAACATAATAATTATGAAAAAGTTTGAAATATTGTGAAAATTACCAAAATATGACAGAGACATAAAGTGAGCAAATGCTGTTGGAAAAATGGCTTCAAAAGACTGGCTTGACATAGGGCTGCCACAAACCTTCAATTTGTAAAAAAAAGCAGTATCTGCAAAGTGCAAAAAAAGTGAAGCACAATAAAACAAGATATGCCTGTGTGCTCCCTCCTCCAGCATGTTCTAGCAACACTGGAGAAGAATATGAAACAACAATTAATCTTGACTATTCCATTGGTCTATTAGTAACTACTATAAGTTCACAATTAATTAATCAATTTTCTAATGGAGTCAAGGAATGACCATAAGGTAGTAAAAGCAAAACAAAGTGCCTGAAGCAACATATGTACATTTTTTAAAAAGGAAGATTAGGTCAAAAAGTAGATGGAAAGATTTGAAGGTGGCCTAATATCATGGTAAATTTAATCTGTAAACAACACAAAGTTATTGGGCATTAGAAGTATCAGAGTGGAAAAAAACAAAACAGAATTCAATTAAACAAAAAGCCTGAATTCATATCTCAATAACATCCTTCACCTGCTATGTCATCTTGAAGGGCTTAACTAGTACCTCTGAGCTATGATGGTCCTAGATTTTTTTGCCTTTTGAGATTATTGTGAATATTAAATTAAATACAATATAGAAAAGCACTTTTGAACTCTTTCATACCATGCACTGTGGATTATGCATGTTCATAAAAACTATGAGAATATCTTTTTCAACTAAAAAGAAATTGTTCTTTTTGATGACAGATTTTTAAGATGTTCTTGTCCCTTCAGTTATACATAGGCTAAAATTATATAATGCATTTATATATTTCTACTCTTTCCACAAATTTCCTAGAACTCTTTCCAATATTATTGTTAAATTTTTCTGTTACCTATGAGGATAGCATATTCCAGAGTACCTTCTTTCTTAAGGAAAGTTTACACATCAAGTTTAGCTAGTAATTTCAACTCCATATAACCTATCTACCTATGCCTACACTATTCCTTCTAACTTCACTGATTTTTTTCTAGGTGACTAAACGATCCTGATTTTTGGCATGAAATGGAAGCAGACTTTTATATTTTCACATATCAGTTTTTATATTCAGAAGAAAAACATTTGAACATGAACATTGATGTATATATACAAACAACTCAATTTTTTTCTGAGTGGGGTGAGATAACTTATGACTACTTTGCAAATATTAGATCTACATACAAAAGAGTGTTGAAGACTCTACAGATGTCTTTTTCTTAGCCCAAATCAAGTTCTATCTGTTCCTCATAAGACTTTCTCTGCAACTAAACCAGGTGGCAACTGTAGGGGATATAGTCCTTTGAACAGTTGTAAGTAGTTTGTCTTTAATGAATTACAACCTCATATTTTCATAGTAGTCATTTTTCTCTTAATATCCATTTTATCATTACATTTTCTCAGTAATGTTTAACTTTAATATATTATTTCTTCCAGAATAGCATTGCAATTATGCAGCTTGTTATTACTTTATCCACAATTAGGTTATGGTTTCCATCCCATGACGGTCATCTAGTCTACTTTTTCTGTTCTCCTTCCTTAAAACACATTTTCTATGTGTAGCACAACAAAACACTTTTAGGACCAATTTAATCTTCCTTGGTAGATTTTACTGTTGCTTGTTAATACATTAATTATTCATTTATGGAAAAAATATGTCACTGAAAGCTATTATCAAATTTAAACATCTCTGGTTTTCTCCTGAATTTTTAATCTTTTAATTAATTGTGGTCATTGGCAAGTAAAACATTATTATATTCTTATTCAAAAGTTCCACCCCGATATAACTACTGAATTCATATACTGCAATGTAGCATTTCCCAGACAATGTCTCATTTCCATCTTCTGAGAAGTTTTCTATATGGATAGCAGATGACAAGGAGATAGCCAGCTGTGTATACACCAAAGCGTCTACACTAAGAAAGCTACTTCCATGCTGTAGAGACTAAACTGTTGATGCTGTGGTTCTCAGATGCATAGTGTTCATCTTAGCATATGCAGAGAAGCCTAAAAAAGTGCCAATTAATGTTTAGTTTACATAATTATTCTTTATAGAGCCTTAAGCTTATGATTCCTTTAAGTCACTCTTTGGGTCTGAAAATACTGTATTTGAATTTCAATTTCACTATGCTTGTAATTTTCAGTAAGTTACCTAAATTTTCTGTTTCTTAATTTGGAAAATAACAGTGGCTGCATTGTGGAGTTGTTGGGAAGAGTTCAAGAGATGATATTTACAAGGGTTTTATAACACTCTTGTATAAGATGAAAATGTGTTCATTCCTTTATGTCACATCTAGTCGTAACACTCTCACAGTCAAGGTTTGGGCAGCAGGGCATCAAACGATGGCATAGAGACTGACACACATAGTTATTCCTGTATTTCCTAATGGGTGATCTTCTGATTAATAAAATATGAGAAAAAATATTTTATAAACATAATATGTGAGGCAAATATATATTCGATGTCACAAAAAAAGCAAATCACTACTTTCTTGTCATTTTTTAGTTCATAAACATCTAAAAGTTTACTTTTTTGTGAGTGCTGTTTTACAGCATTATATCAGTCTTTCAGAAATTAGAACACATTAAATGCAACATGTGACTTTTTTTAATCAAATAAGGCTTTGGTTCATTTTTATTGGCATTCGCTACTTCCCTATTCCATTCTCTTCACTCTTTTCTGTTTACAAGGTTTATAATGAAAGTCAGAATCTTCGTTTCTCTGGAAGTAAGACATTTTTTCCTTTTAAATTTTCTCTCTTTTGATTTTAGGTAGCTTGAATATGATATGCCCATGTATTTCTTAGATCTGGTTGCTTTGTTTTCTGATACTTTATCTTCTTCGGTCTTCTCTGAGCATCTTGAATCTGTGATTTAGTGTCTGTCATTACTATTTCTTCAAATATTTCTTCTGTCCCATTCTCAATTCCCCTGCTGATATTCCATATATGAAAATGCTACACATTCTGATATTTACCCCAAGTTCTAGGATGTTCTGTTCTTTTTCCTAAAGTTCATTTTCTCTTCACATTCTAGTTTGGGATATTTTTACTGACTTATCTCTAAGGTCATTGATTCTTTCATTGGCTATGTTGAGTCTATAGATGAGCCCACTGAATGTTACTGTGGTTTTGATTTGTAGCATTTCCTTTTTTTAATATAGTTTGTTTATCTTTTGACCTTACTTTTTGGCCTTATATGTTTCCTAATTTTTGCACTAAAACCCTTAACATATTAGTCATAGTTATTTTATATTCTTTATCTGATAATTCCAACATCTATTTAATATCTAAGTCTGGTTTAAATGCTTGCTTTGTCTCTTCAGAGTGCAGTTTTCCTTGCTTTGGTATTTGTTCCTTTGTTGAAAGTAGCATATGTTACATAGAGCAAAACAGGTAAATATGAGGCAAATAAGCCTTAAGTAAGAGGATTTGTTTTAGCTATGCTAGGAGTTGGGCTATGTTTAATGGTTATTGTAGTTGTGGATACCAGAGGCTTCAAATTCATCTAATATCATTTTTTTCTGTCTCCTTTCTTGGCTTTGTGAATTCCCTTTGTACTGTAAGTCAGAGAGAGCCCATGTCTTGAAACTCTTTTAGTTAGACCCCACTGTTGGGATACACAAGGCTTCCCAGCATGGTGGTAGGGTGTGGAGGAGGAAAGGCATGCCATCATTTCATCATCTTCTGATTAAGTTTCAGCCTCTCAGCAGGCCTGCGTCATGGGAGTGTTTCATGCTTCACAAATTTCTCTGTTCCTCCTCTAGGAGTACAGTTGTTCTTTCCTTATCATTTACTCTCTTCCTAGATGGTGTCCCAATCTGTTTCATTGAGTCCTTGCCCCCTTGGTGACTGTGTTTTTGTTTCCTCCCACCCTCCCCACTCCTTAGGTAGGAAAATGTTTCAGCACTGCTCCGTGGGTCACCATTCTCTCAGGGGAGTAAGCCTTTGTACTGAGGAAGAACCTGGGAGGGTTATGCCTTGGCTACTCTTCCTCTACCTCTGTCAGGCCCTTGAGGACATTTTCCTTGGCTCCTCCCTGTAAGACCCAGTCCCTGAAGACATGGAGATCCCCGTGACTTCAGTCCCAGAGACGTTTCTCACTCTTACTGCTGCTCGTGCTCAGCCTCCAAGTGGCAGTTCACTCAGCTTACTAGTGGAATTGCCTTACCTCCGTGGCTTCCAGTGGCTTTTGCTCCATCTAAGAGAGCTCAGGTACTACATACCTCCAGACGTTCCTGGCTCTTAGATTTTTGTTGTGGCAGGTTCCCTTGTGAATGCAGGTCCTTTAGGAGCCCAAGAAAAATCATGGATCTTCAATTTGTCTGGTTTTTTTTGTTGTTGTTGTAACCCTATTTTGTTCACGCCACCTGAATCCCCATCTTATATGATTTCACATGTAAAGGTATTATCAGGTAAACCGCCTTTCTTTGATGGAATTAGCACTTGAAATTTAATTCTTTGAGTAGTATAAAGCTTGACTTTTGCAGTGCATAAACCATTAACAGGTCACTGGAAAAAGCAACTCTTGATATGTTTTCTTTTCCTATCCCACCTTCCTTTCTTCACAGTATTCAATATTAAAAAAGAGAGAGAGAGAGAGAGAGGCCAGTCAATTCCTGTTACTTCTGAATCTTTCAGTGACTAACATTGAAGTGAGGTATTCTACTGTTTCCTATTGAGTTGACTGATGAATACAAAATTGGTTTTGAAACTGATGTCTGGCCAACACAATCATTGGAAATGCAAAGGCATTAATATGATACATGGCTGGTGCTGCAAGCTCATCTAAAATAGCATATTCCAGAAGATGAGTTAGAGAAGAAACAGTCTATGTGGTCTCTGTCATTGTAATTCATCATGTTGTCCTGGACAATTAAAGGACAGTTCTGTTATTCTTTGTTTCTTGCATTAAGATCTAAGCCAACTAGTCTATTTCTCTGGAGTGCTTTTTGATAAATCTTCCCTAACAGTTTCAATTTACTTCTCTCTAGTAAGCCAGGCAAATATATACAATGCAGACAACTTGGGGAGTTGAAAGGTAGTAGGTAAATTTGTCCATGGATGATATTAGTGTAGGACTAATAGGAATTATTCTATTCTCTGTAGTTTAATAATGATTGGAGTTGAGGGATGTGGTAAGCTGGGAATATTTAGCAGAGAAGAAAACTGGTAGGTGATTCACATCACCTACTTCAGCAAGAAATCTGACTAAAAATCATTCAGTGATTCCTAAGTGCCTATTAGAAATAGACCCACTATAATTCTAAACAATTTTCAGAAAGTCTCTAGCTTTCCCAGTTCGGTAGTTGACAATCATATCTTCTTTTTGTTCTTTATTGGTTAATGGGGCATATTCATTATATCTGTATTGGTCTCTAACACTAAACAGTCTTTCCATTTGAGCCATATTTTCTTTTTAGAAAGCCAAAAGATAATAACATTATTTCAGACATGCATAACAATTGTACTTACATATGTGAAGAAAATATTCTTCATTTATGACTCATCAAGTTTATCCATGAATATCCACAGAAAGGCCCTATCTGATAAGCCCACCATGGTTAAAAGATATATTTTAGGGACAGTCTGGCAATTATCTAGTGAACTTAAATTAGGGAAAAAACACATTTAGATAATTCTGAGGTTACATATAGCCATTTTTTAGATTATCAAATTAAGGTGCAAGCATATATATTTAACTTAAATAATAAGATTCTTATGTAAAATAAATACTTAGATCAAGTTTTCCATTAAGGAATAACTCAAGATTGGAAACTGAGTTATTCTGCCAGACCATGATACCCTTATGCACCCTTCTCAAGCTATCCTGTTTCATGGATAGATACTCAGGATATGGGAAGTCATAAACCAAGAAAGAAATAGGTAGTTTTTAATATACAGTAACTAAATTCCTATGCAATTTCTTATTCCACATAAAGAGTTATAGGAAATTCAGTTTGGAAGAAATAATATGCCACCAGATTTTTTTCTATGGTGAAAGTAGGAAGTTTTGTTTTGTGTTGGTAGGAAATTGAGTGCTCATTTTAAAATATACAAACGAACCAAAAATGTGTAGTCTTAATTAAGTGTTGCTGCCACGGACAACTCCATAATCTTTGTGAAGCTTTTCTAGAAGCCTTTCTAAATTGCATATCATGATAACAATGACCTAGGCAAATAAATTATTTCTATTACAGAAATGTATGATATCAAGAACCCATTCTCAGTTTGAGATTTTAAAGTAAGCATATAGATAGCATTAAGATATGAAAAAACATGAGTGATAGATTGAGTTGTCTAACAGCCAGCCTCAAGCAGAAAAACCAACTGACTTGAACAAAGGATCTCAGCAGAGGGAGATTTATGTTATTCAGCTGAATTACACTCCTTTATAGACTGCTGCGGATGGCTGCAGGAAAAGCACCCATCTATCCGATTTAAATAGACTGCGTGCTAGTACCATAGATATACCATTAATTCATTGTCGGGAATTGCTATAGGCGTAGAAATGGCTTTGTTCTCTGACAGTCTCCCTTATTTTAAATAGAAATGCCATTTACCAGAGTGTCAAATAAGTAGGGACCATATAACACTATAATCAAGTTGCAGTGACATTACATATTTTAGCCTCAATATTGAAAATGCTTATGTCAGCAGAGACTTACAATCTGCAGAACTCTGCTGACCCCTGACAGCCACATGTAATTTACCAGGTGGTTATTGTCTTCTATGTGTCAATAATAATACTGGTATCTTTAATATGTGCTCTGTATCTTAGTTACAATGCTGATACTCTTTTCTATAGACTTTCTTTAACTTTTTCAAGTTTGTGAAATACATATTATTTTCTTAGATTTAGGGTTAATAAAATTGCACAGGAGAGGTTAAATGATTTTTTCAAGTTTATACAACCAAGAAATCATAAACCAAGAATTCAACTACAGATATCCTGACACCAGGGCCAATATTCTTTCCATGGCACTGAGTTAGGTATTATGCAATGGAGTTAGGATAAATGGAGTATAGTTTGTTCTAAGTTGTAAGTAAAGAATTCATACAAAAAACTATAATAGAAGAAATAGCTGCATGTGTTAAGTATGTCTACTTTCTTGAAGCACATCTAGTGTTTCTTGTTACTCATCAAGTCATAGCAGAAATGGATAGTGTTGTCTTCAAATAACCCATGAGCAAACTTCCCTCAATAGCTTGGAAAAATTAGAATCCAGGCCATAATTCTGAATATTAACAGAAATTGTGTTCAATCCCATGTTACTAAATATACACCAAATTGTTTACAGGTTGGACACACAATCTGTGTGAAAACCTTTTACATTTCTTTTACATATAGAGTCTGAGGTAAATGGGAACATATTTAGCTCAGTGTTTGGGCACTCAAAGTTACTAGTTTGGAATGTTTCTGATTTTAAGACAAAAAAGAAAACCTTAAATGGCTTATATTAGACAAGATACAGAGATTACTGAAATGTTTTCAAAGAATGAGTATGAAGTCTGATACCATAAAAATGTACATTTCCTAAAATTTGACAGATCAGCTACTTTACATTTTAAGCTATTAATGATTCAGTATCTGCATTTCCAATTCAATGGGCAAGTGTAGTCTTCACTCCACTCTCCCATTACAGGGAGACTGTCAACATTTAACACCACAGACAGACACCCTCCACCTACAGTTTCAGTCTCAAATAACTCCATACTAATTAGGAAGAATCAACACTTGAATGCAAAGCCTCATTTAGGACGCACCATAACCAGAATGGTGAAACAATTCTGTTGTAGATGATCAGTGGATTGGATAGAAAAAAATACTTTTTCTGCCCAGTTAAACTACAATCTCAAGGTAACCAGATGCTTAGTACATCAATAGACATTCCAGTAACTAATGAAAACATATAGCTTGGTTATATAATTTCAGGGGAATGACTTCATTTTGAAAAGAGACAACTGGAACAAGGTTTAAAACAGGTTCATCAGACAGCAGAAACAATTCGGTTTTCTTTTTTCTCCCATTGCATTCTTATATGTAGCCTATATATCATAATACACAACTGTGATATTTTTTGTTATCAACAAAACATAACTAAGTGCAATATATTAAATAAAACATTAACATATTATTTAAATTGAACACATCACTCAAAAATTTAAAAGAAAATTCCAAAACTATGATTAAGAATAAACCAAATACATATCCTGTTCTTTTTCATTTTAACAGACCTCTGTAATCTCTTCAACTCTTCTACTTATTCCTAAGGCCGAACCCAAGCAACTTAACTGTATGCTCTTTAAATTCAACAAGTATCTCTCAAATATTTTTATATGCCTAACACTGTGCCAGGTATTTGAGAACTTTTTTTCAAAAAGAGCTTTCTCTAGGCCCTCAAGAAGCTCACACTATTATTATAAGAAGACATGTCCATCACATAATACAAGGGAAAAAATGTGGTCACATTTCAACTTTGTGAGAAAGAAGGTAAGTGTAATGAAAATTACTCAGGAGGGGGATGAAATGGAGAACACTGAAATCTAATTTTTCTCCCAAATTGACTGCTCTTTATCCTATTTTCTATGCAAATTTTCTTGGCCTTGCTACCCATACTATACACACATTCAAGGAGAGTAAAGGATTTAAAGTCTTTCTCTAAGCTATAAAAAGGTAAGATTGGGCTGCATACACACATGCACGCACACAAACACACATAATTCTGCAATCATATATGATTGGTTGATCATTTCTGTAGTATATTAAATCCCTCTGTAGTATATTCTGTAGTATATTAAATGCTACTATTTACCAAAGATAATCACAAGTTTCCTGAAAATAGTGAGATAATTTTTAATTATAATGAAATATAGGCTGAAAATTACTTTTTAAGTTAATTTATTTTATGGTATCTGTAATACACAAACACACAAATGTAATATACCATTTTATTATACACATGTATAATCTAATTTATATGTACACACATATATGTCTATACATGTATGTATATATGTGTATGTATGTGTGTATTTATATGTTTGCATATGTTACTTTATTTTGAGAGACTAATTCTTCACTTAATCTTAGAGACCAAAACATCATCTAAAAGTCTTGTTGTAATTTAAATCAAAAAGTAAAACGCCATAGTAGTAAATTAACAATGGGCAAAACTCATGGGTAATCTTTTATCACAACTAGTTTTTCAATTAACAAAACAATTGTAACTATCATTACCATCTTCCATATCATCTTCATTGAATTGTACCTCAGAAATAAAAAGAAAACTCTCTTTTTTGTTCTTCGGTGTTAGCAACTCTTTGTAAGTGAATTAAGTAAACATGAGCCTTGAGCATTTGATAAATATGTATGTCTTATTCCTCCTTTCCCAATGCTTTTCATCCAACTGCAGCTGGGAACCAAGCAATAAATACTATTTATTTATTTTAATAGTATGCTTAGTGGGAGTATTACCAATATTTCCTAAGCTTAAGAACATCCCAAATGCATTTTACTGTTAGGCTCAGCATTTTTGTAGTAATTTACAACTTAAAAAGGGTAAACTCTATTATTCTATGTCAAACCAACAACAGGGTAAGTGCAGAATGTTTACCCTCTGATGTATGACCAAATTTATTGCTGCAGTCATTAGTACATATTGATTCTGTTCATAACAATCCAAAGGGAATAGTAAACCTATTATGCCAGTGTTTGGTCTTTCTCTCTCAGAAGAGCCATGCTTGGCACTGCCAAGTTTCAAGCAATGTCCAATTAGTTCAGCCATCAATGCTGCTCCGTTTCTTTCAGTTATTATTATATGACTAGTCAGTGACACGAACTTCAAGACTTGTATCTCACAATCAAATACAAACATTACTGCCCATCTGCAAAGGCAACTTCACTCAATTGCCTTTTGAAGTCAGACTTTTTCCACATGGAACCATTTATTTATTTCTGTTTGTCTTCAGTAAGAAATAGCATTCAAATTTACAATACTGCTATGCCCTAGGTAGTTTCTTGTAGGCTCTTTTGTTTGCATATCCTTGGCTTCAAAATTTTAAATTCATATTAACTTGGACAGACTACCATTAAGTCCTGGTAAACATATTTGGTAATCAATTTTCAGAATTTAAGTTTTCTCTTTATAATAGGAAATCACTGTACCTCTTAAGCATATATAGTTTTATTCATCAGTTATACCCCCATAATACCTCAAAAAGTCCAAAACAAACAAACAAGAACATATGGGATTTCAGGTTTCTGCCGTCAGAGGGCAGTTTACCCTAACTCAAGGTGTTACAAGCTGAATTGTTTCCACTCAAAATTCATGTGTTGAATTTCCAACTCTCAGTATTTCAAAATATAACTATATTTGGAGATAAGGTCTATAAAGAGGTGATTAGGTTAAAAATGAGGCCTTTAGAATGCTGCTCTCTTCTGATACACCTGACATGACAAAAGGGGCACCTGTATGTGCTCAGAGGGATACCATGAAGAGGCAGGAAGAAGGCAGCCCTCTGCAAGCCATGGAAGAGACTTCAGAGGAAACAAAGAAAACACACACACACACACACACACAAACAAATAAAAATTCATCATTTTTACAACTAGTATCTCTGTCTTTCCCTTTCTCCATCCCTCCCCCCATCTCTCAACTTCTCTCTTCCTCCTTGGTCTATCTTTTCTTTAATAGGTGTCTCATCCAAGAACCCAGAAGAGTAGTTGAGGGAACATCATTCTCCCTTCCCTGCACCTGCTGAATGCAGACATACACAACAAAATTCTTCCCCCAATGACTCTCTTGATCATAGACTTCAGCCTCCAGGTTGTTAGAAAATAAATTTCTGTTGTTTAAGCTAAAAAATAAAAAAGGGAAATCAAATTGTAGCCCTTTAAAGAGAGGGCAGATCCTGCTACCATTTCTACACCAATAAAGTCTTCTACCAATCTTGTTTGTTGTTCTCAAGAGGGAGAATATTTTTCTGATTGCTAACGTTAGGAATGTTAGGTAGAAAGAAAGACATGAACAGCCAGAAAAGGGAAGATAAGGCTCAAAGAAAAAGTCGCCCAAACTCCACCCAGGTGAGGGGAACCTGAGTGAAGACAACAAAGGCTTGGCAGGGACATAACTTCCTCCCCAACCAGATCCCAGCGGTTGGAACTAGGAACGGCCCAGATCTCAGCTCAGCTTGCAGAAAGGACGTGCTCACAGAGAGGGACGAATGTATAAAAAGACCTGTAAATCAAATAACCCCACCTTGTCAAAGAGGGGCCTTCTCACCAGAATGCAATAAAGAAGCCTCCTGTCTAGCAGATGGAGGCCTTTGTCTACCTTGACTCTGGCCAGCTCCTCCCTTGGAATGGACTCAAATAAAACTCTCTCTGCTTTGCTATGGTGTCTCTGCCTTTCAATTCTTTCTCACAGAAGGGACATGGACCAAGGAGAATGAACTCAGCTCATAACAGTAAGATTAAAGAACACTGGGCCACCTTTACCAGCAGGCAAGTTCACAGAGTTGGGTTTGGTTAGTGATGCCTAAACATGAGCTTTACTCTTTCACTTTCATTTATCATATGGCCAATGAGAAGATAAGAGTTATTAACATTCATATTTGGACTTAAAGAGACTGAAGTCACTCATCTCCCTTTGGCCTGTGACATGTGCATCACATCCAGTTTCACAGGGCTCTGCACTGGCATCATGAAGTACACTCATGCCTCCTATCTGGTATCATTCCTTACATGTAATGAACCCACAGACTCACATAATGAGTGAGTGACTAGACCAAGGCAAAATTAAGGTTTTTTTAGTTCCCTGTCATAAAATTCATAATATGTCATACAATTAAAATGTAACCTATAACCCCCAAATGAAACAAATCCCCAAATCCATAACCGAGACAATTTAAATGTAAGTAATATAGTGTCTTTTATCCAGGGGCATGACAATGTTTCAAATTACAATCCATTAGAATAGTCAGGGGACGGCAAACCATGTTCTGCAGGACAAATCCTGCCTGCACCAATTTTTGTAAATAAAGTTTTATTTGAACACAGCCATGCTCATTAGTTTCTACATTTTATGGCTGCTTTGCCTTACAAAGGACAATTGACTAGTTGAGGCAGAGACCATATATCCCAACAAAGACAAAAATTTTACCATCTAGCTCTTAACAATAAGTTTACTGACCCCTGGAATATGTCATACTTTATATAAATTGTACATATTAAAGTTTGGAGGACAGCCCTAATACATAGTAGGTACCCACTAAAGTTTAATGGATTGAATTATGAATATAGCATAAATCTTTCATGTGAATTTTATAGATGTTGGTGGGAGGTGGGGGAGCTCTGCCTTAGAGATTAACCTAGATCTTTCTTTTCTCTCCCTCCCTCTCTTCCTTCCTTCATTCCTCCTCCCCTGCTTTCCTCCTTTTTCTCCTCTCCTAGATGTAAAAGGAGATATGATACTAGCAGTAACAATCCTCCTTGAAACGTGAAGAAATGGCCACCACTACAAGCAGAGACAACCTCCTTCTAGCATGTTAGCAAAGCAGTCTCACTCGGCATGCCTCAGGGAGCTAGTCTCAAATGGATCACCCACATACTGTTATACACTACCCAGTACCTTCTCCATCTTATCACTCTAGTCACTCTAGACTAGAATGAAATGCCTAAACAAAAACTTATTTAAGTAGGAGTCACTGCCATTCTTCTGTTAGTGGGCTCATTTGCAAATCCACGAGATGACTAATTTGTGAACTTCAACATTGCACAAGTGATCCTACTGAATTGCAACTTTGGTTCATGTTTGATTTATCATTTCACATTACACAGCCTTAGTATTTTTCACAGAAGAAATACAAGATAAAGAAAGCTAGGAAGAAATGAAAAAGATGAAAGGTGGTAATAAGACTAGAGGAATGCTATAGCTAGAGTTAAAAAAAAAAGTTTCTGCAAATACAGAAGAAATCATTACTTCTTCCCTTGCAAGATGCTGCATCAATTTTTTATTTTTTCAAACTAAATTAAGTCATAGGCAATTTGTCTTTTCTGTACTGCATCATTTGGATGTTTATTTTCCTACAGAGTTATATTAAGTTCTTGAATCATTTAATTTTGAATAAATCCATTATGTCAGTTTTCATTACAGTGGTGTATATGCATAACAAATTAAACTAAAAAAATTAAACTAAAGAATCAAAAGAGACAAACACAGACATACCAAGTAATAGTCCCTCCAGAGCTGATTGGAAGTTTGGTCACAAACATTTCCAATGTGAAGGAGCAGGGAAGTTCTTAATCACGAACTCCTTAAATTCACAGTCAAATCTTACATATTTAACCAGGCTCTTTCCCTACTTACTTAGTCTTTGATTTTTACAGCATTGAAAGAAGATTTTTCGGTGTGTAAAAAGTGTAGAGTACCTTTATTTGTAATAAGCTATTATAAGTGGTAGTAATTGGTTCAATAACTTCTAAATGACAAAAAACAAAACCCAATTCTTAAGTTAGTTAAGTCAGATGAGAAGTGCTTAAATTCTACCTTTAACAGCTCTTTGAAAATTGGTGCATGAATATTATAATTTAAAGTATTCTCTACAGTATAATCCAAACATGTCTCTGTGATCATGTTTATCATTTAAATCATGATAGGCATGTACCATTTAATGCTTTAAATGTACTCATAGGCTTCCAAAGGGACTGGGAAGGGGAGAAAAGGAAAGGTATTATTTAACTGACAATGGACAGCCTTCATTAAGATGGAAAATCCTGGAATTCAAAGCCAACTTATTCCCACTGTGTATTTGGAAACCGTACTGCTTTTGGTAAGTACATTTTCAATAACAAAAGTAGGTGCGTATTTTAGGAAAAATAAAAATATGCCATCTGAGTTCTTTTCACAATTTTTTCTCCATTATACCTCTACTATATAGTATGTGTGGGAAAAAAGAAATAAAATAATATTTATTAATATTGCTCATGACACTTATATTCAAATGAAATTGGATTTACAAATAAAGTGTTAAGTAATGTAAAAATTCTGAAAAGCTCTCTTCAAACATTTTAGTAGTCACTTTTTTGAGCTTCTTAAACATATTTATCTATTTGTTGGTTCAGTATGGCATCCTCCAGGACTCTGACATAACATTTACACCATCTCAATTTTATGTTTAAATTTTATGTTAAATAAAGGGATACCAGTGTACAATGTAACTGGTACCATGTTAGGAATCCAGATAACTCACCTATCATCCCATTTCCAGGTGCCCCGAAACTCTTTTAGCTCTTACTGCACTCTTAAAGAGTTAACATACTGTACTGAGCCAGAAGGAACCTATACTGTGATAGCCCATTTACGTTCTCCTCTTTTTTGAAACAAATACATTTCTGCTAACCCCTGATATTTGAATATATATATCCCTCTATTCAGGCATATATAAAATCTATGTTATAAGTCAGAAAGCTATCACAGGTTCTTCTTCATTGTCTAATGCCAAAAACAGACAGCATTCTTCTAAATCACTGTGTTTCTGCTCAATTTTACAAGTAATTTTGAAGAAAAATTTACTGCTAAAAATGTAATTAATTTTATTCTTCACTTTCTTCTCTCAGAGGTATTGAGATGTAGCAGGTACAATATAAATGGCCATCAGACTGAAATTCCTCTGCTTTTATCTAGTATGACTGCCAGACCACCATAATTATTTTAACATGTACTAGAGACTTCCAAGAAGACGGCGGTGTGAGCAGGGCTACAGGTATCTCCTCCCAAAATCATATATACTTATTAAAATACAACAAATACAACTAGTCGAAAAGAGAGACAAGAAGATATAGAATGGCACCCAGCCTGCAGCTACAACTGAGAGGACTCGGCACCCCACAAGGTGGGTAAGATACAGAGCCGTATCCCAGTGGAACCCGAGCACTCCCCAACCCCAGCACACCGGCAGGAGGAGAGAATTCAGAGCTGGGAGGGAGTGGAAGTACAGACCCGTGAAATAACCAGCCCTGGTGATCTGCGCCAGAAGCACTGACGCACATTGCTTGGTGTATTGGAGACTGGAGAGACAGAGAGTGCAAGATCTGAGCCTGGGAATGCACCGGGACCTCACAGACGGCTCCCCGGGACAAAAGAAAAGCGTGCGCTTTTTTTTAGCAGTCTTAAACAGATAGCGGTGCAACAGAGGAGAAGGATCGTCCCAGCACACTCAGCCCAGCAGGCTGGGAGTCCTGGGGAATTTCAGACCCCTTGGTTGGTGACTGGGAAAAAGTTGCCGTACTGAGACTTCCCACAGATATCAACAGCCTCCCATTAGTTCCCGCCCTGGCCGGAGTTACAAAGGGCCCAGGGGAGCAGCGTGGCTGTGGTTGCAGAATAGTGGAGAAACAGCACCACCTACAGCATCCCCACAGAATCTACTCTCGGCAAGCCTTGTTTTTTTTCTTTTTTCTTTCCTTTTCTTTTCTTTCTTTTTTTCTCTTTTCTTTCTTTTCTTTCTTTTTTTTCATTTTAAAGGTCTTAAAGATCCCAGCTGACATACGCGGCACCTACCAGTGACCACTTCTATTGCCATGAAAAGACAGAGGAATATGGTGCAGCCAAAACTTACCCAGACCCAGACAACATCACAGAGGGAACATGAAGGGATGGAAGTACACAACCTTCCTGAAAAAGAATTCAGAACAAAAGTCATAACCATACTGATGGATCTACAGAGAAATATGCAAGAGCTGAGGGAGGAAGTGAGGGAAGTCAGGAAAGACAATGTAGAAATCACACAAGCGATCGACGGACGGGCTTAGCAGCAGACTGGATGAGATGCAAGAGACTGTTAATGCAATAGAAATCAGAGAACAGGAATATAGAGAAGCTGAGGCAGAGAGAGATAAAAGGATCTCTAGGAATGAAAGAATATTAAGAGAACTGTGTGACCAATCCAAACGGAACAATATTCACATTATAGGAGTACCAGAGGAAGAAGACAGAGAAAAAGGGATACAAAGTGTATTTGAAGAAATAATTGCTGAAAACATTCCCTTGCTCGGAAAGGAAGTAGTCTCCCAGTCCACAGAAGCCCACAGATATCCCAACACAGGGACCCAAGGAAGACAACACCAAGACACATAATAATTAAGATGGCAAAGATCAAAGATAAAGACAGAGTACTAACGGCAGCTAGAGAGAGAAAAAAGATCACCTACAAAGGAAAACCGATCAGACTATCATCAGACTTCTCAACAGAAACCTTACAGGCCAGAAGAGAATGGCATGCTTTATTTTATGTAATGAACCAGAAGGGCCTCGAACCAAGAATATTGTATCCAGCACGATTATCATTTAAATATGATAGAGGGATTAAACAATTTCCAGACAAGCGAAAGCTGAGAGAGTTTGCCTCCCATAAACCACCTCTACAGGATACCTTAAACGGACTGCTCTAGAGGAAAGCACTCCTAAGGCTAAAAAAAGTCACCTGAGAAAACAAAATCATAGCAAAGAAAGCAGACCATCCCAATATTAACTAACGGCAAAGAATAAAACACCTAGTATATAAAGAATGGAGGAGGAAGAATAGGAAGGGAGAGAAATAAAGAAACATGAGATGGTGTTTGCAATAACTTAACAAGAAAGTTAAGTTAGAATGTCAGATAGTAAAGAAGCACCCCTTGAACCTTTGGTAACCACGAATCTAAAATCAGCAATGGCAATAAGTACATATCTATCGATAATCACCCTAAATGTAAATGGACTGAATGCAACATCAAAAGACACAGAGTAATAGAATGGATAAAAAAGCAAGACCCATCTATATGCTGCTTACAACAGACTCGCCTCAAACCCAAACATATACACAGACTAAAATTTAAGGGATGGAAAAAGATATTTCATGCAAACAAGGTGAAAAAAGCACGTGTTGCAGTACTTGTATCAGACAAAATAGACTTCAAAACGAAGAAAGTAGCAAAAGATAAAGGACATTACATAATGATAAAGGGGTCAGTCCAACAAGAAGATATAACCATTATAAATATATATGCACCCAACACAGGAGCACCGGCATATGTGAAACAAATACTAACATAATTAAAGGGGGAAATACAAAGCAATGAATTCATTTTAGGAGACTTCAACACAACACTCACTCCAAAGGACAGATAAACCAGACAGAAAATGAGTAAAGACAAAGAACGATGAACAACACACTAGAACAGAAGGACCTAACAGACATCTACAGAACTCTACACCCAAAAGCAACAGGACACACATTCTTCTCAAGTGAACATGGAACATTTTCCAGAATAGACCACATACTAGGCCACAGAAAGAACCTCAGTAAATTCAAAAATATTGAAATTCTACC
Organism: Smutsia gigantea; assembly: GCA_032199065.1. Lineage (NCBI taxonomy): Eukaryota > Metazoa > Chordata > Mammalia > Pholidota > Manidae > Smutsia > Smutsia gigantea. Next base: position 186,321 of record JAVSCE010000377.1, on the reverse strand, counting down.
AACCAACTTCTCAGATCACAAAGGTATAAAACTAAACATAAATTTTAGAAAGAAAAAAAAAGGCTCACAAATACATGGAGACTTAACAACATTCTCCTAATTAATCAATGGGTTAATGACCAAATCAAAACAGAAATCAAAGAATATATGGAGACTAATGACAACAACAACACAAAGCCACAACTTCTGTGGGACGCATCAAAGGCAGTTCTAAGAGGAAAGTATATTGCAATCCACGCATATTTAAAGAAGGAAGAACATTCCCAAATTAATAGTCTAAAGACACAATTACTGAAATTGTAAGAAGAACAAATGAGGCGCAAAGTCACCAGAAGGAGGGACATAATAAAGATCAGAGAAGAAATAGATAAAATGGAGAAGAATAAAACAATAGAAAAAAATCAGTGAAACCAAGAGCTGGTTCTTTGACAAAATAAAGATAAGCCAATAGCCAGACTCATTAACACAAAAAGAGAATCCACACACATAAACAGAATCAGAAATGAGAAACAAAAACTAATGATGGAACCCACAGAAATAGAAAGAATTATAAAAGAACATTATGAGAATCTATATGCTAACAAGCTGGAAAACATAGAAGAAATGGACGACTTCTTAGAAAAATAAAACGTTCCAAGACTGACCAAACAAGAAACAGAAAAAATAAACAGACAAATCACCAGCAACAAAATAGAAGTGGTAATCAAAAAATTACCCAAGAACAAAACCCCAGGACCAGATGGATTCACCTCTGAATTCTACCAGACATATAGAGAAGAAATAACACCCATTCTCCTTAAAGTTTCCAAAAAATAGAAGAGGAGGGAACACTTCCAAACTCATTCTATGAAGTCAGCATCACTCTAATACCAAAACCGGGCAAAGACCTCACCAAAATAGAAAATTATGGACCAATATCCCTGATGAACATAGATGCAAAAATACTCAACAAAATATTAGCAAACCGAATTCAAAAATACATCAAGAGGATCATACACCATGATAAGTGGGATTCATCCCAGGAATGCAAGAATGGTACAACATTTGAAAATCCATCAACATCATCCACCACATCAACAAAAAGAAGAACAAAAACCACATGATCATCTCCATAGATGCTGAAAAAGCATTTGACAAAATTCAGCATCCATTCATGATTAAAACTCTCAACAAAATGGGTACAGAGGGCAAGTACCTCAACATCATAAAGGCCATATATGACAAGCCCACAGCTGACACCATACTTAACAGCGAGAAGCTGAAAGCTTTTCATCTAAGATCGGGAACAAGACAGGGATGCCCACTCTCTCCACTTTTATTCAACATAGTACTGGAGGTCCTAGCCAGAGCAATCAGACAAAATAAAGAAATACAAGGCATCCAGATTGGTAAAGAAGAAGTCAAATTGTCACTATTTGCAGATGACATGATACTGTACATAAAAAACCCTAAAGACTCCACTCCAAAACTACTAGAACTAAAATCTGAATTCAGCAAAGTTGCAGGATACAAAATCAACACACAGAAATCTGTTGCTTTCCTATACACTAACGATGAACTAACAGAAAGAGAAATCAGGAAAACAATTCCACTCACAATTGAATCAAAAAGAATAAAATACCTAGGAATAAACCTAACCAAGGAAGTAAAAGACCTATACCGTGAAAACTACAAGACACTCCTAAGAGAAATTAAAGAGGACACTAACAAATGGAAATTCATCCCATGCTCTTGGCTAGGAAGAATAAATATTGTCAAAATGGCTATACTACCAAAAGCAATCTACAGATTCAATGCAATCCCTATCAAAATATCAAAAGCTTTCTTCAATGAACTGGAAAAAATAATTCTAAAATTCATATGGAACCACAAAAGACCCCGGATAGACAAGCAATCCTGAGAAGGAGGAATAAAACAGGGGGAATTGCACTCCCTGACTTCAAGCTCTACTACAAAACCACAGTAATCAAGACAATTTGGTATTGGCACAAAAACAGACCCACAGACCAGTGGAACAGAATACAAAATCCAAACATTAACCCAAACATATATGGTCAATTACTATATGACAAAGGAGCCTTGGATATACAATGGGGAGATGACAGCCTCTTCAGCAGCTGGTGCTGGCAAAACTGGACAGCTACATGTAAGAGAATGAAACTGGACTACTGTCTAACCCCATACGCAAAGGTAAACTCAAGGGGGTTCAAAGACCTGAATGTAAGTCATGAAACCATAAAACTCTTAGAAAAAAACATAGGCAAAAATCTCTTGGACATAAACATGAGTGACTTCTTCATGAAAATATCTTCCTGGGCAAGGGAAACAAAAAGCAAAAATGAACAAGTGGGACTACATCAAGCTGAAAAGCTTCTGTACAGCAAAGGACACCATCAGTAGAACAAAAAGACATCCTACAGTATGGGAGAACATATTCATAAATGACATGTCTGATAAAGGGGTTGACATCCAAAATATATAAAGAACTCACATACCTTCACAAACAAAAAGCAAATAATCCAATTAAGAAATGGGCAGAGGACATGCATAGACACTTCTCCAAAGAAGATATTCAGATGGCCAACAGGCACATGAAAAGATGCTCCACATCGCTAATCATCAGAGAAATTCAAATTAAAACCACAATGAGATATCACCTCACACCAGTGAGGATGGCCAACATCCAAACCACAAACAACAACAAATGTTCGTGAGGATGTGGAGAAAAGGGAACCCTCCTACACTGCTGGTAGGACTGCAAATTAGTTCAACCATTGTGGAAAGCATTATGTAGGTTCCTCAAAAAACTCAAAATAGAAATACCATTTGACCCAGGAATTCCACTCCTAGGAATTTACCCTAAGAATGCAGCGGCCCCGTTTGAAAAAGACATATGAACCCCTATGTTTATCACAGCACTATTTACAATAGCCAAGAAATGGAAGCAACCTAAGTGCCCATCAGTAGATGAATGAATAAAGAAGAAGTGGTACATATACAAAATGGAATATTATTCAGCCATAAGAAGAAAACAAATCCTACCATTTGCAACAGTATGGTTGGAGCTAGAGGGTATTATGCTCAGTGAAATAAGCCAAGCCGAAAAAGACAAGTGTCAAATGATTTCACTCATATGTGGAGTATAAGAACAAAGAAAAAAACCTGAAGGAACAAAACATCAGCAGACGCACAGAACCCATGAACGGACTAATAGTTACCAAAGGGAAAGGGACTGGGGAGGATTGGTGGGAGGGGAGAGACAAGGGGGAAAAAGGGGCATTATGATTAGCAGACGTAATGTTGGGTGGGCATGGTGAGGGCAGTACAACTCAGAGAAGACAAGTAGTGATTCTATAGCATCTCACTATGTGGATGGACAGTGACTGTAATGGGGTTCGTGGGGGGGACCTAATGAAAGGGGTAGTATAATAACCATAATATTGCACATGTAATTGTAGATTAATGATATCAAAATAAATTATAAAAAAAAAAGGTGTACTAGAGTACAGAACAGTGTAGGAAGAGATGAGGTTTCATGCGGTGACAAATAGAAGCTAAATATAAGCTAAACAGAAGTGAAGTATGTGTAAATTACTTTTCTATTATTTCTTTTAATGCCCACTAGTAAAAAACCCTCTGACACCACTAAGTAGTTAATTGAGGCCTATTATAACTTATTTCCTTAAAATCTCACAACCTACTTCAGATACCCAATAAATATTATTACTGATACTCATTTAAAATACTTAAACACCAATGAATAAAAAACTAGACTAAGAATTAGGCAATATATGAAAAAATTGTTCAGGCCTTTCTGCTTTTCTAAACTCAGTCACTGTCTTCCTGGCCCATAGTGTGTAGCAGAGTCTTCCTGGCTCACTGGACTCTCCCGGTCCCGCCTTTCTTTGGCCAGATTTGCTCTTGCTGGTGTGTTTCAGCTCCTCTCCCATTTCCAAGCGAGTTACTGGCATCCTCAAAATCCTAATTTGAACATACCACATGTGTCTTGAAGTTGAAAGATAAGACTTCTAGAAGATATTTAAGTAAATTCAATTTATGCTCTGTCTCTTGAAACTCCAAACAAGTCTAAATTAACATCTTATATGGCAGAGATGTAATTACAGGGAAAAGTCAGCTTTGGGAGGCATTGCTCTTAGAACTATACATCTAACCACTTAAGTAATGACTTGTCTTGAGAAAGTACAAAGTCCTGAGCTGTCCTTGAACCACATGGACAATTTCTCTCAGCAATGACCTGAAGACGACGACGTGTACTCTGAAAGCGGACTGCCACAATTTTTAATCTGACTGACTTTCTGATCAGGCAAAATATAAATCATTCAGTCAGCTCCCAACTGAACATCAGGTACAAGTAGTATAAATTTTCCTTCATAAAAGTTTCATCAAAGCTGGGGATGGCTGCACTGCCTTATCTTTTGTAGAGAAATTACAGCCTGCGAAGACTGGCTGGTAGCCGTGTGTGACTGATAGGCTGGGGTGGGCGGCCTTCATGCCGAGGGGTCTGAATCTAAATGGTCTTTGCAGTCACATTCATATTCCCCTTAAAATAATGCTTCGCATCATTTACCGCAAAGGAAAAGCCAACGAACAATTGGGGTTTTTTTGTTGTTTGTTTTTTCTGAAAACTCAGCTCCATCAATTTATGGCTAGCAAATGAATTGGCAGACATAATCTTCAATATAGTAATGGTTTTTCAAAACCAACACAACTGTGTGAATAGCAAGAGACTGAAGAGAATGATAAAGCTCTCCTAGCTTCATAACTGACATTTATAAAATGAATGTTATTAAATTATGTGCTGTTATCTTCAATTTTGTCTCTGATATAACATCTATGGATCTATAAGGTAGAAAATGACCCCAACTAAATGAAGAAAATGTAGATTCGAAAACTTCCTTAATAAGATCACTAACTTACGTACCTCTTTTGCTTTTGTGATATTAAAACTGACACCGTGGAAAAAAGTCATCTTAAGTATCATAAGCACTACTCAGAGTGAGAAGGGATAGTGAGGAACTCCTGACAGAATGACTAAAGCATCCTGTGATGGAATATTTGTAAGGTAAGTGATATTCTCTCTCTCAAGTACTGATCACATCAAGAACTAAGACATAAATCAATGTTAACAAATAAACAGGTAAGTTAATTTTAAGAAACCTGATTTGCAGTAGGCTTGTATCACTCTTAATGTACTTCAGTTTAAAAGCCCCATGATTTCATACCTTCAAATCAATAAGTATACAAATTGCTTTACATTCTAATCCCATGTAGTTTAATTTAATGTGTTTTTGCTGAATTAAAATAAAATTCAAACTGGGGCAAATAGGTACAGAAATTTGATTCAAATATTAAAAATTCAGTTGAAAAGACAAGGGATAAGGTAAATGTTAAACAATATATGTCCCAGGAAGTAAGATGTATATATTCTGAAAGCTATCAACATGCAATCAATTACAATTCCTTAACACAAATCAATACAATGCCTCAAGTATTACTGGCCACAGATGAATGGTTTTATGAGAATAATCATTCCAGCTGATAGCAGGGTGACCTTTCTCTTCAGATGGAAAAGTGGGCTACCAGGTTATTACACACATGTGACAAAGGGAAAAAAAAAAGAATCCATGATTAAAATGTTAAACAGGTGGGGTTACCAAATAAAATATCTCTTAAAAGCAAGAACAGGGCAAGTTCTAATCCAACAACCCTCATAACGTCAAGCATAATCAAGTTCTCAATCATGAAATCCAATCAATTGTAAAATAACTTCCACTCTCATATCCTGTGCATCACTTACCAATGAAACACCATTAACTCATAAAGGAAGTAGAATTCTGAGAGTTGCCTTCCAAAGGCAACTTGATACTCAAGTCTCAAGTGTGCACAACTACTCCATAATCCGTAATACTCGGATTCCAACATTTCTCCATAGGTTCTTACAGTTTTCTCCAACTTTAGGGATCAGAGGAGCTGCCTGGGGACTGACTCAAATGTCTTCCTAGGTTTGAGTGTCTTCCGGAGATCTGAATCAGTTGGCCTGGCCTGGGGCCTGACTTTCCCATCACACAACTTTTCAAGGAAACCTGATAGAGATTTAGTGATGTTGCTTTAAGTCCCTGTAAACACTAGTTTGAAAAAAAATACAATAAAATACCCTAAGTAACAACACACTCTAGATGCTCATTCTTTTTGACGAGGTGGATGAGGCAGTAAAACCTGATTTGAAGGAGAAAATTTACAACTTCTGATTCCTGGTGTGCTTGGTTGCAGTGACTGGGAAAAAGTGAATCCAGCACCATAAAAACATTGGATGTCAAAACCAGTTTGTACTTGATTTATGTTTTTATTTCAGGAGGATAAAACAACACTTTTCACTGAGAGTGATGTTACTGGGCTGTTGGCTTTATTTAGCCTGGAGTTTATAGTCCATTATCTTTGTCTTCACCATAGAGTCCATACATGACAGCCCCAACGAACTGCCATTTTCCTGGAAGTTCTGGGTCTTTCCTGGTTAGTGCTTTCCCCTTTTTCTCAACTGAAAGGTTTCACCATCCAGCTGATTTCATATCCTGTAAATCTCTAAGAGCAAATTAATTTCTTTATTTCTTTCATGTTTCTGAAATGCGTGAATTAATGAAAGGAAGTCTGTTCATAATCCTATCATCCTTACCCCTTATCTTAGCAACTGACAGGCTACATTGATTTTGCCCCCCAAAATTTCTCCATATCTTGAAAACTATTAGCCTGGTTCAAACTCCATCATCCCACACTGTGCACACACTTGCATACACGCAGATCAAATCATGGAACCACATAAAGGCCCCTTGGTGACCTCTTTCCCTATTTAAACTTTTTGGTGGCATCACATGCTCTTAAGATTAAAGAAAAGATCCTTAAGGTGTGCATATAGCCTTTTATGGTCTGGTCCCCCCTCCCCCCCTTTTCACTTGAACCTCTTATCCTGATTCCATCCATCCTACTGCAACTGTGTTCATGCCAGACTGATCTTCTGCATCTTTCTTGCCCACTCTGCTCCTTCTGGCTCCCTCCTGTCACAGGGTCTTTGCACATTCTTTTTCCTTTCTGTGATGCCCTTTGCACTCAGCATCCTATAAATGCTTATGCATCTTTCATATTTCAGCTCAAGTGTAACTTCTCAGGGGAAGCTTTCCTCTCCCCTAAAGTCAAATCAAAATATGATAGGAAGATATACACCATGTAGCTTTCCTTTGAGCTTGCCACAGGTGAATGTTACATTTTTTAATTCTTACTTGGTTAAAACTTATCACCTATATAACAAAATTCATATAATTTATTTAAGTATCCCCAGGCTTCAGCATAAAAACAGGCACACAATATTTCTTGAATGCATTGCATGAGTTAATAAGAAGCGTGTTTGTATCTGGAAAAATAAAATTACATGACTCTAAAGAGAGAAACTGAAGTAAACTCAAACTGGTAATTTGAATGGTGCAGGAAAAAAAATTACAGAAATGTAATTCTCAAACTTATCAGCCTCAGGATACTTTTACACTATTAAATACTATTGAGGGCCCTAAAGGGCTTATGTTTATATCAGTTATATTCATGAATTATCATGATAGACTGAGAATGAAAATACACACTTATAAATTCATTCAGAAATAATATAAGCCCAATACATGTGACAAAATAACACACTTTAATGAAAACTAAATATATTTTTCCGAACAAAACAACTAGTAAGAGAAATGGCTTTGTTTTACATTTATGTAATCTTTTTAATATTTGGCTTAAAAAGAGACAGCTGGATTCTCAGATCTGCTTCTGCATTTAATCTGCTGCAATACTACATATACTACATATCTTGTAGCCTCTGGAAAGCTCCACTTGTAAGCAAATGGGAGCAAAAAAGTACAAGAATTTTGTAGCATATTATGTAAATAATTTTGATTTTACTGACCTCATGAAAGCATGTTAGGTAAACCCCTAGAAATCCCCAGATTACACTTTGAAAATCACTGGTATAAATTATCCTCAAAACTGGCACACTTTTGAAAATAAAAAGTATACTATAAATATTTATGCTAGAATATCAAGCATAAACAGGGATTATCATTAATATGTGTTAATGAATGTTCATAGAAATATGCTAATTAAAATATCTTATAATTCAAAACAAATATAGAGTATATGTTACAGAGATTATATTACAAGACTGTAAGCTTTTTTTTTTTTTTTTTTTAGGAGAGCCAGGGTAGAGGCTTTTATTGAGAAATAAAGTAAGAGGAAAGAGCTCCTGGCTCACACCAGGAGGGGACAAGAGAGCCCCCTGTAAACTTTTTAAAGTTAGATTCATTTTTGTATACCCAGAAGGGTTAACATAGTATCTCATACAAAACAGGATTTCAAGGAATGTTATATGAATGAATGAGTAAATCAGTATGTAAAGGAGTAACTAAATGATAACTCTTGTCTGCATGTTTCTCAGACCTTACAGTCTTTTTTGAAATGGACAGATGAGAACAGATTTATATTATTACTGTGATTCTACCATAATGTTCACTACTTCCTCCAAGTCACTCAACTTTTAAGGTTATTACAAATAAATCTATAAAGGTATGATCCATGAAGCAGAATACAAATGTCTCCTCTATGGCATAACTGGAAAGGCACAAAACCCTTCATCCTTAAAAAATTCTTTCTAACTCCAGCTATATTTGAAATATATTGACTATAGTTGCCAAGAATTATCCCTCTCCTTTATCTATGCCAGTTTTTAAATTGAAATATGCTTGAGACAAACACAGCACCCCTCATTGAAGAGTAAAGTATCCATTCAAACTTACACTTACATTATTTAAGTACTTAAGATTTTCCTAGAAAACAGACACATGTGCAGCAGTTACCACCTAGAAAAGGATATTTAATCAAGATAAAAAGCTTCTTGAATAGGAGATGGCCTTAGATATTTTCTCTTCCAGAGAGATAACCTTAAACTTGAAAGCATTCTTGGATGCAATATAGATTCGGGATAATAAAAAATGTTGAGGACAGAGGTAGGCGATTTAGTAAGTTGATAAGAACCAACTCACCAAATATATAGAAAATTTTTACTAAGATGAAGCTTAATGATTAAGGTCTAAAAGTATGAAGGAATTCTTAATATTTTATAGAATATTTGTATATCTTAAAAATACACTTCTGTAATCCTTTTACAGTCAAAAATCAATGGAAAGAAAAGGTAAATGTCTCTTCTAATTACTAAGTGTTTGGAATGTATTAATAGTTATGGGTATACCATATAAATATAAATTAGGATCACTTTCAGTTGTTCACAAGCCATATCTAAATGAAAACACCAGAAGTTAGAAATGATATAGAAAAAAATAATTTGCTAAATGATTAGCTTTATTTCATACTGGTGATAATGGTTTACTCATTCTCTTTTTAAATAATTAGGAATTTTAATATCCATTTTGCTATAAGGGATTCAAACATATAAAGAAAAAAAGCTAGGTATGAATATAAGTGATACAAGATTTGCACACAAATAACTAAAATATAAGGCAATAATCCAAAGTTTTGGAGGCTTCAGGAGAAGGGAAATACTGCTTCTGTTTTGATCATCTGGGGAGAAGAGACATAGATTTAAGCTTTTGTTAGGAACCTGTAGATAAAGGGAGTAGCTGAATTCTCCTCTTGAAGATGAAATGAACCACATAAAGGAATTATTCTCAGTGCAGTATAGACATACAAAGTAAGTGAAAGGCTAGCTTTGATTGGGAGGATACAGAATCAAAGTTGGTTTCTCATTGTGTTGTTAGGAAGTGGAGGTAGAAACATGGCTGATAATAGTAGAAATTACAACAAGGTAAGACGGTGAAATGTAAGGTGAAAGTGTAAGAAAAGAGTTCACAGAGATGGTGATGGTCACAAGATAATGAAAGAGCAAGAAAGGTACTTTTAGATCCATTTGTGATGATGATGTATGGAAGGTAAGCACATTAGGTTCAAGAGGTGTCCAGATTTTCAGGTAAGAATATAAGATGTAAAGATGTAGTTGTGAGAAAGATATGTCTTATTCATATTTACCTATCAGGAACCTCTAATATATCCGGCACTTAGCACATGTTTGAGAAATGGTCATTGACTGAGGACTGAATGTACATAGTGTAGTCCCTCGGGTCACACTGGGTAGCTGTGGATACAGGCCTGTGAAAGACGATAGACTGTGGGGGTCTTGACTGTCCAGACAGTTTACACTTTATTTGATTTCAATATTGAGTCATAAAACATTTTTGAAAAATGAGTAACATTTTAAAGAAATATTTTAGGAAGATTTATTTCTTCAATAGCAAGTTGCATTCAGGGCAGATGAAAGCAAGAATTTTCAAGCTATAAGCATCATTTCTATCAGAGAAAACTACTCATCTGAGGAAAAAACACAAGGAAGGGGCTAGAGAAATGAAATTTGCTGATTTTTTTATGACAGGTACTACATTACACACATTGGGAATATTTTCTGATTTCCTTCTCTTTCTCAAAAATATTTTCTTCCACATTTTATATGAGGAATGTGAGGTTCAGACATGTTAAATAGTGAAAATTACATAGCAAGAAGACAGGATTTAACTCCAACTTTATTCTAAAGAACATACTATTTCTATTGTAAGAAAATGTACATTCTGGGAAGCATCCATTTCAAGGAAACTGATTAGAAAACTTAATGGCAAGGTTTTGAACATCAGTGTAGATGAAGTGTGTCATGAATTCACTTCTCACGGAGTCCACTTTTCCCTCCTCTGGAATCTGTGCTGGACCAGTGACTACTTTGGGCCAATGGGATGCGGCAGCGATGACACTGCGGAGCCTCAAGGCCAGGTCATAAGCACTGGAGTTACCTCCAAGTCTCTTGGAACATTCACTCTGGGGGAAGCCAGCCATCCCATAAAACATCTGACTCTCCTGAGATCACCACGCTTCAAATCTCTCCCAAGTCTCTTGAAGAGACCCTGCCAAATGAGATGCCATGCAGAGAGAGAGCAAGGCCACAAGTCTCCAGGAAGGGAAGAAACATCCTTGCAACTGAATTTTCCAGCCCAGCCACCCCAGCTGCTGCCATGAAGGTCAAGCACAGACAGCCTGGCTGGGCCCTTCCCTGATACCTGACCCCCAAAACTGTACTCAAAATAAAATTGTTGTTTTGACTTTCTCTGTCTTGGGATAAATTTTTGAGTAGTAATACATTAATTGGAACAACCAGGGATAGCAAAAGTCAATACTGCTACTATTTTTAAAGGACATATCAAATAATTTGAAGATATTTGCAAGCATTGAGCCTTATATGGAGAATCAATGATTAATGATATGTTAAATCAGATTATTCCAATAAGGTAAGTGACATCTCACACACACCCACACACACACACACACACACATACACACAACTCCCAAGCAAACTTAAAAAGCAAAAGCAGGTAAAAATGCAATGTGAGGAGAAAGGAAAGTTCTAGTAGTCAGCACTAATCTATCAAAAAGGACTCATTCTGGTATTTTCAGTGCTTTATCTCAAAGGAGCATTTTCTAAAATCCACCTCACCTCTGTGGGAATCCTTTAGCCCCAGTGACCCACCTTCAGTGTCTGACCCCACAGTTAGGTCAGTTAAAATCAATTCTCAGTTAAAAATCAATCAACAAGGAGAGACTTAAAGGAAAGGAGAGAAAGATTTGACAAGGGTTTTATTGAAACCTCTCTGCACTTCACACATTTTGGGCCTAGAAATGTAATAAGCATTCGCTAGTTATCCTGGGAAAAGCTATTTTCTCTCTTCTCAGCTAGACCAAAGAATGAGGCCAAAATACTTTGTCTAAAAATCTCTTTTTTCAAAGAAACTAATATTAGACTGTAAACTAAGAAAGGTGCTGTGCTTTCAGAAAGCATTCCACCAAACTCATTGATTGCTTCCTGCTCATAGATAATCCTGAGTAAGTATGCTCATTGATTTATGTCAGTTCTAAAAGCCCCAATTCTCCTGAATTATTCTAGCACATTTCAGGGCAGCCAGTTCCAATTCATTTCTTTAGTCTATGGACTGCATAAGAAATTTTCAGTCATTTCAATAGGATTTTCTAAATGTGTAAGATGCCTTTTTAAATGCTCCCATCTTCCCTAAATATTCATATTTCCAAGTGATCTGTTGATGGGCACCATGGTGCTTTAAGTGGAGTTAAATATATGTGCGCTTAGCTCATATACTATGCTCTTGTCAAAGACCTTTGTGTCTCTAACAGCACTTAGTGATTTGATCTGAACATTTGTTTCTATGTTGTCTTCAGTGATGGCACTCAATCAGGATAAGATTCCAGTAGCCATTTGACTTTAGATAATAACAGGTGTAAATCATTATTGCTTCACAGGCTGGAGAATGTGGCAGTGTTCTTTAAAATGCCATGATTGCTCTTATTTTCATTTCTTAAAGTTTCTTTCATGAATACCAGCAATTGACAGGTTTTGCTTTTCCATAGATTTCTCACAGCAAATACTGAAATACCATGACCCGAAAAATATTTCTGGAGGCAATATAGCACAGTAATTCAAACAGAACAACTTTCACAATTCTTCACTACTGCTTCCCTCTATATGTTACATGTAAATGAATTCGTCATATTAAAAGGCTTCAAATCCACAAGCTCGGCCTGCTTGGAAAAGAAATGACCTCTCATCCAAGCCAAACCAAGGACGTTAGGCAAAGATAAGACAAGATCTTAGGCTAATATGCACCTATGTATCCCCTGCATTTTAATAGTATATTGCACATAGTACATGCCCATAAATAATTGTTGAATTAATTAGGATTGATGTAGAACTTTTAACTTTCCACAAATAATTATTACAGGACAGATTGAAATAAAATAATTATCCAGAATGCACCCTCCATCCCTCAGTAAACAGTCAAAAAAGTTTAACTCCTGCTCTTCATTCCTGGAATAATTAGGGTCCTTAACCGGGTAAACAATCTATTTGGTCACAAATGAGAGACAGTTGACAATTGTATACGTATTCATCAAATAATTTACATTAAAATTATAGCAACTCAAAACTTGGAAAAAAATTTCAGGTTCGTCTGATCCCTTATCTTAAAGGTAAGGAAAAGGCTACAAGAGGTTTACAGCCTTATATACAAACACAAGGATGAGTCTAGAAACATGTCCCAAACTTGTCATCTAGCACTCTCATCATCCAGATTACTAAACGCTCTTCTTCCATATTTGGATTCTCCCTCTTCCACTTTACCAAGACACTTCTCACTTTATGTTCAAGGGATTAGGAGGGAGGGTAAGGCAAGGGCCGATTTTCATTCCTCTTTAATGTAGAACTCATTTTCTCTTCCAGTCTGTATATAGCTTCTAGTGCATCTTCAGGTGGCCTTGGTTTATTGGAAGAAGCAAGAGAAGCTTGGCTTCAGGAACAGATACTTAAAATTTTCTCTATTGTTTCACTCATTTTCACTGCTCTGTGGTATTCTACTGCATGAACATAACACAATTTACATATCTCATCATCTGTTCATGACATTTATGTTGTTTCAAGAGCTTTTTTGTTTTACTTTCTGTTTGCTTAAATTACAAACCGTTCTGTTACAAATACTCTTTTAAACATTTCTGTTTCCTGGTCCACAGGTGTAATAGTTTCTCAAAGAGATATATGCAATTGCATTAAAGAGTATATATTGACCGGAGTTGAACTGTTGGTTGTACATTGTGCACATTCTCACCTTTTCCTGATAATATCCTAATGTTCTTCACAATGGTTATACAAATATACATTCTTAACGTTGGTGTATAAAAGTTCCAGCTGCTCCCATCCTCACCAACATTTCATATTCTAATAATATTTCAAGTAAATACATTTTCTTTTAAGATATTGAGCCAGTTTTGGGTGAACAAACTAAATATCAGCTTTTTCTCCCTAGAAAGGCAAAAATAGCCAATTTATAGAAAAAGTGCCTCTATGTTGTTTTCATGATGAAATGTAATTATTTTAAATACACATACAAATATCATTTAATAGCTAAGCAAGCACTTAATACATTCACTCAGGATATAAGCCAGCTTGTATTTTAGGTCTTCACTATCCCCCATTATTTACGTACCCATAATCTTTTTACCAATGTACTGTAACTAGTAAAACAATTTAAACTTCAGCCACACTGTATGGTTATTTCTAGGGTAGATCTGGCAAGGATTTCATATTCCAACATTTATTTTGTGGACTATTTAAACTGTGAGATTTTACGTAAGGGGAGGATTCTGTGTTCCACTGAGTCTTGGAAACACTGAGTTTAACTTGATTCCAATATATTATTTTTACTGTAGATCATCTTAGTCTTTAGTAAGTTGATGAACATTTTGAATCCCCCAAAGGAGCACCTAAGATTTAGTGCTTTTCAAATTTTTTAGACTATAAAACCCCTTTACCTAAAGGGTCTCATATAACATAGTTTTGGAATTGTGGTCACATAATATTTATGTAAAATTCTTAACAAAAGCCCCACAATGGAAAACTGTGCCTTATGCCATACTCTCACATGAAATATTAACCCCATTTTTTATTAAGATGAAATAAAAAAGGTAAGCTGCACATTACTACAGATAATATGAATTTATATAGCTTTTCCAAAGGGCAAAATAATGATATATATAAAAAGATTTAAGTATTCTTATTTGACATTGTAGTTTTAAACCTTTCTAATATTGAACAATATTTTGGATCTTGTATTTTTCAATGCTAGAAATTATCTTTGTAAAATATAAGAGATTCATTCAAATATATGCCCCCAAATGGTGAAAAATTAGAAACAATTTAAATTTACAATAATCAAGCTTAGTTACACTAAAATATATAGAGAAGATAGAAGACACGCAAGCAATAAAAACTCTATCCGAAAAGAAAAACTCTAGAATTATTTAGTAATACCAGGAAATATTCAGGAAAACCAAGATTCAGTTGACATATCTGAGTATTTTAAAGCATATGTATACATATATTAAAATGGGAATAAGGGAAGAATGAAGATATATCAAAATCTTAATAGTGGAAAAGCTGGTTCCGGGAAGATGGCGGTGTGAGCAGGGCAGCGGAAATCTCCTCCCAAAACCATATATATTTACGAAAATACAACAAACACAACTATTCCTGAAAGAGAGACCAGAAGATACAGGACAGCGCTCAGCCTGCATCTACACCTGAGAGCACTCTGCACCCCGCAAGGGGGTAAGATACGGAGCTGCGTCCCGGCAGGACCTAAGCACTCCCCCACCCCAGGGCACCTGAGGGAGGAGAGGATTCAGAGCCTGGAGGGAGTGGAAGTACATCCCGTGAAATAACCAGCCCTGGGGATCTGTGCTGGGAGCGCTGACACACATCACATGGTGTATCGGAGATTGGAGAGACAGAGGGTGTAGGACTTGAGCCTGGGAACGCACTGGGTCTGCACAGCCGGCTTCCCAGGACAAAAGAAAAGCGCACACTTTTTCTTAGCGGTCTTAAAGGGATAGGGGCCCAACGGAGGAACAGGATCATTCCAGCACACTCGGCCCAGTAGGCTGGGAGTCCTGGGGAAATTCAGACCCCTTAGCTGGTGACTGGGAAAAAGTAGCCCTACTGAGACTTCCTGCAGAGATCAACAGCCTCCCATTTGTTCCCACCCAGGCCAGACGTACAAAGGGCCCTGAGGACTGGTGCCACCATGGCTGCGGAATAGTGGAGCAACAGTGCCACCTACAGCATCCTCACAGAATCTACTCCCGGCAGATGTCTTTTTTTGGGGGGTGTTTTTTTTTTCTTTCTTTTTTCTTTTCTTTTCTTTCTTTCTTTTCTCTCTTTCTTTTTTTTTTTTAAGTCCTAAAGAGCCCAGCTAACATACGTGGCACCTACCAGTGACCACTTCTATATCACCATGAAAAGACAAAGGAATATGGTACAAAGCTTATCCAGACCCAGACACCAGAGAGGGAGTCTGAAGGGATAGAAATGCACAATATTCCTGAAAAAGAATTCAGAATTAAAGTCATAACCATACTGATGGATCTACAGAGAAATATGCAAGAGCTGAGGGAGGAAGGGAGGGAAGTCAGGAAAGACAATGCAGAAAAGAGACAAGCAATCAACGAGCATAGCAGCAGACTGGACAAGATGCATGAGACTGTTAATGGAATAGAAATCAGAGAACAGGAATACAGAGAAGCTCAGGCAGAGAGAGATAAAAGGATCTCTAGGAAAGAAAGAATACTAAGAGACCACGTGACCAATCCAAACGGAACAATATTCGCATTATAGGAGTACCAGAGGAAGAAGAGAGAGAAAAATGGTTAGAAAGAGTTTTTGAAGATATGATTGCTGAGAACTTGCCCATGCTGGGAAGGAAATAGTCTCACAGTCCATGAAAGCACACAGATTTCCCAACACAAGGGACCCAAGGAAGACAACACCAAGACAAATAACAATTAAAATGGCAAAGAACAAAGATAAGGACAGAGTATTAAAGGAAGCTAGAGAGAGAAAAAAGATCACCTACAAAGAAAAACCCATCAGACTATCATCAGACTTCTCAACAGCAACCTTACAGGCCAGAAGAGAATGGATGATATATTTAATGTAATGAAACAGAAGGGCCTTGACCCAAGAATACTCTATTCAGCACGATTATCATCTAAATATGACAGAGGTATTAAACAATTTCCAGACAAGTGAAAGCTGAGAGAGTTTACCTCCCATTAATCACCACTACAGGACATCTTAAACAGACTGCTCTGGAGGGAAGCACACCTAAGGCTAAAAAGATGTCACCAGAGAAAATAAAATCATAGCAAAGAAAGAAGACCATCCAAATACTAACTAAAGGCAAAGAATAAAACACCTAGTATATAAAGAATGGAGGAGGAAGAATAAGAAGGGAGAGAAATAAAGAAACATCAGACGGTGTTTACAATAACTTAACAAGGAACTTAAGTTACATTGTTAGATAGTAAAGAAGCAACCCCTGAACATTTGGTAACCACAAATCTAAAGCCAGCAATGGCAATAAGTACATATCTATCAATAATCACCCTAAATGTAAATGGACTGAATGCACCAATCAAAAGACACAGAGTTATAGAATGGATAAAAAAGCAAGAACCATCTATATGCTGCTTACAAGAGAGTCACGTCAAACCTAAAAATATACACAGACTAAAGGTGAAGGGATGGAAAAAGATATTTCATGCAAACAACAAGGAGAAAAAAGCAGGTGTTGCAGTACTTGTATCAGACAAAATAGACTTCAAAACGAAGAAAGTAGCAAGAGATAAAGAAGGACATTACATAATGATAAAGGGTCAGTCCAACAAGAAGATATAACCATTATAAATATATATGCACCCAACACAGGAGCGCCAGCATATGTGAAACAAATAATAACAGAATTAAAGGAGGAAATAGACAGCAATGCATTCATTTTAGGAGACTTCAAAACACCACTCACTCCAAAGGACAGATCAACCAGAGAGAGAATAAGTAAAGACACAGAGGCACTGAACAACACACTAGAACAGATGGACCTAACAGACATCTACAGAACTCTACACCCAAAAGCAACAGGACACACATTCTTCTCAAGTGCACATGGAACATTTTCCAGAATAGACCACATACTAGGCCACAAAAAGAACCTCAGTAAATTCAAAAATATTGAAATTCTACCAACCAACTTCTCAGATCACAAAGGTAGAAAACTAGACATAAATTTTAGAAAGAAAACAAAAAGGCTCACAAATACATGGAGACTTAACAACATTCTCCTAATTAATCAATGGGTTAACGATCAAATCAAAACAGAAATCAAAGAATATATGGAGACTAATGACAACAAAAACACAAAGCCACAACTTCTGTGGGATGCAGCAAAGGCAGTTCTAAGAGGAAAGTATATTGCAACCCAGGCCTATTTAAAGAAGGAACAACATTCCCAAATGAATAGTCTAAAGACACAATTATTGAAATTGGGAAAAGAAGAACAAATGAGGCCCAAAGTCACCAGAATGAGGGACATAATAAAGATCAGAGAAGAAATAAATAAAATTGAGAAGAATGAAACAATAAAAAAAATCAATGAAACCAAGAGCTGGTTCTTTGAAAAAATAAACAAAATAGATAAGCCCCTAGCCAGACTCATTAAGAGAAAAAGAGAATCTAGACACACAAACAGTATCAGAAATGAGAAACTAAAAATAATGATGGACCCCACAGAAATAGAAAGAATTATAAAAGAATATTATGAGAATCTATATGCTAACAAGCTGGAAAACCTAGAAGAAATGGACAACTTCTTAGAAAAATACAATATTCCAAGACTGACCAGACAAGAAACAGAAAAACTAAACAGACCAATCACCAGCACTGAAGTTGAATTGGTAATCAAAGAACTACCCAAGAACAAAACCCCTGGACCAGATGGATTCACCTCTGAATTCTACCAGCCATATAGAGAAGAAATAACACCCATTCTCCTTAAAGTTTTTCAAAAAATAGAAGAGGAGGTAATACTTCCAAACTCATTCTATGAAACCAGCATCACTTTAATACCAAAATCGGGCAAAGACCTCTCCAAAAAAGAAAATTACAGAACAATACCCCTGATGTACGTAGATACAAAAATACTCAACAAAATATTAGCAAACCGAATTCAAAAATACATCAAGAGGATCATACACCATGATCAAGTGGGATTCATCCCAGGGATGCAAGGATGGTACGACATTCAAAAATCCATCAACATCGTCCACCACATCAACAAAAAAAAGAACAAAAACCACATGATCATCTCCATAGATGCTGAAAAAGCATTTGACAAAATTCAGCATCCATTCATGATTAAAACTCTCAACAAAATGGGTATAGATGGCACGTACCTCAACATCATAAAGGCCACATATGACAAACCCACAGCTAACATCATACTTAACAGCGAGAAGCTGAAAGCTTTTCATCTAACATTGGGAACATGACAGGGATGCCCACTCTCTCCAAGGTTATTTAACATAGTACTGGAGGTCCTAGCCATGGCAATCAGACAAAACAAAGAAATACAAGGCATCCAGGTTGGGAAAGATGAAGTCAAATTGTCACTATTTGCAGATGACATGATATTGTACATAAAAATCCCTAAAGACTCCATTCCAAAACTATTAGAACTAATATCTGAATTCAGCAAAGTTGCAGGATACAAAATTAACACACAGAAATCTGTTGCTTTTGTATACAGTAATGATGAACTAACAGAAAGAGAAATCAGAAAAATAATTCCATTCACAATTGCATCAAAAAGATTAAACTACCTGGGAATAAACCTAATGAAGGAAGTGAAAGACCTATACTCTGAAAACTACAAGACACTCCTAAGAGAAATTAAAGAGGACACTAACAAATGGAAATGCATCCCATGCTCTTGGCTAGGAAGAATAAATATTGTCAAAATGGCTGTACTACCAAAACCAATCTACATTCAATGCAATCCCTATCAAAATACCAACAGCTTTCTTCAATTAACTGGAACAAATAATTGTAAACTTCATATGGAACCACAAAAGACCCCGAATAGCCAAAGCAATCCTGAGAAGGAGGAATAAAACAGGGATTTATGCTCCCTGACTTCAAGCTCTACTACAAAACCACAGTAATCAAGACAATTTGGTATTGGCACAAAAACAGACCCACAGATCAGTGGAACAGAATAGAAAATCCAAATATTAACCCAAACATATACAGTCAATTAATATTTGATAAAGGAGCCTTGGATATACAATGGGGAGATGACAGCCTCTTCAGCAGCTGGTGTTGGAAAAACTGGACAGCTACATGTAAGAGAATGAAACTGGACTACTGTCTAATTCCATACACAAAAGCAAACTCAAAATGGATCAAAGACCTGAATGTAAGTCATGAAACCATAAAACTCTTAGAAGATAACATAGGCAAAAATATCTTGGACATAAACATGAGCGACTTCATGAACATATCTCCCCGGGCCAGGGAAACAAAAGCAAAAATGAACAAGTGGGACTATATCAAGCTGAAAAGCTTCTGTACGGCAAAGGACACCATCAGTAGAACAAAAAGACATCCTACAGTATGGGAGAATATATTCATAAATGACGTATGTGATAAGGGGTTGACATCCAAAATATATAAAGAACTCACACACCTCAACAAAGAAAAAGCAAATAATCCAACTAAGAAATGGGCAGAGGACATGAATAGACACTTCTGTAAAGAAGAAATTCAGATGGCCAACAGGCACATGAAAAGATGCTCCACATCGCTAATCATCAGATAAGTGCAGATTAAAACCACAATGAAATATCACCTCACACCAGTGAGGATGGCCAACATCCAAAACACAAACAACAACAAATGTTGGCGAGGATGTGGAGAAAAGGGAACCCTCCTACACTGCTGGTGGGAATGCAAATTAGTTCAATCATTGTGGAAAGCAGTATGGAGGTTCCTCATAAAACTCAAAGTAAAAATACCATTTGACCCAGGAATCCCACTCCTAGGAATTTACTCTAAGAATGCAGCAACCCAATTTGAAAAAGACAGATGCACCCCTATGTTTATCATAGCACTATTTACAGTAGCCAAGAAATGGAAGCAACTTAAGTGTCCATCAGTAGATGAATGGATAAAGAAGATGTGGTACATATACACAATGGAATATTATTCAACCTAAGAAGAAAACACATCCTACCATTTGCAACAACATGGATGGAGCTAGAGGGTATTATGTTCAGTGTAATAAGCCAAGCCAAAAAAGACAAGTATCAAATGATTTCACTCATATTTGGAGTACAACAAAATAGAAAAAAACTGAAAGAACAAAACAGCAGCAGACTCACAGAACCCAAGAACAGACTTATAGTTACTAAAGGGAAAGGGACTACGGAAGATGGGTGGGAAGGGAGGGATAAGGGGGAAAAAGGGGCATTACAATTAGCAGGTGTAATGTTGCGGGGGCACGGGTAGGGCTATGCATGTCAGAGAAGACAAGTAGTGATTCTATAGCATCTCACTATGCTGATGGACAGTGACTGTAATGGGGTTGGTGGGGGGGACCTGATGATGGGGGTAGTTTAATAAGCATAATATTGCACATGTAATTATAGATTAATGATGCAAAAATAAATTAAAATAAATAACAAATCTTAATAGTGGTAATCACTGGATGGTGGAATTATTAATAATTTTATTTATGAAATTTAACATTTTTTGCCTACATTTCTACAGTTCTACATTTGAGTATTGTTTTCACAGTTAGAAGTAATCAAATATTAATTTAAAAATAGCCTTTGACATTTACCATTTAAACCAATGAAAAATCAAAATGAAATTTTCTTTAAACTTATTCCTGAAGAAACAATTCAAAGTGCAAGGTAACTTCAAAGTGTAGCTTCTGAAAAACAACCTATTTTAATGTTACCTGAGCTGCTTGATAAAAACAGGTATTCCTAGACCCACCCCAGAAAGTCTTATTCTGAAAGTCTAGAGAATCTATAATTCTTTAAATTCGAAGACCTGCTTTCTCTATTTGTATCACAATACTGATTTATCACTTAAGTGCTCTAAGTTTCACTTTCCTCATTTATGTAGTGGTACCTTTCAGCCAGACTAAAACCTTGTGCCCTTTATTCCATTGGTGACCAGGCACCAGCAGGCATCCTGTCCCTGGCTCCTTGGCCCTCAACATATATCCATTTCCTTTGGAGCCCCATTCCTGTTGCTGTGAATACTTGCTGCTACTCCAAACTCTTTATGCCAGTTTTCTTTTGCAGAGTTAAAGAAGGATAAAGACCCTTCCTGGATCTAAAAAAAAAAAAAAGCAACAAGGCACTGGTTCTACAAAATGAGGAAATAAAATACATAAAAAATGTCTGAATATGGCTAACACCTGTGTGCCACACAGAGGTGTATGGAGATTTGGGGCTGAACTGGAGGTAAACCTACAAGACTCATGGGCTCCCCAGGGAGTAGGGTTCCCCTGAGTCCTTATACCTCAGTGGGCCATATAAATACTACTATTTGAGATAAATATGCCATGATGTGAAAAAGGTCAGAAAAGTCTGGATTACAGAAAAAGATAAGAGACTAAGATGGGGACTTTTTATATGGGATATTCTGTATTTATTTCGAGAGATAAGACAGGTCTAGATTCTTATCCTGTGAAGGAGAATCAGCTTTAAGGTATCAGACATTAGAGGCATGTGCTAGTCCTGGCACAGCATGCAGTGAGTCCTGAAAACTATTCTGGACCGGCCACTGTCACAAGAGTTCCTCGACCCTCAGAAAGTTACCTGCCTCTGTGCACTGGAAAACTGACTGTAGGTGGAACTGGTTCTCCCAGAAAGGTATGTTATAGATCTTATCCACAGGACCTATATGAATGAGAAATTTGGAAATAAGGTCTTTGCAGATGTGATCAAGTTAGGATGAGATGTACTTAGGAATTTGCCCCATTTGGTTTCAAGTTCAGATAGTAAGAAAATCTTGTAAAAAGCCTTAAAGAATATTAACTACTGAATAATAAGTAAATGAATATAGTACATTTCCCTATATGTATGCTTGCTTTTCTCAGCCAACTTTAAATAGACCCTTTTATGTAATACTTATAAGAACTAAATGTTATCTTGTTTTCCCATTAGCTTGACACCAAGAAACCAAAGGCACCTCATAAACTCCTTTTGTTTTCAAATTCCAAGAAAGTCACTACACCAGGATACCTTCTATAGTACCAAGAGATAGCTCAGCATCTTTAAGGAATTTATGGCTGGGTTTGAAATCCTTTCGTGTCCCTCTAAAAAATAATATAGTTGAGCAGGAAAGAATTTCTGACATCCCTAATATAGAGCAATGAAGATAGATAAGGAGATGGAGAGATAAGTAAGCAGAAAAATGATAGATGGATGAACAGATAATGTGTGCACATATTATATGTATTATCTGTGTAATATGACACATTTACTTATCATCGTCTTCACACTAGAACTAGAAACTTAGTGATTGCAAAGCTAGAGATCTTTGATGAAATGTTCAACACACATACATAAAGATCAGAGAGTTAGAATTTTTTTTTACTTTATAATTCATGGCACTTCCCAATCCTTTCTCAGGCTATAGAAAAAAATGACAGTTATAAACATTTTTTTTATGGCCGAGACTTTTCCTCCCACTCATGAAAAGTTATCCACTGAAATAGCAAAAACATGATTAAATATAATAATCAATAGTTGGTTAGATTTACTTATTTACTTTTGACATGTGACACAGCAAGTGATGGATCAGACTTTCATCACAAGGAAAATAATTTATAGTATTCCTGGTTACATTATAATTTCAGATATTCAGACTAATGAGTTTTGCTATTAAGAACAAGATAACTTTTATTCGATCTATACTTCTGTGTTGATCTGAAGATACTATATTTTCTTACTGATATTTAAAAAAAAAACATCTACTCCTACAACCATGGAATAAAAATCATTTGCTGTTAGCCAACTAAAAATTCCCTTTTAAAGATATATTGATTACCTAGAATAATCAATTGACATTTGGCACAATCTCATTTACAATAATTCAACTCAACAGCAATATAATTTAGAAACTGGCCACTAGGCATGTGCTGGTAATGAACAGAATCCATGTTTAATTCAAACTCATAGGCAAAAACATTACATTTAAATAACATTAATATTGGGACAACCTGACAAAGACGAAAGAATACAATGTTAGAGCTACCATTCTTTAACTCAGATATTTACCTAGGGAAGTAAGAGAAAATAAGCATTTTGAGTTATATACATATTTTAGAACTGGAAAGAAAAGTAGATTGTATTAGAAATTTTGTTAATTGTTTCTTTGTTACATATTTATAGAGGAGGCCTAGAATAAGCCAACTGTTTGCCAAGATACAAAATGTGGCTTCATTGATTCCCATGCTAGTAGACTCAAACTTTTCCAGTGGGAAAATCCCCTCAATATCTTTGAAAGAAATGCTTTTAACACCAATTTTCATCAGATGTCTTAAACAGTAGTTACAAAAGTTAGAAATTCAAGTCACCAAAGAAAGTCAAAATGCTGCATTTCTCTTTACTCCGGTGCTAGCACCTAAGGGTGGCTGAGAGAAAGCATAAACATTACACTGCTAAATATTTTATTTAAAAAATCCAAAATCTGTCCTAAAAATCATCATTAGAATGAACTAATTAGATAAAAAGAACAATTAAAAAGGTGAAGACAAAGCTGTATGCAAGGTATTTGGATTCTGGCCCCAACTTTCCCACCTTGGACAAGTCATTTCAAGTATTATGTTTGCTCCACTAAATGAAGGCATGGGGCTCTACAAACCTTCTAAGCTCTAAAATATACAAGGATTTCATATTTTGAAAAGCGCCAAGTATATATACATTGAGTTTCAGTTTCCTTATCTGAATTTTTCCTGTTCACCTATCACACAAATATATTTTTAAGAACAATAAAAATAAAGTGACTTTGAAATGGAACATCATGTTCCCCTTCACATAAAATAGCCTAAATCTTACTAACAGGAGCATAACTGACTAATATGAGCATTACTGTCTCATATATGCTAGCTTTTATACAAGCAGTGATAGCTTTTGCTTTTTACCCTACCTCTTCTTTTCTCTTGCTTCTGTCAATCTCAGGAAGAAATTCAGGTGTAGTAGAACATAGGAAGTTATTTAGCTTACAAGAGCAAACCTCTATAATGTTGACTGTTCCTGAGTAAGCTTCCCTCTGTGCTTCCCCCAGGACAAGGAGAATACATATCTGTATTCAAACCTGGTCTGTCATTTTAAGTGACAGGTAGACACATCCATGTGGACAATGGTTAAATATGTTCACCAACAGTCTGGACAGCAATTTTCAAAAATCTCCTTAATTAGTTATGCAGTGCTAACTAATGAGACCATTTTCCAGTTTTCTAGTTCTAAAATAGACATTGTGAAAGTGATTAAAAACAGCTGGCTGAAATTCAATCTGGCTTCTACTAAAGTGATGTTTTTGTAATGTTATACTAAAAAGTTCTCTAGAGAATGCAATACACAGAACAAAGTCCACCAACTTAATTTTCTTAGGTGTATAATTTTCAAAACAGACAAATAGAATTAAAAAAAATAACTGATATATATTATTGTGTCAAGGAGTTGTCGGAATCTCTATCTTATTATTCCAGGTCAGTTTAGAACCCTTAAAATGTGTTATGCCATTACTTTCTACAAGGTGCCAAACGAAACTCATGAAAATAATACTGGAACTCATTCTTTATTTCATACTCAAAGCAAAGATTTATGTTTGAATGTCTCATCAATTTAACAATACCAACTGAAACATATAGTTCTATTTGCCTGATAAGGAGTATATTATGCCATACCAGTAAGTTACATTCTTCTTACATTGAAATAACACAGTACCAAAATTGTCACTGTACAAGACTGTATCTGTTGTCCTTAAGTCTGTTAACTCAAATTGTTGTTTCTTTGTTTTAAAATAAGAGGAGGCACTAACAAACAAGTATAAATTCTTCACAGGGATTAAACCTCAAAGAAGTTTAATTACATTTGTCATACAGAAGGTGAGGGAATCAGAAAGCCATAGTTCAACATGAATAATCACTTCTCATAATAAAACAACAAATTAGAATTGTATGGAATTGGTGTGATGTGGCTGCCCCTGAATGGCACAAATTTTTACAAATAGAGTGATTTATAGTATTTTTACAAAATCTGCTCACAAACACAGAGAAGGCAAACAGTGAATCTGTGGCATCTTACTACACTGATGGACAGTGACTGCATTGGGGTATGAGTGGGGACGTGATAATATGAGTAAATGTAGTAACCACATTGTTTTTCATGTGAAACCTTCATAAGAGTGTATATCAATAATATTTTAATAAAAAAAATTTAATTGATAGTAGGCACAGTAAGAGATTAACAATAACTAATAAAATAGAGCAATTATAACAATATACTGTAATAAAAATTACGTGAATGTGAAAAAAAAATCTGCTCACAAAAATTTTTTAGAAACTTTTTCATATTGCTTTGTGCTAGTCCAAAAATCATATGCATTCCAGGAAAAATTGACTTTTTGATTTATGGTAAAACTAATTAAATTGTTAAAAAATGATTATTCTTTGTGAATATACTTCATGTTATTATTGTTCAATAAAATTAGGATATACATATAATGCCTCAATTACCATAAGAGTTTATTTTTTAATTAAGCAAAGTCCAAAACATATCCTCTTGTTTGATGGGCAGCTGTCTTCAAAATAGTAATTCTGGGACCTGGACTCATTCCATATTATGTCTGCCACACTTAACACCTGGCTTAAGTGATCACCCTGATTTTCTGCATGAAGCCAAAGGAAGGGGAAAGGATACACAGTTTTAAATCACGTCACGTTCCATTAGTTGAGAACTGGTCATGTGGCCCCACATAGCTGCAAAGAGAACTAGGAAACCCTTGTTACCCCTGACGGACAGTGCCTTTCTAACTATAGCTCTGTATTACCACAGAAAGAGAACACAGTGGCTCATAAGGAAAAAGAAAGCAATGGTGAAAAGATTTTATTTTGTTGTTAAATGTTATATGTTCAACTCAGTGAAACAAAAATCTGCTTTTGTTCTTTATTTCACCAGGAAAATGTCCTGGCATAACACAAGATATAGAAATATTCTCTAACAAGTTTGGAAATTATATCTAAAAAATATATCTATGAAATTTTTCATGAATTCTCTCCTCAGATTATTAAAGCCATGAACTTTTCACCATTCCAAAGAATCTCTAAATATATAAAAAGCATTTAGGTATATGAAGGTATTTAATTATCAGGAACACACCACATGGCACAGGGAGCCAATGATAAGGGACCTGACTACTAATAGAAACTGAGTTTCTAGACAATCTTAGTCTGTAAAACCTATTTCCACAACCACTGACATTTATTCCTTGTTCCTAAGGTCCATATGAGATTAGAGAGAATCCAATTGATTTGATGTCCTTTCAAACAACTTTATCTTTTATACTCAGCATGGGTTATTTAATGGGTTGAATGGTTTTCCCCCATAATTTAGGTCCACCTGGAACCTCAGAACATGATCTTTTTTTGGAAATAGAGTCTTTTCAGATATAATTATTTGTTATACAGATTTCAGATATATTATTTTCAGATTAATTATAATTGGGGTCCTTAATAAAAGGGGAGAAGACACAGACCTACACAAAGAGGACCATAGGAAGATACAGAGCAGGAGGAAGGTCATGTGACAACATAAGTAGCGAATAGACAGATGCAGCTACCAGGCAAAGAACACCAAGGATTTC
The DNA here is from genome assembly GCA_032199065.1 of Smutsia gigantea. Taxonomy (NCBI): domain Eukaryota; kingdom Metazoa; phylum Chordata; class Mammalia; order Pholidota; family Manidae; genus Smutsia; species Smutsia gigantea. Next base: position 158,876 of record JAVSCE010000377.1, on the reverse strand, counting down.
CAGGAACCAGCAGAAGCTAGGAGAGACATGGAACAGATTCTTCCCCGGAGCTTCCAGAAAGAACCAACTTTACTAATATCTTGATTTTGGACTCTGCCTCAAGAACTACAAGAAAGTAAGTTTCTGTCGTTTTAAATCACCCAGTTTGTGGTAATTTGTTACAGCAACACTAATAAATTAACACAGAGAATATTAATCCCAAATTATATCTCAGGATTACCTCAGTTGAACAATCATGACCCTTTCGTGGACATTGGATTCCCTTCCTGTGTGTCAAGCCGATAGTACTTTAACTTCTTCCCTTTAGGAGGTCATAAATTAGAAGTAACTATTTCAGCATAAAAACCAAGAAAATTCTCCCCTTTGATACAAAGAAGAAAATATGAAATAATTACTTTACCATTATCAACCTTCTCACTCCTTAACTTCTTTCTCTTACTTTGACTTGGCAAGAGAGTAAATTTCTCTCTCCATTGGGTATTACAATGTCTCTTTCCTCCACCAGGCATCCAAACCCACTTGTTTTTATGGGACACACTTTTCATGAGAACATCACTGTTGGGAATTGAGTGACAATTGACATAACAATTCCTTCAATGTTTCTTACATTCTGGGCACTTTGTTACTTTCATAGTAGTCAACTGAAAGTTCTAGTTATATCAAACCATTGTTTACTCATGGGGCAAGGCATCTTCCCAGGAACACAGCTTCTACTTTCCATTGTTCCTGATCAGGTCAATCAATCATCTTCTGGTACACTGCAGTAACTCTCAGGTCATGCCTGGAATACACAGTATGAATTTATTTGTCTGTAACAGAGTTACTTAGGTGTTAGCATTGCCTTTTCAGAATAACAGTACAATAACAGCATAAGGTTAAATGTAATTTTAGAAGTAGAATGTATGTGAACCAAAGAATTTTAGAGGTAAAAGGGATAGAGATCATTTTCATTTAATACTTTCACCACTAATCTTCTGTTCCTTTTTTCATCAAATTAGCAGGACATTCAATGGCACTCCAAATGTAAGATATTGAATTCTCTATATTAAATTAAGACTATAGTGGTGCCATGAGTTATAGCAGTCTATGTTATTTGTTTCTGAAAATGTATTTGTGGATTCTGGGAAAAGATAGCAGTGTAAGGAGGCAAGGCAAAATCCAACACGAAACTACAACAAATACAACTAAGACTTAAATGACCTGAAGACTGCAGAATTGACTACCTACATCTGGGGAAGGAGAGAAGACCTCAAAGAAAAGGGTAAAGAGGCAAAGCCGCAATCTGCTTAGACCCAAGCACTCCCCACACCCCAGCCCACAGGTTGGAGGAAGAGGAACACAGCAGTAGGGGGTAGGAGCCCAAGACCACTGAACACCTGGCACTAGAGATCTGCTCCAGAAATATGAACCCACATTATGTGGTCTCTGGTGATTAGTGGGGCAGGACAACAAAGACAGGTGGAACACTTGAGAAGGCTGAGATTCCGGACACTTGCTCTACTGGTTCCCCCAAGAAAAAAGCAAAGTGGGCAGTTTGAAAGACTTCCCAGCAGTGAGAGGGGCTCCAGAGGGACAAAGGTTACACAGTGTTCTCTGCTTAGGAGAAAGCTCAGGTGGAAAATACCTCCCCAGGCTGCCCTCGCCCAGTAGGTTAGGAACTCTCAGGAGCTTCAGATGCCCCATCCCCCACTGGCAACTCAGTCCCAAGGCACTTTCCTGTGATGTGCAGCCTGCCAGCAGGAGGTGCAATCACACTTTGCCCCACAGGTGTGCAGTGGGAGACCCGTCCAGCTTTCTCAGCCTTATTGTGGGCCAGCCACGGAACTCTGTGTGGGTGCCGGCCCTGGGTCCTCTTTCCTACCAGCAGTCATCCATCTTGCTTGCCAGAGGCCCTGCCATTGCAACAGGCCAGCCGGAGGGTGGCTCTGCCCACAACAGCTCCAGCAGCACAGCACCAAGTGTCTCCCAGGCAGATGCAGCCCACTTGACCCAGTGGTGAAGGCAGGTGTTGCAGCAGGAAGGCAGAGGGAGCTTTTCAGTACTATTTTGGTCCAGATGCATAAGTACTAAGAGAGCCAATGCTGAAAGTGCCCTCTTAAAGGCAGGTGCCTGTCCTGCTCCTCTGCAGCCCCTGCCATTGCTGCAGGCCAGGTGGGGGCTGCATTGCTGTAGCAACTCCAGCAGGCAGGCCCAAGTATTCCCCCTGCTAGCACCATCAGCAAAAGGCCCACACAGTCCACCTGAAATCAATCACTACAAGCCAGACAGGTGCCCTGCCCACCATCACCAACAGCTAGGACTCCAGTACAGGAGACTGAGCTTCTGGGCACTAGAGGGTGCCACCTATACAAAGCTATTATTCCATAGGAAACACCAAAAAAACAAATTAATAGGCAGAGGAATTTGGTCTAAACAAAACTACAAGACAAAACATCAGAAAGAGGGCTGAGTGAAATTGAAATCTCCAATCTTCTTGATAAAGACTTCCAAGTAAAAGTCATAAACATTCTCACAGATCAAAAAAAAAAAATATTCAAGATTTCAGGAATGACCTCAACAAAAAGACAACCACCAAAAAAGTCACTCAGAGCTGAAGAATACAGTATCTGAAATGGAAAATACAATGGAAGAAATCAATAGCAGGCTTACACAGGTTGAAGCAGTTGTATGTATTCTGGAAATTAGGGAGCAAGAAAACAATGAAGCTGAAAAACAGAAAGACAAAAGGATTTCTAGGAGTGGAAGAATAATGAGCTGTGTGACCAATCCACATTAAACAATATTCACATTGTAGGGGTACAAGAAGAGAGAGACAAAGAGACAGAAAGTCTCTTTGAGGAAATAACTGTTGAAAACTTCCCCAATCTGGGGAAGGAAATAGACATTCAGGTCATGGAAGCCCAGAGATATTCCACAAAAAGGAACCCTAGGAAGACAACACCAAGATATATAATAATTAAAATGACAAATATAAAGGACAATGAGAGAGTATTGAAAGCATCCAGAGAGAGAAAAAATATCACTTATAAAGGAAAACCCATTAGACTATCAGCAGACCTCTCAGCAAAACCTTACAGGCCAGAAGGGAATGGCATATACATTTAATGTAATGAAATGGAAGGGCCTCCAACCAAGAATACTCTACACGGCAAGATTATGATTTAAATTTGAAGCAAGGATTAAACAATTTTCAGATAAGCAAAAGTTGAGGGAGTTTACCACCACTAAGCCAGCCCTCCAGGAAATGTTAAAGAAACTGTTCTAGATAGAAATGTCCCTAAGGCAAAATAGATGTCAGCAGAGAAATAAACCCACAGTAAAGGTAACAGACCAATTAATTACCAAAAATGTACAAAATTAAATCAACCATTCACAAAATCAGTTAAGGGATACACAAAAAGAGCAGAATATGACACAATATAAAAAGTGTGGAGGAGGAAGAAGAAGAAGAAGGAGGAAAACAAAATACCTTTAGATTGTGTTCAAAAAAGAGTAATCAGTGAGTGATTTAAGATAGTCTTCTAGATCATAAGAAAGCTTTGGTAACCACATATCTAAAGCCAACAATGTCAACAAGTAAATATCATATCAACAAGTACATATCAATAATCAACTTAAATGTAAATGGACTAAATACACGAATCAAAAAACAGAGTCACAGAATGGACAAAAAACAAGGCCCATCTATATGCTGCCTACAAGAGACTCATTTCAGACCCATAGACATACACAGTCTAAAAGTGGAAGGACAGAAAAAGATATTTTATGCAAACAATAGGGAGAGAAAAGTAGAAGTACATATATCAGACAAAATAGATTTCAAGACAAAGTAACAAGAGGCAAAGAAGGACATTACATGATGATAAATGGGTCAGTCCAACAAGAGGATATAACCATTATAAATACCTATGTACAAAATATAGGAGCACCTAAATATGTAAAACAAATACTAACAGAATTAAAGGGGAAAATAGACTGCAACACAGTCATTTTAGGAGACTTTAACATACCACTCACGCAAATACACAGATAAACCAGACAGAAAATAACTAAGGAAACAAAGCCACTGAACAATACATAAGAACAGACGGACCTAACAGACATCTACAGAACATTCCACCCAAAAGCAACAGAATACACATTATTCTCAAGTGAACATGGAACATTTTCCAGAATAGATCACATAGTGGGCCATGAAAAGAGCCTCAATAAATTCAAAAAGATTGAAATTGTTATCAAGCAGCTTCTCAGACCACAATGATATGGAACAAGAAATAAATTACAAAAAAAAAAGCCTATAAACACATGGAGGCTTAACAATATGCTACTAAATAACCAATGGATCAATGACCAAATAAAAACAGAGATCAAGCAATATACGGAGACAAGTGAAAACAACAACTCTACAGCCCAAAACCAGTGGCATGCAGCAAAGGCAGTTCGAAGAGGAAAGTACATAGCAATACAGGCCTACCTTAAGTAACAAAAACAATCCCAAATAAACAGTCTAAACTCACAATTAAAGAAACTAGAAAAAGAAGAACAAATGAGACCCAAAGTCAGTAGAAAGAGGGACATAACAAAGATCAGGCAGAAATAAATAAAACAATAGAAAGAATCAATGAAACAAAGAGCTGGTTCTTTGAGAAAATAAACAAAATAGATAAACCCCTAGCGAGACTTATCAAGAAAATTAGAGAGTGTATGCATGTGAACAGAATCAAAACAAAAAGGAATAATCACAATGGACACCACAGAAATGTAAAGAATTATTAGAGAATACTATGAAAAATTGTATACCAATGAATTGGACAACCTAGAAGAAATGGACAACTATCTAGAAAAATACAACCTTCAAGACTGACCCAGGAAGAAATGGAAAATCTGAACAGACCCATTACCAGCAAGAAAATCAAATTAGTTATCAAAAGACTACCTAAGAACAAAACTCCTGACCCATATGGCTTCATGGCTATCAAATATTTAAGGAAGAGCTAATATCAATCCTTATTAAAGCATTCCAAAAAGTAGAAGAGGAGGGAATACTTCTAAAGTCATTGTATGAGGCTATCATTACTCTAATACCAAAATCAGACAAAGACACCACAAAAAAAGAAAATTATATACCAATATCCCTGATGAAAATAGATGCGAAAATCCTCAACAAAATATTAGCAAACTGAATTCAAAAATAATACCAAGTGGTATTTATTCCAGGGATGCAAGGATGATACAATTTAAAAAAATCAAACAATATCACACATCACATCAGCAAAAAGAAGGGCAAAAATCACATGATCATCTCAATAAACCCACAGACAACATCACATGTAACAGCAAAAAACTGAAAGGAACAAGACAAGGATGCCCACTCTCACCACTTTTATTCAACATAGTACTGGAGGTCCTAGCCATGGCGATCAGACAACAGAAAAAAATAAAAGGCATCCAGACTGGTAAGGAAGAAGTTAAACTGTCACTGTTTGCAGATGACATGATATTATACATAGAAAACCCTAAAGAATCCATGAAAAAACTATCAGAACTAATAACTGAATTCAGCAAGTTTACTGGATATAAAATTAATACACAGAATGCTGTTGCATTCCAAATAGTAACAACAAATTAGCAGAAAGAGAAATCAGGAAAACAATTCCATTTACAATTGCATCAAAAAGAATTGAATACCTAGGAATAAACCTAATCAAGGAAGTGAAAGACCTATACCCTGAAAACTACAAGAAACTCAGGAGAAAAATTAAACAAGATACCAATAAATGGAAATCTAGCCCATCCTCATGGATAGGAAGAATTAATGTTATCAAAATGGCCAACCTTCCTAAAGCAATCTACAGACTGAATGCAATCCCTATCAAAATACCAACAGCATTCTTCAGTGAACTAGAATAAATAGTTCTAAAATTCATATGGAACCACAAAAGACCCCAAATAGACAAAGCAAACTTGAGAAAGAACAAGGCTGGGGGATTACACCTCCCAACTTCAAGCTCTACTACAAAGCCACAGTAATGAAAACAATTTGGTACTAGCACAAGAACAGACCCATAGATCAATCTAACAGAATAGAGAACCCAGATATAAACTCACACATATATGGTCAATTAATATATGATAAAGGAGCCATGAATACCCAATGGGAAATAAACAGTCTCTTCAACAACTGGTTTTGGGAAAATTGGACAACTACATGTAAGAGAATGAAACTGGACTATTGTCTAACTCTATACACAAAAGTAAACTAGAAATGGTTCAAAGACCTGAATGTAAGTCATGAAACCATAAAACTCTTAAAAGAAAACATAGGCAAAAATCTCTTGAATATAAACATGAGCAACTTTTTCCTGAACCCATCTCCTCAGGCAAGGGAAAAAAACTAAAAATGAACAAGTGGGACTACATCAAACTAAAAAAGCTTCTGGACAGCAAAGGACACCATCAGCAGAACAAAAAGGCATCCTTCAGTATGGGAGAATATATTAATCAACAATTTATCTGATAAAGGGTTAACATCCAAAATATATAAAGAACTCATACACTTCAACACCCAAAATACAAATAACCTGATTAAAAAATGGGGACATTTTTCCAAAGAAGAAATATGCATGACCAACAGGCACACATGAAACGATGTTCCACATAAGTAATCGTCAGGGAAATACAAATTAAAATCACAATGAGATATTACCTCACACTAGATGGATGGCCACTATCCAAAAGACAACAACAAATGCTGGTGAGGATTCGGAGAAAGGGACCCTCTTCACTGTTGACAAGAATGTAAATTAGTTCAATCACTGTGGGAAGCAATATGAAGGTTCCTCAAAAATCTAAAAATAGAAATACCATTTGACCCAGTAATTCCACTCCTAAGAATTTACTCAAAGAAAACTAGATCCCTGAGATTCGAAAAGCATATGCACCCCTATGTTTACTGCTTCATTATTTATAATAGCTAAGATATGGAAGCAACCTAAATGCCCATCAATAGATGAATGGATAAAAAAGATGTGGTTCATACAAACAATGGAATATTATTCAGCCTTATAAAGAAAAGTAATCCTTCCTTACAATAACATGGATGGATCTAGAGGCTATTATGCTCAGTGAAATACGTCAGGCAGAAAAAGACAAATATCAAAAGATTTCACTCAGTTGTGAAGTATAAAAACAATGCAAAACAGAAGGAACAAAAAAGCAGTAGAAACCAACAAGGGACTAGTGGTTACCAAAGGAGAGGGGCTAGGGAGGGTGGGTGGGAGGGAGAAGGGGATTAAGGAGATTGTAATTCACAATTACAACATAGATAATTCACTGGGATGGTGGTACAGCATGGAGAAGACTATTAATGACTATATAACATCGTACTATGCTGATAAGACAGTGATGCAAAGGAGGGGTGAGGTCATGATGATATGGGTGCATGTTGAACCACTGTATTGTGTACGTGAAACCATCATGATTGCATATCAATGATGCTTTAATAAAAAAAAAACATATTTGTGGTTCTCTTGAAATTCCTTACTCCTTATCTCCTTTGCCATAAATAAATAATGGTCAATGAGTTACTGCAAAAAGTGCTGACCAATTATGAAAACTTTATTATGAAAAAGGACTCTGCCTATGGATCTGATATTACCACCACCACTATCATAAATCCTTGAACCTTAAAGAAACACCACCTTAAAGAAAATGTTCCTAAAGAGCAAGAGTCACCTTTTCATATTGACTAATCCAGATATCTGTCCTTATCCTTTCAATCTTTTAAAGGTTGCCACAAATACTATTTTGGAAAATCTCCCAATTTCCATCATGAACCCTGCTTTCCTATGACTTGAGATATTTGGTGATTGTATCTTTGCTGTAATGTGTGGGATATTTCTTCTCCATAAAATGCTTTTTATTTATCATCAAGTACAGAAGACACATGCTTTATTATATAATCACATAAGCTTAGTCCTCTGAAGTGAAATTTCAATTACTCAGATTATATTGTAAAAACTTCATTCAGATCTTTATCAGTATTTCTACTGAGGGATAATACCTTATATGGAAATCTAGGGTTTTTACCTATAATCTTAATCATAATTAATTTTGCAGAAATCTAAAAAGAAAGGAATCATGAAAATACACTTTCAGTAATTGACCGCAATTCATTATTAGTAGTTGATATGTCACTCAATAGAAAAGAAAAAACATGAAAAATATGTTAATTTTTTTTACTTGGAAAAGAGAACTAAGATTATAAATTTTATGAATTTCTGTGATTCTATGTAAAATAAATGGTTATTTATCTAAAACCTAAAAATCAGTTTTTATGGCAATATATGAAGATATTTCATAAAGAATATTATCATGACATTTTGGAATAAATAATGGACAGTGTCTAATAAAAACCAGAAATGTAAGGAATATTAGTTGCCTTTGGAAAAATTTTATATTCTAATTCTGCATTCTGTTTGATCCTTTCTTATTTTAGGAGTAAAATTATTATTTTGGTTTTATTTCCTATTGGATATTACTTATATCATAGTCAAGCAATATAAGGAGAAATAAATGGCTTTACAGATTAAGACCAAATGAGAATCTTTGAAATGATCAATAGTTGGCAGATCAAATGAAAATTATACTAGCATGAATTATTTCTAAAAATGGATTAAGCAGTAAATTATTATACACTATTTTCAATAATAAAATCACATTTTAATAAATTTCCAAGATATTTATTATAATGTAAATCAATCTTTTGAGGACCATCAATACTTCAAGAAAGTCTATATGACTCCATGCATCAAAATAATTTGTCTGTTTTTATAGGACATTTTTGTAGAATTCTGTACTGAATTTTGTCATTTGCTAGTTCTGTATTCTTAAGCAAGTCATTTGATTTTTCTAGGTCTTGGGTTTTTTATTTATAAATCAAATTAATAATAATATCTACTGCAAAGGGTTGGGAGTCAAATGAGATTGATTAAATAGCTCTTGAATACTATGCACTTGTGGGATTTCAGTAATGCTTAGTTCACAAGAGTTACTCAATATATTTATAAAAGGAAGGTAGGAATGGAGGGAGGGAGGAAAGTATAGAGGAAGAAAAGAAGGGAGGGAAAGAAGCAGGAGGATGAAAAATAAAGGAAGGAAGGAAGGAAGGTTTCTTAATTATGAGCAACTAGGAAAAGGTGAATCTTATATAAAACACAGAAAATTGCATTCAAAATAAAAGCATAGAGAAAATCAGAGGAGTCTGTGTATGTGAGGAGAGGTAATCAAGGTTTTAAAAATGGAGCCTTGGAGAAAAATAATTCAAGGACAATAAGTATATTGAAGTCTTGCTGCTGAAAAGCTGTATTTTTGGATTCTTCAGTCCTAGTTACTTTATCAATTAACTGAGCATTGTTGTAATAATATTTAGTATGTAACAACACATGCAATAGTGCAATGAATGCAGTAAGTGTGATGAGGCAGAAGGCTCTGGTAACAAATGCACTTTGAGAAATAACAGGAAAAGAGAAGTAGAAATGTGTTGCCAAGCAAAGTGGATCATTCTTTCTCTGGATTATTCCTGGATATATCCACAGAACCTAACACAATGCCTGACATATAGGAGATGATTGATAAATATATGATCAATGCAAAATTGAATGAATGATAGAATGTAATCATTGATGCTATTTCTTTACCTGAGAATAATCTGTTACTGAATTCCAAATTTCTTAAACTTGCTCAGGGCCCACCAATATAAGTAAAGAGGAGATATTTCCCTGAACAACTAGTTGTACATTTTATTTGGAACACATATACCTCTAAATATCGTCCAAACACTGTATCTCATAAGGGTATGTTGGTATACTTTTCAACAGATATATCTCTACTGTGATAACAAATCATGCTAAGAGGAAATTATTCTATTTCAGGTCAAGTAAAATAATACTTGAAACGTATAAGAATTCCAAGATGTGAAAAGTAACCATACAAGTAGACTACTCAAAAAGGAAGTACTCCTGTAGTTCTATGTGGTAAGTAAGAGAAAAAGAGAAAATATTTGTTAGTCCTTTTAAGTTCTTCCTTTAATACTGAACCTTACTGAGTACACAATCACTGCAATGGTATTGGTGATGCAGAATCAGAAATTAAAAATATCTGTGAACTGAGAATTTGAATCCATGTAAGAGGCTCCTATCATAATAAGAACAGCCGAACTAAAATCAGCAGAAAATAAATAACAATATTGTAGCCATATGGTGTGCCAAAATGAGTCTACAATATGATAAATTTGGTGCCCTGAATAGGCAGAATTTTAAGTTAAAACACTAGCAGTATGTAACGCAGTAACATCAAAACATAAAATACAGACTTTCCTGGAATCCTGTAATCATTCTGAAGTGCGTTCTACATTTTTCATGGTATTCACAGTCCACAAGTTTTATTAAGATCAGTTAGTGTTTATTGAACAGCCACAGACTGCATGACACTAAACTAGAAGGCTTGGTCACAGAACACTTCAAAGTGGGGATCTTAGCTATGTGATGTTTTGCTTGGGAATGGAGGATGTGAAAGCAAGCATCTGAAGTCAGCCTTTGCCTCTGGTCCCAGGATGAATAATTACATATCAGTTGATATCTTCCTGATCCTAGAATTACCTCTGAAATGCTAGGCTTCTGAGCTACATGTCTCAGAACAAAATCTTTCAGAAGGCTTTGATCCATGTGGCCGGGAGGTATTCATGCAAAAGTTTGGATTTCTTTGCTCTTTCTATAAAATTAGACAGTTTTATTAAGAAGACATTGTTTTTGGAGTTATTACAACTACCTAATAATGTATTCTAAGTGTGTTACAGGATTGAAGAGTGAAAGACCAGGAAGATTTCATAATTTTATTTAAGATATCACAGAAAATAATATTCATTAAGATATCACAGAATGATTATGGGGAATTCAAGATGGTGGTGTGAGAGGTGATACAGAGAACTCCTCACAAAACTACAAATAGTATGAAAATATAGTTAATTAGTACAGCTAGCCCTGGAACAGCAACAGGAGGGAGGGCTGAACCAGACTGCATGCGGGGATCAAAAACAGAGCAGACTTCACTAAACAGGGTAACGTACAAAAGCCTGGATCCAGCGGGACCCAAGCCCTTCCCCCACCCCAGTTTATGGGTGGGAGAAAGGGAAACGGAGCAGGGAGGGGGTAGAAGCCTGGGACTACTGAACACCTAGCCCTGGAGATCTGCTTTGCAAGCAGAAACCTACTCTATGTGGTGCTTTGGAGGTTGGGGAGCTGGGACAGGGGGAGTGCCTGAGAGACTGACATTCCGGCCATTTGTGGAGGACAGGATCCACATTTGGCCGGTCTATGACAGAGGAAAGGCAGGCAGTCTGAGAGGCTTCCTAGCAGCGAGAGGGCTGCTGAAGGGGCGGGGCTTGCACGGAGGTTGGGCGCGGGAGAATAGAGACCTGGACAAGGTTGTCTGAGTGCGCTCTGTCCAGCAAGTTGGCAACTTTGAGGAACTTCAGGCGGTCCATCCCCCTGGCTGGCTGCTTAGTTCTGAGGCCCCCCACTGTGACATGCAGCCTGCCGAGCCTTCCTCCTGCCCTGACAGCAGCCTCTCACAAACCAGCAGTCACTGCTCTGGTGTCAAGCCAGCCAGAGGGAGGCCACACCTACATCAGCTAGAGACACCGAGGACAGAGGCTTACACCTGAGTGCTCGGCCCACTCGCTGTGATACTGGAGACAGGCAGGGCAAACAGGAATCAGGAAACAGATATTTCCTCCCCCCAGGCACCAGCTCTGCTCCCCTATGACCCCCAAACTCACTCTAGGGCCTGAGAAGCTCCAGAGACTGGAGCTTCTGGGCACTGGTGGACACCACACAGAAATATGAAATGTCAAAAGAAGACGGTACAGACCAAAATCTCACAAACCCCAGAAAAAGGGACAAATGAAACTGAACTCACAAATCATCCTGAAAGAGTTCAAAATAAAAATCATGAACATGCTTATGGAGGTACAGAAAAATATTCAAGAACTCAGGAATGAATTCAAGACAGAGATTCAATCATTAAGAAATTCCATATCTGAAATGAAACATACAATGGAGGGATTTAAAAGCAGATTAGATGTAGTAGAAGAGAAGGTAAATGGAATAGAAATTAGAGAAGAGGAATACAAAGAAGCTGAGGCACAGAGATAAAAAATATCTCTAAGAATGAAAGAATATTGAGAGAATTGTGTGACCAATAAAACGGAACAATATTCGCATTATAGGGGTACCAGAAGAAGAAGAGAGAGAAAAAGGGATAGAAAGTGTCACTGAGGAGGTAATTGTTGAAAACTTCCCCAAGCTGGGGAAGAAGATAGTCTCTCAAGCCATGGAGGTGCACAGATCTCCCAACACAAGGGACCCAAGGAAGACAACATCAAGACATATAATAATTAAAATGGCAAAGATCAAGGATAAAGACACACTTTTAAAAGCAGCTAGAGAGAGGAAAATGATCACATACAAAGGAAAACCCATCGGGCTATCATCAGACTTCTCAACAGAAACCTTACAGGCCAGAAGGGAGTGGCATGATATATTTAATGCAATGAAGCAGAAGGGCCTTGAACCAAGAATACTCTACTTGGGAAGGTTATCATTTAAATTTGAAGGGGGATTAAATAATTTTCAGATAAGCAAAAGCTGAGAGAATTTACCTTCCACAAACCACCTCTACAGTGCATTTTGGAGGGACTACTATAGATGGAAGTATTCCTAAGGCTAAATAGATGTCACCCAAGGGACAGACAAAGAGTACATAATTTGATTCTTAACATACAAAGAATGGAGGAGGAAGAACAAGAAGAAGGACAAAAAAAAAAAAAGAACCTTTAGGTTGTGTTTGTAATAGCATAGGAAGCGAGATAAATTTGACTGTTAGATAGTAAGATAATTACTCTTGAACTTTTGGTAACCATGAATGTAAAGCCTGCAATGGCAATAAGTACATACCTATTGATAACTACCCTAAATGTAAATGGTCTGAATGCACCAATTGAAAGACATAAAGTCACTAAATTGATAAAAAAACAAGACCCATCTGTGGGCTGCCTACAAGAGACTCACTTCTAACCCAGAGACATACACAGACCAAAAGTAAAGGGATGGAAAAAGATATTTCATGCAACTAATGGGGAGAAAAAATGCAGGAGTTCAACCACTTGTATCAGAAAGAATAGAATTCAAAACAAAGAAAGTAACAAGAGATAAAGAAGGACATTACATAAAGATAAAATGGTCAGTCCAACAAGAGGATATAAGTATTATAAATACCTATGCACCCAACACAGTATCACCTACATACGTGAAACAAACACTAACAGAATTAAACGGGAAAATAGAATGCAATGCATTCATTTTAGGAGACTTCAACACACCAATCACTCCAAAGGACAGATCAACCAAACAGAAAATAAGTAAAGAAACAGAGGCACTCAACAACGTATTAGAACAGATTTACCTAATGGACATCTACCGAACACTCCATCAAAAAGCAACAGGATACACATTCTTCTCAAGTGTACATGAAACATTTTCAAGAATAGATCATATACTAGGCCACAAAAACAACCTCAGAAAATTCAAAAAGATTGAAATTGTACCAACCAGTTTCTCAGATTACGAAGGTATGAAACTAGAAATAAATTACACAAAGAAAACGAAAAAGCCCACAAACACATGGAGGCTTAATAATATCCTCCTAAATAATCAATGGAACAATGACCAAATAAGAACAGAGATTAAGCAATGTATGCAGACAAATGCAACAATAATTCAACACTGCAAAATCTGTGGGACGCCACAAAGTCTGTGCTAAGGAGGAAATGTATTGCAATACAGGCCTACCTCAGGAAAGAAGAACAATCCCAAATTAACAGTCTAAACTCACAATTAATGAAACCAGAGTAGGAAGAACAAATGAGGCCCAAAGTCAGTAGAAGGAGGGACATAATAAAGATTAAAGCAGAAATAAATACAATTGAGAAAATAAAACAATAGAAAGAATCAATGAAAGCAGAAGCTGGTTCTTCGAGAAAATAAACAGATAAAACCCTAACCAGACTTATCAAGAAAAAAAGAGAGTCTACACACATAAACAGAATCAGAAATGAGAAAGGAAAAATCACTCCAGACACCACAGAAATACAAAGAATTAGGAGAGAATACTATGAAAACTTATATGCTGACAAACTATAACCTAGAAGAAATGGAAAACTTTCTAGAAAAATACAACCTTCCAAGGCTGACCCAAGAAGAAACAGAAAATCTGAATAGACCAATTACCAGCAAAGAAATTGAATTGGTAATCAAAAACCTACCTAATAACAAAACTCCTGGGAAGATGGTTTCACAGATGAATTTTATCAAACACTTAGTGAAGACCTAATATCTATCCTCCTTAAAGTTTTCCAAAAAGTAGAAAAGGAGGGAATACTCCCAAACTCATTCTACAAGACAAACATCACTCTAATACCAAAACCAGGCAGACACCACAAAAAAAGAAAATTACAGACCAATATCCCTGATGAACAAAGATGCAAAAATCCTCCACAAAATAATAGCAAACCGAATTCAAAAATACATCAGAAAGATCATCCATCATGATCAAGTGGGATTCATCCCAGGGATGCAAGGATGGTACAACATTCGAAAACCCATCAACATCATCCACTACATAAACAAAAAGAAGGACAAAAACCACATGATCATATCCATAGATGCTGAAAAAGCAACTTACAAAATTCAACATCCATTCATGATGAAAACTCTCAACTAAATGGGTATAGAGGGCAAGTACCTCAACATAATAAAGCCCATATAGGACCAACCCATAGCCAACATTATACTTAACAGCGAGAAGCTGAAACCTTTTCCTTTAAGATCATGAACAAGACAAGGATGCCCACTCTCCCCACCTTTATTCAACATAGTTCTGGAGGTCCTAGCCATGGTAATCAGACAATACAAAGAAAAAAAAGGCATCCAGACTGGCAAGGAAGAAGTCAAACTGTCCCTGTTTGCAGATGACATCATATTGTACATAAAAAACCCTAGAGAATTCACTCCAAAACTACTAGATTTAATATCTGAATTCAGCAAAGTTGTGGGATACAAAATTAATACACAGAAGTCTGTTGCATTCCTATACACTTGCGATGAACTAGCAGAAAGAGGAATCAGGAAAACAATTCCATTCGCAATTTCACCAAAAAGAATAAAATACCTAGGAATAAACCTAACCAAGGAGGTGAAAGACTTATACTCTGAAAACTACAAGACAATCATGGGAGAAATTAAAGAAGATACTAATAAATGGAAACACATCCCATGCTCATGGATAGGAAGAATTAATATTGTCAAAATGACCATTCTGCCTAAAGCAATCTACAGATTCAATGAAACCCCTTTTAAAATACTTACAGCATTCTTCAATGAACGAGCAAATAGTTCTGAAATTCATACAGAACCACAAAAGACCCTGAATAGCCAAAGCAATCCAGAGAAGGAAGAATAAAGCAAAGGGAATTATGCTCCCTAACTTCAAGTTCTACTATAAAGCTACAGTAATCAAGACAATTCGATACTGGTACAAGAACAGACCCATAGACCAATGGAACAGACTTGAGAGCCCAGATATAAACTCAAGTATACATGGTAAATTAATATACAATAAAGGAGCTGTGGATATACAATGGGGAAATGACAGCCTCTTGAATAGCTGGTGTTGGCAAAACTGGACAGCTACATATAAGAGAATTAAACTGGATCATTGTCTAACCCCATACAGAAAAGTAAAGTCAAAATGGATCAAAGACCTGAATGTAAGTCATGAAACCATAAACTCTTAGAAAAATACATAGGCAAAAATCTCTTGGACATAAACATGAGCAACTTCTTCAGGAACACGTGTCCTCGAGCAAGGGAAACAAAAGCAAAAATGAACAAGTGGGACTATATCAAACTAAGAAGCTTCTGTACAGCAAAGGACACCATCAGAACAAAAAGACATCCTACAGTATGGGAGAATATATTCATAAATGACGTATGTGATAAGAGGTTGACATCCAAATTATATAAAGAGCTCACACAGCTCAACTAACAAAAAGCAAATAAGCCAATTAAAAATTGGGCAAAGAAGCTGAACAGACACTTCTTCAAAGAAGTAATTCAGATGGCCAACAGGCACATGAAAAGATGCTCCACATCGCTAATCATCAGAGAAATGCACATTAAAACCACAGTGAGATATCACTTCACACAGTTAGGATGGCTAACATCCAAAACACAAACAACAACAAATGTTGCTGAGGATGTGGAGAAAGTGAAATATACCACCCTCCTACACTGCTGGTGGAATGTAAACTAGTTCAACCATTGTGGAAAACAGTATGGAGGTTCCTCAAAAGCTAAAACTAGAAATACCATTTGACCCAGGAATTCCACTCCTAGGAATTTACCCTAAGAATGCAGCAGCCCAATTTGAAAAAGACATATGCACCCTATCTTTATCGCAGCACTATTTACAATAGCCAAGAAATGGAAGCAACCTAAGTGTCCATCAGTAGATGAATGGATAAAGAAGATGTGGTACATATACACAATGGAATATTATTCAGCCATAAGAAGAAAACAAATCCTACCATTTGCAACAACATGGATGGAGCTAGAGGGTATTATGCTCAGTGAAATAAGCCAGGTGGGGAAAGACAAGTATCAAATGATTTCACTCTTCTGTGGAGTGTAAGAACAAAGGCAAAACTGAAGGAACAGAACAGCAGCAGACTCACAGAACCCAAGAATGTACTAACAGTTATCAAAGGGAAAGGATTGGGGAGGATGGGAGGGAAGGGAGGGATGGGGGAAAAAGGGTCATTACGATTAGCATGTGTAATTTATGGGGGTGGACACAGGGAAGGCAGTATAACACAGAGAAGACAAGTGATTGTATAGCATCTTACTACACTGATGGACATTGACTGTAATGGGGTATGTGGTGGGGACTTGATAATGGAGGGAGTCTAGTAACCATAATGTTGTTCATGTAATTGTACATTTATGATAGCAAAGTAAAAAAATAAAAATATAAAAAAGATATCACAGAACATAATGCACACTTTTGTTACAAAAACAATCTTGTAAGTTTTTATCATCTGGAAATATTAATTTCTTACTTTTCAGTGAGCTGCTATCTTTAAGTCACTCTATACACGCAAGTGTTTTCACTGCATGATAAGAAAAAAATGCACCAGAAAAATAACAGAATTTTAAAATAGTTTATAACTGTGGAATTTGTAGCTTTCTAATTTTGTTTCTAATAATTAATGACTTTCGGTGGTTTGTGAAATCTGACAGAGGACTTAAATTAGCCATCATAACTGGGTTTTTAGACACTTTGTTACTGAGTGGTATGCCTTGTGGTATTTAATCAACTGCAGAGAAACCCAAGTGAAATGTGAAGGCCCAGTCCAGTCATTCCATTACAGCTGAATATCATTTATTAATTCTGAACTTCTGAAAACAAAATGTTTCCAAGACCATTTAATGACTTCTATAACTGAGCCTGTGCACCACTGAAGGTCAAACTTGAGGAATAAAAATTTTCCATAGATTGGCCACTTTCATTATTAATGTCTGAATGTTGATTACAATATAACACTGTAAATAGCTTATCATTATTGTTACACTTATTTTCTTCTGTGAAATGCTCTGGTGAGTAGTTCATCTTAGAATTATTTCTTTTAGGGAAGTTTGTCTTCAGTGTTACAGAAATTTATTTGTATGAAAGATTTATGAGGACCCTCTTTTAACCAGCATTGTTTTCTTTTATGATACAGATAAACTGGATACAGATAAATGTTGGTAGAAAAAGTTAAATTTAAAATTTTAATTTAAATAGATCTTCTATTCAGATTCTGCCTTATTGCTTACTTTCTACATCTGCATTTCTGTAAGACAGAATAATTGTGATAGATGCTGCAAAAGCCCTAGTCTGACAGACATGGATTCTAGTCCTGGCTCTACTATATTAGTGCTAGATAAGTATGGAAAGTTACTAAAAATCTTAGTGTCCATTTCTGCTCCTTATCTCTGATTTCAGTGAAGTAGGATTTTCCCTAAGCAAACCTTTGCCCTCTCTCCACATTGTCCTCTCTGGATAACTTGAACCCTCAACTCAGCCCTACCCTTGTTTCTCTTGAGTTCAAGCTGCCTGCAAGGGGAACACTGCCTCTTCTCCACACCAGGTAGGTGATGGGTTTCCCTGGCCTACTGTGTGAGCAGGTGATTAATTCTCCCTAATTCTAGGGTCCAGCATTAGCAAATCCACTTGTCTAATTGACCCAAATCAACAGGCTCCAAACAACAAGAGATCACATATTGACCTCTTGTATTTTGTCCTTTATTTCCCTACCTATGAACCCAAGAATGAAAGAGGAGTACTATTAATTGGAGGTCCTCTTGAATATCCACTTTTATTCATTTTTGTTTGTTTGTTGATATATTTTCATGGATGTACTCCACAGATGCATTTCATTCTCCCATCTACTTTAGCAAGCAGGCACATTTAGTCTCATTTTAAGAATGTATGAATGAGGCTTATCAAAGTTAACTAACTTGTCCTAGGTTCTAAAGTTAATAATTGGGAAAAGCAGATTTAACCAGGTTTGTTTAACCTTAACCTGCACTCTGTCCTTCTTGCTGTGTTGCACTTCATAATTTATGGATAACCCTGGGCGAGGTTTGGTATTAAGGGGTGGTCAATAAACTTCAGGGCTCTGTATTAATTTGATATTGTAGTGTAACAGATTACCCTTAAATTAGTAACTTAAAATAACATGCTGGCACCCTAAAGAATCCACTCCAAAACTACTAGATCTAATATCTGAATTCAGCAAAGTTGCGGGATACAAAATTAATACGCAGAAATATGTGGCATTCCTATACACTAAAAATGACCTAGCAGAGAGAGAAATCAGGAAAACAATTCCATTCACAGTTGTATCAAAAAGAATAAAATACCTAGGAATAAACCTAACCAAGAAAGTGAAAGATCTATACTCTGAAAACTACAAGACACTCATGAGAGATATTAAAGAAGATACCAATAAATGGAAACACATCCCGTGCTCATGGATAGGAAGAATTGATATTGTCAAAATGGCCATCCTGCCTAAAGCATTCTACAGATTCAATGCAATTCCTATCAAAATACCAACAGTATTTTTCAACGAACTAGAGAAAATCATTCTAAAATTCATACAGAATCACAAAAGACCCCGAATAGCCAAAGCAATCCTGAGAAGGAAGAATAAAGCTGGGGGGATTATGCTCCCCGACTTCAAGCTTTACTACAAAGTCACAGTACTCAAGACAATTTGGTACTGGCACAAGAACAGACACATAGACCAATGGAACAGATTAGAGAGCCCTGATATAAATCCAACCATATATGTTCAATTAATATATGATAAAGGAGCCATGGACATACTATGGGGAAATGACAGCCTCTTTAACACCTGGTGTTGGCAAAACTGGACAGCTACATGCAAGAGAATGAAACTGGATTACTGTCTAACCCCGTACACAAAACTAAACTCAAAATGGATCAAAGGCCTGAAGGTATGTTATAAAACCATAAAACTCTTAGAAGATAATATAGGCAAAAATCTCCTGAATATAAGCATGAGCAACTTCTTCCTAAACGCATCTCCCTAAGCAAGGGAAACAAAAGCAGAAATGAACATGTGGGACTACAACAAACTAAAAAGCTTCTGTACAGCAAAGGACACCATCAACAGAACAAAAAGTCATCCTACAGTATGGGAGAATATATTTGTAAATGACATATCCGACAAGGGGTTAACATCCAAAATATATAAAGAATTTACACACCTCTACACCCTAAAAGCAAATAACCCAATTAAAAATGGGCAGAGGATATGAAGAGACAGTTCTCCAAAGAAGAAATTCAGATGGCCAACAGACACATGAAAAGATGCTCCACATCATTAATCATCAGGGAAATGCAAATTAAAACCACAATGAGATATCACCTAACACCAGTAAGGATGGCCACCATCCAAAAGACTAAGAACAACAAATGCTGGCGAGGATGCGGAGACATATGCACCCCTATGTTTATTGGGGCTTTTTACAATAGCCAAGATATGGAAGCAACCTAAGTGTCCATCAGTAGATGAATGGATAAAGAAGATGTGGTACATATACACAATGGAATACTATTCAGCCATAAGAAGGAAACAAATCCTGCCATTTGCAACAACATGGATGGAGCTGGAGGATATTATGCTCAGTGAAATAAGCCAGGAGTAGAAAGACAAGGGCCAAATGATTTCCCTCATTTGTGGAGTATAACAATGCAGCAAAACTGAAGGAACAGAATAGCTGCAGACTCAGAGACTCCAAGAAGGAACTAGTAGTTACCAAAGGGTAGGGGTGTGGGAGGGTGGGAGAAGGGGATTGAGGGATATTATGTTTAGTACACATGGTATGGGGGAATCACAGGGAAAACAGTGTAGCACAGAGAAGGCAAACAGTGAATCTGTGGCATCTTACTACACTGATGGACAGTGACTGCATTGGGGTATGGGTGGGGACTTGATAATATGGGTAAATGCAGTAACCACATTGTTTTTTCATGTGAAACCTTCATAAGAGTGTATATCAATAATACCTTAATAATAAAAAAAGAGGAAAAAAAAATCACATGCTGGCAGTTCTGTAAGTCAGAAGTCTGGATAGGTTCAGCCAAGTTCTAGGCTCAAAGTATCACAAGGTATCAGCTGGGACCAGCTCTTTTCTAGAGGCTCTGGAAAAGAATCTGCTTCTAAGCTCACATATATTTACCAGAATTCAGTTCTGGTAAATACTGTAATTTACCAGAATTCCTTGGGAATTCAGCTCTTGGACTTGTTTCCATTTCTTTGTTGGCTGTTAGCTGGGGGCTACCTCAGAATCTAGAGGCCAGACCCATCTCTTGTCACATGCTCACTCTATTTCAAACCAGCAACAGGGATCAGAGTCCTTGTTATGTTTCCAATCTGACTTCCTCTTCTGCAACTAAACAGAAAACAAAAACTATTTTTAAAGGCCTAGAGTGATTATTTTAGGCCCACACAAATAATTCAGGACAAATCTTCCCATTTTTTTCAAGGTCAACTGTTTAGCAACCTTAGTCACATGCAGAGTCCTCTTTGCTATGCACCCTAACATATTCAAAGGCACAATGACTCCTTGTACTTAGAACTCTAGGGATCAGTGAGGGAAATTTTTTGGTGGAGAGGTCATTCTTTGAATTCTTTTTACCACAAATTCTCTATGATAAATGATGTACAGTTTTTTTATCACTGCCATAATAAATTACCACAGGTTCAGTGTGTTAAAATAGTACAAATGCATTATCTCGCAGTTCTGTAAATGAAAAGTCTGACATGGGTCTCACTGGGCTAAACCCGAGGTGCTGGCAGGTCTGTGCTCTCTCCTGGAGGCAGTGGGGAGGATGCACACCCTCGCCTTTTCCACATTCTCCAGGACACCCATTCCTGGGCTCTCACCTTCTTTCTTCATCTTCAAGCCAGCAACTTCGCATTTCTCTGACCATTCTTCCTTAGACACAACTCCTTTTTCTGACCACAACTAGGAAAACTGATGTTAAGGATCCATGAGAGTAGACTGGGTTCAATCTGTTAATATAGGATATTTTCTCCATTTCAAGATCCTTAATTTAATCACACTGCAAAGTCCATCTTGTAATGTACATTAACATATTCACAGATTCTGGGGATTAGGATGTAGGTATTTTGGGAAGCAGGACAGGTATTATCCTGCCTACCAAAAATGATGCTGATACAGAAAAACTGTAATCCAAGACCATGAGTCATAAATGAGACTGAATTGTTTACCAAACTGTTCAACTTGTCATTCTATTTATATTTTAGAAAAATTTTAAATCTTTAGTAAATGTTAATCACTTTCTGAGTTAATAAGAATACTTAATTAGAATACCCATTCTTCAGGCATCATTGCCTATATGCTCATACTGTCCCACCAAGGACTAACTCTATTTTACCTTAGAATCTGAGAGCTTCACATCATTCCCCTCAAATTAGTTTTAAAGTCTGTCATGGCCAAGACCTTGACATTTGAATCCGTCATTCAAGGAGTGTTCCTTCCTTCTTAACTGCTTTTTACACTATTTACAATGATGCTTAAAATTACTCTTTCTGTGCCTTATTAGTGCATTTAAGAATATAGTCGTGACCTTAAGAGCATTCAGGGACCAGAAATTATTTTTTGACGTTGAAACCATCCAGACTTCCTCACAAGCTCTTACTTCAAGCTCACAACCAGTTAAAACCAAAATAAAGCATTACACTTGTCTTGTTCTCCTTAACTTCAGAAATTTAAGTCTGGCTGAAAATTAAATCCTGTCACACTGTTACCATCCTTCAGCTCATACATCCTCTAAATTCACAAAGAACCCTCTCTCACCTAAATTTCTCCAAATGTCTTGCCATATTTATTCATTTAGTTCTTATTCTTCCCTTTTAACTACCCTTTACATTGATGTCTCTTATCTTCTATTTCTCTGTACACGTCTCTTCTTTATTATGATGCACCAGTCAGTAATCGCCACACTGTTCATTCCTGTAGTGAGTATTTAAGGGTTGACTAATTAGTTGAAAGCCCATGCATGTGAAAGCTACTGATAATTTGTACGATTAAAACTACTGGAACCTTAATTTGTCATGTCCTAATGACAAAATGTAAGGATTTAATAGACGTCATTGAGAAATTCTGAATCAGTTATTTCCAATTTTGAGTATGCTAGGCATCGTTAGCACAGAGATGCTGTTAGTCTTAGCATAGCATTATTTCATGGGAAAGCAGCTTAACAGAATTTGTATGTGCTTCTTGTATTAAATAAGAGAGTGTTAATCAGGCTTAAAAAATAATGACTTGTTTTGCTCATTAGCTGAATGAATGTGGAAAATGACTCATCAGTTCATAAATTTGTCATAATACTGTCTTTAGAGTCAGCCAGCAGTAAGGCCCAGATTAGCAGAGTCATAGCGGGAGGCCCAAAAGATTACATAAAATTGCTGTTAAAAAAATGACTTGACATTTTAAGTTTGTTATTTTTTGGCAAAACAATGTAGTCAGCCAATTGCTGAATTCTCTGCACACTGTTAGCCACTTTTTGAATTATATTTAATTTGTGGAAACATGATGTGTTTTTGTTCTACATGGACAGGACAGAAGGTTTACCAGCTTGAACTGGTTTTTCTGTGAAAACCTGTCTGGCACCCCACTGATGCTAAAGATGTCATTAACCTTCTACCTGGGTGTTTATCACCTTAACTTAGACAATATTCACAAATGCCCTTCTCAACATAATGAGGTCAAGGCAGCAATCAATGCTGTGTGCTGTCTCTTGTTTCTCTAAAGCACAACTGCTTTTTAAATCAAAGTCTATCATGTAGGTTAAAAAGAGACAGAGAGCTAGAGAGCATCACTGTACCAAAAAATCAGTACTTACCTTCCTCAAAAAAGGGTATAAAAGTTGAGTGACCGCATAATTTATCATCCAAGGACACTTTTCAGAATAAAAGGGAATACCACTAACAGTCATACTGGAGTCATACTGACAAATAGGGACTCTTTTGGACAAACTGGGATATGTGGTTATCCTATGCTAAAGGAACATCAGAGACAGTATTTTCTTCCTTGTGGTTGGATAACCATTAAAAGATTCAAGTCAGGCTTTCAGTTAAAACTTTTGAGTTTAATGGACCTCCTGAAACTTATGCAAGCAGCCCGTGTTGGTACACACTGCTTTTAATAATTTTAGAAGTTTCACTCCGGCCACACCCAAAAACAAAGTAAATAACTTGGAAGGATGAACTTAATCTTTGGGGGTTTCCCATTTCTCTTCTTCTTTTTTCATTTACCATCAAGTTTTATTCAAAGTTTGTTGTTTGGGTTTGAAGAGGTATCCCAAAGACTTGGAGTATCTCCATACATTAACTTTATGTCAACTGACTGGATATCATCTTTTACCACTTCGAATTCCTCAGGAGTTTATTATGGAAGCAAAATATCTGACCCACAGGTACAGTCAAAAGAAATTATTTTTTATTTAAGTTTGAAAACTCATTTCCCTTCTTCCATATCTTGCTTGGGTTTTGGCTGCATGGAGATTATATACACTCTTGGAAATTCCAACTACATAGAGATTTATATATACATATATATTTACACACACACATATATATAATTTACCATATTTTCAAATTGTGCATTAAGGTTTGTCCCTTGAGATATATAATTATACCTCATTTAAAAACTACTGTTATCCTGCAAAGACTTATATGAGTTAATTTCTAACAAACATTTTGGGATCTGTGTGTGTTTTAATCCTTGTGCCGGGCTTTATTCTAGGCATTAGGGATACAGTAAATTTATGGAGCTGGGAGGCAAAGGTATTGCTTCAAAGAACTTACTTTCTTATGGAATAAAATAGAAAATAAAAACAAAGGAAATAAGTAATAAGATAATATCACAGGAATAACTAGTTCTATGAAGAAAATCCCTGAAGAAATGATATTTGAGTGAAGAGCTTAATAAACAGGAGTGGAACATTCCAGACAGTAGGAGAGTAGAGCTTTTGGTTATAATATATGTAATATTTTCAAAGGACAGAAAGATTGATTGGAACAAAGGAGTTAGAAGAAGGTGAGTTAGACAAATGGATAGGGGCTGAATCATGTACGCTGAGCATGGGTCTGTAAGTCAGTGAATTTTACAACTAGGAGTCTATACTTCAGTGAGTTTTAGGTATAGTTTTTATTCCTCCTGTCCTCATATTTATGAACAGAAAAAATTTGTATCTCATGATTCATTTAAATATAAATTCTTTCCAAGTGAAATAAGTAATAGTAGAAAACTAGTAATCTTTTTTCATTTTTCTAATACAGAGGTCAAGTCAGAGATAAAGGGGGGACAAAGAAATGGTTAATGTGGCTTTGTTGCCTTATTTCCATTTTTTTAAACCTCTCATTGGAAGCTTATAGTATCATTTTATGGACCAGTCTCCTTCACAAAACTCCAGGAATCATATATTCATGAGGTACATATGAAACCAAAATGCTTATACCCTGCAAAACCACTTTATTGCATCGGACTTTCCATGGTTTAAAAATGGATCCTGAAAAATAATAAAATGCATTTATCCTTAAAAAGAGATGGAAAAACATAACTTGCAGGTGACTTATGCTTCCTACATAAGTAAGAGGACAGATGCTACATCAGAGTTAAGCAACATTTCCCTTTGACATGAGAATTTTAATAAGCATGTATTTAATCTTCAATATATTTTAAGGAACAAAATAGTATAGGAGACTGCATTTTCTTATTTTTGTTTCACTCTGTTTGTCATTATCTGCCAGTCTTTCAAATGAAAATTTAAGAAATGAGTACCTATCAGCTCATTTTAGGAAAATGAGAATACCATATTTTCTTCTTTAAAAAGTGCCAACATTTCCATGCATATTACAGATGTTTAGTTGGAAATGTAAACGTCATTAGTTTGTTAAAGGCATCCATGTGGATGTAATATGACAATATTTGTTGAATGATTGAATCAGTGGAGGCGGCAGGAGAAAATGTGTATCTGGAAGGCCTTGTACTTTGGGTGGGTTTGTTTCAGTCTGGGTAAGAATGGCTCTCTGCACGTAAATGTACAGCAAATTGTTTTGTGGTATTATCCTTCTCAACAGTGATAATAAATAATTTTCAATGCAAATGTTTTACAAAGGAGGCTAATGGTGTTCTATTTGCTGTTTAGATTTCATCATTTCGGGCTGCCAAAACTATTTAAAGCCTCACAGGATCCTGTTTGTGATAAGCCAATGCAAATTTGATGATCCATCCAAATATATAGAGATATTGCTTTAATGTTGCCATCATTATTGGAGCCATCCTCTACACAGAAATTCTTAGCCACTAGTAGTAAAAGATGTGTTAATTAAGAGACTGAGACAAAGCCAAGGTTGATGTTCTAATAAACAGGTCATTAACTTTGGTAATGACCAATTTGAGAAGATGATTGTTATTACAAACTATATTCCATGAGTTATGAGAGCAAGAGATAACTCTGGAGTACATCCAATGGTCATATTACAAAGGGAAGTCTAAAACAATAGATATTTCTAATATGTCACCTTGCCTATTTATAATTTCACATATTTTCAAAATGTGGTGGTTTTACATTAACCAAAACTTATTAAATGCTTGATTTCAATTCAGATAAATGATAGGCTTTTCCTTTGAGTCAAATGAAAAGCCTTTTCAATGGTAATTTTAAGACTCTTCCTAACATAAACTTGCTACCATGTTAGAATAGCAATTCTTTCCAGACTCCACAAGCGATATTTAAATAGAGTGAAGAGATGTAAGGGAAATCAGAATCATATCACAATGTTAGAAAGAAATTCAGAAGTAAATCCGCCTTCTCCTTGAACTAATATAAGAATTCCCTCTACAATAGCTAGTACAGATTATTCTTAAAACATTTTCTTCCTGAACTTCAAACATCAGAGTTTTCTTTCTCATAAGAGAATCTATTCCATATGGAATAGCTCTTCTTATAAAGTTCTTTCTGATAGAGAACTAATTTCTCCAGAAAATGTGGATACTGTTTATTCTATAAAATATAAACTTAAAGGTCTGAAAACATTTTTATGTCTTTCAAAATCTCCCCTCTTCTAGTTAAATAATTTGCTAGGCATTTGCAACCATTTCTCCCATGACATGGCTTGCACATTCCTCACTGTGGCAACTCCTTTTTGTTGGCTAGAACAGCAGCCCCTCCCAACCCTGTTTTTCCTTGTCTGCTTCCACTACAGAAACTAAAAAGCTAAATATCCATTTTTCCACTCAGTTTTGCACCTAGAAGTGACCATTCTCAGCCACACTGAAGATGAGATATCATCAAACATCTACTAAAAGCATCTGGGAAATGTATGCTTCTTTGTAATAAGCTCAATGATACTAACTCTCATTCTTTCCTTCTTGTATGAACAGGATACTCTACGTGAAGGAGCTATGTTGTAATCCTGCAGTGCATGCAAAGGACAGAGTATCAGTATGCTAACATGGCAAACTAGAAGAAGAGCAATGTCCTAGTTCCTTGAAATATCATGGGGTAAACAGGCCCATATATACAGCCTTACATTTATATATGTGAAAAAAAATCCAAAATACTTAAAGCCACTGTTCATTGAGTTTTAGGTCTATTTCCCAGAATTTAAGGACATGGAGCAGTTTCTCCTCTTGGTACTTTCTTGTGGCTTCTCTCCAATCTTTGCTCATCCATAAGGAGAAGAGCTACCTCCTATCATAGTCCACAAAACATTTCCATCAAGCCATAGGTAGACTGGCTTTTCCATATAGTTATCACATTCTGCCAATATCTTTCTCCCCATCCTTTTTTTTTTAATTTTGGCATCATTAATATACAATTACATGAGCAACATTGTGGTTATCATATTCCCCCCATTATCAAGTCCCCACCATATACCCCATTACAGTCACTGTCCATCAGCGTAGTAAGATGCTATAGAGTCACTACTTGTCTTCTCTGTGCTATACTGCTTTCCCCATGCCCCCCCCTACATTATGTGTGCTAATCGTAATGCCCCTTATTCCCCTTATCCTTCCCTTCCCACCCACCCTCCCCAGTCCCTTTCACTTTGGTAACTGGTAGTCCATTCTTGGGTTCTGTGAGTCTGTTGCTGTTTTGTTCCTTCAGTTTTTTTCTTTTTTTCTTAAATATCCAAAATACACAAAGAGCTTACATACCTCAACAAACAAAAAAGCAAATAACCCAATTACAAAATGGGCAGAGGAGCTGAACAGACATGTCTCCAAAGAAGAAATTTAGAGGGCCAACAGGCACATGCAAAGATGCTCCGCATCACTAATTATCAGAGTAATGCAAATTAAAACCACAATGAGATATCACCTCACACCAGTCAGGATGGCCAGCATCCAAAAGACAACAACAAATGTTGGCGAGGATGTGGAGAAAGGGGAACCCTCCTACACTGCTGGTGGGAATGTAAACTAGTTCCACCATTGTGGAAAGCAGTATGGAGGTTCCTCAAAAAACTAAAAATAGAAATACCATTTGACCCAGGAATTCCACTCCTGGGAATTTACTCTCCCTATCCTCTTATTTATTTATTTATTTTTATTTTGGTATCATTAATCTACAATTACATGTGCAATATTATGGTTATTAAACTATCCCCTTCACCAGGTCCCCCCCACCAACCCCATTACAGTCACTGTCCATCAGCGTAGTGAGATGCTACAGAGTCACTACTTGTCTTCTCTGAGTTGTACAGCCCTCCCCGTGCCCCCCCAACATTACATCTCCTAATCGTAATGCCACTTTTTCCCCCTTATCCCTCCCTTCCCACCCATTTTCCCCAGTCCCTTTCCCTTTGGTAACTATTAGTCGGTTCTTGGGTTCTGTGAGTCTGTAGCTGTTTTGTTCCTTCAGTTTTTTTCTTTGTTCTTATACTCCACATATGAGTGAGATCATTTGATACTTGTCTTTTTCGGCTTGTAAATAGCCATGTTTCTTAATATTTAGTGAATGGTTTTGTTATTTTTACTTTTATTTGTTTTTCTTTCCCCTCCAGAGTGAAATTCAAAACTATAAATGTATTAAATTGACTTCGAAATTATTAAAAATAGAACTGACACTTTTATATTGGAATTTTAATGTTTAAAGTAAATAAAAAGTAATGACCAGATGTCATTAACTAATTTACTAAAAGTAAATGAAGTCACATATCTGCTTATAATCAAATATTAATTAAAAAACAATCTTTTGAACATACATCGTTTCACCTTTATAAAAGAAAATTAAAATACTTCACATCTTTAAGTTTCAAAATTCCACACAAGGTAGAAGTTATTGAAAAATGTATCTTTGATAGTATCATAACTCAAACTAAGAAAACTATGCTCATTTCTAATTATAGGCAATGACCAAAGAGCATAATGACTGATACAAATAAGAATAGTAAAAACTGAAGACTGCAATTATTAATAAGTATAGTCATACTTATTATTGCCTAATGAATGCCTACTATGTGCCAAGAACTATTCAAAAACCTTTAGCTGCATGACACTATTTAATCTTCACAACGAGTTATTAAAATTGTGACCATCACTTTACAGATGAAGAAAGGCTTACAAGGAAATGACTAGCTGATCCAGTGTCACACAACTGGTAATTGGGAGAGACAAGATTTAAATAAAATGACACTTTGATTGTAAAAATTAAAAACAAAAACATATCCCTCAAATTTCTTCAACATAAAGTGTCACTGTTAACTCAGAGAAGTAAATGTATTTTAATGAAAATCATTTCCAAGTAGACAATTTCACTACTGCCATTAGAGCTGTGTTTCTGACATGTTTGATATCTATTAAAATGACAGACAATAATAGATGCTGATGACAAACGGGATAGCAGAATGTTGGCAACAAATTAGAATCATGCTTCCAAGACACTTCAAAATATGGTCTTTGATTTATTTTCAAACAGTATTATATGTAATCCAATAAAAGTAGCATGTTTTCTTCAAGCCTCCATTATGTGTATAAAGCACCATAGCAGCAAAAATTCTAAATTTAGCAATTTATAGTACTTATTTTACTTATCTTTTCTCTCTTTACAATAACAAATCAGTGTTCAGAGCGAAATCATTCCATCAATTAACAAATTGCTTTTTCACATGAATCTAAAGTATTAGTGTATATAACTGATTAGCTAATTGTCGATTTTCTTTAAATTGGCTAAATATTTTGTTTCATGGAATTTGTGTGTCTGTGTGGAACTTGTCATTTTCATTAAAAAATATGAGTTTATTATAAGTATGAAAGATGCTACTTCGGAAGATACGAGAAACATGAAAATCAATTAGAAATCATCTTTTAAACCTAAGAAAAATATTGCATAAAGGAGGGAGGAAAAAACTGCATGAATATCCACCATAATACAGAACATGGTAATATCTAGAAAAGTGGTGCTAAGTGGCAAAGAAAGTCAAAGAAAGTAAAGATTAAATTTTCTCAATATAGAAGACTGGATTTTAATTTTTTGTACACAAAAATGCATAATAGGAAATATTTTTGGCAGCCCTTGAATAACAGTGAAGATTTTTATAGGAAGAGATGGGATGAAAACATGATGCTAGAAAATGTGGAATGAGGAGAAATGAAGACAACATGAAAGTACAGTGAGTGAAGTGGAATAGCAAAAGATAAAGTTGGAAAACATCAGTAAAAACAACAAAGGCTTATTATAAGAGAGTGAAATTATTAGAACAATGTCTTATCCACAGAACTATGTACATTTGTTCTTTCTGGTACTTAATAGGTCAACTGAAAATTGAGACTACTGTTGCAGGTAAACCAGGTGGGAAGTGGGCAGGCAAGAGCCAAAATGTCATCAGAAGAAATGAAAGATTAGGATGGTAGTTATGTGTGCGTGTTTGTGTAAGTGGTGATAAAAGTGCAGCTGTGAAAGCTTCTTACACAGGAAGAATCAATAAGACTTACTATGTGTTAGCTATTATGGAGCAGAGTGTTAGAGGCAGAAGGAAGAGTTTATAATTTTGATAGCTCAGCTCTAGGTGTCAGTAGATATTGGTGCCATGAATAACAAGGAGAAGAGAGATATGGATGAATTTAGGATGAGTGCATGGTTTACTAGGAAATGGTGAGTTTCACTTTTTACATATTTAGTACATCCTGTTAGTACATCCGTTAGCAATATGAAATGTAAATCTAGATTTTTGGGGGGTGGTTAATGCTAAGAACATGTACTTGGAGCTATTATCGTAGAGAAGAAACTTGATATTGTGTTAATGGATGAAACAGCAAAGACCTCAAACTGAAAGGCAAAAAAGAACTTTGCAGAACACTTGAATTAGGGGATGGAGAGGAAGAAGATGGCTTTTGATGAGGAAAAAAATAAAAAATGTGAGGAGCATAGACAAATATCAGAGGAAATAAAAGGAATAAACCCCCAGAATATTCAGTCCCAAATCAATAGATCTAAGGAGAGTCTCAGGCCCTATCTAAGGAGAATCAATTCTGGGTGAAATTCTAATCCCTGTGAGAAACCAAATTTAGCTGACAACTTATGTTATAGAAAGTTCTTGGAAAAGTAAAAAAGGAATAAAGTGGCAATAAGACATAATCCAATGAATTGTGGAGCAGCAGTGAGGGTCCTCCTTGGTTTAAATACTATGCCGCTATATTATTACCACCAACTGTCAAGAATTAGACTTGATAATGCAAATAGTGTTCTTAAATTTGGAGCAAATAAAGTATAGCAGAAAGTCATAAAGGCCAGATGCTCATGAGGATAAAGAATCAGGAAAGGTCAGAAAGGAAGAAATCAACTGAAAACAGTACATCAGTAATGCAAAATAGATCATAATGGAAGAATAACTTTGAGTAGCCGTAGGTAGTAGAGGAGAGGAATATGAGGTGTGATTAAAGAGGAAAGATATGAGCTATAAAACATGCAGTGATCCCCAAGTGACTGAGATCCACTCAAGGTGGCCATGTCAGCAGCAGGTGACTCATGAGGAGGACAAGTGAGAACCCAAACGTTGAGGATGCTAGAGAATGCCAGATTGGTAGGGTTTTAACATGGATACTGAAATCACTAAGGATAACAGGGGGAAAATAGGGGAGAATAGTTATAGTTGACTCTTTGCTTCAGAATTCATTAAGTTGTGTAACTTGGAAGTTTAAAATAAAAGCTATATTATGATTTATTAATTGATTTATTTGCACAGAGCAAAAAGAGAAACTGCATGCACTGGAAGGGCAAGTCTCAATTCATGAGAACTCCATACCAGCAAATATCAGGACATAGTTGTATACCCTGGTTGGCACCATCAAATTAGTTTATCCATGTTCATGTCTTTCTACCTTGCAAAAATGAAATTACATTAACTGTTTTTCCAGATCTGTGTTTCCAGAACTTCTATTAACTTTACCTCCTTTCTCTCTGCTCTACTTCCTGCTTCTCATTCTTTAAGTATTATTAATAAAGATTGCAGGCCAAATACTAATGTGTAGAGAGAAATTATTCTAGAGTTAGAGATAATTGTGTTGAAAAACAGGAAAGAAGGAAGGAAAGTGTTGGTTAGTGATGACAACAAATGAAATATAATCATAAAGCAGCAGTAGAATTCAATTATTTTATCAGACCCCCTCCTGGATACGTGAGTTGAAGAGAATTGTGGGAAAAGATCTTCTTCTAATGATTTCAGAGGAGTTGAAATCATAGAAGGATATGAGGTAATCATTCACCATTGAATTGGGCATCCTGAAAGTATAGTGGAAGAAGTTAACATATGGGGACCCATTTGGAGCTGGGTTTGGAGAGAGATAAAGTTGAGAGAATGGGGTGATTAGCACCCAGAGTGTTTGATCCTTGAGAAGTGATCTTTTATAACCTGGAAAGAAGCAAAGATATCCAGCTGTGAATCAGAATAATGGTGGCAAAAGAGATGGAATACTAGCAAAGGATGGCCAGAAAAAATAAAAATAAAATCCTAGAAAACACCGACATGAAATATAACATAAGAGCTAAAAATGAAATTGAAAGATTAAATTTTAAGACTAAACTAATAATTTAAACACTTCTATTTTACTGATTAACTGGCTTTGCTATGATTTTTTCCAATAAATTTTCACTTTTGTCTTTCTTCTTTTTACTATTTTAGAAAACAATGTTATTTTTTCTGACTTAATTCTCTATTTTGTTAAAAAACTGAGAAAGATATCAAAAAGAAAGAATACATTTGTATAGTCGATCCTTTATGTTGCCTTTAATCTATTATTTGCATGAAAGAAAAAAACAGCTTATAAAGAACATATACACAAGATTGGCAAAAATTAAAATTTAACAACACTTAATATTAGTATATGGAAAACTGAGGAACTTTCATATTCTACTTATGGGAATATAAATCTTTAGCACCACTTTGTAAAAGTTTGGCATTTTTCATTAAAGAGAAAGGTGTGCAAACCTTTTAACCCAATAGTTTCACTACTAAGTATAATGCCTCAGAAAAATGTTTGCACAAGTAAGATACACTAGAATAGGCAAATGGTGGCATACTTCCACAATAAAGTACAATACACCTATAACAACATGAATGAATCTTAAAACATAACATTGAGCAAAAGAAGACATAAGAGTGTTTCAGGATAATTCTATAAATATATATAAAAATTTGAGAACAGATAAAATAACTAAATTGTTTAGGGATTCATATGTAGAAAGTAAAACTAAAAAGCAATATAATTTTCACAAAAATACACATAGGCATTATTTCTGGGAAAAGGAGAGGGTTGGGTCAAGGAGAAGTATTAAAGGGCATCTGGGGTGCTAGCCACATTCTGTTTCTTGGCTTGGATGGTGATTTCACTACTGACTGCTTTTAAATTATTCCTTATACTGTATATATATTATTATAGTTTACAAAAAAATAGGAAGGAGAGGAAAGGGTGGAAGAAGAAGAGGAGAGGAGCAAAGTGAAAGGAACAAATGGGTGGGGAAGGGGAGGAGAAAAAAGAAAGAAAAGCAGTTGCCACTCAGATCTGTAGAAAGCAGAGTACCCTGCCTGAAGCATCCTGAGGTTTCGTGCCCGCAGTGGAAAACCAGAATCACTGCAAATGTGAGACCAGATAGTAGGCAGGAAGCCAAGGCTCTGCTCTAACTGAAGAAGCAAAATGAGATCAGAAAGGAGACAGCAAGTATCCTTGCATTTAGCTGGTACCCATAAAAGTTGAAAGATATATAGATACAATAGAGAATGAGGTTTAGGGTAGCAAAATCAGAACATAAGCTGCAAATGTACAGAATATGTAAATTAAGTCTGAAATACTTTAAAAAACAGAATTGCCATGTCTTTCAAAAAAATAAATGAATGCTTCACCAGAGCAATTTTCACAATGAAATCTAGGATGACTATGTCAATATTTATATTAATGGTTCATATTAATATACATAAATAATCTTCCTTACACTCTCAAGTTGAACATTCCGAACAATAAAATAACGATGGAGAAATAATGAATATAGATTATCATCTAATATATTCTAAAATACAAGTAAGACAAATGTGACATATGGTTGACCCTTGAACAACACAGGTTTGAACTGTGTGGGTCACTTACACATGGATTTTTTTCAGAAAACATATTGGAAAATTTTTTGGAGATTTGCAACAATTTGAAAAACCTCAGAGATGAACCATGTAGCTTTGAAATACTGAAAAATTAAGAAAAAGATCGTTCATGAAATACTAGTCCATTTTATCATTTACTCCTATTAAAATCAACAGTAGGCTATAGTAGTCAAGTTCTGGGGGAGTCAAAAGTTATATGTGGATTTTCATCTATGCAGGTATCCACACACCTTATCCCCATGTTATTCAAAGGTAAACTGTACTTGATTTTAAATACTAAACAAAGAAGTCAAATTAATAGTAATAATTAGACGGGAGAGATTGTGTAGGGGACTGCCTCAAGAGGTGCCACTCTGGCATGCAGATTATTTCATAACTGAAAGCAATCAAGGCCCAAAAGATTCAAAGAAACTTTGACACCCCCCCACCCCTACCCCTAAACTGCATAAAAAGAATTTAGATAGAGGACCTGTACCAGGAAGAGAGCTGTTACCATAGGTAACTACATCCTAATATAACCTAGGGGTGGTAGACAGAGAGGAATGTGGCAGTCTGCTAAGATTCCTTCCTCTGCACCATTGTTTCTCTGTAGTCCATCAAACATTCGTTTACCAAACATTTGCTCTCTCATATTCCTGTGAATTGTTTCCCTTTTCCTATGAAGTGTCAGAACACTACCTCCTTGTCCTTAGTTAAAGATGATATATATACCTCATTTACTCCATCTGGAATCTCATATCTATGGATTCTCCATATGGATATAATCAAACTTCAGTTTTTTCTCTTGTTAATCTGGCTCATGTCAATTTGATACTTAGACCAACTAAAAGTACCTTGAAGGCTAGAGGAAACTTCTTCCTTCACAGCTCTTGAGGTAGTAGGCAGGATTCTTTAACTCTCTGAACATTGATTGCTTTCAGACTTCTGCAATTGAGAGATTCTGGAACATCTGAGGGACAGCTGGCAAAAGGTAAGATTTCTTACCATGTCAGCCTCCTGGAATCTCTTGTCTGCAGGGTCTGATGGAGTGAGAATGGTAAAAGTCCTTTTTCTCTCTTTCTAAATTTAGATCAGCAAGAGAAAATATTGGTGTAATTAGTTCCTCAAGCATGGTGACTCTTGATAAATTTGGTTGTGTATTTTCTGTTGACCTGTTTCTTCCCAGATAGGGTCTTTGTTTTCTTCTTCGGTGCCTATGTGTCATTTATAAATGTCCACAGGAAATAAAAGCTGTTGCTAAGAGAACTTGGAAGCCAAGCTGCAAAACTGGGGCACAGGTCAAGTACTTAAAGGCTATTACAACACTCAGCACCTCAAGAAGACTCCCAGGATAGGATAAGTTGGTCCAGAACATGTTATTTGAGACTAGGTCACCTGCAAACCTCAAGAAAATTTCTGTGAATGAGGAACACCATAATACATCACACAGTCTCCAACACTAATGCATGTCTCTCTTAGGTATTAGTTTGCCTTCCAAAAGGGCTAAAGTTTAGCTAAAGCTGTTAATGTGCATATATTTTCCTTTTGTTTTGTTGTGTGTCATGAGAGGTTGTCTTTTGACCAGTGAGAATATTCTGTCTGGCCTCCAGCAATCGGACAGTGCTCATATAGGCACACATTCGGAGGGCAATCCAATGGGCTATGGATCTGGTTGTCTCCTTCATTGTTTCTGTCCAACAGTAGAAATGTTTTCAGATATACTTAACAATTAAAAACATATTTAAATGGCAATTACTATTTTAAGAAATGATCTCAGGAAGAATAATTTTTAAAAGTTAGTGGAGATAAAATATATAAAAAATAATTGTCATTGGATCTATCAATCATACATTCCCATATTGCTTTTTGCCATGTTAGATATTGATTTTTGTTTTATAAGAACTCAATTTATAGCCTGAATTCTAAAATTACTTTTGTAATTAAACATTTCAATAAATATAATGAGAAAATAACTAATAAAAGGAATAATTAATTATTTACTATGTATCAGAGTTTTACTAAATGCTCTACATCCTTCTTTCATCAAATAATCAAAAAATCTCTAAGAGAGAGCAACTATCATTAGTCCATTTAGATCAGGAGTCATGGAACAAGAGAGGGAGCTTAAAGAAATTACACAGTATCATGTTGGAGAAAAGTTGTGGGATGGGCTTCAGGAAGATCAGCTTAAGACCAGCTTCCTTTCTGGCTTACTTACTTAAATATTATAATATATTGCTTCTCAGCAAGGATTCTTAAAAAAGGAATTTCATGAGCTTTACTTTTTTAGAAAATTCAAAAAGTTCAACATATTAATATTATGGAGAATATATGCCTATTAATTCAGAACTTTATTTTTTTCCTCATCTACAGAAAAAAAAATCAAGAAAAAAAAACAGAGTCCCACTAAATTAATATAAGGAAAAACTTCCCTTAGTTAAAAAAAAAGATTGATTTTACCATTGTTTCCACTGCTATCAGAATAAAATTGATAAAAACACTATGAAATCTAGGGAATAAGCAATATGTGATTCATTTTTACATAGCCTTGCTCATGGAATTTAAGTAACATATTACAAATAGCACTGTTCTTAGTTAAGCAGCAGAAAGTAATGTTTAAATTTATCCAGATGAGCATATTGAGCTGTACCTTGATAGGGCTGACCTGGTTATTTCTGCCTCCTCAACAGCTGAACCACTTAAAGGTATGGCCATTTTGATCAATTATCACATAATAGCTCATTAATGCAGTGCAAAATTTCCAGTCAACTATAACAAAGTCAACTACCATGTCTTCCCTTAGGCAGCTGTCATTCCTCAGTGTTTTGACTAATTAAATATGCACACTAAACTGAGATGTGAATTCTTATTCACATAACTATTCCATATTGCTGTTTATGTAGTTCTTAACTCTAAACATAATACATATACTTAAGCAAAATCATTATAGATTCTTTCTTCCAAGAAATTCAACCAATACACTCTAAGTCCACAAGGTTAATTTTGTCAAACATATTGATCTCTACATGTCCTGGCTTTACTCTTCTAAGAGATTATACTTCTGACTTAAAAGGACATACATGGTCCTTTGTTTATGCTATTGCTTTTCTACAAATTTAATAGGGAAAATAAACTCTATGTGTGAAAATCCATTTCAGTAAAACATATTTGATTTCAAAGAAAAGAAAGAAGAAATAAAATGTTGATTGAGTAGAAATGTTTAAAGAATGGATTTCAGATTATCTTATAAAAACAAAATAGGAATCACAAAATTCTCCCTATATTCCTCTTTGCACAGATCAAAGTTTCTAAGAGGGTTTTCCCTTGGCTAAACCATCTCATTTTAAATTAAAAAAAAAAAACATAAGATGAATCATCCCAGTAATTTTTCTCCCCTTACTCTGAACCAGTTATGAAATAGACTTCTTTGTTAAGGCTTTATTTTTTAAGAGCAGATTCAGTTTCATAACCAAATTGAGAGAAGAGTACACAGATACCTTCTATAACCCCTTATCCCCACACATGCATAGCCTCCCCCATTATCAATGGCTCCTACCAGAGTGGTACATTTCTTTCAACTGATGAACCTACATTGACCCATTATAATCACCCAAATTCCATAGTGTACATTAGGATTCATTTTTAGTGTTATACATTCTATGGGTTTAGACAAATGTAGAATGGCATGTATCCATCATTATAGTATCATATAGTGTATTTTCAGTGCCCCCAAATCCTCTGCCTCTGCTTATCCATCCCCTCAACCAACTCCTGGTAACTACAGTCTCCACAGTTTTGCATTTCAGAATGTCAGAAAGTTGGAATCATACAACATACAGTCTTTGCAGATTGGCTTCTTTCACTTAGCAATATGCAATTATGGTTCGTCCGTATCTTTCATGGCTTGATAATTCTTTTCCTTTTAGTGCTGAATAATATTCTATTGTCTGGATATACCTTGGTTCACTTATTTATTCACCTATGGAGGACATCTTACTTGCTTCCAAGTTTTAGCAATTACAAATGAAGCTGCCATAAACATCCATGTGCATATTTTGTGGGGAAATAAGTTTTCAACTTCTTTGGGTAAATACCAAGGAGCACAATTCCTGCATTATATGATAGGATTATGTTTAGTTTTATAAGAAACTGTCAAACTGACTTGCAAAGTAGCTCTATTGTTTTGTATTCCCACCAGCAATGAACAAAAGATCCTGTTGTTCCACATCCTTGTCAGCATTTGCTGTTGTCAGTGTACTGGATTTTGGCCACTCTAATATGTGTGTAGTGGTATTTATTTATTATTACTATTATTATTTATATAATATTTTAATATATTAATATAATTATTATTGTTTTATTTTGCATTTCCCTAATGACATATAATGTGCTTATTTGACAACTTTATATATTCTTTGGCGAGATATTTGTTAAGGTGTTTGGACCATTTTTAATCAGATCATTTGTTTTCTCATTGTTGAGTTTTAAGAATTCTTTTTGTATTTGGGAAAGCAGTCCTTTATCAGATGTGTCTTTTGCAAGTATTATTTCCCAGTCTTTTGATATTGTCTATCATATAGTAGAATATTTTAATAAAGTCCCTTATTCATTATTTCTGTCATGGATAGTGCCATTGATATTGTATCAAAAGAGGCCTCACCATACCAAGGTCATTAGTTTTCTTTCATGTTATCTTCTATGAGTTTTACTGTTTTGCATTTTATACTTAGGTCTTTTTTCCATTTTGAGTTAATTTTTGTGACAGTTGTGAGATCTGTTTCTAGATTCATTTTTTTTCATGTGAACGTCCAGTTCTTCCAGCACCACTTGTTGAAAATACACTCTTTGCTCCATTATATTGACTTTGTTCCTTTATCAAAGATCAGTTGACTATATTTATGAGGATCAATTTCTGGACTTCCTATTCTGTTCCATTGATTTTTCTATTCTTTTACCAATACTCTACTATCTTGATTTTGTAGCTTTATAGAAAGTCTTCATGTTGAGTAGTGTCAGTTTTATAAATTAGTTCTTCTCCTTTAATATTCTGTTGAATATGAATACTTTGCCTCTACATAAAAACTTAGATTCAGTTTGTCAATATACACAAAGTAACTTGCTGGAATCCTGATTGGGATTGAAATGAGTCTTTAGATAAAGGTGGGGAGAACTAACATTATGACAATATTGAATCCTTCTGTCCATGATTATAGAACATATCCTCACTTTTAAGTTCTTGGATTTCTTTCATCACAATTTTGTGGTTTTCTTCATATAACTCTGTACGTACTTCATTAGACTTATGCCTAAGTATTTCATTTTTGGAATGCTAATTGAGTGGTATTATGCTTTTTAAATTACAAATATCATTTGTCTCAATGACCAAATAAAAACAGAGATCAAGCAATATATGGAGAAAAATGAAAACAATAATTCAACACAGCAAAATCTGTGGGACACAGCAAAGACCGTGCTAAGAGGGAAATATATTGCAATACAGGCCTACCTCAGAAAAGAAGGACAATTCCAAATGAACAGTCTAAACTCACAATTAATGAAACTAGAAAAGTAAGAACAAATGAGGCCCAAAATCAGTAGAAGGAGGGACATAATAAAGATTAAAGCAGAAATAAATAAAGTAGAGAAGAATAAAACAATAGAAAGAATCAATCAAAGCAGGAGCTGGTTCTTCAGAAAATAAA
Organism: Smutsia gigantea; assembly: GCA_032199065.1. Classification (NCBI taxonomy): domain Eukaryota; kingdom Metazoa; phylum Chordata; class Mammalia; order Pholidota; family Manidae; genus Smutsia; species Smutsia gigantea. The sequence goes on along the minus strand of JAVSCE010000377.1, from coordinate 118,820 downwards.
CAAAACAGATAAACACCTAGTCAGACTTATCAAGAAAAAAAGAGAGTCTACACACATAAACAGAATCAGAAATGAGAAAGGAAAAATCACTACAGACACCACAGAAGTACAAAGAATTATGAGAGAATACTATGAAAAATCATATGCTAACAAACTGGATAACCTAGAAGAAATGGACAACTTTCTAGAAAAATACAACCTTCCAAGGCTAACCCAGGAAGAAACAGAAAATCTGAATAGACCAATTACCAGAAAAGAAATTGAATTGGTAATCAAAAAACAACGTAGGAACAAAACTCCTGGACCAGATGGTTTCACTGATGAATTTTATCAAACATTTAGTGAAGACCTAATGCCCATCCTCCTTAAAGTTTTCCAAAAAGTAGAAGAGGAGGGAATATTCCAAAACTCATTCTACAATACGAACATCGCTCTAATACCAAAACCAGGCAAAGACCTCACCAAAAAAGAAAATTAAAGACCATATCCTTGATGAATACAGATTCAAAAATACTCAACAAACCGAATTCAAAAATACACCAAAAAGATCACCCATCATGATCAAGTGGGATTCATCCCAGGGATGCAAGGATGGTACAACATTCGAAAATCCATCAACATCATCCACTACATCAACAAAAAGAAGGACAAAAACCACATGATCATATCCATAGATGCTGAAAAAGTATTTGACAAAATTCAACATCCACTCATGATAAGAACTCTCAACAAATGGGTATTGAGGGCAAGTACCTCAACATAATAAAGGCGATATATGACAAACACACAGCCAACATTATACTTAATAGCGAGAAGCTGAAAGCTTTTGCTTTAAGATCGGGAACAGGTCAAGGATGCCCACTCTCCCTTCTTTTATTCAACATAGTTCTGGAGGTCATAGCCACAGCAAACAGACAACACAAAGAAATAAAAGGCATACAGATTGGTAAGGAAGAAGTCAAACTGTCCCTGTTTTCAGATGACATGATTGTGTACCTTAAAAACCCTAAAGAATCCATTCCAAAACTACTAGATCTAATATCTGAATTCATCAAAGCTGTGGGATACAAAATTAACACACAGAAATCTGTTGCATTCCTACACACTAACTGTGAACTAGCAGAAAGAGAAATCAGGAAAACAATTCCATTCACATTCACATCAGAAATAATAAAATACCTTGGAATAAACTTAACCAAGGAAGTGAAAGACCTATACCTTGAAAACTAGAAGACACTCTTAAGACAAATTAAAGAGGACACTAATAAATGGAAATTCATCCCATGCTCTTGGCTAGGAAGAACTAGTATTGTCAAAATGGCCATTCTGCCTAAAGCAATTTAGACATTCAATGCAATCCCTATCAAAATAACTACAGCATTCTTCACTGAACTAGAGAAAAGAGTTCTAAAATTCATATGGAACCACAAAAGACCCTGAACAGCCTAAGCTATCCTGAGAAGGAAGAATGAAGCAGGGGATTTATGCTCCCTGACTTCAAGCTCTACTATAAAGCTACAGTAATCAAGACAATTTGGTACGGGCACAAGAACAGACCCATAGACCAGTGGAACACAATAGAGAGCCCAGATATAAACCCAAGCATATATCGTCAACTAATATATGATAAAGGAGCCATGGATATACAATGGGGAAATGACAGCCTCTTCAACAGCTGGTGTTGGCAAAACTGGACAGCTACATGTAAGAAAATGAAACTGGATTACTGTCTAACCCCATACACAAAAGGAAACTCAAAATGGATCAAAGACCTGAATGTAAGTCATGAAACCATAAAACTCTTGGAGAAAATAATATATATATATATATATATATAGGCAAAACCTCTTGACATATGGGGATTGTCTGAATGATAACCCTGGAAAATTATACTTTCTAATAAATTTACAGTATGTACTTGGGACTAATTGCTAATTTCCTTGACTTATCAGGTTTTCTCCATTCATCTTGTGTTTTCCAGTAAGACCTTAGAAACCAAACATTACATCACCTCTCTTCCTCTTGGCTGATTCCTAACCTCAATTTAAGTTACCACTGAAATCAAAATTTAAATGCATTTTTTATAGAGCCAATTAGAAAATGTATAGTATGATAAATACACAATGGTTTCAAACACTTATGATACTATATGGCTTCATTATTTTGATTAAGATATGACATTCACTGAGATATATAATTTTAATAGTTAATACTGATTAATAATCACATTATGAGCATTGTCCTAATTATTTTACACAGAACCTTTTTAACCTGTGATGTATGACTCCCTTTATATAGATGGGGAAACTGAGGCTCAACTAGGTAAACATGTCCAATTCATAAAATTGGAAATAGGTAAGCCCTCTGTTCTAACCCAGGCTGTATGGCTATAACACCCAAGTTTTAAATAGCAAGATATACTATCTCATATTTAAAGTGAATGAACCAAAGAATATTCCAAATATAAAAATAAAATATATGTATATTATTTATTTTGAATTATTTAATCACCTTTTTATAACTCTTAATAATTCAACTATTAAATTTGAATTCACCACCTTTTCAAAATCATCATAAAGAGCCGCACAAAAAATATGATAAAGTAGGAGGAGACAGTACAATTTCTTGAAATGCCTCCTCTTTCAACCTCTTCATAACCATGCTTTCCTGATTTTTCTCTCTACTCACCTCAGTACAGTGTCTCTCTTACTACTTGCTTTTATTTTTGTGTTTGTTCCTCATAATTTGTTATTGTAATGAATTCTGTCTTTCTCCATCTTCTTTCTCTCTCTGTACACATCTGAGTAGTTTTATGCATACCCATCTTTTCAACATTGATACTTTCCATATCTATAGCTACATCTCTGATTTATTATTTTTCCAAGCTCCTGACTTATAACAAGGTACCAAACACCTACTCAATGTCCACTGGCCCAAAAGCCTCTCAGATATTCCTAAACTGAACCTGTCCTTCACTAAGCTACAGTCTTAACCTGAAAAACCTGTTTCGCTCCTGTTTCCCTATTTTCATTAATTGTCATATACCCAGTGGCTCAAGATGAAATTCTCTGAGAACTATATTATCTTATTCCTATTATCCTTTGAAGTCAAGGTTTGCCCCTTGATTTTCTCCCTTCTTTAACACCATCCCAGGATATTTCTTACTTAGGACTGTCACCCCAGTCAGCTGTTCTCTTCACTTTTTGGCTCTCCATTCCTATTTAGAGACACCATTTTAAAGTTCAGATCACATCTCATTCTTTCCCTGGTTAAAATCTTTCAATGATTGTTAAAGGTTAAAGTCTAAAAAGCCCCTTCATGATTTAGCCATTGCCCACCTCCAGCTTCTCTACTATGGATACCAAGTTGGCCTGGAATTACCTGGAGCAGTGTTTTCTTTCTTTTGTGTTCTAGTCTCCCTGCGTGAATCAGTACTGGCCTTGTCAATCTACAGAATATCTAAGCATCCTTTAAGGTCCAATTAATATATCATCTCTTTCATAAATCTTCCCTTGAAGAAAATAAACAGAATTAAGCATTTCCTCATTTTCCTTCCCATAGCCTTTTTTACAAATCTCTACTGTAGCACGTTAATCTTTTTTGTCTATTTTCGTCACTATGCTCCAAGCCTGCTTTATTATTATTTTTTTAATTTGCAAAATACACCGGGTATTGTCTATCCTTAATATTTTCCAAATGCACTGATGAGAGAGAATTTGACTATAAAAAGGAAGAAAAAAAAGCCATCTTTGTCTCTGGACTGAAATGCTCTCACACTGAAGGCACACCTTAGTTTGTGAACAGAATAACTTCTGAAGCCAGATGAGATGGTTATCCATTGCTGCATAACAAATTACCACAAATTTAGTAGCTTAAAAAATACACACTCATTATATACACTTACTGTGGGTCAGGAGTTCATCATGGCTTAACTGTGTCCTCTGCTTCAGATAATTTCAAAAGGCGGCAATCAATGTGTTGGCCAAGCCTGGAGCAGAAGCCTTGACTGGGGAAGGTTCGATTTCCAAATTTATGTGGCTGTTGGTAGGACTTAGTTCTATGTGGGATGTTAGCCTAAGGGCATCAATTATTCAATGATTAAAGACCAGAAGCCATCTTTAGTTCCCTGATACTTTGTCCTCTTGAATAAAGTAGCTGGTTTCTTCAAAGCTAGCTAGAAACCCTACTAGCCAGACAGAAGTCACCATCTTAAATAATATCATCAAGAAAGTAGCATTTTTTCATATTTGCTCTATTGGTCAAATGATAATTGCTAGGCCAGCCCACCTTGAAAGAGAGATTATACAAGAGGGTATATGGTTGACAGAATTTTTAAAATCCTCCCCACAAGATTCTCATCTTCTAGTCATTCAAACACTAATCTAGGTACTGCTATGAAAAATCTGTGGAGATGAAAGTCAAATTATTATTCAACCGGCCTCTAATTAGTAGGAAGATTATCCACCTGGATTAACCAGTTGGGCCCAATCTAATCACAAGAGCCCATAAAAGCCAAGAATTTTCTCTGCCTGGTAGCAGACACATGAGGTGGAAGGGTAAAGCAAAGAAGTAGAAGAGAAGGTCAGACAGATTCAGGACTTCACCTGCTCTTGCTGCCTTTAATGACTGAGAAAGGGACTCACATGCTAGGGAATGTGGACAGCTCTAGAAACTCAAAATGATCCCTGAGTTACAGCTAACAAGGAAATGGGAACCTCAGTCCTACAACCATGGGGACTAATTTTGCCTACAAACCTCAGCCTAGAAATGCTTTCTGCCCTGGCGCCTCCAGAAAGAACATAGCCCTAGAAACCATGACATCTGCTAGCTATTAGCATTATCTCTAGGAGATAATTATTTGTATTTTTCTTTAAGTTTTAATGCATAGTTATTTTAGAAGTAAATAAGTTAAAATTAACATAGTATAGTATTTCATTTTCTTTGCCAAAAATTATGAGGCAGCAATAAAAAAATCATATTAGGAAACATTTCCTATCTGAATAAATCAGGCAATAGAGATGTTGCTCCTAAAAGTGATCATCTGGTGACATTCACTAGGGTAAACCAATATAAATGCAACCAGATATTTCATTCACTTCTACTAAAATTGATTTAGTTCAACCAACAAATTCTCCCAGATGAAAAACATAGTATTGAACCAATGGTGTATATTTTGGATCCATATTTAAATTTCAGATGGTTTTGACAGTTATAGGAAAAATATGTTTTGAAGTCTTCATTAGTTATGATTATTTCTTTAACTTCCACCTCTGAATTTGTTTTTTTACCTAGATTTCTGAAATAGACTTAATTTTTTTCATGATTTTATCTTATCACCCTGTCATAAATTAATCCTTTCCTATATTTCCTCTGAATCTAATTCCTTACTGGACATTGTAACTGCATCTCTTAAGGGACTTAAAACAAAGAGAAATTAATTTGTGTTGAATTTAAAGGTTATTCTTCTAGATGAACTTGTTTTTCATAATATGAAACTGATCACTCTCAGGGTTGTAAATTTCTCTGTTGGAGTAAAAGTTACATATTATTTAAAGTTTCCTTACCTCTTTCAGGCCATTAGATCATTTTCTGAAGCCAGATCATCCTGGAAGAATTTTTATGTCTATAATAAATTCTCAGTTATTGACCGTCCCTCCTTGAACAATCCTTATCCCATGATTTTTATGATTATAGAATTTTTTTACATAATTTATAAGAAAAATAAGATTTCTGTCACTTTTCCTTTTGATATCCCTAAATTTACATTCATGAAAATACATTTCTCCATGCTTTATAAATTTAAAGAATCCTGCTTTATCATCATTATCATCATTATTTTACTTTCTCTTCTGAGGGATGCAAATAGTCATGACTGATGATTTGCCTATTTACTACTAATTCTGTTTTAATCTTACTTAATCTATTCACTTTAGGCTTGTCCCAAAGTTGTAACTTCATTAAAATAAACAAACAAACCTTTAAACCACTAGGGCAGTTTAAGAAGAGAGGGGAATCTATGAATAAATACATCTTTATTCTCTGAATAGCCTTACGAACTTTGTATGTGAAATTCCTCTCTATTCAGATAAAGGAAATCTAAGTGAAAACCTTACTTCCTCTTTTTACTTTTTATTTTGGTATCATTAATGTACAATCACATGAACAACATAATGGTTACTAGACCCCCTATTAAAAACCCCATTACAGTCACTGTCTATCAGTGTAGTAAGATGCTATAGAATCATTACTTGTCTTCTCTATAAATACTGCCTTTCCCGGGTCGCCCCCCGCTACATTAAGTGTGCTAATCGTAATGCCCCTTTTTCCCCCTTGTCTCTCCCTTCCCACCAATTCTTCCCAGTCCCTTTCCCTTTGGTAACTGTTAGTCCATTCTTGGGTTCTGTGAGTCTGTTGCTGTTTTGTTCCTTCAGATTTTTTCTTTGTTCTTATACTCCATAGAGAGTGAAATCATTTGATAATTGTCTTTCACTGCCTGGCTTATTTCACTGAGCATAATACCCTCTAGCTCTGTCCATGTTGTTGCAAATGGTAGGATTTGTTTTCTTCTTATGGCTGAATGATATTCCATTGTGTATACATACCACTTCTTTATCCATTCATCTGCTGATGGACACTAGGATGCTTCCATTTCTTGGCTATTGTAAATAGTGCTGTGATAAACATAGGGGTACTTATGTCTTTTTCAAACTGCACTGCTGCATTCTTAGGGTTAATTCCTAGGAGAGGAATTCCTGGGTCAAATGGCATTACTATTTTGAGTTTTTTGAGGAACCTCCATATTGCTTTGCACAATGGTTGAACAAATTTACAATCCCACCAGCAGTGTAGAAGGGTTCCCCTTTCTCCACATCCTCGCCAACATTTGTTGTTGTTTGTGTTTTGGATGTTGGCCATCCTAACTGGCGTGAGGTGATATCTCATTGTGGTTTTAATTTGCATTTCTCTGATGATTAGCAATGTGGAGCATCTTTTCATGTACCTGTTGGCCATCTGAATTTCTTCCTTGGAGAAGAGTCTCTTTAGCTCCTCTGTCCATTTTTTAATTGGCTTATTTGCTTTTTGTTAGTTGAGCTGTGTGAGCTCTTTATATATTTTGGATGTCAACCCCTTATCTGACATGTAGTTTATGAATATATTCTCCCATACTGTAGGATGTCTTTTTGTTCTACTGCTGGTGTCCTTTGCTGTACAGAAGCTTTTCAGCTTGATATAGTCCCACTTGTTCATTTTTGCTTTTGTTTCCCTTGCTCGGGGAGATATGTTCATGAAGAAGTTGCTCATGTTTATGTCCAAGAGATTTTTGCCTATTTTTTTTTCTAAGAGTTTTATGGTTTCATGACTTACATTCAGATCTTTGATCCATTTTGAATTTACTTTTGTATATGAGGTTAGACAGTAATCCAGTTTCATTCTCTTACATGTAGCTGTCCAGTTGTGCCAACATCAGCTGTTGAAGAGGCTATTTCCCCATTGTATATCCATGGCTCTTTTATAGTATATTAATTTACCATATATGATTGGGTTTATATCTGGGCTCTCTATTCTGTCCACTGGTCTATGGGTCTGTTTTGTGCTGGCACCAAATTGTTTTGATTACTGTGGATTTTTAGTAGAGCTTGAAGTCATGGAGCACAATTCCCCCTGCTTTATTCTTTCTTCTCAGGATTACTTTGGCTCTTCGGAGTCTTTTGTCATTCCATATGAATATTAAGAGCTATTTGCTCTAGCCATTGAAGAATGCTGTAGGTATTTTGACAGGGATTGTATTGAGTCTGTAGATTGCTTTAGGCAGGATGGCCATTTTAACAATATTAATTCTTCCTAGCCAAGAGAATGGGATGAATTTACAATTATTAGTGTTCTCTTTAATTTCTCTCATGAGTGTCTTGTAGATTTCAGAGTATAGGTCTTTCACTTCCTTGGTTAGGTTTATTCCTAGGTATTTTATTTTGATTGATGTGATTGTGAAAGGAATTGCTTTCCTGATTTCTCTTTCTGCTAGTTCACTTAGAGTATAGGAATGCAACAGATTTCTTCGTATTAATGTTGTATGCCACAACTTTGCTGAATTCAGATATTATATCTAGTAGTTTTTTAGTGGATTCTTTAGGGTTTTTTATGTACAATGTCATGTCATCTGCAAACAGGGACAGTTTAACTTCTTAATTACCAATCTGGATGCCTTTTATTTCTTTGTGTTGTCTGATTACCATGGCTAGGACCTCCCAAACTATGTTGAATAAAGGAGGGGAGAGTGGGCATCGTTGTCCTGTTCCCGTTCTTAAAGGAAAAGCTTTCAGCTTCTCACTGTTAAGTATAATGTTGGCTGTGTGTTTGTCATATATGTCCTTTATTATGTTGAGGTACTTGCCCTCTATACCCATTTTGTTGAGAGTTCTTATCATGAATGGATGTTGAATTTTGTTGAATGCTTTTTCAGCATCTATGGAGATGATCATGTGGTTTTTGTCCTTCTTTTTTGTTGATGTAGTGGATGATGTTGATGGATTTTCAAATGTTGTACCATCCTTGCATCCCTGGGTTGAATCCCACTTGATCATGATGGATGATCTCTTTGATGTATTTTTTAATTCAGTTTGCTAATATTTTGTTCAGTATTTTTGCATCTATGTTCATCAGGGATATTGGTCTGTAATTTTCTTTTTTTGTGGTGTTATTGCCTGGTTTTGGTACTAGAGTGATGTTGGTCTCGTAGAATGAGTTTGGGAGTATTCCCTCCTGTTCTATTTTTTGGAAAACTTTAAGGATGATGAGTATTAGGTCTTCACTAAATGTTTGATTAAGTTCAGCAGTGAAACCATCTGGTCCAGGAGTTTTGTTCTTAGGTAGTTTTACCAATTCAATTTTTTGCTGGAAATTGGTCTATTCAGATTTTTTGTTTCTTCCTGGGTCAGCCTTGAAAGGTTGTATTTTTCTAGAAAGTTGTCCATTTCTTCTAGTTTATCCAGTTTGTTTCCATATAATTTTTCATAGTATCTCTCCTAATTCTTTGTACTTCTGTGGTGTCTGCAGTGAATTTTCCTTTCTCATTTCTGATTCTGTTTATGTGTGCAGACTCTCTTTTTTCCTTGATAAGTCTGGCTAGGGGTTTATCTATTTTGTTTATTTTCTCAAAGAACCACCTTCTGCTTTCACTGATTCTTTCTATTGTTTTATTATTCTCAATTTTATTTATTTCTGCTTTTATCTTTATTATGTCCCTCCTTCTACTGACTTTGAGCCTCATTTGTTCGTTCTTCCTTTTGTAGTTTCATTAATTATGAGTTTAGACTCTTCATTTGGGATTTTTCTTCTTTCCTGAGGTAGGCCTGTATTGCAATATATTTCTTTCTTAGCACAGCCTTTACGGCATCCCACAGATTTTGCAGTGTTGAATTATTGTTGCTATTTGTCTCCATATATTGCTTGATCTCTGTTTTTATTTGGTCATTGATCCATTGATTATTTAGGAGCATGTTATTGAGCCTCCATGTGTTTGTGGTCTTTTTCTTTTCCTTGTGTAATTTATTTCTAGTTTCAAACCTTTGTGATCTGAGAAACTGGTTGGTACAATTTCAATCTTTTTGAATTTTCTGAGGTTGTTTTTGTGGCCTAGTATATGATCTATTCTTGAAAATGTTCCATGTGCACTTAAGAAGAATGTGTATCCTGTTGCTTTTGGATGGAGTGTTCTGTAGATGTCGATTATGTCCATCTGTTCTAATATGTTGTTCAGTGGCCCTGTCTCTTATTTATTTTCAGTCTGGTATGTCTGTCCTTTAGAGTGAGTGGTGTGTTGTAGTCTCCTAAAATGAATGCATTGCATTCTATTTTCCCCTTTAATTCTGTTAGTATTTGTTTCACGTATGTAGGTGATCCTGTGTTGGGTGCATAGATATTTATAATACTTATATCCTATTGTTGGACTGACCTTTTATCATTATGTAATGTCCTTTTTTGTCTCTTGTGACTTTCTTTGCTTTGAAGTCTATTTTGTCTGATACAAGTAGTTCAACTCCTGCTTTTTTCTCACTTAGTTGCATGAAATATCTTTTTCCATCCCTTTACTCTGTCTGTGTATGTCTTTGGGTTTGAAGTGAGTCTCGTAGGCAGCACACAGATGGGTCTTGTTTTTTTATCCATTTAGTGACTTTATGTCTTTCAGTTGGTGCTTTCAGACCATTTATGTTTAGGGTGATTATTGATAGGTATGTACTTATTGCCAATGCAGGCTTTACATTCATGTTTACGAAAGGTTCAAGGGTAATTCCCTTACTATCCACAGTCTAATTTAACTCACTTTCTATACTATTACAAACACAACCTAAAGGTTCTTTTTCTTTTTTCCTTCTTTTTCTTCCTCCTCCATTCTTTGTATGTTATGCATCATACTCTGTACTCTTTGTCTAGCCCTTGGGTGACATCTATTTAGCCTTAGAAATACTTCTATCTATAGTAGTCCCTCCAGAATGCACTGTAGAGGTGGTTTGTGGAAGGTAAATTCTCTCAGCTTTTGCTTATCTGAAAATTATTTAATTCTTCCTTCAAATTTAAATGATAATCTTGCTGGGTATTCTTGGTTCAAGGCCCTTCTGCTGCTTCATTTCATTGAATATATCATGCCACTCCCTTCTAGCCTATAAGGTTTCTGTTGAGAAGTCTGATGATAGCCTGATGGGTTTTCCTTTGTATATGATCTTTTTTCTCTTTCAAGCTGCTTTTAAAAGTCTGTCTTTATCCTTGATCATTGCCGTTTTAATTATTATATGTCTTGATGTTGTCTTCCTTGGGTCCCTTGTGTTGGGAGATTTGTGCACCTCCATGGATTGAGAGACTATCTCCTTCCCAAGATTGGGGGAAGTTTTTAGCAATTACCTCCTCAGTGACACTTTCTATAATGCGAATATTTTTCCATTTCGATTGGTGACACAGTTCTCTCAATATTCATTCATTCTTAGAGATTCTTTTTTCCCTCAGCTTCTTTGTATTCCTCTTCTCTTATTCCATTTACTGTCTCTTCTACTACATCTAATCTGCCTTTAAATCCCTGCATTGTATGTTTCATTTCAGATATGGAGTTTCTTAATGATTGAATCTCCTACTTAAATTCCTTCCTGAGTTCTTGAATATTTTTATGTACCTCCATAAGCATGTTTATAATTTTTATTTTGAACTCTTTTTCAGGAAGATTGGTGAGTTCAGTTTCATTTGGCCTTTTTTCTGGTGTTTGTGAGATTTTGGTCTGAATCATGTTCTTTTGACGTTTCATATTTCTGTGTGGTGCCCACTAGTGTGCAGAAACTCCAGTCTCTGGATCTTTTCAGGCCCTAGAGTGAGGTTGGGGTCTTAGGGGAGTGGAGCTGGCACATGGGGGAGGAAAGATCTGTTTCCTGATTCCTGTCTGTGGTGCCTGTCTCCATTGTCAGAGCCAGTGGGCCAAGCACACACGTGTAAGCCTCTGTGCTTTGAGTCTCTAGCTGTTGTAGGTGGGGCCTCCCTCTGGCTGGCCTGATGCCAGCACAGTGACTGCCAGTTTGCGAACTGGTTTCAGCAGGACAGGAGGAAGGTGCAGCAGGCGCTGTGTCACAGTGGGGGGCCTTGGAGCTGAGTAGGCAGCCAGGGGGTTGGAGCACCTGAAGCTCCTCAAAGTTCCCATCCAGCTGGTCAGAGCATGCCTGGACAACCTTATCCAGGTGTCCCTTCTCCCATGTAGCAATCTCTGTGCAAACCCCACCCCTTCAACAGCCCTCTCACTGCTAGGAAGCCTCTCAGACTGCCCGCCCCTCCTCTTACACAGAGTGGCTGGATGTGGCTTCCCCACTCCATGGCCAGAATGTCAGTCTCCCAAGCACTCCACCTGTCCAAGCTCCCAAATGTCCAGAGCACCACACAAGATAGGCTTCCACTCACAAAGCAGATCTACAGGGCTAGGCACTGAATACCTCACTTCTTCTGGAAAAAGAAAAGGAAAATACTGACAAGTGCTGACTGGAAAACAGCAGTGGGGTGCGGGTGGTTACACAATTTGAATTTCTTTTTGGTATAAAAAAATGGGAGGTCCTTTTCCTTTTTCCCAGTTGCTTCTAAGTCACCTTTGTAGCCAGGAGTCTAACGAGGCTTTATGACGCCCTAACACTAAGGGGCGTATCAATTTTTCATTAATTTAGAAGTCAATCCAAGCACCTGAAAGTATATTTCTATGTATTCTGTGATTGTTCAGTGAATATCTGGTGTACCTAATAGCAATCTCAAGGCAAATTGTCTAAATATCATTAGAAGGGAATGTAAAATATGGATTGATCATTCTAATAAACAAGTCAAATTCACCTTAGAGACCATGGAGTTCCCTAATGATGGAACAATTATTAATCTCTTTAATGTCCTATAGTTTATTATTGATTTCATAAATGCAGTATTGCCATTGGAAATATTTATTATAATGTCTTGCTTCAAACTTAACTTCATTGCAGTGAAGAACAGAATTCAACATTAACTTTGAATTTAAACTGGGTGTCAGAGGGGTGAGTCTCTTCATTCTAGCACATTCTCATTTATACAAATGGCTGAAAAAATATAAACACATTAAAGAAAAAAATGAACATAAATCAAGCAGCCAGAACAATCCAAAATTGTTCTAAGAGGCTTTTTAAACACAGTTATATGCAAATAAAGTGTAGTTTTGACAAATGTGTAATATGTTATTTGGCCTACAAAAGATATTTGTGATCATTTCAAAAAAAACAGTTAGATGGCATCAGAGACTTCTGCATATTAAAAAAAGGAATGGATCTTAGCAACTAATAACATTTGCAGACTTTTAAAAAGGATTATAAAATATTTTATTTAATGTATAACATGTAATTTTGTTCTAAATATTCTTTATTTTTGATTACGATAAGCAGGGGTGATCTTACAGGTAACAGCTGGCATAGCCCAGGTGTCAGCATATCAGAACCCTGGATGAAGGAGCTCCAGGCCTGCTGGGCCCAGGAACCCATTAATTCTCAGATTTGGCTCGAGTCCAGCCAGGTGTGGGGGGAAGGTGCTGGCAGCTGGGGTCATGAAGGATGCTCAGAGAAAGAAAGTTTTAGAAACCAGTATGAAATCGTGAAATTATTTAAATATTGTAACTGTGCCAATGTGTAACAGTTAAATATCAGCCCTCGTAAAAATTATACTAGTCATTGAAAGATTACTTTAAATGTATATGTATTTCTTCCAAGACAGTCAAATATAACATTTATATTGATAACAATCACTACATAGAACTGATTTGTTAAAATGCTAATTTTTAGCATTTTGTAACTGTAAAAAAGGAGCTTGGAGTTAACTTAATCTAAATAATCTAAATCCTTAGAGTAGATTTATCAGAATTGAAGGATGAATTGTGTGTGTGTGTATCTTTGTGTGTATATAGTTACTACATGTGTGTGTGTCTGTGTATATATATATGACACATATATATACATATATACATTGTATATATACATATACAATTGCTCTCTATATATATCATATATATATGATTATATATATAATCTGCTTTAAATCAAAATTTTTATCCACACATGGGTTTCTGCCAGGACTACATAACTTTTTAAAAAAAATACAGTTTCTCACCTCTGATTTCCTATTTTCATTTTCAGTAATTTCTCATTTAAAACTAGTCAGAACCTGTTGGAAGAAAAAAATAAACTAGACTGCATTTATTAGCATATTTTACAGCAAAGATGTACAGTGAACACTACTTTAAACTTTCTCAAATATAAAACACGTCAGTTTTATCAGTGACAGAATAATACTGTGGAAACATAAAAGGAGAAAAATGGCAGTGTGAGAGGTGAGACACATACTTTCTCCTAAAACTGCATATAATATGAAAATATAATTAATACAACTAATCCTGACAGAGCACCAGGAAAGAGGACTGCACCAGACTGCATATACCTGGAGAAAAGAGAAAAGAGCAGACCTCACAGAAAAGGGTAACGTACCAAAGCTGTGGCTTGGTGGGACCCAAGCCCTTCCCCCACCCCAGTTCACGGGTGGAAGGAAGAGAAATGGAGCTGGGAGTGGAGGCCTGGGACTGCTGAATACCTAACTCCGGAGATCTTCTCTGGGAGCACAAACCTACATTTCATGGTGTGTGCATGATACTTTCATGATTATGGGGTTGGAAAGCTAAGACAGGCAGAATTCCTGGAGGGACTAAGATTCCAGTAACTTATGGAAAGCAGGGATCCATATCCAGCTGCTCTGGGACAAAAGACAGGTGGGCAGTCTGAGAGACTTCCTAATAAGGAAACCCTTAGCAAAAGGGCTACTAAAGGGGCAAGGACTGAACAGAGCTTACTGCCCAGGAGAGAGGACAGGCAGAAAAAATTGTCTGGGTGCACTCTGCCCAGCAGGTAGGGAGCATTGCCATATAGACTCTCATATTTAAGGAGGAAAAGAAATCTTCCTCCTTAGGCGATCTTCAGGTGCTCCAGCTTCCTTGCTGGCTACACAGCTTCAAGGACCCCCTCCGCGATATGCACCCTACTGCCCCTTTCTCTTGGCCAGCCCCACATGGCTCGCAAACCGTCAAACCCTGGCATTAGGCCAGACAAAAGGAAAATCTGTCTACAGCAACTACAAATGCAAAACATAGAAGCTTTATACCTGGGTGCTCGGCCCACTGGTTCAGGCAGTGGAGACAGGCATAGCAGCTGGGTAGCAGGAAACAGATCTATCCTCCCCCCAGGCACCAATACCACTCCCCTGCAACCCCCAACATTGCTTCACGGGCTGAGCAGCTCAAGGGAGTAGAGTTTCTGGGCACTAGAGGGCGCCATATACAAATATGAAAAGCCAAAGGAATCTGGTTCAGAGTAAAATTGTTAATACAACTCCTGAGAAAGACTTAAATGACACTGATTTCATGAATCTCCCGGAAAGAGAGTTCAAAATAAAAATCATTAACATGCTCATGGAGGTAAGGAAAGATATTCAGGAACTCAGGAATGAAATCTGGTCAGAGATCCAATCACTGAAGAGCACAATAGAGGGCATTAAAACTAGATTGGATAAAGTGGAGGAGATGATAAGTGAAATAGAAATTAGAGAAGATGAATACAAAGAAGCTGAGAAACAGAGAGAAAAAAGGATCCTAAGAACGAAAGAATATTGAGAGAACTGTGTGACCAATCAAAATGGAACAATATTCACACTATAGGGGTACCAGAAAAAGAAGAGAGGGGAAAGGGACAGAAAGTGTCTTTGAGGAGGTATTTGCTGAAAATTTCCCCAATCTGGGGAAGGAGATAGTCTCTCAGGCCACAGAGATGCACAGATCTCCCAACACAAGGTACCCAAGGAAGACAACAACAAGACATACAGAAATTAAAATGGCAAAGATCAAGGATAAAGACAGACTATTAAAAGCAGCCAGAGAGAGAAATAAGATGACATACAAAGGAAAACCCATCAACCTATCATCAGACTTCTCAACAGAAACCTTATAGGCCAGAAGGCAGTGGCATGATGTATTTAATGCCATGAAACAGAAGGGCCTTGAACCAAGAATACTTTATCTGGCAAGAATATCATTTAAATTTTGAGGGATTAAACAATTTCGAGATAAGCAAAAGCTGAGAGAATTTACCTCCCAAAGCCATCTCTACAGTGTATTTTGGAGGAACTGCTATAGATGGAAATGTTCCTAAGGTTTAATAGCTGTCACCAGAGGTAAGAAAACCACAGCAAAGAAAGTAGAACAGCTCATTACTAAGCAAGTGCAGTAGTAAATTAACTATCCACAAAGTCAATCAAGGGATAGACAAAGAGTACAGAATATGGTACCTAATATATAAAGAATGGAGGAGGAAGGAAGAAAAAACTTTTGATTGTGTTTGTAATAGCATATTAAGTGAGTTAAGTTAGACTCTTAGATAGTAAGGAAGTTAACCTTGAACATTTAGTAACAACGAATCAAAAGCCTGCAATGCCAATAAGTACATGCATATCGACAATCATCCTAAATGTAAATGGACTGAATGCACCAATCAAAACACACAGAGTCACTGAATGAATAAAAAAAACAAGACACATCTATATACGGCCTACAAGAGACTCACTTTAAACCCAAAGACATACACAGACTAAAAGTGAAGGGATGGAAAAGGTATTTCATGCAACTAATAGGGAGAAGAAAGCAGGAGTTGCAGTACTTGTATCAGACAAAATAGACTTCAAAACAAAGAAAGTCACAAGAGACAAAGAAGGACATTACATAATGATAAAAGGGTCAATCCAACAAGAAAATATAACCATTATAAATATCTATGAACCCAACACAGGAGCACCTAATATGTGAAACAAATACTAACAGAATTAAAAGAGAAATAGAATGTTATGCATTCATTCTAGGAGACTTCTACACTCCACTCACTCTGAAGGACAGATCAACCAGACAGAATATAAATAAGGAGACAGAGGCACTGAACAACACAATAGTACAGATGGACCTAACAGACATCTATAGAACTCTAGACCCAAAAGCAGCAGAATACACATTCTTCTCAAGTGCACATGGAACATTTTCAAGAATAGATCATATACTAGGCCACAAAAACAACCTCAGTAAATTCAAAAAGACTGAAACTGTACCAACTACTTTCTCAGACCACAAGGTATGAAACTAGAAATGAATTACACAAAGAAAATGAAAAATCCCACAAACACATCGAGGCACCACAACATGTCCCTAAATAACCAATGGATCAATGACCAACTGAAAACAGAGATCAAGCAATATATGGAGACAAATGACAACAATAATTCAACACTAAAAAGTCTATGGGATGAAGCGAAGGCCGTGCTAAGAGAAAAGCATATTGCAATACAGGGCTTCCTCAGGAAAGAAGAACAATCCCAAATGAACAGTCTAAACTCAGAATTAATGAAACCAGAAAAAGAAGAACAAATGAGCCCCAAAGTCAGTAGAAGGAGGAACATAATAAAGATTAGAGCAGACGTAAATAAAATCAAGAAGAATGAAACAATAGAAAGAATCAATGAAAGCAAGAGCTGGTTCTTTGAGAAAATAAACAATATAGATAAACACCTAGCCAGACTTATCGAGAAAAGAAGAGAGTCTACTATAATAAACAGAATCAAAAATGAGAAAGGAAAAATCACTATGGACACCAGAGAAATACAAAGAATTATTAGATAATACTATGAAAAATTATATGCTAACAAACTGGATAACCTAGAAGAAATGGACAACATTCTAGAAAAATACAACCTTCCAAGGTTGACCCAAAAGGAAAAGAAAATCTGAACAGACCAATTACCAGCAACGAAATTGAACTGGAATCAAAAACCTACCTAAGAACAAAATCCCTGTTCCAGCTGGCTTCACAGCTGAATCTTATTATTTAGTGAAGACTCAATGCTCATCCTCCTTAAAGTTGTCCAAAGAGTAGAAGAAGAGGGAAAACTTCCAAACTCATTCTATGAGGCCAGCATCACTCTAATACCAAAACCAGACAAAGACACCACAAAAAAAGAAAATATAGACCAATATCCCTGATGAACATAGATGCAAAAATCCTCCACAAAATATTAGCAAACCGAATTCAAAAATACATCAAAAAGATCATCCATCATGATCAAGTAGGATTTATTCCAGGGTGCAAGGATGGCACAACATTAGAAAATCCATCAACATCATCCACCACAACAACAAAAAGGACAAAAACCACATGATCATCTCCATAGATACTGAAAAAACCTTTGGCAAAATTCAACACCCATTCACGATAAAAACTCTCAACAAAATGGGTATAGAGGGCAAGTACCTCAACATAATGAAGGTCAGATATGACAAAACCCCAGCCAACATTATACTTAACAGCGAGAAGCTGAAAGCTTTCACTTTAAGATCGGGAGAAAGACATGGATGCCCACTCTCCCCACTTCTGTTCAACATAGTACTGGAGGTCCTAGCCACGGCAATCAGACAACCCAAAGAAATAAAAGGCATCCAGATCGGCAAGGAAGAAGTTAAACTGTCCTTGTTTTCAGATGACATGATAGTGTACATAAAAAACCCTAAAGAATCCACTCCAAAACTACTAGATCTAATATATGAATTCAGCAAAGTTGCAGGATACAAACAATACAAAGAAATCTGTGGCATTCTTATACATTCACAATGAACTAGCAGTGAGAGAAATTAGGAAAACAATTCCATTCCCAGCAGCAAAAAAAAGAATAAAATACCTAGGAATTAACCTAACCAAGCAAGTAAAAGACCTATACTCTGAAAACTACAAGACATTCAAGAGAGAAATAAAAGAAGATATTAATAAATGGATACACATCCCGTGCTCATGGATAGGAAGAATTAATATTGTCAAAATGGCCATCCTGCCTAAAGCAATCTACAGATTCAATGCAATTCCTATCAAAATACCAACAGCATTCTTCAACGAACTAGAGAAAATCATTCTAAAATTCATATGGAACCACAAAAGACCCCAAATAGCCAAAGCAATCCTGAGAAGGAAGAATAAAGCTGGGGGGATTATGCTTCCCAACTTCAAGCTCTACCACAAAGCCACAGCAATCAAGACAATTTGGTACTGGCACAAGAACAGACCCATAGACCAATGGAACAATAGAGAGGCCTGATATAATCCTAACCATATATGGTCAATTAATATATGATAAGGGAGCCATGGACAAACAATGGGGAAATGTCAGCCTCTTCAACAGCTGGTGTTAGCAAAACTGGACAGCCAAATACAAGAGAATAAAACTGCATTATTGTTTAACCCCATACTCAAAAGTAAACTCGAAATGGATCAAGGACCTGAATGTAAGTCATGAAACCATTAAACACTTAGACGACAACATAGGCAAAAATCTCCTGAATATAAGCATGAGCAACTTCTTCCTTCCTGAACGCATCTCTGTGAGCAAGGGAAAAAAAAGCAAAAATGAACTCATTGGACTACATCAAACTAAAAAGTTTCTGTACAGCAAAGAACACCATCAACAGAACAAAAAGGCATCCTACAGTATGGGAGAATATATTTGTAAATGACATATCTGACAAGGGGTTAACATCCAAAATATATAAAGAACTTACATGTCTCAACACCCAAAAAACAAATAACCCAATTAAAAAATGGGCAGAGGATATGAAGAGACAGTTCTCCAAAGAAGAAATTCAAATGGCCAACAGACACATGAAAACATGCTCCACATCACTAATCATTAGGGAAATGCAAATTAAAACCACAATGAGATATCACCTCCCACCAGTGAGGATGGCCAGCATACAAAAGACTAAGAACAACAAATGCTGGTGAGGATGCGGAGAAAGGGGCACCCTCCTACACTGCTGGTGGGAATGTAAGTTAGTTCAACCATTGTGGAAAGCAATATGGAGGTTTCCCAAAAAACTAAAAATAGAAATCCCATTTGACCCTGGAATCCCACTCCTTGGAATTTACCCAAAGAATACAACTTCTCAGATACAAAAAGACATATGCACCCCTATGTTTATTGTAGCACTATTTGCAATAGCCAAGATATGGAAGCAACCTAAGTGTCCATCAGTAGATGAATGGATAAAGAAGAGGTGGTACATATACACAATGGAATACTATTCAGCCATAAGAAAGAAACAAATCCTACCATTTGCAACAACATGGATGGATCTGGAGGATATTATGCTCAGTGAAATACACCAGGCAGAGAAAGACAAGTGCCAAATGATTTCCTTCATTTGTGGAGTATAACCATGAAGCAAAACTGAAGGAACAAAATAGCAGCAGACTCAGAGACTCCAAGACGGGACTAGTGGTTCCTAAAGGGGAGGGGTGTGGGAGGGTGGATGGGGAGGCTGGGAGAAGGGGATTGGGGGGTCTTATGCTTAGTACACATGGTGTGGGGGATCAAGGGGAAAACAGTGTAGCACAGAGAAGGCAAATAGTGAATCTGTGTCATCTTACTACACTGATGGACAGTGACTGCATTGGGGTATGGGTGGGGACTTGATAATATGGGTAAATGTAGTAACCACATTGTTTTTTCATGTGAAACTTTTATTATAGTGTATATCAATAATACCTTAATAAAAAATGTTAAAAAAATAAATATAAATAAATAAATAAATAAATAATAAAAAAAGAAAACATAAGAGGAAAAAAGATTTCCTCTAAACAAGAAATTTTCTCTAAAAATGGCAAGATAAAGGAAAAATGATTTGCTTAACAGTGTTCTTAGTAATTTAAAGCAAAAATGATGTTTAACAATGTTCTTAGTAATTTTAGCATTAAAACAATTGAAACTTTCATGGGGATAAACAAAATTCTATCTAATATTTTGAAATGTATAGTAATATTTTTAAAGAATTACAAATAAATAGAAAATTTTATGTCATGTTACATAGGAGCAACACAGACCTTGGGTTACATTATATGTTTTGTCCTTGTCTCTCAGAGCCCCAGCTATCCTTAGTGAGTCCATCAAAATAACTAAAATCTATTAATCTTATACCTAATAATGTGTGGAATGCACTGCAATATTTTGCCCAACATTTCTTGTTCTCCTTAATTTTCCATCAATATATACATTCTGTGGTCTAGGTTTCCTAAACATTGATGTAACTAGTGTTTTAACCACCCATGTATGTGACTAAATGAAACTGCATTTTAACCTCTTATTCCCTCCTTAAATTTTACTCAGTGGTGCTAATCTTCCCCTGGCTTAAAATGGAAACTAGGGTCAATGCCATTAGGTTTATTCCGGTGTCAAGTAACACAAATTTCTAGGCAACTTTAATCCATTAATTCTAACATTAGGTATTAAGCCATGATTCAGTTTTCTGTCGAAGACTTCTCTTCACTTTGTCCTGTAACAGGGAAGGGAGGTGGTGAACTTCAGCTCTTACCCCACTAACATCTTTCTCCACTCGGTGATAGTTTGGATCCCATCACAGTCAAATCAGGGAGAAAAGTTAAAATATGAGTAGACTGTTCGAACTTGGATACTTTAGAATATTCTAGGCCTGGAAGATAATTAAAGCTGACTCTATCAAGGGGACTTCTGTGGGTCAGGTAGAGCCTTTCACTGAAGTCTTTCATTGGCTCTCTTATGTCACAGAGTAAGTGCTGATTTACCAACCTGCTCTGTTGCTCTGTTCCTGGCTCACTGTCTGTACCATCTAATGATCAAGGCCATGAATTTTGATTTTAAATTAACTTTGTCTTAAATCTTGCTTCCATTGCTTGCCAACTAGAACCCTTAGGCAAATTACTTAATTTACTAAATTCAGGTTTTCTGTGTGTGCATGTGTATGTGTGTGTGTTAGGTATTTTCCATTGAGACTGAACACTAAATTCTTTCCTCAGAGACCAAAAGCCTAGAATATTCACTTCTCAGACCCATTTGCCATCAGAGGTCAGCTTCACATTCCAAACAATGAGAGAACTTGTACAAGAATTAGAAGGTAGGAGAGGAGAAGCACTGCAATGTTACAATGGTAACAACTACATGCAGGGGCAGAAGGTTTCATGAAGATTTTCAGGAGAGCTACTGAAAAATCACCCATTTTGGCACTGCAGGCAATAAAGATCACTATCATTTTCCTGTCATTTTAAAAATTCCTAAATTCCTCATATCCGGTACTGGTCTCCCTGGACTTTATTCCTCAGCCCTACCAAAGTTTTCTAAGTGCGTAATCTATCAAATTCCTTCCTAAATCTAAATAGTTTCTATTCTCTAACTTGACAAATAAGTGTGGACATTTAAAAAAATTATATTACTTATTTCATAGGATTGTAGCAGGAATATCTGAGACAAAGCATTAAGCAGGTGCCTGTGCTGGTACTGTCATCACTATTGTCCTCCCACTGATTGAGTGCCCTTCCTGACCCCAACCTCACAACCAGCCACTGGGGTTAAGGGAAAGAAGCTCAGTGTCTCAAGACTCAAGGTTTCCAAGATGCTTTCATCATCTGCAACTGAAACCGCCTTGACATAGTACCATTTAGAACTCTGGACTTGAAGCTTCAGAATTCTTTGATGTTACTATATTTTATCTCAGTCAACTAAGTTCATTACCTCTCTGTAGCATCCTTCATATATCTGTCTCCATTTCTAAGGGCACTACCACAATACAGGGATAAGGAAATGTAAATGATATGATGTACTTAATTATTCAAGATACCCAGTAGAATGCTGGCCCATAGTAGGTTCTCAATTCTAATTACTTTGTTTTTCTCATAAAACATTTAATATCACTCTAAGTGTCTCTAAGTGCTGTCTTGGTAAGAATGTCTGCTTGATAACCTTGTCTCTAGTCTAATCTCCCAATTTTGACCTATATTGCATTCTATTGCCAAATTAATCTTCCTAAAGAGCCTTCTGAATGTGGCATTCCAAATGTCAAAAAAGCTTAAAATAGCCACAAAATACCTTTTTGCCTTTCTCTCAAGGAATTCAGAATTCTCTACACTCTATGTATAATTGTGTAAGGTTTTCTCTCACTGCTTCTCTCTTGGTTGAAGGTTGTTCAGATGTCATCTTGATAATGAAGCCATGGCCAAAGTGAGTCCTTCCTTCTTTTAGCTTTTCTTATGGTTGGATTCACTCTAGTCTGCCTTATGTTATAGTGATTTGTATATTTTTATGTATCCCAGTTAATTACCTTATCTTTACTACCATGAGACAGAGGTGAGAAGCATATTTAAATCCTGATACAAGAAGATGCAACATAATGAAAAATGGTTAAGATCATTAGCTAAAAATTTTGGATTAAACTTTCACCACTTCTACTTCCTAACAGCATGACTATATAACATAGGTTTATTTAAGCCTGTTTTAATCTTTAAAAATGGATAACAGAATACTTTACTCTTAAAGTTCCAAATGCTTCTCAATCAATAAATTTTTTTTTCATTTTCCTTACCAATTATATTATTTTAAACTTACTTTTGAAAAAGGTTTTCATCAGGAGTCCACTCTGTAGCCTGATGTTGCTTTGACCCTATGGACTCTTAATATTTGCTGCATGAATATACATAAATTGCAGTCTCTATAATACATTTACAATGAGTTTCATAGCAGCTTAGCCATTTATAGCAGAATGACTTCCTTAGTCTTTCTAAAATTTGAGGATTTCCTCTGTCTCCAGGCTTGCTTTATCTATTTATTTATTTATTTTTAACATTGGCCCCTGGTTATCTCCATTTTTCCAGTGAAAGGCTTTCTTTTAGACCTCATGGGTTAACAGTCCTCATTTATCCAGTCTTCATATTCCCTGTACCTCAGATTGCCTTGCTGTTCACTTTACTACATACAAATACAAAGCAGTGATCTCACTGGTCTAGTTGACCAAAGGATCAGCTTGGTGCACGTTTACCAAACAGACATTAAATACGGCTTCAAAAAGCAAAGTACATAACTCCCCTAAAGGGAAGAGATGTATTCAATCACACATGAATAATCTGGATTTGCTTGGTTAGGGATTTTATGTCCAGAGCAACCTGAAGGGCAACATATTTCTCGTGCCAAATTTTATAGGACACAACTGACCAATTAAAAAACAAAGGAGTAAGCATTTGTGTGTCCCTTCAGGAGGCATCATGTCAGCAACTTACTCTTCACTGCAGAGTTTTAACACACCATTAGGCAGCATCCATGGCCAAACCGACATTGCTACGACTTTTCTTTGTAGCTCCAAGTACCTTTGGACCCTAGATCAGCAAAAGAAGACCCAATGTCCTTGTAATCATAAAAAGCAACAAGGTTCATTTGGAAGACTGGTGCACCTGGAATTCAATTACTTATTTGATTTTTCAATATTATTTTTCAATTATTATATGATAGCTATTGAGGAAATTCCAATTCAGGAATATGTAACTGATACTAATAAATAACTCAGGGAGAAGGAAGAGACAGACATAAAAACTAAAATGACAACTGAATGTAGAAAGTGAGATATGACAAAATATCACAAATTGCCCAGATGTCAGAAGCATTTTTAAGCCTATTCTGACTCATCATTGAAGTTTTTCCACTCACTTAACTATTATTACTCTAGAGTTTATCTGGTAGATGTCAACTAGATCAAGGTCCTTCTTTATTAGTGTTCATCTTGTCCAATACAAAACTAAAGTCTTTACCATTATGTATGAAGCTTTCATCTTCATTTTATGATCATATGACTGTGATAAATGCTATGACAGTAGCTCTTTGGGACAAATTTTAGTTAACAGAATTGTTATCTGGAGCCATTCTAAACAAGTCAAATATATATATGTATTACAAAGATATTACAAATTATTACAAAGTTTTACCATAGATTGTAATTAGACCACATTTTATATTCACTTCAGTTCAGCCATTAAAGACAAAGTCTCCTTAAAGAATTTTATAACTGGCCCAAAAGACAAATGAGTTGTTACTATTCTTAATAAAGACCACCACAGACTAGTCATTGCAATATATTTTTTAAAAGAATAATATCCAAATAGACGAATTGGCAAAAAACATTAAAATATATTTTCAAAATAATATTAGAGGCCATTAAATATGTATTTTTTAATCCTAGTAGTGATCAAAAAAAGAAATAAATCAAATTAAGGATAATTTCCATTATCTGTGATAACATACTTCTAGGAGAACTGCTACATTTTTAGAAAACTTCCTGTCTCAAAATTGTGATTTTAGGAATTTTATCAAAAAGAAAAATCACAGATGCAGAAAATGTTTTGTGTAAGAATGCTCTTTTAAAATAATATTATTTTAATAGTAACAGTGATAGATGGTGTAACACTGGGGGGAAAATCCCAGGGCAAAATACCTCTAAAACAGAAATCAGTGAAAGGGAGAAATAAAGTTTAAGAAACCTGTTTATTTCTTACGAGCAGGAGTCCCATCTCTCTCTTCACCAGGCTGCAGCAGAAGAGAGTTCTACCCAACCTCTCTGGTCCAGATAAACCATCTCACGCTCACGTAATTACCTGTTGATATGTAGATGGACTACTTCTCTCCACCCCTTGAGACACTATTGATATGCAGATGAACTAAAGCCAGGCGAGAGATTCTGGAAACATTGCAATTTACCCACAAGGAGGCATGTGGCAACATACTGTGTACTAATTTATATTATCTAATTATAATATTAAAAAAGATAACTAAGAATAGGAAAACAAATTAGGGTTGCATTGCATGAAAAAAATTAAAAACAATAATAAAACTTGCTAAAATTTATCTTGTACCACCAATTCTAAATGCCACTGATAAAATGCTCCTCCGCAAAAATCTTTTGTTAAAGTTCTAAACAATTGCTATAATTACTATTGAGATTTAATTCTATCAATGTATAATTAAGGATTTTAAAATCATTCTTCCTTTATTAAACATTTTTTACACCAAATTAATTTTGTAAGCTCACAGTTACATTGTCAGCTTCCAACACACCTGGACTCATCTGTGAGCATTTATATAGAGAATAGCTACCTAATGATTTCAAATCATTGAGCTAACTAACCTCAGGTGTAGGTTGTGTCCCCAATTCTTATGATGCTATCTATTCCCATAAGTAACAAGCTAGATTTGAAAAAGAACAATGATAGCCCAGTGATTGTACAGAGGGAAATAAAGAACTAGAGTTACTTCAGTTGTATCCTTTAATTTCTATTAGAAGGTGCTGGTAAGGTAGGTTGCATTCCGAGGTCTCTTTTTGACTATAGACAGCCATCTCCTTGAGAGCTCATAGGACCTCTAATCTCACCAGAAGTGTCCCACCCTCATGACGTCATCTAATTATCTCCAAAGGCCACATCTCTAAATACCATTACAGAGAGGATTAGGACTTTAACAAATGAATTTTGGAGAGACACAAACATTCAGTCTGTAACACAGGGCAATTGAAGAGATAGATGAAATAGGTGAAGGGGCAAAAAAATAATCAGTGAGAATGATATCTTGATATGGGTAATGGTTACATATATACATACATATCAGATCTCATCAAGATGTACATAAAGGTTTGTACATTTTATTGTATATACTGCAACAAAAATAATAAAAACCGTTTAGGAGAAACAGATTTATAATTTGCTTGTTCTGTAGTCAAAAGTGTATTTTCAGCTTCAGTAAATTAATATGTAATCCATTGTTTTGTGCATAGATCACTGCTGTTTAAAAAGAGTGTGCTTCCCTTTTTCTCAGTCTAATAGTTTTCTATAATCATAATGTCTGTACCACATTGCTTTTTTCACCCTGTTGTCTGAGAATATTGATTATACATAGCATGCTTAGTCACACATTGAAGTTGACTGAAAACTATGTTCAAAAATGACACAGCACGTTACATATTCTCTTACATGTGGTCAAGTATATTTAAGAATTCATTCTTCACAGGTAATGCCCAAGGGCTTTGACACAAGGGAACAGAATCACTGATGTTTTCTTTTTATGGGTTAAATTTCAATTCAGGCTGGTGAAGAAAACCACATTAGTCATGAAGAGCTTCCTAAGGCAGACTATATCAAAAGAGGTATGTGACATATACATATATTACTAAAGATAGAGTACCTATCACAGCATGAAATTTAAACTAAAATTCAAGAATCAGAGCTGTTAACAAAGGAGGTACTCTCTGACATCACTTTTGTGTGACTAATTCTGACAGTTCAGAACTTTTTGAAACCAAACACAGCTGATCATGGAAAAAGCCCAAAGGCTTTTGAATCAAATGAAATTAAGCCTCAACACTGCTGGGAAGTAGATGTGTCTTAATCTTTTAGATTAGAACAGAATAAAATGGAGGCTGAAACATGTTAAATGAAATGCTCAAGGCCACTCATTAAAAGCATCACTGGCCTTTCTGAAGTATTTTATCAGATGAAAGCCAGACTAATTCCATGATTTTATTATACCCATTGTACTTAGCTGGTTAGTAGATACTTCCTATTATCTGGAAAAATTACAGACTTATGACTCTTTTGTTTGCCATCTTGAGGGGATGGAGAGTGGCAAAGGGGTACAAGTTTTTGCTTTACCATATTTAAATGCCTAGAAACCATAGATCTTGTCTGGTTTTTCCCAGTACCAATAACATGTTTTCCAAATTAATGTACGTAAATTAACATTTATTGAAAACAACATTCTACTGCACCAAACAGAAAAATTTTTAAGTGTCTCTTATTACTTTGTTGTCTACCCCCAACCCCCATTTTGAGAAGTTAGCTCTTTTCCCACAAGTCAGGGAATCTTTTTATTACTTTAATATGTAAAGGGGGAACCAGGCCTGACTAAATTTCCATGTTTCTGTGTAAGAGTGCATTTAAGTATGCCATAGACTGCTTGAACGTGATTCCTACTGTGTATGTTTTATGGCTTAACAGCAATTACGTATTGGAGTCGTGCATTATAGTTTACCGTAAAATGAACTTGAGGGGCACACCCTACAAAGGCATTCCAGGACAAACCCATACTTGCAAGACTAAAGCAAATGCCATGGAATAAACTAGGGAACAGTTGTCCTTTACATTTTGAAATCTTTCTCTTATTTAAGTAACTGCAAACATAATCATTAGAGTTCTTTCAAATTGTTTTTTCTTTAAGACTTTGAAAGGGTTCCAAACAGGATGTTTATGTTTGTGTTGTTAAATTTTTATATTCATAGCACCTGAATGTATTTTTCAAAGTTTCCCCAGTTCAAATGTACTCAATCCATCACTGTTTTGCCACAGTCAATCACGTCTGCCACATATAATTCCCAAATACATTTTAGAAAATTCCAGTGAACCATTGGTATTTGGACAGATATACCAAATTCATTGTAATATTATTATTACAGAATTAGACAGAAAGTTATTTTTTCAGCAGTGTAATGGCAGTAAATCTCAATTCCCACCAAACTTATGTACCATTTCAAGCCTTAATCTCACAGTAGAGATACAATGCAGGCTCAAAAGTAGTTAAGGAAATCCTAATCAGAAAATTTACCATGACTTACAAGAGTCAATATAATCTAGTGATGTGTAACATTTTTGTATATCTCTATTTTGGGACATGCTATCCATAGGGTATATATCAGTCAGGCAGATCCATAACCCATTTCTAGTTTGTTAAGAGTCACATAATTATATCTGCACCCCCATATTACCTTTGAAAGCATTTTAGTAGTATAATATACATGCAAAAAATGTAATATAACAGCATTTTAATAGATCAGATTTAACACCTCATCAGATTCCATCTTCAGCTTATATTAAAGCAGATATCATTTTATTTTAAGAAATAAGCTGCATTTAAAATTTTTAAATTCATACCAACTAGTCACCTCTATTTGGCAAATGTCTATTTACATCAAAGAAAAAGTAAAGCCTTCTTCAAGCAGCCCTTAAAGGGAAAATAATAGCTTTTTGGAACTACAGCAAACAGTTTGAATAAAAATATTTGAACTTAACATTTTAAGTAAGTTGTATTTTCTGTATTTTTGAATCATGTGGTATTGAGATATCATGGTATATAATATCAATAAATTCTTTATACAAAAAAATGTGAAGTGTGTGAACTGGACAGATTATCTTCAGGTATTCATCAGTTTAAAATTGGTAGGCCAAATAATACATAAGCCATGTTTTAACTATAGAAATTTGGCAAAGCAGTTTATAGATTAAGCAGAAATAATCTCATCCTTTGTTAGTATCTTACGAATCATGTTTTGGTCATACAATGGATTATCATTATTTGTTGTAGTTATATTCTATAAAGTCATTGGAAAAACTAAATTAGCAAATTCTAGAAACAGTGTCCAAAGAGGAAATACAGGGTTAGGTTCCTGTGAGTGTCTCATCACATTTCATAAACCGAGCAATACATAACCTTGTTTAATGTATACTGACACCTTATTTAATACATATTGTTGATTCATTAAGTTGGAACTCATGACCTACAGCACTGTTACTCATGCCTAAACAAAACTTATCTAACACATGTATTTTCTCCACATTCAAATATTTATGAAGTACTCTTGCTAATGCTAGTGTTCTTACTAAAAAACTTACCCTATGGTAAATAACTTTAGAATAGATGCTAAATGTGCAAAGCCAAAACCACCCTGCTGCTCACTTAAGAGAAACCACTTTTTAAAATATCAGAGATAATGATGGGAACATTTAAAAAGTATTTAAGTAAACTTCATATCATAGCTATATATTTATGTGCTGAGACTACATCAACCCAAATTTACATTAATTTTTATTTGAAAATTAGTCTTGAATAAGTCATTTTTTTCAACGATGGAAGGTCTCCAGGAGTGAATGCCTAATATAAAATGCAACAGTCTTGTATATGTGTAAATAAATCATTTCTACCATCTATGGAATATATATGTATATATGGTCATTTTTCCATTTATTCATTCAACAAATTTTGAGCATACAATGACAAATAAGACACCATACCTGTCTTTTTGAAGCACACAATCTAGTGATAAAGTCAAATAAATAAAATATAGTAAAGAAGTATTACTGACTTATATACATAAAGATCTATAGAAGAGATAACTATTTCAGACTTGGTTGGGGGGTAGGTGGGAAGAGCAGAGGAAGAGGTCATGTAAATATTTCTAGAAGAAAAGTCATCTGAGCTGAGAGCTGAAGAGTGAGAGGGAGTTAAAGAAGCAATGATGGGACAGTAGAATATAAAGAGATGACAGATGTGCTAAGATAAGCACCAAGTATAGACAAGAATGAAAAAAGAACATGAATGCAAAACATGGGAGTAGAAAGAAATGAGGCTGCAGAGGTAAACTATATAAAGAACATGAAGAATTGTGCTGTCTTTGGTCAAAATACTTGAATAAAGCAACAAAGAGAGACACTGATGAATTTTAAACAGAGCAGTGAGATGTTGATTGTGACACTTTTAAAACATGGCTCCAAATTCTTTGCCCTTTGTCCCATTGAGTCAAGGCTCTGTGACTGCTTGACCAACAGAATACAGCAAAAGTGGGGCTTTGCCACTTTCCAGGAATTTACCTTTCCAGGCAATATCTGCTTCCGGTCTCTGTGGACAGTGCTCTTAGAAGTGAGCCACCATCTTGAAGGAACTGAAAGCAGCCCAAGAAATGCCCATATGAGAACTTAAGTCCATGACCCTCAGCTGAGCTTCCAGCCAGAACCAACTTGCCAGCCATGTGCATGTGTCACCTTGGCAATTATTCTGCAGCCTGACTGCCCCACTGACACTGCATAAAGCAGAGCTGAATCTTCCCCTTCAATGCGCCTGCCTAAATTGCAGACTTGTGAGCTAAATAAATTATTGATTTTAAACTCCTGAAGTTTGAAGTGGTCTGTGATGTAGCAATGAATAAGTCGAACAGTAAGACTTGTTTTTGCAAAGGTGACTGACATATTTGCCATGTAGAGGTAGGATTTGGAAAGACTAAACTAGAGACAGGAAAGTGACCTGAAAGACAATTAAATTCAAAGATCCAGGTAAGAAATGACAGTGGTCATAGCTTAGGGAACAGGAGTGGGGGTCACTTACAACAGTGAAATGACATTTGCCATGGCTGAGTTTTATGGAGGACATTTCTGCATCAAGGAAACATTTTTATTAAAAAAATAAAATACAGTGCTCAGGTTTATGACTTAGGCACTTATGTGGATAATGTTGACATTTATGTGGCAATTATGTAACAAAATACCATCCTTCTTTACACTTTTGTTTATTTTCATGCCATTGGAAATGGTTATCTTGCCAGTATGGATCTTGCCTAGGCTTATTAATTAACTACCAATATGATGGATAATATTCTGACCCTCAAAATTAAGAGTGTTTTATAAAGTGATCTATTACTTAAAGTGTATGTGTATAGTGTTTCAGTAACAAACTATTAACTGAAAATAAAACGAAACATTCAAAACTGAGGTACAGCCTTTAATACAAATAAAAAATTTAATACAGTTGGTACCTCATGGCAAAGGTCTACATAACACGAGAAAGAATCATACATTTTACTTTAGTTCTTTTCTATAGGAAACTAAGTTCAAGCAAATGATGCAAAATTCAATTGTTCATTCAGAAATTTCATCGAAGACCTACTAAGTGCTAGGGACAAAGCTAAGAGCAGGATTATTATACATGTTAAAAGTTCAAAATAAATCATCTTTCAAAGTAGAAATATATATTAATATCCCATTTTATTAGATTAAAAAAATACATGCAGAAAATTTGAGATTTGGAGTTTTTTCTGAAAATCACACACTAGAAGCTGAGTTTCCTTCATTTAATCAGCATTCTGTCCCACAGTGTTTCATGAACATCTAACAGCTATATTTTGTAAACTTCTTGATAATTAGAGCTTAATCAAAATTGTTAATATAAGTTATCTTTCAAAAGAACAATATATGTATGAAGGCTGACCAACTATTCACGACTTCACTTAGGACAGACTCGGTCAAAACTGTGATGATTGGTAGCTATAGGGGGAGGCTGCATACCTAATAGAAATGTTAAACATAAAGCAACTTCTGTCAACATAAATGATGGGCTCTTTAAATGGCAGAACAGTTTAAGAATGTCATCCTGAATCAATCCTTAACTAACTGCAAAATTAATTAGTGCCTGTCATTTTAACCCTGAGTATTTTTAAGCTTGAGATTGATTACAGTTAACTAGAAGCTTGCAAGAAGCCAGTTTGTAAATTCAATGAAACTGTTGCCTGGATTTTTCACAAGGTAAGATATCATCCTTGATGGTCTTGGTGTATATTAATACTTAAAAATCCATCAACCCACTAATGTCCACCAATGATTGGCAAATTAGTAAATTATGCTATATTTAATGTATCTCTCATTGTATACCTTGTAAATTTAGCTATTGCTGCTCATAGGATGCTCGCTAACGCAAGAAAAGTAATAATGTTTATGTTTATTCTTTACCCTAGGCCTAAATGTTGAGTATTTTAACACTTTAAATATGTGAAAGGACCAAAAAAACTATAGCACAATAGCACAAGTGAATAAATAAAAAAGTAATAATGAATTGTTAACACATTCAATACATCAATTGGTTATTATTACAGTTCCTTTAATACTTGAGTAATTTTATCAGAGAATAGGAGTCAACATTTAATGAGCATCTGCTAGTTGCTGTACTGGTCATTTAAATCTTATGTTCTTAACCTTCAATACAGCCTAATAAAGTATATATTATTATTTCCATCCTGTGCAGATAAGGAATAGAGAATCAAAAAAGCTGTTATTTGTTAAAGACCACAGAGGCAATGGGTATTAAATCATATTCAAGCTTTCTAAGCATGCTTTCGACAGCACTATATTCCATCCCATTTTCAGATGAAATATGAGAATAGACCACTCATATATAAGGAAACATAACTTATAAATGAACATAGGGGAAAGGTCCATTCATAGGAATAAAAGAAATATAAATCTAAATAATAGTAACAATATATCATGTTTACAAAAAGTGTTGACTTAAAATGCTCTTACCGAAGACTGTTAAAAGTATGGTAATATTGTGTCCATTTCCACTTTGCTCCGAAACAGTAAGGTAGTATTGTATTTTAGAAGAGTGACAAGAATTATATATTACAAATCAAAACATGTTCATTCCATTTAATAATCTGCTTCTAGATCTACTTCAGAACTTAGCCTGAGAAAATAATACAAAATAGGGGATTTGCTTTTGTATAAATATCTTCATTACATATGGAAACAGTCATGTAAATTATTGTTCACCATTAGAAAAAATATTATGCTTGCCTTACAGTTATTACATAAAGTCTTTTATTACTATGGAAAAAAATCTTAATATAAAGTAAATATAATTAGATGAAATGCTATATAACCATTATGATCACAATTTTACAAATAGAAAAAA
The DNA here is from genome assembly GCA_032199065.1 of Smutsia gigantea. Lineage (NCBI taxonomy): Eukaryota > Metazoa > Chordata > Mammalia > Pholidota > Manidae > Smutsia > Smutsia gigantea. The sequence continues at coordinate 85,874 of JAVSCE010000377.1, read as the reverse complement.
TTTAAAGTACACAAAAGTTCTAACAGGGCTGATGCTACTATGAGTTATATATTTCTTTTATCTCCTGTATACATTATAAAGTCAAGAGTGAAAGAAAAAATATCACAAGTCTATAACTTCACCTAGAAATTGAGGTGTAGAATGATAATTGGGTTCAATCAATTCTATAAAATCAATGATAAAAATATTGTTTATTTTGGAGAATGTGTGTGTTTGACATTATGGCAACAATTTCCCTTTCTTCTTATGATGAAGTTTGGTATGATCAATCTAGAAGGAATATTTTCACCAACTGATAGGTATTATTTGTCAGTAATTGTCCATTAAATTAGATCATATAAAGAAAATGTTTGATAAGCTTTGATATGGTACATATTATGCTATTATTCCTATTATAAAGAGAAGACTATATGGAATATATATGCCTTTTAATTTCTGAAGTGAGATCAATTTAGATATTCTTCATTTTTAGAATGAATTTCATCATCCATATCAACTCCAACTTGTGATCAGGCTCCTTTCTTTGGACGTTTTTTTACCTCAATGAACACATGCCCTTCTTAATGTCTATACCAAATACTTTCTCCTTTGCTTTGTATTTTGCTTGAAATAATTAAATTAAGGAAAATGGAAATATGCTTTTGTGGAACTTCCAGTATTTTGGATAGTGAAAATAGGCAAGAAACTGTAAAAGATAGGAAAATAGTAAATATTAATATTATGAAAAACTAAGTACTGATAATAATCACAGGATGTTAATTTAGAAATAAGTTCAAACTACATTCAGATCTGTACTTTAAATATTATGTTAAATTAAAATGAAAATTTATATTACTATACAAATGTTTCCCATATTGATACTATTTACTAATATATACCTCTACATTGTTTCAGAATGGATATAGGTGAAATTGTATCCATCTTTAAACAAAAAATTAGTTTTTTCAAATATTTTTGTTGCAATTCAGGAAACTGAAAAATTTTAATGAAGAGAGGGCAAGTAAATAAAATAGCACATTACCTCAATGTAAGATATGAAATATTGTCTGTAGCATTTATTGTGCATCCCACAATAGCTTCAACTTTTCCTGATTGCTTTTCAATCAGATTTATTCAGAGCTTCCATGTTAGTTTTCTCCTCAGACCAACAGCCCACCTGTAACACGTCCAGACATCCTACCATCTTTCCCCACCTTAGCTGCCTTTGTACACAGTGATACATAGTTTCTTGGAGAGACATTGTTTAGGTAAAATATATTTAAGTGAGATTGTAGGGAGACTGGGAAAAGGTGGTTTGACTTGGCATATGTTAGTTTTGAAGTAATTTCAAAGCAGAAATCAGAAGGAAATCTAGTACTTTTAGAAATAGCAAAGGCGAACAGTTCCTGCAAATATGTGTACCTCTTCATGGAATTTTGAGTTTTCCTATTTTGCACACTTTAGAAGGCTCTTAAATTCACACATGATTGTCTCTTTATGGCTTTTGTTTCAGCCCAAAATAGTATTCATTGTTAACTCAGTACATAACATCCGTTATAATTCTTTAGAAATGCATTGACTCAGTAGGAACCAGTTACCATTAGACACTAATAAGCACGTAGCATTCTGAAGCAGAGGAACATTAACACATCAGCTTAGGAAATGTAAGGCAGCCATGACTCATAATATATCTGATTCAAGCTACTGACACATAATGAGCATGAAAATGAAATCTGTGTCCTTGACTATTAAGAACGGACCCTGGCAAACGGCTTCCAAACAGCCAATATATATGGAACAAAAACATGCCACTGCTTTTTCTCACACATATATGAAAAGTAGGAAGATGTTTAAGAGGCTAGAGGAAAGTAATACCTGGAAATTACATGAGTGACTCCACGCCCTATTGTTAATCTGCCGTTGAAAAGTGAAAGAGGTGTTTTGGATAAACAGATCCCACATCTGGATAAACTAGGCAATGATCCTGAAGTATCACTGCCTCCTTTCGCATCATGTTCCTGCTCTGCTAATGCATGGCGAGAATTCAGAAGAGATCCTGGCAGAGAGCATTTAATAAACATCTACTGCTGCTGCTATGACGCTACTAGCTGTAAATTTAGTGAATTTTTGGAGGAGAATATAGAATTTTCTCCAACAGGACACAGTAACAAAATTACCGCCCTTGAAATCAGGAGATTTAAAATAGATTTTAATTATACTTAGATTTCAAGTCAAATTTACTCATTGTGTGACCTTGGGAAAGTCAAATAACATCTGCTATTTCCTTTGTCCTTAAGATAACGATATTGATAATATTTCACAGAATTGTTATAAGGCTGATATGAATTTAAATGTGATCCAAAAATACTTTCAGTTATTTACACTCTGCATATACTGTTACAGATTTATAATGAAAACGACTGTTCCTATCTTTTCTTGGGGCTCATTTAGAGGTGGTGGCTTCTAAATGACCAGCACACTGAATGTGAATCACAAGGCACAATAGAGGATCTAGCATCGGCCATATTTACCCGAGACAAAGTTTGTAAAGCAACTCCATGTGTTATCCTCTCCTCAAAATGTACTTCCTGCAGCCTGCCTGTGTGCTACTGACTGTTCGGCCACCCAAAGAAGGGTGTTACCGATGTCAGATTCAGTGAAAACCTTCCCTTCTCAGAGACTATACCAACGAATCTGCATGGAAGTAGAATTGATACAGAAACACAAATCAGGAACAATAAACTTTCTTCTGTCTTCTCACACTTCCTATTGAGACGTCTTTGCCTTGCACTCAGTAATTCCATCAGTCCATCCCTTAGGCAGTACCCACTTCCTATATACCTACTATATGCTGAAACACGGTTTCAGAAACTGCATGAATATGAAGGTGAAATGCCCCCTTTTGAGGAACTTAAAATTCCATTAGTAAAACAAGCTATACTGTCACACAAACAACCCAAAAACTTAAAATGAATTTCATTAATTACATAGAGCAAAGGCTGCTGAGGTTGTCTAAATCAAAGCCAATTATATGGCTGGATGGAGGACTGCAGATAAAGCAGAACAAATCGAAGTATTGTGAAAGCAAGTTTGGAAAACATCTGAAAATCTAAGTCTAAAAAATTTAAAGCCTAAAGCACTATTTTGAAAAATCTGTCTTCTGTTCTGCTTGCCCTTTTATTTTCTTTGAACACTTTACTTAAAGGACATCACCACTAGGCAACTGCTAGAATTGAATAAATAAATGTAGTGCATTAAGTATGTGGCCCCAAAATGCTTCCCTACTTCTTGGATAATGTAGTTAATACTGAGTGAACATTTGACGATGCCTAGCATGTGGTGTCCAGGTGGGAATCCCTTGGAGTTATACTCTTGAGAACCAACAGTGACACTCTCATTCCAGAAAGTACACAAATATATTCACTGAAGTACAGATGAGTCAATATAAATAGACTCTTTACATGTGACCCTATAGCTAGACATCATCTTAGTATTAATAGTTACCTTCCGTTGTGGTTTCTCCTCTTTGAGGATTTCTTATGTTTTTGGTGTCCCATGACTCCTTTGTAATTTGTTGTCAGTACATAATCATGTTCAAATACACTGAGTGGGATATTATTTATTTATTGGGGATTATTTATTGTCTAGTACCCAAGCAGCTCAGGGCTAGGATGCAACACAGACTTTTTACCTTACTACCCCTTCTATACCATTGTGATTTACTTCTCCCAGCAAGCCTTTATTTTTTGAGATGCATGCGATTTTAGCTCACTCTTTTCACAATGCTTTATATTATCTGCAGTCCTTTAGATCACACTTCCTTAGTTTGTGATGTTTTGTCAACCAACTCAAACCCTTTCTTTCACTACAACTCCTAGCTAATTTCAAAATCTGAGTGGATTATGCTTCCCATAGCCTAGCCTAACAGTTCCTTGTATTCTTCACCTAAATAACTTGAACTCCACTCCTCTTCAGCAACATTCTTTTACTATCCTACAATAGACTGTCATCAGCCATACCTACTTAACTGACTTGTAAAATTCTCAAAATGGAAAAACATTTAATTTCATACCATCCTTAGAATGACTCATAAAATTTCCTGTTATTTTACTTCTGCAGAACACCCATTAGCAATAGATCACCCCTTTGACTAGTGAAGACCTCCATTCCTTTGATCTAGTCCTTCATAAAACCCTTTAAGATTCAAGTAATGCCAACTTAAACTAGCCAAGCATAAAAGGAAAACTTAATGTAAGATGCAGGCATCTCATAGAATCAAATGAATAGTAGGAATAGAGCCAAGCTTCAAAAGGTATTAGAATCAGAAACTGCAAAGGCATCGGGGCCCCAAACAGCATTTTCTTTCTCTGTTTATCTTTGTTCTTTCAGTATATTTCTTTTCTTACTGAACAGCAGCATTCTCTGCTTTGCCATGCTGTAGTAGCAGACTCCTACTATAAAGTGCCTATATTTACATTACCTCAATGCTAACACAGATTTAAGGACTGCCTCTGTATTCCAATTTTTGGAAGAAAAACACTTATATCTCAACAATCTGGTGTTGACTTCTAGGCCAGTGCAAACCAGCAAGTGTTGACCCCCTGGGCTGGTTAACTGTGGCTGGGGATTGAGTATACAAGCCTGATAAATATGGCTATTAAGCACCAAAGAGAGGGGCTTTGTGGGGAAGATGGACACAATAAAGAAGTACAGACTTCTTCTATTTTTCCAGTCTAGTAGGAACCTCATAGATTCATTCTTCTCATTTTACACTCAACTTTCTGATCTCTCTTCAATGATATTCTTGGTTGCTCTGTTGTATTCACATTCTCTATTCTCTGATAATGTTTAACCCTGGGTCATTCAAAGTAATAGCTTTATCTACTTTTACTTACTGGCTACTGCGCACTATAGAAGAAAACGTAATCATGTAAGTATGCATTATTTAAAGGTATGTTTTTAATGACAACCTGGCACTGAATATATTCCAACAGTCCTTTCACTGATACCTAATAAACTATTTTTACTTTCATGCTTTACTTATTCTAAATTTATACCAACCTCTTATAAACTATTCTAGCCGACTGGTACCATTCATCACGTCCTCTCCCCTTATACACAAACATAAAGAATTTCAATATCTGACATTATGTCCAAATTTTCAGTAGAAACAGAGATCATGTAGCAAATCCTCCATTCTCTCAATTTTCAAACTCATCTATGCCTTGATCTCTGTTTTAGTCTTGGGCTAGATTTTAATGACTATCTATAAACTAATTACTCTTACCTCCATATTCCAGCTTCCTTTTTTTTCTTGAATTCAAGAACAATTCCTCCTCCCTGATCCATCCATTCTGATCTACCCTGGAACTCCCAGTTATCAGTTATCACACACAATTCTTGTATCTGATTTCTTTTCCTATCATGTGCTCCCCACTCCATAGCATGTAAATAGGATCGATTACCTCCCATACCCCCAATAAAAAGTTTTTCCGTAATCTCCCTACAGTGTAAGCTGCTTCCTTCTATCCTCTATACTAGAAGCTTCTTTTAAGAAAGAAGTTTTCTTCATTTATTTCCTCACCACCCATTCACTTCTCAGCACACTGGAATTTAGCTCCTAGTAGTAAATTCCACTGAAATTTCTAGAATAAAGATCAGCAGTGACCTCCTGTTTGTCAAATCCACCACCATCACCTAGTTTTCTCCCATTTCTGTATCTACTTCAATACTGCTTCCTCTTCCTCTCAACCTCCAACTATTATTTTACCGAAGAGGAGTCAAACACCATTGGTTGCTAATGAAATAGCCATTTTCTATTCTCATTCTCTCACTGGCAGACCTCACTGCCTATAACCAAGGCTGAAAATGAGTATTATTCCCTTTCCCAAGCTCCCTTGAAAATTTTGATGTCAGTATGGTCAGTTCTCTCTAATGACACAGAGAAAAACTCTTTTAGGGGGTCTGCTTGGAAAGACATGCCTCACAGATGAAAAGAGAGATGAAAGGGTGAAACACTCATCCCTTCTCTTGTTCCTTGTTATATATGGACTGGTTGTACAAGTAGATGATACTTGCAGCTATGGGAAACATTTTCTGACAATAAAGGCATAAGCTGAAGAGGAAAGATGTAAAGATCCTTGGCCGCTGATGATAGCGTAAACCCCTAAATCAACCCTGGGACTGTTGGTCTTGTAATTTCTTTATCTGTGAAAATAAACATTCCTTTGCTTAAGCCTCTTTTAGTTTTTTATTACCAGTCGTCTTTTCTTCTCACCCATTAAACCATCAAATCTATTTAATTCTTTAGCTCTGACTATAATATGGAACACAAGAAGTATATGGTAACCTGGCCCCTCAACAGATGAGCAATTGATATTTATTAAAATTTCAGTAAATTATTTTGATTGGATCTATTGACTAGGTTATCTGCTTATTTTCTCTGGGTGAAATTCTAACTCTCTGGTGTCACAGTAAGGCAACTTCTCAAGTTGACCCTGTATTTATTCAAACTTGATGTATCTTTGCGAATGCTAATATCTTTCGGTTGTTCTTTCTGCCCCTTCCTTTTTATCTTTCTGAAAAGTCTTGTTACAAGTCATATACCAGCTACTCTGAGAGACCTTGCTTTCTGCTGGAAGCACTTAACTACTCCATCCCCTGTTTATGACATCCGTTCATACTTTATTATAGCATTTATCAACTGACATGGCAATGATTTGTTTACCTGTCTTGCCCTACACGGTGAGTGCCATGAGAAAAAGAACTGTGTATTATGTTAGTGAGCCCAGATCCCAGTTCATTGTCTGGCAGAGAATGGAAACCCTATTAATTATTCTGTTATGAGTAATGACTCCTGCTCATTAGTTTCTCAGGACCAAAGTCAGATAATAGCCTGATTTTTATTTCCTTTGTAAATTCTAAAAAGATTATAGTCCTAAAAAGCATATGTAGTGAGATTAGATAACAACTACAAGAACGCTGGCTGAAATTGTGCCACATATACATTAGAAAACACTAAACCTTGCCAATGTTTCAATATATCATCTTAATTAATTACAACACCCACATTTTTACAATGCCAGGAAGGGACATTGCTCACACTTAACTACCTCACTGAAAATATATAAGCAAAACAAACATCTATTAAAGGATAATTTCAATTCTATCATTAACTTGCTATGTTAATATAGTTTTCCATATTTCAGGCAGAATCCCTAACTTTTCTCTGACAAACCAGAGAGCAATCCCTTCCTTGCAATATTATTTTGCTTCAGGTTCTTTGCAATGTGTCATTGGCAGAAGGAAGTGGTTAGCATTTCTTTCTTTCCTGGCCAGCCAGAAGGTACACCCATTGTATGTGTGCCCCCATTTTTCCCTTGCAATACCTTCTCTGATTTATAGGAGAGAAGAGAGCAAAATGGGAAAATGCTCACTTAGCTTTATTACCAGGTTTTAAAGTCAAAGTGTAGGTAAGAGCCAAAGGTTAAGATTCACATGAGAGAAGCTTCTCATGCTTATCTTTCTGATCCCTAGCAAAGATTCACAATTTTCACATACTTGTATCACCTAAACCCTATTTTTGAGGAAGTTTTTGTTCATACCCAAAGAAGTCAGGTTGTTTTTCATAAAGCTAACTAGTTATCTTTCTTAACTTTGATGTCTAAAGTAAAAAAAGATATTGATTCTCATAATCTTTGTCACTCCTCAACATTATTATTTTGAGAAATGTAAGATACTTTCTAGGCTGTGGATAACCTGTAGCCTCTCTAATCATGTTTCCATATATAGAGCTGGTAAGAGCAAATTGTTTTTTGCCCCTTTTCCATGTGAAATGAAAACAGATTAAATATTTGATGATTGATTTCTCCAATTTCCCTGAATACAGATCTAGAACCAGGCACCATAACTCTCAGCTCAAACAGTTAATCACAGAAAATAAAAACAAAACAAAAAATTCTAGGTAGAAATAAATATCTCCATAAACAAAATTAGAAGAATGTTGCAACAAATTTGAAACATACATGATCAATAAGTGCTTACTCAATGTATGAACAAATGAATATACTTTGGTGGTTTCATTCTTTGGCAGCATCTTGGTTAAATCTATAAAACAAATGCTCTCATTCCAAACCTGCTCGATCATGAGGCATGTTCAATTTACATATCAAAGAAAAACATGCATCCAGGTTATATTAGACAATGGTATATTTTCTAACAATCTGCATACCAGGTTAAATTTAAATACTGGAGAGTATTATTTCCATAAGTTTATTTTTCATTAATAATACTAGCCTTAAAAAAGTCCAGCTGCACCACATCTCTTATTCTTCATGTAAAATTCTCTGTTACTTGTGCCTAATAGTAACTACATAATAAAAGTTTCCAGCCTCCAAATATCTGCGTGGAATTTCAGAAAAAAAATCAATGAACTGGTCTTTTTTTCTTGTGTCCACATCCACATAGGCATCTCAAAGAGCAATAACTAAATAATAAATAAAATTTAAAGTCTGGTTTTTTTTCTCCCCTTCCAAAGGAATCCAAAATCATTTAGAGGAAAATTAATTAACACTGGAGAGTACTTGATACAACAAGTACTCAGTGGCACGTGGATCATTTCTCTATTCATTACGATCATTCTAACAAATAAAGCTACTTAGCAGAGTGAGATAAAATTAATATAAATTTTTATAATATAAGGGATTAAAATTTTTTATATTGCTTATTATTGCAAAAGAAGAAAGCTAGATTTACATTCGAAATCTGTCCATAGTATGCAAACACCTAGCAATGGAGGAGGGAAGATAATTCTTAAAGGAATATGAATTCACTCAAACTTTCATCGTAAATAAAGAAAGTATATATATATATACATATATATGTATATATAGTTTATCAGGAGAGGGATAATGAAAGAGAAATTTCAATTTCATAAACATTTAGATTCTTTTTTTCCCTCATCTTCTCACTATGGCAACTTGACAAAAAACTTGCCCTGTTTTCAATCATGATTCCTTGCTCTGTGAAAGCAAGGTAAGAGGGCTTTAGCAAATCATGTGGAGATAGCTTTTTACCTGCAGGGATTGAGGTGAAAGAATGCCATACAGCTCATTTTTATAAGCATACACAGTCCTTCCAGCAAGTACTGGTTTTCATTTCCTCGCTTTTCAAATTTGGATTATTTCACAGCACTCTAAGAGTTTACCTTGGTAAACCTTCCCTTGCCTAGAAATGGCTACTGCCAATGTCAGGAATATGCCAAAAGCCTCTACTAGCCTGTAAGAAACACCCCGCCTGTAAAGAAAAGACCTGCTTCCAAGTAAATACAATGCTTTCCATTTTATTCTTTTTTAATATTTCTATCATCTGCATAAAACTGGCCTTTAAAACACTTCCAACTTCATTGTTTGAAGGGAAACCTGAGCTTGCAATTAGTCTCAAAGGAGTTTTTTTCCCCAACGAAAGTATTTCCTACCAAATGTGACTCTGAAAGCTCTCTCACTATACAAACAAAAGAATTTGCTGCTTCCTCTCAGGTAAAACTCATGTCAAATTATTTCAAGGTGGACTCGGGTCTTCCAGTACACTACTACCTATAAAAGACTATTAACAGTTTCAGGTTAAGTGACTGGGATGTTTTAGCTTTAATATGTTAATGTATTTGTATATAACAAGTGACTCACTGAATATTAAAAATTATTTACTGAGGGAAGTCAATAGCCGCCTGTCATTAAGAGCTCATGTTAAAAATCTACCCAGGAGAAAGGATTCTAGGAAGATGGCAGTGGCAGCTGTGCAGTTTTTTAACCCCACCAAATCCTCACGTAAAAACAGAGCACTAAGATAGCAAAGCCAGTAAGCCAAGGGCAGCATTTAAAACAAAACTAGATGAATAGTTATTCCCATGGACTCCAAAATACATGGGGTAGAAGGAAACCACAACAGCCTTAAAACTACAGGATCTCTGCCTCTCTGCAGAAGGAAGAGAAGGAAAGCTACAGAGCAGTGTCTTAGCAGCCTGGGCCCTGCTATTCCAGGCATAAGCTGAAGAGGAAAGATATAAATCACCGACAGATACTCACTGTGAAACAGAGACCGTGTAGGAACAGCAACTGAAACTGTGAGCAGTTTTTGAGGATACTCCTGCCCCCCCAAGACGGACTGAACAACCTGGAGCAGGAAACACCTTTTGGCTCTCGGAACTGACCCCCCAGGCTCCCCTTCCAGGATAAGAACCACACTGAGGAGAAAATGCTGGAAGGGGAATCAAAATGGAACAAGATAGAAACAACAAAGAGAAACGGGGGGCGGGGGGGGGAAAGTCCAGATCTAATCCCAGAAAGCATATTACCACATTTTTAAACAACATAAAAACAACAGAAGAGGGAGAACTGTAAAGTCATATAAACTTTCCTAAGCCCTGCTGTAGGAAAATTCATTTCATATAAACATGAGCAACACAAAAGTATTAAAGTCACATCCCATAAGGAGTCATCATAATGAAAAACAGGGGAAAACAACAGAATAATGTACTGCCAACAAGACATGCCAAGAAATACATCCACAGAACAGAATAAAACTGTAACCCAGTGCTTCAAAAGCAGCTCAGAAAAATTCAAAAAATGTTGCAAGACATGAAACAAACAACATAAATCAGAACAAGAAAAACTCAGAAACAATGTCTATAACCCTGGATGTAATTAGAAATAAGAAAAAAGAATTCCAAAAATATAGAAAAAAAATGAGAAGAACAATAAGGAGTAAGCACAACAGATGATAACTTACATAAAAGGTGAAAGAGAAAAACTTTAAAAACTCAAAAAATATTGAAAGAAAAGGATTCAAGAGAATGTTAAAAACATTGAAGACAAGCAAAAAATTCTGAGCATGTGGAGGGTAGAAGAAAGGAGATGAAATTGTAAGGAAGAAAATAGAATAAATACTAAATCCATTAATCACAGAAAAATTTTCTAAAATAAGAGATTTAAAACTGCATATTGAAGTACACAGTGTCCCTGAGAAAATGAGCCCTAACATCATCAATATACATTCAGTAAAATTAAGTCACTTTGAAAAGGAAGAAAGGAAGGAAAGAAGCATTTACGTACCTAGAAAACAGTGAAGAAGCACATGACTACAAAGTGAAAGGAATTCTGTTGTCATCAAACATTTCAACAGCAACACACTATGTGAAGAGAAAATGCAACACACATAAGATATCGAAGAAAAGGAAAAGTGTGAATCAATAATTATTTTTATCTATCAAAACATGTTTTTTTATTTCAAAATAGGACATAGGCAAAATCTTATCAAAATGCAATAATTCCAGGAATATTGCTCCCTTGAGCCCTTCCTAAGGAATCTACTAGAGAACAAACTTCAGACACACAAAATGATTAGAGAGGCAACTGATGGTGCATAAATACATAGTTACCTGTACCACTAAGACCAAATAAGGGTTGGGGAGAGAATACCATATGAAATGACTATATTCTCAGACAATGTAGGTACAGAACAACTGTAAGATATAGGAAATAATGGAGAACACAAAATCGAAATACTAATTGCTTCAGTAATCATTTTGGCAGTGGTATTGTTATTGCTACTCTAAGTCTGTTGTATGTGGGTAGAAGGTAGAAAAATGAGTAATTAAGAGATTTTCTATTATTCTCCATGACCTTAAAAACCATTGCTCTCAATGATAAAGAAGATACAGACACAATAAAGAAGTTAAGTAAAGCCCGGTGGTCTTGAATTTGAGTTGTAAGTATCCATCTGAACGTAGGTTATCAGTGCAAAGGAGAAAAATAAAATAGAATCAGTTAGAAAACGAAGGGAGGATCCCTGTTGTAATTGGGAAGGTATAGGAGGATGATCCTTGAATGAAGATGGAAGGATGTGAGGCTGTGAGCCATGGGGCAGAGCAATATCAGGCAGAGAGAGCCGCAGGTCAAACCATATTGAAGCACAGTGTAGGGCGCATTTACCTCTGTCTGTAATTCCCATTTCCCTTTAGTGTACTAGAAAATACTTTCAATTTTTTTTATTTATTTTGGTATCATTAATCTGCAATTACATGTGCAATATTATGGTTATTAAAATACCCACTTCATCAGGTCCCGCCCACCAACCCAATTACAATCACTATTCATAAGCGTAGTGAGATGCTATAGAATCACTACTTGTCTTCTCTGAGTTGTATAGCCCACCTGTGCCAGTGCAACATTACGTCTCCTAATCGTAATGCCCCTTGTTCCCCTTTGACCCTCCCTTCCCACCCATCCTCCGCAGTCCCTTTCCCTTTGGTAACTATTAGTCCATTCTTGGGTTCTGGGAGTAAGCTGCTGTTTTGTTCTTTCAGTTTTTTTCTTTGCTCTTATGCTCCACATATGAGTGAAATCATTTGACACTTGTCTTTTTCCGCTTGGCTTATTTCACTGAGCATAATACCTTCTAGCTCCATCCATGTTGTTGCAAATGGTAGGATTTGTTTTCTTCTTCTGGCTGAATAATATTCCATTGTGTATATGTACCACTCTTCTTTATCCATTCATCTACTGATGGACACTTAGGTCGCTTCCATTTCTTGGCTATTGTAAATAGTGCTGCGATAAACATAGGGGTGCATATGTCTTTTTGAAACTGGGCTGCTGCATTCTTAGGGTATATTCGTAGGAGTGGGATTCCTGGGTCAAATGGTATTTCTATTTTGAGTTTTTTGAGGAACCTCCATACTGCTTTCCACAGTGGTTGAACTAATCTGCATTCCCACCAGCAGTGTAGGAGGGTGCCCTTTTCTCCACATCCTCGCCAACATTTGTTGTTGTTTGTTTTTTGGATGTTGGCCATCCTTACTGGTGCGAGGTGATATCTCCCTGTGGTTTTAATTTGCATTTCTCTGATGATTAGCGATGTGGAGCATCTTTTCATGTGCCTGTTGGCCATCTGAATTTCTTCTTTAGAGAAGTGTCTATTCATGTCCTCTGCCCATTTCTTAATTGGATTATTTGCTTTTTGTTTGTTGAGGTGTGTGACTTCTTTATATATTTTGGATGTCAACCCCTTTCAGATATGTGATTTATGAATACATTCACCCATACAGTAGGATGTCTTTTTGTTCTACTGATGGTGTGCTTTGCAGTACAGAAGATTTTCAGCTTGATATATTGCCACCTGTTCATTTTTGCTTTTATTTCCCTTGCCCGGGGAGATATGGTCATGAAGAAGTCACTCATGTTTATGTCCAAGAGATTTTTGCCTATGTTTTTTTCTAAGAGTTTTATGGTTTCATCGCTTACATTCAGGTCTTTGACTCATTTTGAGTTTGCTTTTGTGTATGGGTTAGACAGTAGTCCAGTTTCATTCTCTTACATGTAGCTGTCCAGTTTTTACAACACCAGCTGCTGAAGAGGCTGTCATCTCCCCATTCTATAACCAACGCTCCTTTATCAAATATTGATTGTATATGTTTGGGTTAATGTTTGGATTTTCTATTCTGTTCCACTGGTCTGTGGGTCTCTTTTTGTGCCAATACCAAATTGTCTTGATTACTGGGGCTTTGTAGTAGAGCTTGAAGTCAGGGAATGTAATTCCCCCTGTTTTATTCCTCCGTCTCAGGATTGCTTTGGCTATTTGGGGTCTTTTGTGGTTCCATATGAATTTTAGAATTACTTGTTCCAGTTCATTGAAGAAAGGGGTTGGTATTTTGATAGGGATTGCATTGAATCTGTAGATTGCTTTAGGTAGTATAGCCATTTTGACAATATTTATCCTTCCTAGCCAAAAGCATGGGATGAATTTCCATTTGTTAGTGTCCACTTTACTTTCTATTAGGAGTGTTTTGCAGTTTTCAGGGTATAGATCATTCACTTCCTTTGTTAGGTTTATTCCTAGGTATTTTATTCTTTTTGATGCAACTGTGAATGGAATTGTTTTCCTGATTTATCTTTCTGTTAGCTCATCGTTAGTGTATAGGAAGACAACAGATTTCTGTGTGTTAATGTTGTACCTGCAAGTTTGCTGAATTCAGATATTATTTCTAGTAGTTTTGGAGTGGAGTCTTTAGGGTTTTTTATTTACAATATCATGTCATCTGCAAATAGTGACAATTTGACTTCTTCTTTACCAATATAGATGCCTTGTATTTCTTTCTTTTGCCTGATTGCCATGGCTAGGACCTCCACTACTATGTTGAATAACAGTGGAGAGAGTGGGCATACCTGTCTTATTCCCAATCTTAGATGACAAACTTTGAGCTTCTTGCTGTTAAGTATGTTAGCTGCGGGTTTGTCATATATGGACTTTATGATGTTGAGGTACTTGCCCTCTGTAACCATTTTGTTGGGAGTTTTAATCATGAATGGATGCTGAATTTTGTCAAATGCTTTTTCAGCATCTATGGAGATGATCATGTGGTTTTTGTTCTTCTTTTTGTTGATGTGGTGGATGATGTTGATGGATTTTAGAATGTTGTACCATCCTTGCGTCCCTGAGATGAATCCCACTTGATCACGGTGTATGATCCTCTTGATGTATTTTTGAATTCGGTTTGCTAATATTTTGTTGAGTATTTTTGCATCTACGTTCATCAGGGATATTGGTCTGTAATTTTCTTTTTTGGTGAAGTCTTTCCCTGGTTTTGGTATTAGAGTGATGCTGGCTTCATAGAATGAGTTTGGAAGTACTCCCTCCTCTTCTATTTTCTGGAAAACTTTAGGGAGAATGGGTGTTATTTCTTCTCTATATGTCTAGTAGAATTCAGAGGTGAATCCATCTGGCCTGGGGGTTTTTTTCTTGGGCAGTTTTTTTGATTACTGATTCAGTTTCATTCCTGGTGATTGGTTTGCTTAGTTTTTCTGTTTCTTGCTTGGTCAGTCTTGGAAGGTTGTATTTTTCTAAGTTGTCCTTTTCTTCTAGGTTTTCCAGCTTGTTAGCATATAGATTCTCATAATATTCTCTTATAAATCTTTGTATTTCTGTGGGGTCCGTCATTATTTTTCCTTTCTCATTTCTGATTCTGTTTATGTGTGTAGATTCTCTTTTTCTCTTAATAAGTCTGGCTAGGGGTTTATCTATTTTGTTTATTTTTGCAAAGAACCAACTCTTGGTTTCATTGATTTTTTCTCTTGTTTTATTCTTCTCAATTTTATTTATTTCTTCTCTGGTCTTTATTATGTCCCTCCTTTTGGTGACTTTGGGCCTCATTTGCTCTTCTTTTCTAATTTCAGTAATTGTGTCTTTAGACTGTTCATTTGGGATAGTTCTTCCTTCTTTAAATAGGCCTGGATTGCTATAAAGTTTCCTCTTAGAATTGCTTTTGCTGTGTCCCACAGAAGTTGGGGCTTTGTGTTATTGTTGTCATTAGTCTCCAAATATTGTTTGATATCTATTTTAATTTTGTCATTGACCCATTGATTATTTAAGAGAATGTTGCTAAGTCTCCATGTATTTGTGAGCCTTTTTATTTTCTTTCTACAATTTATTTCTAGTTTCATACCTTTGTGATCTGAGAAGTTGGTTGGTAGAATTTCAATATTTTTGAATTTACTGAGGTTCTTTTTGTGGCCTAGTATGTGGTCTATTCTGGAAAATGTTCTATGTGCACTTGAGAAGAATATGTATCCTGTTGCTTTTGGGTGTAGAGTTCTGTAGATGTCTGTTAGGTCCATCTGTTCTAGTGTGTTGTTCAGTGCCTCTGTGTCTTTACTTATTTTCTGTCTGGTTGATCTGTCCTTTGGAGTGAGTGGTATGTTGAAGTCTCCTAAAATGAATGCATTGCTTTCTATTTACTCCTTTAATTCTGTTAGTATTTGTTTCACATATGTCAGTGCTCCTGTGTTGGGTGCATATATATTTAAAATGGTTATATCCTCTTTTTGGACTGACCCCTTTTTCATTATGTAATGTCCTTCTTTATCTCTTGCTACTTTCTTCATTTCGAAGTCTATTTTGTCTGATAGAAGTACTGCAACACCTTCTTTTTTCTCCTTGTTGTTTGCATGGAATATCTTTTTCCATCCCTTCACCTTTAGTCTGTGTATTTCTTTGGGTTTGACATGAGTCTCTTGTAAGCAGCATACAGATGGGTCTTGCTTTTTTATCCATTCTGTTACTCTGTGTCTTTTGATTGGTGCATTCAGTCCATTTACATTTAGGGTGATTATTAATAGATATGTACTTATTGCCATTGCTGGCTTTAGATTCATGGTTACCAAAGGTTCAAGGGTTGCTTCTTTACTATCTAACAATCTAACTTAACTTTCTTGTTAAGTTATTGTAAGCACAGTCTGATGATTCTTTATTTCTCTCCCTTCTTATTCTTCCTCCTCCATTCTTTATATACTAGGTGTTTTATTCTTTGCCTTTAGTTAGTATTTGGATGGTTTGCTTTCTTTACTATCATTTTATTTTCTCTGGTGACATCTTTTTAGCCTTAGGAGTGCTTTCATCTAGAATGGTCCCTTTAAGATATCCTGTAGAAGTGGTTTATGGGAGACAAACTCCCCCAGCTTTTGCTTGTCTGGGAAGTGTTTAATCCCTCCTTCCAATTTAAATGATAATCATGCTGGATACAATATTCTTGGTTCAAGGCCTTTCTGTTTCATTACGTTAAATATATCATGCCATTCTCTTCTGGCCTGCAAGGTTTCTATTGAGAAGTGTGATGATAGTCTGATGGGTTTTCTTTTGTAGCTGATCTTTTTTCTCTCTCTAGCTGCCTTTAATACACTGTCATTATCTTTGATCTTTGCCATTTTAATTATTATGTGTCTTGGTGTTGTCTTCCTTGGATACCTTGTGTTGGGAGATCTGTCAGCTTCCATGGTGTGAGAGACTATTTTTTCCCCAGCTTGGGGAAGTTTTCAGCAATTATTTGTTCAAAGACACTTTCTATCCCGTTTTCTCTCTCTTCTTCTTCTGGTACTCCTATAATGCAAATATTGTTCTGTTTGGATTGGTCACACAGTTCTCTCAATATTCTTTCATTCCTAGAGATCTCTCTCTGCCTCAGCTTCTCTGTATTCCTTTTCTCTGATTTCAATTCCATTAACAGTCTCTTGCATCTCGTCCAGTGTGCTGCCAAGCCTGTCAATCGCTTGTCTCATTTCTGCATTGTCTTTCCTTACTTCCCTCACTTCCTCCCTCAGTTCTTGCATATTTCTCTGTAGATCCATCAGTATGGTTATGACTTTTATTCTGAATTCTTTTTCAGGAAGATTGTGCATGTCCATCCCATCAGGCTCCCTCTCTGGAGTTGTCTGGCCAAGCTTTGTTTGTACCATATTCCTCTGTCTTTTCATGGCAATAGAAGTGGTCCCTGGTAGGCACCACACGTGTCAGCTGGGAGAACAAAGTCCCTTCCTCCTTGTTGTTCTCCTTGCCCTTCTCCCAGGCCTTAGCCTTTTTCCTGCACACCGGGAAGACTTAAAAAAAAAAAAAGAAACACTCCCGCCAGGAGTATATTCTGTGAGGATGCTGTGGGTGGCACTGCTGCTCCACTTTTCAACAGCAGCCGCTGCTCTGCCATGCCCTTTTTGGCTCTGGCCAGGGAAGGAACAAATGGAAGGCTGCCGATCTCTGTGGGAAGCCTTGGCATGGCTGTTTTGCCCGGCTGCCGGCCAAGGGGTCTGAAATTCCCCAATACTCCCAGCCTGCTGGGCTGAGTGCACTGGCTTGATTTTGTTCCCCTGTTGGGCCCTTGTCTCTTTAAGACTTTTAAAAAAGCGCACGCTTTTCTTTTGTCCCAGGGGAGCCAGCTGAGGGGACCCGGTTGCATTGTCCATCTCAGATTCTGCCCTTCTGTTTCTCTAATCTCCAATACACCACGCGATGTGTATCAGTGCTCCTGGCGCAAATCACCAGGGCTGGTTATTTGGCGGGCCTGTGCTTCCACTCCCTCCCCACTCTGAATCTTTTCCTTCCACCGGTGCGCTCGGGTGGGGGAGTGCTTGGGTCCAGCCAGGTCGCAGCTCTGTATCTTACCCGCTTCATGAGGTGCTGAGTTCTCGCAGATGTAGCTGTAGCCTGACTGTTGTCCTGTGTCTTCTGGTCTCTCTTTTAGGAATAGTTGTATTTGTTGTATTTTCATAAATATATATGGTTTTGCGAGGATATTTCCACCACCCTGCTCACACTGCCATCTTCTCAGAAGTCCCAGTTTCAAATTTTTTTAAAAATCCAGCTATATTAGGAATTCAAGGCTTCAAATCTGAAAATATGAAAGTTTAGAAATAGACACCTTTACATGGAAAGCAGTCATTATTAGAATCTGGTTTGCCAGATATGTAGAAAAACCTGCCCAAGAGTAAAAGAGGCATCCCAGGCTTTGTCTCTTCCTTTGCTGGATGGTGAACATTAAGAGAGACAAGGGAAAGCAAATATAAGAGTGGACTCTGGAACTAGGGCTCCCACTGTGCTACCTATCATTTTTATGACTTTGGTCAGAATGCCTAAACTTGCTGTATCTCAACATCCTTATCTGTGCACCACTGAAAATAATTACATTTACCTCACAGAGTTCTCATAAGCACTACCTGAAGTTCCACATGTAGAGAACTTAGAATGGCTTGTATGAAACCACAATAAATATTACCTATTATTACTATAGTTCATCACATATTGCCTACTAGTACTATAGATCATTATCATAAAAATAACCTTCTCGCCTAATGTAATATTAATCAGAAGATGTAAGATCACATCCCAGCTCCAAAATGTATCCGTCTTATCCCTCAGTCAGGTTCCTTAACCTTGCTGACACTTCTTCCTTCACTTACAAAATAGGGATAACAACTACATCCTAAAACTAATATGAAGACTCAGAAATGTTAGTGAATCTGAATATTTAGCCATCTACATATTATATTAAATCCTCCCAAGCAAGTATTAAATATACACACAATGTCTATCATAAAAATAAACTAAAAGTTTACTGTTCTGAAAACTATTAGATGGTAATTTTCTGCCAAAAATTAAAATTCTGAGTGCTTGACTTGGCAGTATATATTGGAACAAAAATTGGAACAACTCAGTGGAGATTAGCATGGCTTTGCACAATCACATGCAGATTTATCAAGTATTTCCTGTTTTTAAAACTCATCAAACTGTACACTTAAAATGGGAACATTTTTATATTGTGCAAATTATATTTCAGCAAATGTCTGAAACTTTTTTGTTACTAGAACCTGAGAAAAACTTTCCTTTTTTGTTGGCTTGCCATACTAAGGGTTTACCCCTAGGCCTGTTACTTGCTCCCCCAAATCTCCGTAATTTCTCAAGGATGTTGAGCATGTAATTATGAGCATATTTTCTTATGTCTCCACTCTGGGTAGGCTCAAACACTGGAGATCTGCATTTAGTCCAATATGTCATCTTCCCTTATACATACAAGAGAACTACCTACAGTTTCCATCTTTGGTGGCTACGTGACTGGCCATGTGTAGGAGGAGATGGATACCTTCCTTCTGAGGTACAGGTAAAAAAAGAAGCCAAATTGCATTTACCATCCTCATTACTTAGTGTAAGGAAGCAAAAACAATAACTTAAAAATTAAATTTCACCAAATAAAAATGTTTTCTTACATTTTAAAGCTAATTGCTATCATCTGAAAAAAAGGAGCAGCTGAGCACATTTTTCTGAAGAGAGATATTAAATACAGAAACCTCAGACGAATTTGTTGAACTTAGTAAGGGAAGTTCTCATTTTGCACAGTATTTTAGTTACTTTGGTTTAATTAAATAACACCAGGCTCCCAACAACACTGTCCAAATTTCAGTTACCATTGTATAATAACTGGGAGTAATTGCATGATGAGTCTGCTGCTCTCTCTTTAATCCACATAAATCACTAGAGGGGCACATGGTGACCAGTGACAAATCATGTCAGTTCCTTCAGTGTGTTGGTGATTGGTCACTGTGCATCCATTACTCATGCAGAGACAACAAAACATGTATTTGTGTTGCCTCCTTATCTCTCTGCAGTAGAAAGATACTATAGGCAAAATAATCTATAATGTTTAAAACACTGATGCAGGTGGGTAATATTCCAGATCACTCTAATTTTCTTGGGCACTTGAATGAAAATATGAAAATTTGCTTTTTACCAAAAAACACAGCTTCACTAATCCAGTCACTGGACCAAGGAAGGCATTTCAACTTTCAAAGCTTTTTTTTTTTTTTTTGTAGATGGACTTTCAAACAGGCTACTGATACTGCAACTGGAGATCATGTCATTTCTTTAGCTGAGTTTCAGAAGAAATCTGACAAATCATAAAACTGAGAACACTGCCTGAAAATGAGTGCAATATGGCAGAAACTTTTACATCTGTGAAACTAACTTTGTAGGATTTCAACTGAATATAAATGAAGTTTTAGATGAAATAGCTGAACATGGAAATGTGGACATAGCTGCTAACAGAGAGACTAGGCATATACAGCCCGAGGAACTTAGAGAAGGTGAACTTACTGACATAGATGGGAAAAGTGCTTGTGATGAGAAGGATAAAGATGTCCCAGAGGAAGTCATACTGGCAAAAAAACAAAAACCTTCACATTAAAGAAATATTGGAGATATTTCATAACAGTTAAGATGCAAATGATATGTTAAAAGCTGATCCAAACTTGGAAAAAACGTAAGAATTTACCAAGCCGCAGAAAAAATATTCCACCTCATTACTTACACAAAAAGAAGACAAACACTATTCAAACTATTCTTGACAAGATTTTTACAAAGAAACAAAACACTTAAATTTTCTGTTTCTAAATTTTAAATAACAGTGTACTACATAAATATTAGTTTCAATATTTTTTTCATTTCTCTATACATTTATAACCAAATAAGAGCAACTGATACGCACTTTGTGTTCCCTGCCACACAATAAACTTAACAGGGCCTGGCAGGTCACAAAAATCTGAACCAACCTGAACTAAGTTCAAAGAAATATTTGCCATTAATAACATAATAAAGAATAGCACAGTGTCTTTTATTAGCAGTATCAGTTAAATTTAAAAGTGAATTCCTGATTCTGAGATTTTGTATACACCAGAATCACCAGAGGCACAAGAGATGTACTGAAAGAGAATCTCTAGAAATAGGTTCTGGGCATATATTTCAGCAAAACTCCACAGAGTTGATTCGTATGCATTCTGAAACACACAGTGCAAGATAAAAATGAAGTAAATGAGATAGGCTCAATCTGCAGAAGTTTAGAATTTTGCTGAAGAGATTTAAAGATACAAGAAAATTAAATAGGACCATGTAAATGTGTTATATTCACTTATAAGAGATACATTTTTAAACTATTCAAAATAACACAATAAAATAAATTTCGAAAAAAGATTAAAGATGGCGGCATGAGAGGTGAGACAGAGGCTTCCTCCTAAAACCTCACATAATATGAAAATAAAGCTACTACAACTACTCTTGAAAGAGCACTGGAAAAGAGGATGGCAACAAACTGCATACACCTGGAGACAAGAGAAGCCCTCACAGAAAAGGGTTACGTACCAAAGCTGTGGTCCTGTGGGATCCAAGCCCTTCCCCCACCCCAGCTCACGAGTGGGAGGAACAGGAACAGAGCAGGGAGGGAGTGGAGATGTGGGACTGCTGAATACCTAGTTCTGGAGATCTGCTCTGGGAGCAGAAACCTACATTACATGGTGCTTGCATGATACTCTTGTAATTAGGGGGTTGGAAAGCTAAGACAGGCAGAATTCCTGGAGAGACTAAGAATCCAGCTGCTTGCGAAAGCAGGGATCCATACCCAGCTGCTCGGGGACAAAAGAAGGGCAGGCAGTCTGAGAGACTTCCTAAGAAAGAAGCCCTTAGCAAGAGAGCTGCTAAAGGGGCAAGGATTGCACGGAGCTTACTGCTCAGGAGAAAGGACAGGCAGACAAAATTGTCCAGGTGCAGTCTGCACAGCAGGTTGGGAGCTTTCACGATCTTCAGGTGCTCCAGCTCCCTGGCTGCCTACACAGCTCCAAGAACCCCTTCTGTGACAGGCAGACTTGTGCGCCTTTCTTCTGGCCAGCCCCACTGGGCTTGGAAACCGGGAAATCCTTCCCTTGTGTTAGGCCAGCCAGAGGGAAGATCTGACTATAGCAACTAAACACGCAAAGCACAGAGGCTTATACCTGTGTACTCAGCCCACTGGTTCAGGCAATGAAGATAGGCATATTAGCCAGGAACCAGCAAACAGCCCTTTCCTCCCCGGAGGCACCAATACCACTCACCTACAATCCCCGCAGTGCTTCAGGGGCGGGGCAGCTCCAGAGAGAAGAACTTCTGGGCAATAGAGGGCGCCATACACAAATATGAAACGCCAAAGGAACCTGGTCCAGAGTAAAATTATGAACACAACTCCTGAGAAAGATTTAAATGATATGCAACCTTATGACTCTCCTGAAAGGGAGTTCAAAATAAAAATCATTAACATGATCATGGAGGTACGGAAAGATACTGAGGAACTCAGGAATGAATTCCGGTCAGAGATCCAATCATTGAAGAACACAATGGACGGTATTAAAAGCAGACTGGATACGGTGGACGAGTCGATAAATGAAATAGAAACTACAGAAGAAGAATACAAAGAAGCTGAGGCACTGAGAGAAAAAAGGATCTCTAAAAATGAAAGAATATTGAGAGAACTGTGTGACCAATTCAAACAGAACAATATTCGCATTATAGGGGTACCAGAAGAAGAAGAGAGAGAAAAAGGGATAGAAACTGTCTTTGAGGAGGTGATTGCTGAAAACTTCCCCAATCTGGGGAAGGAGATAGTCTCTCAGGCCATGGAGGTGCACAGATCTCCCAACAAAAAGGACCCAAGGAAGACAACATCAAGACATATAGTAACTCAAATGGCAAAGATCAAAGATAAGGACAGACTATTAAAAGCAGCCAGAGAGAGAAATAAAATCACATACAAAGGAAAGACCATCAGGCTATCTTCAGACTTCTCAGCAGAAACCTTACAGGCCAGAAGGGAGTGGCATGATGTATTAAATGCAATGAAGCAGAAGGGGCTTGAACCAAGATTACTTTATCTGGCAAGATTATCATTTAAATTTGAAGGGGGGATTAAACAATTCCCAGATAAGCAAAAGCTGAGAGAATTTGCCTCCCACAAACCATCTCTACAGTGTATTTTGGAGGGACTGCTATAGATGGAAGTGCTCCTACAGATAAATAGCTGTCACCATAGGTAATAAAACCACAGTAAAGAAAATAGAACAGCTAATTATTACGCAAATGCAAAATTAAATTAACTATTCCCAAAGTCAATCAAAGGATAGACAAACAGTACAGAATATGATACCTAATATATAAAGAATAGAAAAGAAAGAAAAAGGAGGAAACAAACAAACAAACAAACAACCTTTAGATTGTGTTTGTAATAGCATATTAAGTTAGTTGTTAGACTTTTAGATGGTAGGGAAGTTAACCTTGAACCTTTGGTAACCACGAATCTGAAGCCTGCAATGCCAATAAGTACATACCTATCCATAATCACCCTAAATGTAAATGGACTGAATGCACCAGTCAAAAGACATAGAGTCACTGAATGGATAAAAAAAACAAGACCCATCTATATGCTGCCTTCAAGAGACTCACTTTAAATCCAAAGACATACACAGATTAAAAGTGAAGGGATGGAAAAAGATATTTCATACAACTAATAGGGAGAAAAAACAGGAGTTTCAGTTCTTGTATCAGACAAAATAGACTTCAAAATGAAGAAAGTAGCAAGAGACAAAGAAGGACATTACATAATGATAAAGGGGTGGGTCCAAAAAGAAGATATAACCATTATAAATATATATGCACCCAACACAGGAGCGCCAGCATATGTGAAACAAATACTAAGAGAATTAAAGGAGGAAATAGACAGCAATGCATTCATTTTAGGAAACGTCAACACACCAGTCACTCCAAAGGACAGATCAACCAGACAGAGAATAAGTAAAGACACAGAAGCACAGAACAACACACTAGAACACATGTACCTAACAGATATCTACAGAACTCTGCACCCAAAAGCAACAGGATACACATTTTTCTCAGGTGCAAATGGAACATTTTCCAGAATAGACCACATACTAGGCCAGAAAAAGAACCTCAGTAAATTCAAAAATATTGAAATTCTACCAACCAACTTCTCAGATCACAAAGGTATAAAACTACAAATAAATTTTAGAAAGAAATCAAAAAAGCTCACAAATACATGGAGACCTAACAACATTCTCCTAACTAATCAATGGGTTAACGACCAAATGAAAACAGAACTGAAAGAATAAATGGAGACTAATGATAACAACAACACCAAGCCACAACTTCTGTGGGACACAGCAAAGGCAGTTCAAAGAGGAAATTATATTGCAATCCAGGCCTATTTAAAGAAGGAAGAACATTTCCAAATGAATAGTCTAAAGACACAATTATTGAAATTGGAAAAAGAAGAACAAATGAGGCCCAAAGTCACCAGAAGGAGGAAGATAATACAGATCAGAGAAGAAATAAATAAAATTGAGAAAAATAAAACAATAGAAAAAATCAATGAAACCAAGAGCTGGTTCTTTGAAAAAATAAACAAAATAGATAAACCCCTAGCCAGACTCATTAAGAGAAAAAGAGAATCTACACACATAAACACAATCAGAAATGAGAAAGGAAAAATCACGACGGACCCCACAGAAATACAAAGAATTATAAGAGAATATTATGAGAATCTATATGCTAACAAGCTGGAAAACATAGAAGAAATGGACAACTTCTTAGAAAAATACAACCTTCCAAGACTGACCAAGCAAGAAACAGAAAAACTAAACAGACCAGTCACCAGCAATGAAATTGAATCAGTAATCAAAAAACTACCCAAGAACAAAACCCCCGGACAAGATGGATTCACCTCTGAACACTACCAGACATATAGAGAAGAAATAACAACCATTCTCCTTAAAGTTTTTCAAAAAATAGAGGAGGAGGGAATACTTCCAAACGCATTCTATGAAGCCAGCATCACTCTAATACCAAAACCGGGCAAAGACCTCACCAAAAAAGAAAATTACAGATAATATCCCTGATGAATGTAGATGCAAAAATACTCAACAAAATATTAGCAAACCGAATTCAAAAATACATCAAGAGGATCATACACCATGATCAAGTGAGATTCATCCCAGGCATGCAAGGATGGTACAACATTCGAAAATCCATCAACATCATCCACCACATCAACAAAAAGAAGAAGAAAAACCACATGATCACCTCCATAGATGCTGAAAAAGCATTTGACAAAATTCAGCATCCATTCCTGATTAAAACTCTCAACAAAATGGGTATAGACGGCAAGTACCTCAACATCATAAAGGCTATATATGACAAACCCACAGCTAACATCATACTTAACGGCGAGAAGCTGAAAGCTTTTCATCTAAGATCGGGAACAAGACAGGGATGCCCACTCTCTCCACTGTTATTCAACATAGTACTGGAGGTCCTAGCCACGGCAATCAGACAAAACAAAGACATACAAGGCATCCAGATTGGTAAAGAAGAAGTCAAATTGTCACTATTTGCAGATGACATGATACTGTACATAAAAAACCCTAAAGACTCCACTCCAAAACTACTAGAACTAATATCTGAATTCAGCAAAGTTGCAGGATACAAAATTAACACACAGAAATCTGTTGCTTTCCTATACACTAACCATGAACTAACAGAAAGAGAAATCAGAAAAACAATTCCATTCACAATTGCATCAAAAAGAATAAAATACCTAGGAATAAACCTAACGAAGGAAGTGAAAGACCTGTACTCTGAAAACTACAAGACACTCCTAAGAGAAATTAAAGAGGACACTAACAAATGGAAATGCATCCCATGCTCTTGGCTAGGAAGAATAAATATTGTCAAAATGGCTATACTACCTAAAGCAATCTACAGATTCAATGCAATCCCTATCAAACTACCAACAGCTTTCTTCAATGAACTGGAACAAATAATTCTAAAATTCATATGGAACCACAAAAGACCTCGAATAGCCAAAGGAATCCTGAGAAGGAGGAATAAAACAGGGGGAATTACGTTCCCTGACTTCAAGCTCTACTACAAAGCCACAGTAATCAAGACAATTTGGTATTGGCACAAAAACAGACCCACAGACCAGTAGAACAGAATAGAAAATCCAAACATTAACCCAAACATATACAGTCAATTAATATTTGATAAAAGAGCCCTGGATATAGAATGGGGAGATGACAGCCTCTTCAGCAGCTGTTGTTGGCAAAACAGGACAGCTACATGTCAGAGAATGAAACTGGACTACAGTCCAACCCCATGCACAAAAGTAAACTCAAGGTGGATCAAAGACCTGAATGTAAGTCATGAAACCATAAAACTCTTAGAAAAAAACATAGGCAAAAATCTCTTGGACATAAACATGAGCAACTTCTTCATGAACATATCTCCCCAGGCAAGGGAAACAAAAGCAAAAATGAACAAGTGGGACTATATCAAGCTGAAAAGCTTCTGTACAGCAAAGGACACCATCAGTAGAACAAAAAGACATCCTACAGTATGGGAGAATATATTCATAAATGACGTATCTGATAAGGGTTGACATCCAAAATATATAAAGAACTCATGCACCTTAACAAACAAAAAGCAAATAATCCAATTAAGAAATGGGCAGAGGACATGAATAGACACTTCTCTAAAGAAGAAATTCAGATGGCCAACAGGCACATGAAAAGATGCTCCACATCGCTAATCATCAGAGAAATGCAGATTAAAACCACAATGAGATATCACCTCACACCAGTGAGGATGGCCACTATCCAAAACACAAACAACAAGAAATGTTGGCGAGGATGTGGAAAAAAGGGAACCCTCCTACACTGCTGGTGGTAATGGAAATTAGTTCAACCTTTGTGGAAAGCAGTATGGAGGTTCCTCAAAAAACTGAAAATAGAAATACCATTTCACCCAGGAATTCCACTCCTAGGAATTTACCCTAAAAATACAGCAGCCCAGTTTGAAAAAGATAGATGCACCCCTATGTTTATCACAGCACTATTTACAATAGCCAAGAAATGGAAACGACCTAAGTGTCCATCAGTAGATGAATGGATAAAGAAGAGTGATACATATACACAATGGAATATTATTCAGCCATAAGAAGAAAACAAATCCTACCATTTGCAACGACATGGATGGAGCTAGAGGGTATTATGCTCAGTGAAATAAGCCAAGCGGAAAAAGACAAGTGTCAAATGATTTCATTCACATGTGGTGTATAAGAACAAAGAAAAAAACTGAAGGAACAATACAGCAGCAGACTCACAGAACCCAAGAACAGACTAATAGTTACCAAAGGGAAAGGGACTGGGGAAAATGGGTGGGAAGGGAAGGATAAGGAGGAAAAAGTGGCATTACGATTAGCAGATGTAATGTTGGGGGGGAATGGGGAGGGCTGTACAACTCGGAGAAGACAAGTAGTGACTCTATAGCATCTCACTACGCTGATGGACAGTGACTGTAATGGGGTTGGTGGGGGGGTAACCTGATGAAGGGGGTAGTTTAATAATCATAATATTGCACATGTAATTGTAGATTAATGATCCAAAATAAATTATAAAGTAAAAGAATACTTAGGAGAAGCTAATAAAAGAATAAGTGATTAAAAAAAAAAGAACATATGGGATGTGAACAATTTCCAGGGATGTGTTGTTTTAATTTGTCTGATTTTTCGCATACTATTCAAGATCAAATAGACAACATTCACCATGTTATTGATAAGTTTTCACAAATGCCTGGATTTTTAAATTGGTTTTCTTTGTTTCATTGGATATGGCCTATATTTGTAGGTCTAATACTGTTATGCATTTGTATTCCTGCTCTCCTAGTGTGTGTGCGGAAGGCAGTTGTTGGTCTTTTAAAGCCAATACAAGCATATGCTACTTTTCAAGAATTAACTTCAAGAAATAAGTGATTCCTTTTAAACAACTTTGTGAAATCGTATACTGATTCCCCATCTGCATTTGCTGCAAGAAAATAATCATGTATATTGTGATTTTATCCAGAATTATAGCTGCTGGCTGTCCTCTCTTTCGTATTTTACCTCCCTGTTTGGTCCCAGGAGATGGCTGGTTAGCCAGAGACGGGTAAGATTCCTCATGGGAGGAACAACCTAAGACAGGCACAGTCACAAGGGACCTCAGGTGAGCAACGTGGGGGCCAACTGAGGTGAGACATAGAACCTCACCCCTCCAGATGAGAGAGACATTGCCTGTGACAAGCTATGTCACATGCCGAGCCCAGCTAATCATTATTCTGGTACCTTCTACAAATATATGCATATGCATTTGCGTCAATTAAAACAAAAAAGGGGGAAATGTGGGATTCACTTATAATTTAAGTATAAGAATCATATGAATAATCATAGTTGACTTGAATTATTATAGTAACTGAATTAGTTTCTCTGCTATGACTGCCTTTGCATTGTTCACCTTGTGAGAACTTCTTCACTATGTTCCTTGCATTGTTCACCTTGTGGGAGCTTGTTCATTGTATTGGAACTTGTTCATTGCATGGTGAGCAATAATGTCTTGCGTATTGAAAAGTTGTTAAGAGAAAAAACCTCAAAAGTTCACATCGCAAGAAAAAATAATTTGTAACTATGTATGTTGAAAGATGTTAACTAAACTTACTGTGATAATCATTTCACAATAAAAAATAAAATAAATTTCATAATTACTTTTTCGTTTTTGAGAACTTCTTCCTGATTATAAAAAAACTGGCTGTGGGTAAGGTGGGGTACCTATGGCCAGGATCCTCACTGAACTTAAACCACCTGATGATGTAACTAGCCTGTTGCTATGCTACCGCTTCCACACCTTTAGGCAATAAGCCATTATTGTGTTAATATAAAGAGTTCCACCCAGTGCTCTGTGCGGGATGGGTGGCAGGGCTGCAAGGCTGCAGGAGAGTGGAGAGGAGGCTGGAGTGGTGGCAGCGCCGAGGACAGAGGCCCAGAGGACGGCTGTGCAGGACGGCTGTGCAGGGAGGCCCAGAGGATGGCTGTGCGGGACGGCTGTGCAGGGAGGCCCAGAGGACGGCTGTGCGGGACGGCTGTGCAGGGAGGCCCAGAGGGATAGACCGGCTTGCTGCATTGAAGCAGCAGTGATAACACAGACTCGCTCTGAGTGAATGGGATTTTAGTGACTGACCTGCCACCTGGAAATAAAGTTGGGTATAACCTTTTCACTCCAAGAACCCTTTGTTGTAAATTTCTTTGGTCACAGTGAATCTGTAGGGAATTTGCCTGGGGCTGAAACTCATTTGCAAGACAATTGGCAAAGTCGGTAGGGTTCATTGTTGACCAAGGAAAAAGACAAGCTGCCCTTATAGGAGGGGTGCTTCAGCAGGCTGCCCCTGTGAATGGGGAGAGAGCGGATTGTCCCCCAATGGGTATGTGGTCTGAGGTGGCTTGCCTTCTAGAAGACTGGGCCCCACCCCAAGACTGGAGGCAAGTGGAGGTGACATCTGAGGCTGTAGAGGTGGCCCTTCGTATAGTAAGTGATCCTTTGAGAAGCAGAGTGCCCATGAGGCAGCAGGGACTGTGGGTTGGCTGCTTCTCCCAGTATTAAAAAAGTCTACAGAGGAGACCCAAGAAATGGCGGCACGAGAATGCAAGCTGCAAACTTCTGTGGATTCCCTGAGAAGGGAAATGGCTTTGATGCGAGAGGAGGCAGCACGGAAGCGCCAGCAGCAAGGAGCCATTGGAGATGAGACGGCAGCACTGCCAGGTGTTCTGAAGGAGGAAGAGGCCATCAAGGAAAAAGACGAACTCCTAAGGGAAGCACAGGCGGAGGTGGTACGAGAACGTCAGCTGGGACGCATTGAGCTGAAGGTAAGAGACCTTCTGAAGACTGAGGTAGCGTTGCTGTGAGGTACAGTAGAAAAGGTAAAGGTTGTAGCAGAGGAGGCACTCGGGGGAGGGGAGAGAAAGGTGCCATCAGCCCCAGAAATGGAGGAGATGGGGAAGGATGAAGGGGTGATGCCAGAGGCACTGGCCCCTCCTGTATTGAAAGCATGCCCCGTGGTTGTAAAGAAAATAAAGACCCAGCAGCTGAAAGTTCCCCAAGGAGAGGAGCAGCACCCTCCCCAGGTCGTGGAGCACTCTATGGTCTGCCCTGTACTCAGGCTGAGCTGGTGGATTTGGGCTCCCGGTTTAGGCAGAAGCCCTCAGAGTCAATATCAGCTTGGCTCCTGCGTCTGTGGGAGTTAGGGGTAGATGGAATTGTTCTGTTGGGGTCAGAGATGGGAAAGCTGTCTTCCCTGACAGTGCAGCCTGCCTTGAGGCAGCAATTACAAAATGCACATCAGACCCCAGGGAGTTACTCCCTCCTCAATTGACTAATGGCTGCACTTCATGCTGTGCGACCCAATCTGGGTGATCTACCATCCTCTCCTGTTAGATGGCAGACATATGCTGAACTCCAACAGGTGCTACGAGAGCTAGGCATGAAAAATGCCATCTATAGTCCAGAGAATTATGGCCCAGATGAAGAGATTTTCACTATTGGGATAAGGAATATTGTACTTCAAACAGCTCCTACATCCCTCTTTGGGTCTCTAGTGGCCATTCTTTCCCCTCACTTAGGGCATCCCATAAGTGAGGTGACACATATAGTAGCAGACTTAGGAGAGGCTGAAGCCATGATAATTCGGAAAGAAGTAAGACCTGTTACTCACAAGAAGAATTTGCAGGGCCCCATGTAGGTTACGAGGACCCAGATGTGAATTGATTTAATATGGGCAGGAGCAGATGGAAGGAAATTAGATGGGAAGTCAAATAGGATCTTACTAGAGCTATGGCAACAGCTGAAACCAGAGCAGCAGTTCCAGCCATTAAGACCAAAGAGGCAGACGTCAGAGACAGAGCCATGAGTCCAGCCTGTGTGTTTGCAAGACTTCCTGCTGGAAAGCGAGCCAACCTCATGTGAGCCCACACAGGAAGGTGATTGGGGAGCATGGTATGACTGAGGGGAAGGTCAACGTATCTGCCCTGAGGGACCAGGGGGGAACCGGAGACCACATGATGGCTGGAATGGACATGCTTTGGACTTGATCTGCATGGCGCTTTGAAGCTACCTGAATCCTCTGGCTTGAGAATTATTATAATTTTTGTTACCTGTATCTTAATTTTTATTATCTCTGAGTTGTTGTTATCCTCTGTTGCTCTTGTGGAATCTGGTTACAGTGCTCCAGCTTTCTAGCACAGGGACCATTGCGGAAGATGGAAAGCGTGTAGATTGTAAGGCGAGAATCCTGGAGGGGTGGAGTGTGGGTAAAGTGGGGCTCCTATGGCCAGGATCCTCACTGAACTTAAACCACCTGATGATGTAACTGGCCTGTTGCTATGCTACTGCTTCCACACCTTTAGGCAATAAGCCATTATTGTGTTAATATAAAGAGTTCCACCCAGTGCTCTGTGCGGGACACGGTGGCAGGGCTGCAAGGCTGCAGGAGAGTGGAGAGGAGGCTGGAGTGGTGGCAGCGCTGAGGACAGAGGCCCAGAGGACGGCTGTGTGGGACGGCTGTACAGAGAGGCCCAGAGGACAGCTGTGCAGACAGAGGGGCCCAGAGGCAGAGACCAGCTTGCTGCATCTGAAGCAGCAGTGATAACACAGACTCTCTCTGAGTGAATGGGATTTTAGTGACTGACCTGCCACCTGGAAATAAAGTTGGGTATAACCCTTTCACCCCAAGAACCCTTTGCTGTAAATTTCTTTGGTCATAGTGAATCTATAGCGAACTTGCCTGGGGCTGAAACTCATTTGTAAGACACTGGCCATTATGGAAATGTGTAAATAACTCAAGCAAATAAAAATAGCATATGTTAAGGAATGCATGGATAAAAGGAATGCTAATGAACTATCTTTCAGTTCAGTATTTTCTATGAATATATTGGTGATGGGTTGGTTGATTTGAAAAATATTTCCTCCCTGACCATATTATCATATCAAGAAAATTTCCTTTGGTCTTAACTAGTCTTCAAAAACATTGTTTATAGATACTGCATTTGTCCATCACATGGAAGAATCGATTTATTGAACAGTTTTCATATTATTACTCATTTAAATTTCTAAATTTTTGGTGTTTTAAATAACACTCGGATAAATCTTTTTCTGTGAACATTTTCAGATATCTGATTATTTCCTCACAATACTTTTTTAATGGAATTAAATTTAGGAAAGGAAAACATCATGGAGCTCACTATATGGTGCCAAATTGTCTTTTAAATATTTTGCCAATCTGCCTTCACATTAGCAGTGTTTAAGCATGCCAACACTGATTATTACCTTTCCATATCAATGACAGTTTTAAAGAAGGGAATGGTATTTGATTGATGTTTTAGTTTGCATTTCTTTTCTTAATGATGAGGATTCATCATTTCTCATAGATTCTTTGGCCAAAAAATAGTCTTATATTTATTAGCAACAGAAAATTTAAGGGAAAACATGAAGGAAAATCTATCAGGTATACAAAGAGTGTTTCAGTTTGGCAAAGCTTAGAACACAGCTGAGAAGCATAGATTTGTTTTTCTGAAGTAAAATCAAATAGAACATAAAATTTTAGGTAATGTGCTTGGTATTTGGCAGGTTAAAAGAACTTTATACATTAATTCCCATAAAACATTTGAAGTCTCTTCAACTGGCTAAAGAGACATCTCAGTTTTAAAATTTATGCAACACCTATAACAAGATTTTAATTAGTCAAGCCTAAGTGACACAGAAACATATGGAACTGGCAGTAATCTGGTTGCCGAATGATTGAGCAGTTGTGGGTGAAACAAGTTAAAGAGGATCATTAACATTAATGTTAATTTTTTTATCAGTAACGACTCCTTAGTTCAAAGCTTCACAGCTTCCAGGTGTCCATACAGATGCCACACATTAAAATGGTCCTTAGGTGCACCCTGAGTCACTCATGCAGGGCACAGACTAGCAGCTAGCCTGGAAAATTATTCTCAAAATGAGGGCGCTGATGGGACTTGGTTCAATTTCCACATCTTTGACACTTGTAAGGATTAGCCCGTTCCAATTCCACAATTTTTTTAAATTTCAAAATTCATTAAGTATGATACAAAAAAAGTTTTTAAGGATAAAACACTTCTGTACTAGTGTTCTACAATTTTCTTCAAACTCACAGACTGATACTATAAATACTAAAAAAATACTGCACATTACTACATCATTATAATACACACACACAGTCACACACACACTCCATAAAGCAAATCATACTTCCTTATAACTGAAAACTATAAACATAAATCACCTTATAGAAGCTAAGTGTGATGTTCTAGATCCACCACATCAACTTGGTACCCCTGCATCAGAGCAGAAAAGGTGGTGTGGGTCTCTCATCACCATAACAACATGGGGAAAAAAGAAAAACAGAAGCTTTTCAACAA
This sequence comes from Smutsia gigantea, assembly GCA_032199065.1. Taxonomy (NCBI): domain Eukaryota; kingdom Metazoa; phylum Chordata; class Mammalia; order Pholidota; family Manidae; genus Smutsia; species Smutsia gigantea. The sequence continues at coordinate 52,414 of JAVSCE010000377.1, read as the reverse complement.
CCTTTGTAACACAGTAATACAACTGTCAGGTTTCTGGCTTATTTATGGCCAGTTCTATCAGGATTGTTCACTGGTATTTGAGAAACATTGGATGGTATCATTTTCATTTACACTACTTAACTTTCTGCACTGGAAATTTATGTTGGCCCCTGATACAAACAGTTCAGCTCTGTTCCCTATTTCTTAAAAAAAAAAAACAAAAAAAAAAACTTGAAATCCTCTGACAGTCCTCTGTTCAATTTATGCTCCAATCAGAAATGTGTTCCACATCTTTCTGTGATGCTTTTCCTCCCTTAAAATAAAACCCAAATGTCCATAGCTACCTTTCCACTCTTTTGGCCAAACAGCATTTGCCATTCATCATGACATGCTGGTCATTTTTCCACAGCAGACTCTGAATTTTATCCAGCTTTCAACCCCTCAGAAAAGACATCTTTGATCATTATCCGTAAAGAAACTCCTTTCCCTACTTTGTACTAATCTCTCTTTATCCCACCACTTTCTTGCATTTTCCTATAGGTTTTATAACTCTCTAAAATTATCTTATTCATTTATTTGTGTCCCTCGTTATTCCACATCAGATTTTATTGATATTACCACTCAGTTAAAAACAGTGATTTTTATGAGATTTTTAACCTTTATGGATAATCTGCATATGTTGAATCTGTTATTACTTTTCAGTTGATAATAAAACCTCTTTTTATAAGCCCACAAAATATATGCTAGATGGAACTTAAGAACAGTATCCATGTAGAAGACATTTTCCAAAGTACACAATGTACCTTGGACTACGTAAAGCAAAGGGAAATATACCTGTTACTGATAACCTTCATCCTCTGAATCCTTATTTGAAAGAGGAAAAAATGCAACATGGTCTCCTGAAAAGAAGGATAGAAAGGAATTCACAACACAGGGAGAAGGCCTGGTCTTGGAAACTAGAGCCAAGAGGTCAAGAAGGGGGCAAAAAAATGCTTGGGGCAAAGAAACATCCAGACGTAGGGTTAGACATATGGTTACAGAGATGACAGGGTGGCAAAGGAAGAGGAATGGAGGAAGTTAAGGGGGCTTGAGTAGTGGAAACTGAAGAAAGAGTTTTTTTTTTTAAGAGAGATGTTGAAACACATTGGCCTTATGATTGTAAAACTATCTTGACTGTTCAGAGGCACAGCATCCCTATTTAAGGATTGTTCTTATATTGTTTAACCACATTATCTATTATTCTAAGTCATAGAAGGAATCAAAATAATTTGGAAGCCAATACTGAGTTTCCTTTCTCTTTAAGTGAATTCACTTTGTTTTTATACTATCACTCCCTATCATGGTTTGAAGAATTTCTTAGATCGGTTATCTATAGCATACTATTTTCATAATAAGGTTATACAGGGCGAACTAAGTATATTTAAACACGAGGGCATGCAGTTTATCTCAAAGACAGTAGCTATCCACACCCAGGTTAAGTCTCTTCAGGGGTACTTAAATTAGTCAAACTTGTATCTGCTAGAACTTCAGACAGTCAGAGTGGGAAACAGCCAGCGTCCCAGAAACTCTCTTGTAAATTCACCTCCCTTAGAGGAATGGCCAAAGGTTCATCTGTTATCATGTTTGCCCTCACAGTCATGCACGGCACTGCTGCCCCTAGTAAACCGCGAGTGACACTGAGATGTAGACAGTTAAATGACCCTCCTTGAGTTGGCAATAATTAGAGTGACTAATGTTGAATTAGAAGTTGGTGGCCTGCCTCTTCAACTGGTAATTCAGGAACGTGCCTATATTGTAGCATGCTCCGTTTGTTGCTGCAAATACACTGATTTTGTTAAAATTTAATGTCATTGTAGGGAAAAAACACACTTAAGGAAAATTTTAAAAGATCCTTTTGCTTATGATGAATTTGTTCTTATGAGAAAAATGCACTTCCTGCCATTTCTGATCCCCATTTCTAGCCAACCATTGTCCTACTTTATGCCATTACAGATTAGTTTGCATTTTATAGAATTTTATATAAATAATATAGCATGGAGTCTTTTGTCCAGCTTTTAAAATTCTAATAATTACATTGAAGTTCATCTATATAGCTCCATATATCAACAATTTATATTTTTTCTCGTTGACTAGGGTTCCATTGTATGGAAATACCCCAACATATTTAAGCATGCATTCGTTGACAGACATTTGTGTTGTTTCCAGATATTTGACTTTTACAAGTAAAGTTCCTGTGCACATTCACGTTCATGTACTTGGATGGATATATGCCTTCATTTATCTTGAGGAATATCTAGGAATGGCATGACTGGAGCATATCATAGATGCAAGTTCAAGCTATATTACCAGAGCATCTGTACCATTTTACATTTCCACCAGCAGTGTATGAGAGTTAAACTCCTCCACATCCTTTCCAACATTTAATGTCTTTTTAAATTTAGCCATTCCAGTAATTTGGTGGCAGTATCTCATTGTGATTTTAATTTACATTTCTCTAATGACTAATGACGTTAAACATCTTTTCATGGGCTTGTTTACTATCTGTATATCTTCTTTTGTGAAGCATTTGTTCAAACCTTTAGCCCATACTTTTATTGGGTTGCTATTATCTTACTATTGAGTTTGGGAACCCTTATATAATCTGGATACAGAGCCCTTATCAGATACATTTTTGCAAATATTTCCTCTAAGTTCATTGCTTGCCTTTTCATTCTTCTAAGTGTCTTTCAAAGAGCAGATATTTTCAGTTTTGATGAAGTTTATCAATTTTTATCAATTTTCAGTACTGTATATTGTTATATAGCATCTAAGAAATCTTTGGCTAAACAAAGGCCACAAAGATTTTCTCCTAGAACTTTTAAGTTTTAGGTTCTACATTAATGTATATAATCTAATTTCAGTCAATTTCTATATATAGTATGAAATAAGAAGGGTGTTTTTTTAATAAATATATATATTTTTTTAATAATTTATTTTGGTATCATTAATCTACATTTACATGTGCAATATTATGGTGATTAAACTACCCCCTTCATCAGGTCCCCCCCACCAACCCCATTACAGTCACTGTCCATCAGCGTAGTGAGATGCTATAGAATCACTACTTGTCTTCTCTGAGTTGTACAGACCTCCCCATGCCCCCCCAACATTACATCTGCTAATCGTAATGCCACTTTTTCCCTCTTACCCCTCCCTTCCCACCCATCCTCCCCAGTCCCTTTCCCTTTGGTAACTATTAGTCCGTTCTTGGGTTCTGTGAGTCTGCTGCTGTTTTGTTCCTTCAGTTTTTTTCTTTGTTCTTATACTCCAATATGAGTGAAATCATTTGATACTTGTCTTTTTCGGCTTGGCTTATTTCACTGAGCATAATACCCTCTAGCTCCATCCCATGTTGTTGCAAATGGCAGGATTTGTTTCCTTCTTATGGCTGAGTAATACTCTATTGTGTATATGTACCACTTCTTCTTTATCCATTCATCTACTGATGGACACTTAGGTTGCTTCCATTTCTTGGCTATTGTAAATAGTGCTGCAATAAACATAGGGGTGCATCTGTCTTTTTCAAATTGGGCTGCTGCATTCTTAGGGTAAATTCCTAGGAGTGGGATTCCTGGGTCAAATGGTATTTCTATTTTGAGTTTTTTGAGGAACCTCCATACTGCTTTCCACAATGGTTGAACTAATTTGCATTTTCACCAGCAATGTAGGAGGGTTCCAAGAAGGGTGTTTTTTTATTTTACAAGATATGTATGTGTTTCAGAATCACCTGTTATAAAAAAAACTCATTTATCCACTGAATTGTTTTTTTATCTGTCAGTAATTATAGTTGTTCACATACGTATAGGTGTATTTCTGGAATCTAGTCTACAGAGTAGATTCTTTACAACCACCTCACAGTGTCCTGATTAATGTAGCTTTATAATAAGTCTCAAAATCAGGGAATATTATTCTTCCAGCTTTGAGATCTGCTTCCAAAGTTGTTTTTGCATTCTATATCTTTTGCATTCACTTGATTTTAGAACCCACTTACCAATTTCTACCCCCTAAAAATATGACTTGTGGGAGGGAGTTTTAGTGGGTTGTGTTGAATTTAAAAGATATTTAAAGATAAATTCAACCCATGAACAGGGTATGTGTCTTTTTTTTCTTTTCTCAGCAATATCTTATAATTTTCAGTGCACATGAACTTTACATCTTTTGTCAGATGTATCCCTAAGTGTTTCTTATTTTTGATACTATGGTAAATATTATTTCATGATTTCCATTTCTAATGAAATTGCTGGTATCTAGAAATAGTTGGCTTTTGTGTATATGGATCTCATATCTTGAAACTTGCTAACCTCAATTATCAGTTCTAGCTTCTTCATAGATTCCTTTTGGTTTTTTTTACACACACAATCGGGCCATCTGCAGAGACAGATTTTATTTATTTTTTTCCAATCTAGGTGGCTTTCATTCTTTTATAGGAGTGACTGCTCTGACTAGAGCTTCCAGTTCAATGCTGCATAGAAGTGATGAGGTCAGAAAAGCCTTTCTTAATCTTAGGGGGAAAGCACTCAGTCTTTACCTTTAAGTGTGATTTTAGCTGTAAGTTTTTCACTGATGCCTTTTATCAGGTATAAGAGGTTTCCTTCTACTCCTAGTTTACTGAGTGCTTTGGTCAGGAATGGATGCTATATTTTGTCAAATTTTTTTGCATCTATTGGGGTGATAATGTTTTTTCTCTTTTATTGATCTAAGTTATATTGATTGGCTAACTTTTAAAATTAAACTGACCTTGCAGTTCATGGATAAATTCCAGTTAGTCATCAGTTAATATTCTTTCATATTTTATTGAATTTGATTTCCTAAAATTTTGTTTAGAATATCTGCATATGTGTGGTGAGGTATATTGGTCCATAGTTACCTTTTCTTATAATTTCCATTTGGTTTTGGGATCAGAATTTCAAGAAACCACAGTAGCTGGAGCTGAGGCAGGGGCATGAGTTCCTCTTTTTAGTGGTGGTGCAAATTATGTGTAAGCCATTACAAAAATGTTAACTTTTACTCTGAAAAAGATGGGGATCCATTGTGGAGTTTTAAGAAGAAAAGTATATGATCTGCGTATGTTTTAAAACATTCATTCTACAGCTCTTGGGATGATATATTTGGATTTACTCTTGGGAGTAAAATGATATATACAGACAGAATAGTAGAGAGGATATTGTAATAATCTAGGTGATAGATGATGGGGCTTGGACCCAGGTGATAACAATGGATGAGTGAGACGTAGATTCTGGTTACATGTTCAAAGCAAAACTCACATTATTTGTTTGAGAGGATGTGGGGTATAAGAAATATGCAGGATTCAGAGGTGGGGTCCTTGTTTGTAACCTGAGTGGTTTAAATAAAGTAGTCACCAGTAAGTGTCTGGGGAGGCATGCAGGAGGTGTAGGTTGTGACATGTTATAACTGAAATTACTTTTCAATATCAATTGGAGATGCTCAGTGCACAGTTAATTATAAGAGTCTAAATTTCAGGACTTAGATCTAATCCAAGCTATGCATATGAATTTAGCCTGTAGATGGTATTTAAAATAATAAACTGTATGAGATCACATAGGGTGTTAGTATAGATAGGAGTTCTGAGAATCTATCCTTCTGTCCCTAATGTTTACAAGAAACCAAACACATTGTGAGAGTTTTTCATGTTATTTTGTGGCCATTAATAGTATTTTAATATGAGGTTTGAGGTTGCATTAATAATGCATTAAGTTGACTCAAAAGATTCCAAAGAAACAAGTCAACATGTGGCATCTCAGGTACCTCTTCTTCTGTCAGGAGTTATTCTAACTTGCAGCTGCAGTGTGCATGTGTCATCATCGCATTGAGATTTTGGACACTTGGCTGTGTTTGTTGGCTGAATAGCTAGAGTGAAGGTTTTCGTAACTTATGACTCATCAAGATATTTCTGACTAAATGTGATCTTTTAAAGAGGAGCTATTTCCTTTCTGCTAGTCACGATGGTAATTGTGTTATTCAGGTTCTCATTACCAGTGACATGATAGGCCACTGAACAAGATAAACAAATCTGGCTGATAAAATGAAAAGAGAAGTATCAGTCAAGTTAAATAAGTATTCTCTAAATTATATACAAATATAATAACAATACCTACTATGGTGAGCAACCCTCTTTACATCATAATGAAATGAAGATAACAGATATTTCAAGTTGCATGCAATCTTCAGTTGTTCCGTCAGTTGACAGACAAAACAAACTCCATCACTATTGTTCTGTCTCAAAACATGCCCAACTGAGGAAAGTCCTTGTTTTTTTTAATTCACTTTACCTGAATTCTAATATCCATCCAGATGTTGCATCATGTCAGAAAAGCAACATTCACATTATTATCTGAGTAAGTGGAGACACTGGAAGAGTTATTTAGAAAGAGATAAATGAACATTTAATTTTTGGAATTGTGATTTATTAGTCAAAGATGACGACAGGAGAAATATAGATAGCCACAATGCTCTTCTTCACTACATTTGTATTATTTTTCTAGGTTAGTTGTTCTCAAAGTGTTGTCTCTTGACTTAACATAACTTGGCAACTTCTTAGAAATAGTCTCAGAGAAGTCTACTCCAGGCCTACTGAAGCAGTAACTCTGGGGGACAGGGCCCAGCAGCCTGTGAATTAATAAGGTCTTTAAATTATTTTGCCTTAAAGTTTGGGAAGCATTAATCTAAATCAAGCACAGAAAAATAAGGATGAGGGGAAGGGAAAGGAGGTTGGGGAGAAAAAAGTAGGAGGAGGAAGGGGAGATTAATGTATTAATGGAAACCTTACGTTTATCAGATACTGCATTACATACTTCCCACACTTTGCTTTTACAATCAGTTTGCAAGGTAGTTAGTGCTATTCCAATTTAACAATGAGGAAAACAAGTCTCATAGAGGTTAAAGTAAAAATTTTTTAGATTGTTTCATTATGCCAAAAATGGTGATTATTTTCTTATTCTAAAGTTCTTTAACTTTCAGGGACAAAAATTGATAGATGAGCTTCAAATCTCCAAAAAATAGAAAAGATGAAGCATTTTCTGATTTAATAAATTCTCAGATGGGTTTTTTCTAGGCTGTTAACTTTTTGTCATCAAGCATCAACTCAGTGACACACAGTTGTAAGGGATCCTACAGACATCAGAGTCAGAGGGATGCGATCTATAAAGATGAGAAGCCGACAGCAAGAATATTTGCTTAAAGTGATCCTCTCCATTTTGGGGGAAAGGAAGAAGGAATTAAAAGGAAGTGAGAATATAAACAAAATTTGAATATGGAAGAAGTATTATACTTACATATTTATTATATTCATACCTAATATATTACAATACGTTTTATAAATATATAAATAAGGAATATACCCTAAAAAAGCTATCTTTTTTTTTCAGACACGCATAATAGGTATAGATTAACTTTTCCTTGGAAAAAGTATGTAAAGAAAAGGTGTAAGATGACACTTATGAAAGCTCACTTGAAATTGAAAAAGAAAAAAATACTTGATACACATTCTGCATCAAGTACCATCCAAGATCCTAAAGATGCACTGAGGAACCAGGTACAGCCACAGCTACTACAAAGCAAATGTATCTGTGGATGTGTTAATCAAAGAAATACAGTGGATAAATGGTGACTCCACTAGCTTTCAGTTTGCTTACTTTGTTTTATTGTAAGTAACTTCAAGGCATGCCCCTTGGATATATTAATAACATAAGGATAGTAATTCTCCTTCACATATTTCTCTTTCTTTATGTTGTCCCTTCAATTTTAGTTTTCTACAGGATTCCATCCTAGTCCCTCTTTCTCTGAATGGTCTCATTATCCTGTGTTAATTTTAATGATCTTTTAAATGCTGACGGCTTTCAGAACCATCTCTCCAGATAAGATCTACCTCACATGATAGGAAAATCCGCTGGTGCCTCCGACACCTGTATAGCCTCGGCATGGCATCTTACTGCCAGGAGCTGTGACTGTCTGAAGGCATACTTTGATGGCAGGACTGTGTAGAGCCCTGTACGCAGGTTAGGCCACACTGTGATGAGCTAGGTCCAGGATGCAGCTTCAGCGAATGACAGACCAAAGTCAGTGGACAAATCCCCCAGCAGCCTTGCCTTACAGATGGAACTATTGTGAGGCCCATTCTACATGGTCTGTAATAGAACCCCAAGGGTGCACAACCTCATTTGTGCCACATAGGTATCTCACTAACAGTACACACTGTACTAACTTACTTCCCTTTCCTTTCTCACTTCACTCCTCCACCAGTGCTTTCTGAGACAAATGCTCAAACGAACTATTTCCACTCAAATCCAAGTCTCAGTTAAATATCTCTCCTTTGGACTTCTATATCTGGATGTCCCATAGATAACTAAAATTCAAAATGTACAAAACTAACTCATGTTCTCCAGACAGCTAGCTTTAATACTCCTGACATCAATAAACAATGCCAGTGTTCACATAGAAACAAGAGCTCAAGTATAATTTTAGATTTTATTCTTTCCTTTATCTGCTATGTGCTCTCAGCAAACCTCTCAATTCTAACATTTCCCTAAGCTGCCCATTTTCTGCATTACCATGACTTATACTTCAGTGAAGGGAGGGAGGGAGGGAAGAACGAAGAGGGAGGGAGGGAGAGAGATTATTACCAACCTGCTTAAAACTAAATAATAATTGTATGTTGCTTTCAGGATAAAATTCTAGTTCATGAGAGTGGCATACAGGTTGTCTGCAGTCTATCCTCAATGAATATTTCAAGCCTCATCCACGTAATTGACATCATAATCATTTTGAATATTGTGCAATTCACAGAATACTTCATGTTCTCCTTTACCTCAGTGTATTCAAATAGTTTTTCCTAAGTACTTAAAATATCCTCCCCACTCTCTCTGAACTAACTCATTAATTAAGATTTAATTCTGTGTGACCTACTTGAGGGCATCTTTTCTGATCCACTTCAAATCTGAAGTCTGGCTTAGGTGTATTCTTTGTTTTGTTATATATGCCCTGTGACAGACACTGAGAATATTGGGGAAGATATGAAGAATACAATATACTACCTGTTTCTATAAACTCAATCAAATGCACAATCTAGAATGCAAGTTTAAGAAATTTATTTGAAATTAGTGGGAAAAAAATGACAAAAAAGTACAAAATGCTAAGACTTCTCAAAAAAGAAATCCAGAAATTTCAAAACTGATTTTAAAAAATGACTTTAGAATTATAAATTCACATTAAGTACCTCAGTAATTATTTACTAATGTAAAATATTCCATTTATTTATGTAAAATTTTCCATTTAGGAAAATAAGTCATTTCAACTGAAGAATATCTTTCTAAATCATTGAATACTGAAGAGTGCTGGTAATACAGATAAGAATTGCAAGTATATGAATTACTTTAAGGAAAGGAATTAACTTCCTGTTTCATATTTAACATTTTAAAAGAGAAAAAATAACAGCACTAAACAAATACAGCACTGCATTAAATAAAATTAGGGAACGCAAAAACAAAATTAAACTAAAGTGATAATCTCTCCAAATTACAGTAGAAAAAATGGTTACTAAAGAGTACACGAAGGAAAATCTGTTTTTTTGTGTGTGTGAGATACTCTGGAGAAATCAACTGACAGAGCTGAAATGATAATTTCTCATGTTTCTAAGCATCAAATAGGAGTTGACCTTTGTGCCCTTAATAATCTCTGTCCCTATCTTTCCATTTTAGTTAATGAAGATCAGTATAAATTTGCCAACATGAGCTGTAGCCCAAAGCCCTGGTGTAATTAGTTGATGTGTTAATTTGCCAGCTAGATGTGAACTAAGCCTTACTATCTGGATCACCATGCCAAAACCTAGCAGTAAAAGCTCTAGAGGAGATAAAGAAAATAGGTCATTTTCAGTCTAAACTGCTCACTAAAATTTTAACACAGTCAACAAACAATTTTCTATGAGGACAGTGAAGCCTCTGTTCTCAGCAGAGGACCAGGCATCCAGCAGCATAAATAAAATATTCTTGAGGAGTTAGAGGTCAGCAATACCATTGAAACAAAAGAAAAAATGCTAATAATAAAACTATTCACAATAATTTAACTCAAATATTAAATGTATTACTAACTGATGTATTATTAAAATTCCATTTAGCTAAATGTTAACTCTACAAAAAGAGAATATGTGAACTGCTTATTTGATTTGTTTTTTGTAATGTTTGTATCTTCCTGTAATGAAAGTATTATTTTATGTAGATCAGGAAAAAATAAATATAACCATTAATATTAAAACCACAATTTAGTTAGATAAATGCAAGTCATCAATAACCTCACTGTAAATAAAAGATTGAGTTAACAATCACGAACACAATTTGGAAAATACCTTAGGATTCAACTTCATGGGAAAACAGATGAGAAATTCATTAACCTATTCCTTTCTTTTTTTTTCTCTTTACTGCCATGTCTTCAGTACTTCACTTTGATTTTGTATTATGACATAGGCATGAATATGGCATATATGGTCATGGCAATATGGTACCTCAGACACAGTAGGGACATAGTAAATATTTGTGGAAAGACTCTTTAGCTGAATAAATACAGAGCTCCAGCATTGTCCATAAGAGGTAATGCAATGAATGATACAATTATATAATAGTACAGATAGGTGATGAGTACATGAGCAGGCTGTTCAAACTCATTGCCAAGAAAAAAATTAATGCTCTATTTCAAGCCAATAATTAATACACACATTTGGGAAGCACATAGTAAAACTTGCAAGACTGGTCTGACAAAACCCAGAAAAACATTTCTGCCACCCTCACCCGAATCACCAAGCCAAAATAAAAGAACAAAGTAATTAGGAGAAAAAAAAAAAACCCTGAACATTTCTCTGGTCAAAGTTTAACCAATGGTTTGCAAATCTATTAATGTAGACACACAAAATATCCATGATGATCAGCTTTAATAAGCCTGTTGATATTTTTCACTTTGGATTAAATTGTTTCTCAATGAGAATATGGCCTGGGGACCCTACTGATTTCCTAATTACCAATGGATTTTTATCCCCTTATTTAAAAATAAACAAATGTTGTTTGTAAATATGGACTCAATTTACAAAGGCGTATGTATCTAGAAATGGTAAAAACACCTAAACAACCAGGAATTATGTTAGGTAAGTGAAATTCTAACCAGTAATTTGCCAACTTGTAAAATTTCAGAACCCAAATCATGATTTTGGGTTTATTCCTGGTAACCTAAATTTCTTATGGTTCCATTTCTCTCAATGTCTACACCTATAAATTGTGTTAACCTAGTGCTAACCCAGGTGCAAGGCTCAATCCTGTCATATATATATATACACACACACACACACATACAAATGATCCCCTAACACCAAAAACGTCAGCAACTTCATATTTTATAATGAATTCAGGGGATATGGCAAAAGATGAGTTAGTTCTGTTGCTCTTTGTCTTTCCATTTCCCTATCACCAGCTACAGCAAATAAATTATCTTACCATTACGCAAAATTTTACTTATTTCCTTTTATTTTTTCCTCCAAGCCACAAGAAGTCAAAAGGCTACAGATATTTTTGCTTGTATTTTTCTTTTACCAAAAAATAGGAATAAAATAACCCAGTATTCTGGTTATTCTCAATTGGCCATCCACTGACCCCAAATCCTTTTTCAAATATTTCTTCTGTTCCTTTCTTTCTTCTCCTTGTCTCATTCTGTGTATGCCACACCTTTTCTAGTTGTGCCATAATTCTTAGATATTCTGTTCTGGGTTCTTTTCTTTTCTTCAGTCTTTTTTCTCTTTGCTTTTTCCTCAGCCATGGCCAAGTCTATTAGTTAGCCCATCAAAGGCAGACTTCATTTCTTTTACAGTGTTTTTGATCTCCAGCATTTTTTTTTTAATTTTCTTAGAATTTCCATCTCTCTACTTATCCATTTGTCCTTGCATGTTGCCTACTTTTTCCATTAAAGCCTTTAAGATATAAATAACAATTGTTTCAAATACCTGGTCTGATCATTCAAATATTCCCTCTGTATTTTAGGTTTCCATATGCACTCGTGGTTCCCACAGAGGTTTCTGCTCATGGTTTTCTGCTCTGGTAAATTGCTGTTCTCTGTATCTGCCTGTCTCTTTCTAATTTTTAGAGCAGTGATTTGCCCTGTGACCTCAATTCTCTGATGGATCTAAGAAGATTTGTTAATTTTCAGTTTGCTCAGCCCTTTACTTGCTGTTAGGACAGAGCAATGATTTCTAAGGACTTTACATGCCGCCTGGAAAGCAAAAGCCACCTAAACCCTTTTGCTAATTTTCTCTTTCTTAATCTGAATTCTGAACGGCTGAACTCTCCAGACTGTATCACTATGGTACTTGGTCTCGGCTTTAAGTTTGGTCAATGAGAGGTACAGGCAGGAGATCACAAGATGAGATGAGACATAGGAAGGGCTATATCTTTCCTGGCTTCTCCTTTTCATTGCGAGATCCCTGGAAATTCAGTATTCTAAGACTATCATTCCCACTGAATAGTCTTCCTCCATAACACCAGCTCTCTGGACTCTAAAAATACTCTTTCCTTTTCTCATCCCATCAACTCTAAAGTAGCAGTAGTTTCTGAGTGTAGCAGGTATGTGTGTCTCACCATTAATGTGTTTCCTGCAAATAATTTGCTCATTAAAACTACCTTCATTTGAACCATTTGGGATGAATTCTACTTCTAGTTGAAGCCAAATAAATAGAAATAAGACACAAAACAATAACCCAACTGTTGGCTATTTCTTGATTTTTTTGCCACCCCACCTAGATCAGCAACAGAGGGATCAGCATAGCGTTAGTAATAAACTCAAATATTTTAGCAAACAAGTTGAAAAAGGTCTATGAGTTTAGAGAAATTGAGTTAAAATCTAGTAAGTTATTTCCATTCAACTTTCTGGAATCAAACTATGTCTAAATAAAGTATATTTCTCTTTCACACAAAACTGTAGCTCTCCAGGGCAATTTCATAGACACACCAGAGGTTACTACTTACTATTATTTTTAGTAGGGAGCTGACTTGGTGGAATGGCAAAGCTATATGGCACCAAAACAGCCCTTGTCAAGGTCACTTTTATGTTACCAAATACTTTTCATCTCACTTGGTCTTCAGCCTTCACCAGAGATAGCCACCACTTCTTTCTTAAAATAATCTCTTTCCTTGGATTTCATGACACCATTTTCTTCAGAGGCTCCTCCTCCTGCACTGTCTATTGTTCAGCCTCATTCTCTATCTCCTGATCTCCATGACCTTCCATGATGGGAAGTCCTTGATCCTGGACTTTCTTGTCTTCTCTTTTTACAGTCCTCCTTGGGTGACTGCATTCATTCACATGACTTTGAAACAAACCCATCCACTGAGATTCAGATTTGCATATTCACCTTCTCCTTTGACTTTCTACTTAAGTATCTCATATATCTCTCAAATACAACATGCTCCAAAATATCTTAATATAAGAATGGCACCAAATATCAATGACTTTTTTGGCTAGGAATCAGTTACCCATTAAAAGATTTTCTATGCTTATATCAGAGGTATAAAAGTGAGGCATAGCAATGCAGAATTAATTCAGACAGACATACTTGATCACTTTTGGCAAAATTTTAAAAAAAAGAAACAAATTTTAAATAAAGAAATAGAGTAAAGTAAGAGGAACCAGTATTTCTAAAGAAATAAAAGATTCTCACTTTTTTGTAACAGATATTTTCTCTGTCATTCTAATGACAACAGATATTCCAATGCCATCTGTAATATCTCCAACAATTTTTGTCACCTGAGGAACCCATGACTGTACAGTCATAGTAGAAGCCATCTCTACTTCATCACATTCTCCCCTTTCTGTTCCTACCTGTAACTCAGATACTCAATAGTCAAAAAATTCAGCAGCTTCCCATAGCCTTGCTCTAACACACCAATAAGACCACCAGGGAAAACATGAGATCATCCATTTATTTTGAACTGAATTATTTGAAAGTAAGTTCACAGTGTTAGTTGGTTTAATTCACTGATAACTATTACATGTGATACTACACATTCCTAGGTACCCCAGGGCTCTTAAGAAAAAACTGAACTTACTTGATGCTAAAAAAAATTTGCTATATTCAAAACTTATGGAGTCTCTAGTTATCTCTAAGGAGTAGACAAACTTTGGATATACTGTATTATGTAGATTCATTTTTAAAAATCTCAATCCAAACTTATTTTATAACTTAAATGAGTAACCTTTAAGGCTACTGGCTGCATCCTTGCACATGAGTACTGCAACCTCATCTCTGTGGCATCACGTGAAACAAACTAGATGGATTTCACTCCAAGCACAGTTCACCCACAATCTTTGAATTAATGATTCTAACATATAATTGAAATCATAATGAACAAAATACTCCTCTCCCAGGGAAATCTTTATGTTGAACAAAGTCTAACAAAACCAACTGCCCATAATCTGTATTTGAATTATTGGCAAACACTGGAGTTAAGATACTTTGTGCACATATGAGCATCCTCTCTTTAATGATTCATTATTTAGCTAAAAGCATTATTCTGAGTAAAAGGTAATATGAGTGATGATGCTATTTCTAAGACAGAATTAATTTTGTCAGCTAACATAAAAAGGTCATATTGTACTTTGCATTCACCATTCTGACAAGTACATTTCAGTGTACTGAGGCATGCCTTACCCTATAAAAATGTTTTTTATTATATTTTGTAAAACTTTTTAAGAAAATAAAATTTTAGTATCTGCATTTCTTTCTTTAATGTCTAAGAGAAAACAATTATAAAATCATTGTTTGCACATTAATAAATTCTACCAGATGAAGAAAAAAATAGGAACTTTAAAAGTAGGATGAAGTAGAATCAGAAACAATTTGGGGCCTTTCTTAGACATTCAGTTGCCCTGATTGTGAACTGTTTTAGTAAAGTCAAGATTCCATCTGGTCTGAACAGTGTCTTGCACAGCATGAGAGAAGCACTCCCCTGTGTGGGATCTCCAGGGAACTCTTAAAAGCTTTTCCAGTTTTAGGTCCTTCCTCTGATTTTGGATGTACCTGCTGGCTCCAATTCCTGAGCTTTTCAAGGTGTCCTCAGAAGAAATGACCCACCTCACTGCATTGTAATCCTCACCCCTGATAGTCAGAATTCCCCTTTCTCTGATCTGTTAAGTCAGTTAGAATTTGTTCCTTGTTTCCTGCCTCCCGTGAGTTTGTTGACACTTCTCTGCTATCATATTCTCTCATTCATTTTGCCCATGTGGATTTATTTTCCATTCTGTTACTCCCAGGGAGCATATATAAATACATATATGTTTAATCAGAGGTCTATGGGCATTTTTAAAAGTGTGGGAATATCAATAACATAATTTTCAATGTATCCACCCATATAAAATGTTTTATGTTTAGTAAGTTCTAAAATATATTTTTAAACAGTATATAAAAGGATCAAAAGAGTATATGGGAATATACTGAATGTCTACAGTGATTGTATTGGTATAGTTGATCATCCTCTTTTCTCGTTTTTACATCTTTTTAAGTTTTTGAGAATGCACATGTTACTTTTATATTGGAATGTAAATGAAATTTTGTTCTCTTAAAGCACTCTATTTGACTAGAATATCTTATATTATACTATGCACTCCAAAAGTAGACACTCTCCCATGATACAGATTGGGAAGAAACATGAAAAGGATGTGAAAAAAAGGTAGAGGGTAAGGCAGTTTGGGATTTTTGCTTGGTTTGGTATGGACTGTTTTGGTTCATTTGGCTAAAAATGTTTTTTTCCCTCGTGCATTAGTTTCCCTGAGCTACCATTACAAAGTACCACCAACTGGGTGGCTGAATTTACTGTCTCACAGTTCTGGAGGCTGAAAATCTGAAATCAAGGTGACAGGAGGGCATGCTCCTTCTGATGGTGGTGGAAGAGATCTGTTCCTGGCCCCTCTCCAAAGCTTCTGGTAGTCTCTTGGCCTGGAAAACACACTCCAACCTTCACTTGGTATTTATTCTACTTGTGTGCATTTCTGTTCCTTTGTCCAAATTGCCTCTTTTTATGAGGACAACAATCATATTGGATTAGGGCCTTCACTGCTGACATCATCTTAACGTGATCACCTGCAAAGACCTTATTTATAAATAAGGTCACATTCACAGATACTGGGGTTAGTTTAACATCTTTTGGGGTGGCCCAAACCATAATACCTTACCAATGTCAAGAGCCTTGGGAATCCTAAAATTCTGTTCCCTGCATCCAGTTGGACTTCATATTGATGCTCTAAACTGTGGTGCCCTCTAAAAACCATCTGCCCTAGAGCAGTGAATCTCTCATGTAGAAGATCATCAGAATCACTGAGAAATATTTCCAAAACACATATACCAGTACTTTCTCCTCTCAATTAGAGGTTCTGATTAAGTAGATATGAGGAAGGGGGACAAGCAGTATACATTTTTTAAATTTCTCCAGGCACTTCTGATGTTCAATAATATGTTGGAATTAGTCTTCTCAAAGTATACACCTCTAAGTAAACAGAATATCATCTGTGGGAGTATAAGAAAAAATATCAGAATATCTACTTCTATTCACTCCACTGTACGGTTTTAAAAATCTGCTAAAACATATTTTTCATAAAGTATTTCATGTTACAGTTGTAATCATATATTATATATATAAGGTATATACTTTATAACTTAAAATATGTAGAGGAGGTATACTTGCAAAACTCTGATGGGAGACCACAAGCCCAAGCTTTCAGAGACCAATGCCCTAAAGAGTACCGAGAAAGATTATTATCTGGTTTTCTTTATAACACAGGTGCTCACTAAAGATAAACACAAAGATGAAGATGACGATAATAAACAGAACTCCCACTGAACTTGTAATAAAAATATGTAATAAAATACGAGACATTATAAAAGACAACTTTGTACTTACTATGGGGCCTTTAATTTGTACCACTAAAATGCTCTATACACCAGCCTCATTATATAATGTGGACATTTATTGCTAAAGAATGAACAAACTGTATGCATATGTCTGCTTATGCATAAATCAATGTTTCTCTGTACATTTCAAAGAAAAATACATTGAGATGAGGGGTTTTTTAAATTTTTACCTTGAAAAATAAGTAAAAAGGGAGATCCCAAAAGTAAAGAACAATGGAAGTTGGAAATTTAGTCATGACAGATTTTTATATGGCTTGTAGGAGGAGAAAGAGAAAAGAGAAGAAAACAGGAAAGGGACAAAGGAAGTTTTTTTTTTTAAATGGAAGGAACACAGAAAGATTCCAGGTATTAAATCAGAGGGGAAATAACTTTCCTATAAACAATAGAGTCCTGCCAATTGTGCTGAGAGAGAATGAGGTGGGATTGATTGTGCCAGAATTAGATGAAGCACTAGCTAAACAAAGAGCTTCTGGCATCCTGAGGAAGGAGCCAGAAAGTACAAAAAAAGATCAGCTCAGTGGCAGTCAGCCATTAGATACCAATGAAGCTGATCCACACCACAGACTTGTGAACGAAGTAAATTTTCCTCCTTGTCTGTTCTCACAAATAATCATTAATTTTAAGCGCAGCTTGGGCAGGTGCACAGAGAGTCCCTGCCGCTTTGACACTGCTTTGGAGACTTTCCAAGCAGCAAGCTGGTACACTCCTTGAGTCCCTTCCACTTCGCTGCTTCTCAGATTCACTTACAGCTCTAGACAGCCTGTCTCCTACCTGTAACATGAAGGGGCAGACCCAGCTATTCTGGCATCCAGAGAGGTTTATTTTCAAAAATTTGGAGCCGCGCATCCATAAACTTATTTAGCAAGTGGCAGCAGGCATGTCCAGTCACTGATATGAACTGTCTAGAGTGAGTCTGCTTGGCTAACATGATCGTTGATCGACTGCCTAATAGATCGGGTACTGTGGACTCAATTTCTGACATCTTTATACTCAAGGAGATGTTCTATGAACTCCACATCACTGCACTTAAGACCAGTGCAAATAATACATGAATTTATACTGGACTCAATATAGAGAAAGCATTGAAAATAAAAGGGTTTTAACTTCTCCCATATATAAATTTTCACCATCGTAGTTGCCATTTTACATTCTGCAGTGCTCAAGACTGAATGTCCACTTACTCTGCTCACCCACCTTGCCCTTTCCCTTTGAAAGGAGGTAAATAAGAGAGGAAAAATCTAGAAACTGTCTCATCTACCTTTTTTCTCCCCTTCTTAAAGTCCTGAATAAACTGAAATGATTCCTATAAAGAGCACTTGTGAGTGTATCAATGGTTACATTTCATTAAATACAAGCAGATGTCGCAAGAAATTATAAAACCTCGAGGAAATACGTCCATATTATATACATAGCACTCCCTAACCCCAAGGTTTGTAGACACTGCTGCCTGTCCTGGTGACAGATCCACTGTGTCCCCTGAGAGCTTTCCAGGTAGTGAGCAGAGAGTGAAAACACATGAGGAACCATCTGTAACATGAAAACGTCTGCCAACTCTCTCCTCAAGATTCAGTGAGGACCAGTGACATATGTATAGATCAACTCAAGTTCCTTAGAAGGAAGGACCTGTGAAATAAGGGTACATTAATTTTCCCTAGGAGTTAGCAGATGGCTGATGATCCTACCCACAATATGTGGATATAGCTATTGACACATAGGTGGATTAGATGAATTACCCCCTCTAACATGGAAGACTAAATGACAAGTTTGGAAGAAAATATACAAGATACTGTAGCCTCCTAAATCAAGTAATTGATGCTCTGTTCACTGGGAGATAGATTTATAAGGATGTTATCAAGGCACAGAAATTTGAGTTCCTCCTCTAAATTTCACATACTATGATTATTACCAATAACTATTGTAAAATATACTGGATAAAGATCATTGGTAAGGAGATTATATATTTAAAAAAGGAAAGGGAACATGACAAATTTGAAGTCAGTGAAGAGTGTAATAATATCTCACTTTTAAGACATCTATGAGAAAATAAAACAATAAGTCAAAATTGACAAAGAAAAATCACTTCAATTTGGGCTTGAACCCAGACTACACTCTTCTATAAACTTTGAGACTGTAGTGCTTGAAGTTACATTCTTCAAAATGAAAACTTGAGGAATTGTGAATGCATTTGGCCCTCCAAGTTAAAGATATTCATGCTTGAATTTTAATTCTAATTATATAGCTTGCAACCTAATGCCGAATGGACTTGTTTTCCTCTCTCTTTAGAAAAGGGAGGAGGGAAGGGAAAACTACACATGGCATCATTGGAAACAAGCCAAGCAGCAGAGTTCTGGGGAAGGAATTGGCAGCCACAGTATCTGAGAGATCAAAGTGGCAACAACTTTTGATGTATCTCGAGTAAGTTGCAGCGTGGTATGACAAGTATAAACTTTTTAACAAAAGCAGTGAAAATCGTTTCACTCCCTCTTTTTTGCAATTACCATGCTGGCTTTCTAAATGTTCACATTTTATTTCAGCTACATTGCTATTTTGGTATAAATGTCAAGAAAATCTTAAGGACTGTATTTTTCTAATCTTGAAAGATGCCTCAACTTTTTATGGAGAAAACAAAGTTCTAACAAACAAAGAAAATTTAGATGCAACGTCTGCCTGATTAAATATGGAAAAATATCAGAAGGAATCATGCTAAAGAAAAATAAACTAGCTATTAAAATTGTTACCATTACAAGACCCATAATCTAGTCCATGATACCTGAACATAATGGCCCCTTTTATGTGAAGCTCTTGGAGCAGCTCCAAGACAGTTATCTTCTTTAATCTCCAAACTATTGCTGCAAGATAAAGGAGTGCCATTCATCAAAACCCCATTTTCTACATAGTAAATTCTCAAATGCAAGAAATACAAGTCTAACTCAATGATCCAGCAAAAAGGGAAGATGGGGGCGCTTATTAGATCTAAAGGATGTCGTGTCAGTTTAGATTGATAGGTATGTCTTCGTCCCCTTACATCTCACAATCTCAGGGAGGAAGAGAATGTATACTGCCCTCCCCAGGAGGGGGTGGTATTGGAGCAAATATCTGGTAACTCCCTCCACCTCCAGCCTCTCATTCACCCTTTCCCTAGAGAAGAGGAATGGCTCATTTTAGGGATGAGAATGGGAGAAAGGCTCTGAGCTCAAATCCCTCTGGGTGCACTCTGCCATCTAGACTGCCTCTGAATACAAACATTCTCCACAGCTTCAAGTAATAATTCTAACAGAGTATACTCTGCCAACAAAGGATAGAAATCTAGAGTTTAAGATGGGGATATTGATTCAGCTGGGAAAAAAGTAGGAATTCTGATTATGTTGCAGGTTTGAGGAGGGTCCTCCAACTCAGCTTTATTAGTTAGGACGCTGTTGCTTGATAATTTTCTATGTCTACTCTTCAGTTGATTCAGAAAATAGGAGAGTATGAATGGGGCTTCAAACACTTCCATCACAGTGCTCTACGAAGTAGTTTAAATCTACCTCAAAAAAAAGATGCCTAGCTCTCAAGATTTAGCCTAGTAATAATGATTCTAATAAAGACAGCGATAAAAATAATGAAAATAACTAGCATGCTTTGACACTTACCATGTGCTATGCTATATAACTGATTTACACGTATTAACTCACCAAATTCTCATATAAGTCCACAAGGTAGGGACAACAACTATACCATCACATGAAAAATTGAGGTGATCCAGTCTTAATACCCTTTCCAAAGTCAGAGAACAGAACACAGGGCCCGCTCTTCAACACATTCTTTATTCTTTTTTTGTTTATGTATCATTGATATACAATCTTATATTGGTTTCAAGTATACAACACAGTGGTTCCACAGTTATCCACATTATTAAATCCTCACCCACCAGTGCAGTTACTGTCTTCTTGCCACTGACTGCTGCAGATGTAATCTCTCACTGTAAGATTATCAGTCATTTTATAATAAATATTATTTTAAAAAATCTGTTTACTTAACTACTTGGTACGATCTATTTGTGTATTTTATATTGCTTTTACGGTGACTTTCAAAGAAGGTAAGAATAATAACAGTAGGGACAATACCTAACTTTGGTGCATCAGGAACTGTACTTAAGCACTTATATTATAAAATCTGCAAAACAATTGAATGAGGTAATGGTATTATTATCCCCATCTCACAGATGACGTTTGGAAATGTGCAGTGCCTTTGCTAAGGTTACTGAGTGTTAGAGGCAGTTATCAATGCATATGTGCCTGACTGACATCCAGGTCTCAATTCTGTGCCATAAAGATGAAATTTGAGATGAATAAATGACATTGAATTATCTTTAATCATTGATCAGTCTACAATGCCCCAGAAAGTTAATTCATACAGAACTTTAAGAAAACATATCATAATAGTAGGCCATTTAAATATAAGTACCACATTTATTTATCTTTACATCTCTAATCATAGTCATGATGTGCTTTTTGCATATTTATATCGTAAGTCTCATAACACTCTCTAGTTTTAACATAACTGGGAGAAATTTGAAATGCAAGGGGACTAAAGTGTTATATTTATATTTCACAATGTAAAAATTCTTAAAGCCAAGCTTATGGCATCTAATTGCAAGCTCTGGGCTTGTCTTAAAAAGCTTCCTGGATGTTTCTGTATATGAGAACTATAGACCATTTCTTTACCATAATAGTTTTGATAATTGTGACTCTCATTAAAATATCCTTCTTCTTTTTACAGGGAGAAAAATAATAATTAATTATTTTCAATCATTTTCATCTATCTCTTCTACATGAACCATTCTGTTTTCGAACAGTTCATTAGCAACACGTAGGAGTTCTACTCATCATTAAATGGCAAGTCAGAATTACCAAAAATGAGGAATGCAGCCAGTCCACGTGCATTGAAACTTGATAAAATATAGCTGCCCCTCTGTGTCTTGTACATAACTGAAGCTCAATAAACATGGACTGCTTTGTTGATCTACTGAGCTGGATCAGCGGGAAGATGGATGTGCACAGGATATTCAAGCAGCTTATGGATAAGGAGTGAAGTAGGATATATTCAAACAGGGAGATTTGAAGCAAAATGTTTCTAAAGAAATCCTGAAGCATAACTTTAAACACTGCCATGGCTGTAGAACACGGGGGCAACCTTTGAGCAGATTACTCAAGCTAATGGCCACCTAAAACTAAATGACTCCTTTCACAAAGATACCAGCTATCCTCCAATGGGAGACATGGAGTTTCAAATGTAGGACAGTCTGCGTGTGTCTTGTTCAAGAAATAGCTGCAAAATTCAGCCTCAATTTTCAGCTCAAATGCTTTCCAAAACAACCAGGCTCCCCAAATACTCTCTCTAATTAACTGCATTCACTTATTTTTATAAATGTTTTATCAATCAAGATATCAGTAATACCATAGAATACAAATATGTATTGAGCATAACAGTTGCAATAACACTAGAAAAAGTTTAAAAGCATTATTTCAGAATTCTATGTTAAATAGGCTTATGCTTTTTGGCCTACTTTGATTTTTTTTTTAAAGAAAAATAGAGTTATCTGCTTCAATTGGCTATATTAAATATGCTCATTTTTATATTGAACCTTTTTTTTCCACAGTTGTTGACTGTCCATTATTCATAATAATTGATATCTAGAGTGAAATATATTCACATTACCCTTATCACTGTGCTTCTTAATTTTTTCTAGGGGGTTCCTATCTATCTGGATTTCAAATAAAAATAATTTTAACGATGAAAAAATTGGCTCTGAGGCAAAATAATTAAATAGGAGCTCTTAGCAGAATGTCTCTCATCTCATTTTTCAGTTTGTTTCCCGTTTTTCCTGCCAGAGAATGATGCCGGCTCCTAGGGCAGACATGCCACAGTGGCCCAGGAGGGCTTACGGGGCATCATGAAGGACCACATGGGAGAGCCACTAATAAAGCAACTGACAGCAATGTATGACCGAGTTCTAACTGCATGTTTTACGCCTGCAAGGGTTATATAGAGGCCAAAGAGGAAAAAGTAATTGGGTTTGAAGTTGGGGTGATTTTTTTAATATATTTCTATTTCCATGAGAAAGGATTTTATCTAAACACACCTGACTTATTGGCTGCCTGCTACTCCTCTCCATGGGAGTAGAATGTATTACCCAGTCATAGGTATCATTCCACTTTTCTTAAGTGGGTGGACCTAATCCATCACAAACCCTAAACAAGGGTTTTCAGGCACCTTATACCTTCTCATCCCCTGGTGAGTACATAAGCGATATGTCCCTGGGCAAAGGTGTCCGCTCTGCAGAGCCGAAGTTTTCCTCAGAGGCCTGGAGCAGGAAAATAGTAGTAGGATCTCACATCGAGCTCATGTTGGACCAGAATAACACGAAATCTGTTCTCTATCTCCTTAACTCACATTTATTTCTCCACTGACTTTAAAGACAGGGAATAGAGATATCATTTATAAGACTTGATAATAATTTTTAATCTCTAACTAGAATTTGAGTTGTTCATGATGAAAGAGAAGAGCTATTCTGACACTCTTCAAGTCATATTCACTACGTAGCAACTGATTTAAGTGCCCATAAATCAATCTGCACTTCATTATAAACATCTTCCTCGATTTACAATGGGGTTATATTCTGATAAATCCATCGTAAGTTGAAAATATCATTATGTCAAAAATGCATTTAACACACCTAACCTACTGCATGAACATGACACCTTAGCCTAGCCTACCCTAAATGTGCTCAGAACGCTTAACATTAGCCTCCAGTTGGACAAAATCGCCTTACACAAAGCGTGTATTCTAATGAAGTGTTGAAATTCTCAGGCAATTCACTGAGTGCTGTACTGAAAGTGAAAAACAGAATGCTCGTATGAGTAGAGAACGGTCGTATGGGTTGTTGACCCTTGTGATTGCGACCCTGACTAGGAGCTGAGGCCAGCTGCAGCTGCCCAGCACCCCGAGAGAGAAACATCCTGCACATCACCAGCCCAGAAAAAGATCTAAATGCAAAATTCCAAGTATGGTTTCTACGGAATCATATTCATACCATCATAAAGTGGAAAAGTCATTGCAATTCGGGTACCATCTGTATATTCAAACCTGATATATCACTTATTGGTCTAAATTGTGATATTTTGAAAAGAAATTAGAGATACCTTTATGTTATTCATATTTGGAGTGCAATTCTGTACCACCTCTTATTATTCAAATCACCATTTAAGCCTCAGCTAAGGTCCCATCACTTTCTTTACATAAGCTCCCAGTTATTTGCTCATTTATTTTTCCAAGTGACTTATTAGGTTTACTACAGAATATGTTCTTTTTCTTATTGTGTCATCTAAATGTCAGCTATGGTTTTATTCCCAACTTTAGATCTAGGTAAGATTTTACTTTCCTTAAGCTACAGAAAGCACAGTGCCTTCCAGAAGATTTCTGTCAATTTGTAGGGTTACGAACTCTTGCTCACTTGGTTCCCCTTACTGCCTCCGACTCCCTTTAGTGCGGAATTCCTGCTCTCTGCTCCTTCAATCTCCTTTATCTCCATCCCACTATCGACCCAAACTTGGGACACTATTCTTTTATTGTGTTTCCACAAAAACAGCTCAAAGAAAACTTTCAAGTGCCTAGTGTATCATGTATAAACGTATTGAGAAATTAAAGGCATATACATGGAAGAAATGAAAAATAATAATTAAAATTTAATATTAAATAGTGTTCTTAAAAGTCACTTTGTCACATTTCTATGACACATGGCAATCTATTTTCTTCCTTGCATTTCTTTTTTCTGTCACCTGTTCTGCTAGGAAAGGAAAAAAATAAGTATAAAAGAAAGTAAATATTTCTTATTGCTCCTTTCCTCAAACTCAGGTCAACACTCTGCATACTCAAGACCTCAGCAGAAGCTTCGGAACTGCCACTTACGGGGAGGGCAGGCAGGATTCAGGGTACCACATAATGATGATCTCATTCTTCCGGTCACATTTCACAGTGACAAATTTTCACTCTCTAACTTACTGAATGAGTGTCCTGGTCAAGGATAATGTTTGTGTTTAACAACTCCACAGCATGCAGCACAGTGTAAGGTGCATAATATTTTCTTAGGACAATAAGAGAAGTGCTAGCTGACTAAGGAGATGCCTCACTTTAAGCCCAGATTAGGCTAAGGAATAAGCAGACCATGTATTTAAAATTTCAAATGCCTTCTCCTTTCGTGGGTAGTTAGCTTTGTCTGAATTGTCAATTGACTCCACTCTCCTGTCTTTAGTCTTTCCCTAAATGCTACTTCAGCTTGGGAGTTGGTCCCTGCTTCCAAAGTCCTTACTTTGAACCATAAGTTCTTTACATATCAACATTCATTTAGCCTCAAAGTGGAAAGGACAAAACCATTTTCTTGAAACACTAAGAAGAAAGGAAACATTCTGTGAAAAAAAAAGAATCTGCTTCACTAATAATTCTGTCAACTTTGTTGCTATTTATTAGTATACTAAAAACATGGCCATGACAGACAGAAAGACTAGAAAAAAGTCAAAGATGCTGGAACCAAGCTATAAAAGTCTTGTAGTCAACACTACAAAAAACTCCCTTAAATTAGAAATAGGTAAAATTATTAATACCACTCGAAATTGTATTTCCTTGGGTAGTCCTAGTATCTGAAAAACAAATTCCTAAGTATATATTATTTCTGACTTTCTACTTTATTTCTTAATTCACCTGTGGTATAATTTTGCAGTGTTAAAATCTTAGTTCACCAAAACATTTAAAAATACCATTTGCCTTTTTCTGTATTTCTCTGCAATTAGGGATGTATCTATTTAGAAAATGTTTATTAAGTATATGGTATATACTAAGCACTGGCAAGGTGGTAAAATACAAACATTCGTGGTCTTTTGTGGTAAACCAATAATAATAATAATAAATTATGGAGGTTGTCAAGTTTTTTTGTTAGGAATAGTATTTTAAACTTCTGCTTTAGGAACAAAAAAGGCAAATTTTCTCAACTTAAATTCAGACTATCAGCCAAATAATATCAAAATTTAGGAAGGATTGTTATTTATTTTAAAGCATGTATATGTTTATATCTGATAAAAGAAATCCTTCTACATTTCATAGAACACCACAGTTTCCTAAGTGGAACAGATCACCTGCAGAAGAATAGGAATATATTTCTTACTTGTCCCAGCTTCTCTCCACTGACCATGAAACCCAAGCCCTGAATTGACTGTAAAACTAGGCATTTATTGTCTATATCTCCGAAGGGCATTTAGAAGGCCTAGAAGAAAAACATAACTTTGAAATAGTTACTCTATACAAGAAGAAAATTCCTGGAACTAATTTCTAATTTTGCAAGATGTAACCACTATACATCAGAAAGAAAGTCATGAGAAGAGAACCTGCTCAGTTGAAAAGTCAATAAGATGAGAAGAAAATAGAAATGGATGAAATAAAAGAAGATTATAGGTTAAAATTATAATAAAGGAATATAACTCACCTATAATGGGAAAAATAATAAGCAGAACTGGTGCTGAAGAATATAAAATCCTGGACAAGAACCTGTATTACAGGCCATACTCTGACCACAAAGTGATACTCATATCACATGAAAAATTTTTAAAAGGCTAAGTAGTTAGTGAGATTTTCATATTCTTTGGTAAAGAAAAAAATCAAATTATAGGCTACTTAGAAATTAATAACAATAGAAAGATTATACATCAAACCCTAAGGTTATAGTCAAAGCTAGTACTGCATGCTTTACAACTAAAGAACAAATAAAAACAATTGAACTAAGCATTCAGTATGTTAGAAAAGAACAATGCAACAATTATATAAAAAGGGAAGATTATTTATTAATGACTAGAAATTAACAAATTAAGAAACATGTCCCCAGAGCTAATTATTTGAACACATCAGTAAAACAGACAGATGGTGTTCATAAGTGAGAGAGATGAGGGAGGGAGAGGGAGAAAGAGAGAAAGGATGAGAGGGAAGAGCATGGAATATTTTAGAATGAGAAAATTAGAAAAGGTATTATATACCATTCATCATGAAATATAAATGTTTCAGAATAGTTAATATGAAATCTTTCACAATAAAAATGTTTGAGGCCTTATTATATGATATATTAAAGCAAACAAATGGGTAAATAAATGAAATAGCAAATGTATAAAATAATTCCTTATGTTAGGGAGTAAAGGTGGATTTAAAAAACAAATGTTATTGAAACCATTAAAAAATAGAGTAAATTCTCACATCACACTTTATTCCAAAATAAATTCAAAATGGATTAAATATTTCATTAATAAAAAGAAACTACAAGTGTATTAGAATAAGAAATGACTTTGAATTACTTATTTCAAAGAATAAACATATAAAATATGATCATTTCAACAACCCCAAAATTTTAAATATGTATAAAATAAAAGACATTAACAAAATGAGAAGAAAAAGACCAAAGTTTGAAAGAAAACCCATAGCCTAAACAGCAATCAAATGTTCAGTATTTTCAACATAAATAACATAAATAATATAAAAGAGTCTACATATTCATAATCAAAATATGATTAGAATACCCTTTAGAAAAATGGGCTAAACCCCAAGAATATGTTATTTATGTAAGAAGTACAAATAATAAGCACATTTTTTAAAACTCAACCTAACTGAAGAAATTCTGGAAATCATTATAACCCTCTTCCCTTTCCTAGGCATCATCAGATATAACTCTTTCTTGCCCAGTATTTCTCTGTCTTCACGTATATAATAACATGTCACATGTCCACTCTTTTGTTTGTCTCTCCTACTAAACTCTGAAATTCCCTCAGGCAGGGCTCTCTCTATCATCTTTATATCCCTATTACCATGGCTGGCATGCAGAATCTATTATTAATAGGTTTCTTCTTCTGATCTGGACAGGAAGAAAGAAAAGAAAGGGTGATAGTACTGCAGGGCATTGTACTATGTGTTACAGTGAATAAAAACAAAGATACAGTGATTATTTTCACCCTTAAGAATTTAGTTTGGAAAATTAAGATATAATCACAACTTTGTTCTCAAATAGTGGGCCAGAGTTTCTATAAGGGCAGAGTAACTTGTATCAGACTCTTCTCTATCAGACAATCCCTTCCTACCTTGCTCCATCCATTCCAGAGGACTGCATCCCTTAGGAGTATGTTCTCCAAGTAACAGGAAATCCAACAAAGAGTACTTCAAGCCAATCAAGTTGCATTATTCAAGAAGTCCGGAGTTAACAGTGGCAGGTACTGAAGGTTCCTCCTTCAACAAAAAAAAACCCCAAAAGCTTTCTATTTTTTCTGCTCTTCCATCCTTAGCCTATTAGTTTGGGGACTCCCTGTTGAAAGATGACTGTTAAATTTCGGATACTACAGCTCATTTCACTGAAGAAGAGGAGAAAGGATCAGATGTAAAGGGGCATGACAGGTGAACATGTCATATTTTATCAGGAACTTAAAAGCTTTCCAGGGAGCTCCACCTCACTGGCAGACACTCATATAGTACTCAATAGAAAAAAAGTCATAAGGCCATGACTAGATAGTAAGAAACTAGAAAGAAGAGCATTGTAATAGCCAGGCAACATGGCAGCCACATTTGTCATACTAGTTAGTTGCTGTCTGGGACATTTCTTGGACTACAGATATTTGTGGGCAGTGTTATCATGTTTTAAAAGTAACAAACTCATACTAAACTTGTTCTCTTGAAATTACTGACTACTACATTCCTATGATTAGGCCAGGACTAGCCTCCTCTAGTTAAGCCCAGCCATGCCTCTCTTTTTTCTACTCTTTATTTGATGTAGTTATGGGGGTTGGCAAACTTAAGAGCTGCCCCTTAGCAGGCACTACCAATTGTTGTATCTTCACCTTGTGTCTTCCATGGAGATAGCCAAGGAGGACCAGTTTTAATATTCCATCAAAGAGAATGAGGGATGCCAGAAGAACTCACTTAAACTTGGACAAAGTTCTTTTTCTCCCTCTCAGCCTTTACCACCATTTTCTTTGACAGCAACAGGTTCTAAGTCATTTATATAGAAAACGGTATTTTCATTTTCATTTTTATGATTTTGGGGGACCTGTGTAAGCAGCAAAGGGAACTGGCAAGTTTTGATTAATGTGTTCTCTCCATCATACACAGCAACGTCTCTCATGTCCTAATTTCTAAGAGACCCATAATAGGCATGCAGCAATTGTATCCATGAGTGCATAGACATATTTGAATTTTCACAACCAAAAGATAGCAAAAATATAACTATTATAACATGAAGTATATTAAGTATGTTGGTGCTGTAAAGGGGTTCCTGTATGCAGAAAAATTGAGAACACTGTACTAAATTGGGGCAAAGTGAAAAACCAAAGAACCAAGCATGTTCTATGATCTGACATTCTAAAACATTAGAGAGAATCAGGGAATACATAAGACAAAAACAAAACAAATTAAACTAGTGAGGTAAAAAGAAACATCTTTCTCTAAAGAAACAGATGTAGCAATACATGGAAATATTCAAACAGATTTTTAAGAGTAAATGTATAAAATATGTATGATTCATGCATACAAATGTGTTGCATCAGAAATAAAAGAAAAATTCACAAAAGTTGAAATTTTTGACATGCGTTGACAAAACGTATTTTTCACTTTACATGCTATAACAAAAGAAGTATTTACTGAAGATGATGAATGGCTTACTATTAGTGAATAGCAGAAAGAAAATTAGTCATATCGTATTTTATTGCCTTTTATAAGGAAATATAAGAAAACAACCTTTAAAAGGGAATTAAAACTGAGATATATGACATCATCAGAAGAGAATGCTTCAGGCTCTTACTAGTGCTAGCCCGCAAACTGGCTGCAGAAGAAACCCCGGAGGAAATGTTTAAGTCTAGATCCCTAGACCTACCTTTGAAGGCAAAAATTCAGTAGGCCTAAGGTAGAGCCTAGAATTCTGTATTTCCTTTTTTTTTTTAATTCCATGAATGATTTGAGTGGAGCAAGATAGAAGAACCACTGAAAAAATTCTGTCTCATGACTGGACAATTATATCCCCTAGATACTGAAATAACCAATCCTCTCTGTGATCTTTGGAGAATCTAGAGAAATAGTGGAGACATTAAAAAGAAGACTAGAAATGAATAGAAATGTTAAGGCAGAGTTCAAAGGTCCAGAGGAAAGGAGGAATTTGCCAGTCAAAGAACAAGAAGCCCAAGGGCACAGGGGCTAGAAAGGTGTGAGCAAGGATGGCAGTAGCAGAAAATGAGGGAATAAAGGTAGATGGGGGCCAACATGTGTAGGAGCAAACGTGTGGGTTATAATAAGGACACTGCCTTTGTTCTGAATACACTGAGAAGCCATTTAAGGATTATGAGCAAAAAGGTTCATTTTAGTTACGTTTTTTAAAGATAACTTTAATTATTGGGAGAAAAGAAGTAGGATGGACAAAATCTGTTGTCCACCCCAACAAATTAGTTAGGTTAACATCACTTTGTTAGGATGGCAGTTGTGGAGATAGTGAGAATTTGACAAAGTCTGCATGTATTTTAAAAGAGTAACTGAAAGGGTTCTGGATGTATTGGCTATGGTGGACGAGGACAAAAAGGAACACAGGAAGATTCCTAGACATTTGCATAGCCATTAGGTAAATGATGGTGCCATTTTCTAAATGAGGAAATGTGAGAAATGAGCACTTTTGGGGGGATGAGGGTGGGAATGGTGGGAAAAGCAAAAACAGAATTCTGTTTTGGATATATTAAATTTGATGTGCCTATTTGATGACCCAGTGGAGATGTCAAGGAGGCAATCAGACATACAAGTCCAGAGCACAGAGAGAGTTTAAAACTGGAAGTAAACATTGGGAGGCCATCACTAAGAGATACAATTTAAAGCCAGGGATTGGATGAGATAATCTAGGGCACAGGTGTAGATGGAAACTAGAAGAGGATTGAGGAACACCGTGGGGTCCTACAACATGAGAAGTGGGAGGACAATTCAGGGATAGCAAAGCTTGAGAAATCATACCAGGAAGGTTTTCAAGAGCAGGAGGGAGTAATCAATTGTAGCAAATACTTTGAAGTCATGACGTTATATGAGAATTAACCATCAGACTTGAAAAATGGATGACTTTGTCAAGAGCATTTTAGTGGAGAGGTAGAGGTGAAAACTGATTCCAGTGAAGGAACAAATGAGAGGAGGAGCAATGGAAAATTCTTTTGAAAAAACTTGCAGTAAAAGAGGGAAGGTATGAAGGGGACATAGAGACATACGGATGCTTTTGCAGTACATTTGTATGTGGATGGTAATACTTCAGTAGCAAGAAAATATTCACTAACCAATGAGGCCGACTTAGTTTCCAAAAATGACTAAAACAATATTTCCCATCCCACATCCTACTCTGCAATGTGACCTTAACACTCTTGTTATCAAGAAGTGGAGTGTAAGTCCTTTCACTCCAAATCTGTGCAGTTTGTGACTGGCTTATAATCAAAAGAATCAGTAGATGAGATGCTGTGTGAAACATCCTGCTGTTCTGAGACTAGGACAAAAAAGACAACTGATCACTGGAACACTCCCACTGTAGCCCTCATCAGCTATGTAAGTGTTTTGACTGCCTGAAAGTTACCAGGCTGTATGGAAGCACAGAGCAAGCCAGGCAGAGACCATAAAGGGAAGTTCTGAGACTGTGAAGTGAAAGAAACACTTGGTTGAGGCCCCAGCTGCTCCTGACCCCCTGTTCCATCTGTGCTAGTTTCAGCCATGGTCCATGTGCAGTCACAGGAGAGACGCTTGACCAGAATCACCCAGCTTCATCGCTTCCCAAACACCTGATCCACAGGACCTATAACAGATAACAAAATACTTGTTTTAAGACACTAAGTTTTGGAATGATTTGTTATGCAGCAAGAGTATTTAAAAGAGAAAAGGGAAGGAGAAAAATTTTACTGAGTAAGTAGGACTGGAATCCAATGGTAGAACTCAACATGGCAGAAGGCAGAAGGACAATGACTATGTGTCCAGACTCATGGAGTCAGCAAATTTCATATGAGAAAATGTATTTGTCTTCTGATTTTTTCTATTTTCTCAGGGCTGTAAGAAACGAGTCATCAACTCAGATTGAGAAGATGAAAGGGAAGTTGAAAGCCTAGGGAAAGAAGAAAAGATGTAAAATGATCTTTTGAAAGAACGGGAAGTTGAACTGATTAAGAAATGGAGTAGGAGAGCTAGGGAGTCCCGAGGAAACACACGCAGCCTGTGATTATGATTTTATAATGAAACCAGTGAGTATGTTGGTGTTCTCCTCTAGCTATGTTTGGCTGCTACAGTGCATGTATGCCTGAAGGCGTTACCAAGTGTTGGTGTCTGACCAGGCAATGTGCAAAAAGAGAAAGACAAGGGAGTTGAAGTGAATTCAAGGGACAATTGTGATGTTAAAGATAAACAGTGCAATGTAATATGGATAAGGAGAGAAGTGAGGATTTGTGAGGTTGTACTGGTAGATTAGAAAGGTGGTATGTCAGAAGTACTTATGGGATGAAGAATTGTGGGAGGCATGATGAAGTAAGTAATCCAGAAATATTTGATGGTTGAAGAGCAGAATCCCTGAAATCAAGATTTTGTTGAAATTGCCATAATGACAAGTTCAGAGCAGGACCAAGGGATGGGTGTTGAGGATAAGTGGAGAACATAATCATTGGGGATGAATCAGTAAAGGAACTGAGGGTGCAGGGTGTTAGAGAACTTATCTGGATGTTTAAGGTACTAAGAAAAATTAATAGAGTGAAATCAATTACTAAAATTTCCAGAGAGTGAGAAGATATAACTGGGAGCTTTGAAGATGAGTGTTCAAGAAGTACAGAGATGGGATAGTCATGTGCAACAAAAAAGCTGGGTGTTTTGACACAAAAAACAGGCAGGGGTCTGGAAGAGACAATTAGAAATAAGAACATCCCATCCAACTCTCATCCCCACGGAATATGAAAGAAAAAGAGGTCACTATTCAGATAGCTATTTCCTAGGAGGATATCTGGATTTCACTTAGAGTAAAAGTTGATAAAATATTAAGAGCAAAAGATTCAAGCAATTTTGTATAGAGCATAGTGGAGGAGTGTGGGTAAATGGGGAAGAGCGAGACTGATTCAGATGGGGGAACACATGGAGTCATGTGGGCTGCAATCATGCTGATGTCCCAGGGAGGTGATGAGGATGGTGACAGTCTTACCAAAAGCATGTGGAACTCTGGGGCTTCCTAAAATCCTGTTCTGGCCAGTACCAAAGCTGTAGTATCATAGCCTTACTAGAAACAAAAGGACTCCTTTGAGACCGCCTAAACCTACTGCCAGTCCTGTGACAACATGAGGGGCAATCCTACCATGGCCAAATGGAGCTTTGGGAACTGAAGGAGTTTAGAGATCATAGAGTCAAGACCACGGGTAAAGAACATTAGCCTTGAATAGGGAAGTTATTCCTATTTCTAAAGCAGGAGGAAATAAGTAAACAATAGTTAAAGATGTGTAGAAATTTTGGTGTTAAGACCTGAAAATTCTGAGATTCAGGAAATCTCAGAAAAGTTGTGGTTAATAATGCCTACCACGATGCAGGAATTAAATAAAAATTTCAGAGATTAAATAACTGTTTGAAATTGTTGTGGGGCATGCAATAGAAAGATAAAGGGAAGCTAGGTATGTATTGCCAAGGAGCCCAGAGAGTTAAGCATGAACATGAGATGGCATATGATGGCTTCCCTGACCCTCCACGATCACCCACCCAAAGCTGTGGCATGAAATTACCTATGAAACTACATTAAAAAAAGATAAAGTGATCACTGACATTATATCTTTATACTTACATCTGACAATAAATGTGATAGTGCCTTCTAGCTGCAGAGCTTAAAGTTAGAAGATATTTACCATACATTTTTATTCAAGTTATAATCATTTGGTATTCTAGAATATGAGCTCCCCGAGGTCACAGAATGTATCTTATTCTCTTTGTAGCACTATTATTGCAGCATCTGATATCTAACAGGCATGCACAAATATTGGCTAGAAATGCAACTAAAAATATATATTTGAAACACTCGACAGATGAATAATGTATATTTATAATTCAATAAAAATAGATTAAGATACTTTTTTTTCTGTTGTGAAGTACTTTTCTACTTGTTATATATGTACATTACATATAATATATATTAGTGAAAATCTCATCTAACTTACAACCTAAGACCAGTACTGGTAATTATTGCTCACATGCTCACCCACCAAAGTGACAAGAAACTAATGTGAAGGAAAAATGAGGTATTGCTGGTGTTCTTTAAAAATAAAAACCTATTGTATTGCAAGATTTTAATACCCAGGTGCTACCTAATATGCTGTAAATATGAACAGCAGACAATGTCAGAACAAGTCATTTCATTTCCATGGTAATGTCAGGGCCACAATGGAGGGTTTTGGTTAAAACAGGGTTCTTTTCATTAGGACCACACAACGAGAGGGGACAATTAACAGACTGAATAGAAGGCCTAATGAATTTAGCAAAAATACAATAAAGCTGTCTTTTTTATTGTAAACATTTAGGTAGCAAGACTACAAATAAAATGCTTTGTTTGATAAATTATAGCCTATTTCAAGAGATAATCCTCCAACTCTCAGATTTCAAATGATGCATCAAATATTTTATGATTTCTTGACCAGACTGAATAGGAAAAAGAGGAACAGACAAAACTAAGTTTTGATTGTTGAGATCACTTAAATTCCATCTAGTAAACAGAATTGTAAACCTTAATCACTGTTCAGGAAAAGAAAACTAAAAAATTCCAAAGGACCAATTAAAATTTAAATCAGCACAAGACTAGTAAGTCAAACCATATACAAATTTTCCCCACTCAGCTGGGGTTGGTCAAGATTGAAAGAACTCTTTTTAAAGTCATGCATTTATCTGCCTGATACTCTGCCACTGTAGGGCACTGAAGAATGTAATTCAAAATGAACATTGCTATCAGTCTTTCGGAGGTTTTGCCTACACAGGGCTAAATATATGTGTGTTTAGATGAATACCTGGCTTTCTAGTTCACTAGCTGAGAGAAGATGCACCATTAGTTGTTATCCTAAGCATCAAGAATGGTAATTCTGTATGCATATCAGACATCAGTGCACCTCATATTTGGGGTACGTTTTATCACCTAAGATTAAGTTGATTTTATTTAGATTATGTCCACAAATAAAGGATAATTATCCTGCTATGTGACAGGAAAGAATCTACTCTTAGGAAATCTGCTAAGATGAAATTAACTCCTTGGATGACCTTCAGGGTACCAGGGAAGAATTATAGGAACGAGAATGAGAGAACTGTACCAAACCTTTCACTCAACAGCAATGGCAGTTCCGTCAAGTCATTTAAAGATGCCATGCCTCAGTTTTCTTAGGTATTGTCTTGCCAATGGGTTTCAGCCCGGGGCAAATTCACTATGGATTCAATGTGACCAAAGAAATGACAGTAGAACGTTCTTGGGGTAAAAGGGTTTATACCCAACTTTATTCCCACGGTGGCAGGTCAATCACTAGATTCCTGTCCACTCAGAGAGAGTCTACATGCAGCACGCCGGTCTCTGCCTGTGGGCCTCTCTACCTGCGCAGCCGTCTCAGTCTCTGTCCTCGGCACTGCCACCACTCCAGCCCCTGCTCTGCTCTCCTGCAGCCTTGCAGCCATGCCACTGTGTTGCTCAGAGCACTGGGCAGAGCTCTTTATATAGAGTCAATAACAACGTATTGCCCACATGTGTGTGGTGAGCTAGCTGACTAGGGCCAGGTGAGAATCCTGGCCACAGGAACCTTCACTTTATCCACAGCTATAATACAGGTTTGAAAATTCTTGATTTCCATATCTCTAGATACAGTAAAGGACTAGTGCTAGATTAATGGTTAAGAGTTCAAGTTCTTTTTGAAAAGGACAGATGCACCCCTATGTTTATTGCAGCACTGTTTACAATAGCCAAGAAATGGAAGCAACCTAAGTGTCCATCAGTAGATGAATGGATAAAGAAGAGGTGGTACATATACACAATGGAATATTATTCAGCCATAAGAAGAAAACAAATCCTACCATTTGCAACAACATGGATGGAGCTAGAGGGTATTATGCTCAGTGAAATAAGCCAAGCCGAAAAAGACAAGTATCAAATGATTTCACTCATATGTGGAGTATAAGAACAAAGAAAAAATACTGAAGGAACAAAACAGCAGCAGACTCACAGAACCCAAGAACGGACTAATAGTTACCAAAGGGAAAGGGACTGGGGAAAATGGGCGGGAAGGGAGGGATAAGAGGGAAAAAGGGGCATTACGATTAGCAGATGTAATGTTGGGGGGGCACGGGGAGGGCAGTACAACTCAGAGAAGACAAGTAGTGATTCTATAGCATCTCACTACGCTGATGGACAGTGACTGTAATGGGGTTGGTGGGGGGTACCTGATGAAGGGGTAGTTTAATAACCATAATATTGCACATGTAATTGTAGATTAATGATAATAAATTATATTTAAAAAAATCTTACCATTGTGAAAAAAAAATGAGCTAACATACATAAAATGCTTTTAAAGCAGTTCCTGGCATGCAGTAAATGCTCAATAAGAGTTCGTTTTGTTTTAAAAAAAAAAAAGAGTTCAAGTTCTATAGACCTGGTTTGAATACTAATTATCACTAACTTGTTAAACATTTAGGTAAGCTTCATGTCCCTCACCCACAAAATATTGACAATCACAGTATACAAACATTAGGTGAGAACATGGAGCCTGAAGGTTTAGCCCAGTACCTGGAACATTGTAAACAACCAATAAAAGAGCATTTGGGAGCATCAAAGAGAAAACACCTTCAAAGTGCGGCAGGGGAAGGACAGGGAGTGGCCCTGTCTAGTCAGAACAGGAGAAGAGCCTCAGGAAAGGACAAAGACAGGATACCTGAGGCTGACACAATGCCATGATGTATGGAGAAGTTCCCACCAAAACTCTGTGATCAGAAAATATTTTGCTGACTGTAAACATTTGACTTAAACATATCAACCTAGAGATGACCTTTAATGAGATTAGTCTCAAACCTTAGCTGGCGGGAACCAACAGAAAACAGACAACTCAGTTAAACCTAAGATATATACCCCTAAGCAAAGCCCAGATATGGGCACTCTTGTCCCCTCCGTGCCTGCACTGTGAATTCTGTACCTTTGATCCCTCTCTCTCTCAATAAAAAGCCTCCCTTTTTGCTTTCCTACGTTGGGTGTTTGTAAAGTTCATTCTTCAACTCAGTGAACAAGAACCCCGGTATCAAAAGCAGCTTGGAAAATGAAAAAGGCTATAGAATCCACCATTCTTCAAATTTGAGATGCCAGGACACTTAAGTCATACCCCATTTTCCAAACTCCCAGAAGTTAAATGAACAAACTATCATTAATGCTGGCATAAATCACATACAAAATTCAGTTAAACAAAACATGTATTTATGTTCTTGCCTGCCTCAGTTTATCTTTACATTCCTTTCTTAAATATTTTTAATACCCGTCTAGAGATAGTCCTGCAGACCCCAGATATCAACCAACTCTTCTATACCAAAGAAATCAAGCCAGAGGTCAAATGTGACTTGTAAGTATAACTCCTGTAGTGTCACACTTCTTAAAAAGGTTAGCCAAAAACTGAAAATTTGAGTTTTGAAATAAAATCAAGATTCCTGGCTTAATTTAAAAATTAGAAAACCTGGTAGCCCTCAACACACATGGCATCAATAATCACAAAGCATTGTAACCACACGGCATCAATCTGCTAAAATATAAAAGCAGATGACTCTGTAGAAAGGCATGGACGCTCCAGTTCTCATGGTCCTCATTTCTCACTATTTCTCTTAATACAGAGGCTGAGTAACAGTCACCATTTACCATCATAATGCACCAAATTATTTTTCTTATGACAAAGAAACAGCTCTCTGTACACATGCCCTTATCAAAAGCTGGAATAAGAAAGACCTGTAGGCTACACATTTCAAAAAAGTTGAATGGCAAATCCTTTTGTGGATTTGAAGACTTGGGACATATTTTTCTAAACCTCTTATTGAAGTAAAACATTGTCTTACCTAAGGGTTTCACCCAGGGGCAAGTTCACTCTGGATTCAGTGAGACGAAAAAATGACAGTGGAACATTGAGGGTAAAAAGGTTTATACCCAGCTTTATTCTCCAGGTGGCAGGTAAAGCACTAGAATCCCATGCACCTCAGGGCAATCTGCAGCAGCAAAGCCAATCTCCACCTCCAGCCGATCTGTACCTCTCAGAGCTCAGAGAGCTGGGCAGAGCTCTTTACATAAAGTCAGTAATAACTTACTGCCTGCAAACATGTGCAAACCTGTGCCTGCGAGGATTGCATGTGCCCATTGGGCAAGCAGACCAGAATCAGGTGAGAAGCCTGGCCATGGAACTACCATTTTCTCTACAAACATATACACAGAAAAGGACAAAAATCCTAAGCACACTGTTCAATATACTCAATATTCATAAATTGAAATCACTTATGCAACCTGCACTCAGACCAAAAAAACAGAACATTATCCACACCCCAGAATTCCCTCTGTGCCTCTTTCCATTCACTATTCCCACAAGGGAACTGTATACTAACTTCTAATGCTATAGACTTGTTTTGTTTGAACTTTAAGAAAATGAAGTCATTCATAATATATTCTTGTATGTAACATTGTTCGTGAGATTCATTCATATGCTTACATGAAGTTATAATACACTGCTTGTCTTGCCAATGGGTTTCAGCCC
Source organism: Smutsia gigantea (assembly GCA_032199065.1). Classification (NCBI taxonomy): domain Eukaryota; kingdom Metazoa; phylum Chordata; class Mammalia; order Pholidota; family Manidae; genus Smutsia; species Smutsia gigantea. The sequence goes on along the minus strand of JAVSCE010000377.1, from coordinate 13,621 downwards.
CGGGGCAAGTTCACTATGGATTCAATGTGACCCAAGAAATGACAGTAGAATGTTCTTGGGGTGAAAGGGTTATACCCAACTTTATTTCCATGGTGGCAGGTCAATCCCTAATCACTAAAATCCCATTCACTCAGAGCGAGTGTGCATGCAGCAAGTCAGTCTTGGCCTCTGGGCCTCTGTCCTTGGCGCTGCCACCACTCCAGTTTCTGCTCTGCTCTCCTGCAGCCTTGCAACAGTGCCACCGTGTCACCCAGAGCACTGGGCGGAACTCTTTATATAGAGTCAATAGCAACATATTGCCCACACGTGTGTAGCGAGCCAGCCAACCAGGGTCAGGTGAGAATCCTGGCCACAGGAACTTTCATTTTATCCACACTGCTGCAATTTTTAAGGTGCAAATAAAGCTCATCTATACCACACTTAACTAACATGACCTGTCTGGCCCCTATTGGCAACTGAGTTGAACACCATAATCTAGATGTAAATCTTTAAGAAATCTTTCCCCTTAGAATTCTCTCAACACCTCAAAAATCCATTGGCCTTTACACAACCATTTAACTAACTGGCCTTGTGATTTAAATTTTCAAATGGTCCTCCTTGCTCAGACATAGATAAAGTTGCAAAAATCACCAATTTGATCCTCTTACCCAGCATCAAACTCGCTCCTCTCCATTTCAAAGATGCCTGAAACATCTTGAATTTCCAAAAAGAGTTGCGTGATTTCATTGATCTTCCTGCTCTGCTGCTGCCTTGCATATTCTTGACAAAGAGGAACTAGTGTTCAGTATCAGAGTTGCCTTGTAAAGCAGCCTAGAATCAGTACTCAGTGAGCAGATAAACTAAATATATTAAAATAACCCTTTAGGTCAATGTTAAATGATAAAATATTTTGCATCTAATATGCAGCCATCTTCAGTTACTGATACCACATCACTAATTACACAGGACTTTTCAGAAAGAAAACTGGTGATTCCTAACCACAAACTTACAATCTGTCCAGACATTAAACAGCTAACAAAATATCTTGTGCTTATGACACCCACACATGGTTATATATGCGCTTTTAAGTGCTCTTTTGGAAAAATTAATGTGTTATGATTCAAAATATTATTTGGGCAACAAAGAGAAAAGATATCTGCTATCAGTCAAGAATAATTTCACTGGGAGCCCTCTACTTAATATTTTCTCTTGAGATCTCCAAGAGGCTTTTAAAGCATATGCCAAGCTGGAAACCAATCCAAGAAATAAAGAAAGCCAAGGGGAAAAAACAATAATAATGGACAGTTGTACGTGATTGTTTCCATGGTCAGGGCATCCTCCTGAGTGGCAGATAATTCATCTTCTGTCAGTTTCCATTGCCTAGAGATCACTCTGAGCATTGTTATCAGCAAAACCTCCACAAAGTGAAGGATTTTCAAACAGGAAACCAGATGTGATGGGGTCAGGGCCTGCATGTGATGGGGATATCTGGGTTAATGATGATTGATGCCATATCACATTTCATAAAGTACACACTTGCCAAATCAGGTGTTTCTGCTGTCACACAGGATCAGTTGCTGAATGCCTTTATAGCAAAGCACCAAGGTCAAAGAGGAGGGGGTGGATACAAGAGCCCACTGCCTTTAGAAGGGTGATATAGTAAACTGAGATAACCATGTTGCCTACTGCATAGGATTTGTATGACAATCCTTTCTAAATGTCTGCTGTTTATCTGGGAAATCTAAAACATTTCTAATTTCCCGTAACTATAGCATGCACAATGTTGTTTTGTTTGGGGGGTATTTTTTTACTTTGTTTCTGTAAATTACTGTATTAAGTGAATGCTTAATGATATTACTTTATCAAAATCAATGATTAAAGTGGTGAAGTATTTACTTTTTTATTACACAAATGTTATGAAAACTTTTTCATTTCACCAATCATAATTTGGTGATTTGGGATAAAAAGTCACATAAAATACAAATGTATACCTGAACAGTACTCTTTCACTTGATAGAACAACAGAGGTAGTAATTTTATTACCACTCCTGTTTTAGTGAGAAATAGGTTTTTCTTTGATTTGTATGATATTTCAATAAGGGCACATATTTATATGTTACACAGGAATAATATACAAACATGCTCAAGAGGATAAGAGCCCTCACCATTTAAACTGAGAAAAAAATCTCTGCCAAACCATTATGCTGTTGTTTTAGAGTTTGTTGTTTTCAAAGGAAGGATAATGAATGTTGCAACTATCTTAAAATAGCCTTAGAAAAGCTTAATAATTATTATTAACTTGATGTATTTACAAGGCTCTTGAAGCATTCTTGTTTTTCTACAGCTATTGGTATAATATCAACTTTTCCAAAATAGGCACACATTTTTTTAAAGAAGCTTACAGGCAGGATTTGTATAGAAGCTGCATGGTTGACTTTACAATTCCTTTTCTACAATCAAGCCCTGTCTGGAGGACAGAAATTGGGAAAAGCGTTCTGAAAGCCTAGTGCTAAATAAAGTGCAGAACCTCACTGTCAACAATGGATTGGAAAATATTTGATCTAATATACAATTACGATACTGTGTGATTTATGTGTCAACTGACTGGGCTATGGGGCACCCAGATATTTGGTTAAATATTATTATTATTCATGGATGCATCTATAAGGGTGTTTCAGGATGAGAGTAGCATTTGAATCCATAGTCTAGTAAAGCAGATTACCCTCTCCATGTGGGTGGGCCTCCTGTGATCCACTGAGGGACTGAATAGAACAAAAAAAGCAGAGGAAGGGAGAATATTCTCTCTCCCTTGTCTCTGTCTGCCTAATTGAACTGGGACATTAATCTTCTCCTGCTTTGGACTAGGAGTGTTTGCTCTCCCAGTTCTCAGGTCTTCAGACTTAGACTAGATTTACGTCACCAGTTCTCTTGGATCTTAGGCCTTTGAATAGACTGGAGTGATACCACTGACCCACCTGGGTCTCCAATTTGCCACCTACAAATCATGGGACTTCTCAGATTCCATATTCACCCTAGTCAATTCCTTATAAAGAAATTATATATATAAAATAATACATATAACAATATATATTACATGATAATATGCATGTTTTATATATATATATATATATATATATATATATACACACACACACACACACACATATAGTTATATATAATATATATATATTTTTTTAATTGGTTCTGTTTCTTTCAAGAACTCTCACCTCTCACTCCTACAAACTTTTGAATCCCAAGAAATGGGATACTGCTTTAACAAATACCTAAACATGTGGAAACAGTTTTGGAACTAGGTAATTGTCAGTAAAGGCTAGAAGAGTTTTGAGATTAGAAATATGAATGTTAAGAATGATTCTGGTGAAGTCTCAGATAGAAAATAGGAACAAGTAACTGGAGACGGGAAAATTCTTGTTATGAAGTAGCCAAGAATGAGGCTAAATTATATTCTGGTGTTACCTGGATAGTAGAATTTATGAGCAATGAAACTGGATATTTAGCTGAAGAGGTTTCTAAACAAAGTGTTAATGGAATATTTCCTACTCTTTACTTTTAGTAAAATGTGAAATGAGAGAAATGAATTGAAGGAGGAATTGTTAGGCAAAAGGGAACCAAATTCAGAAAATTTTCAGCCTATCCATAGTGCAAAAAAATGAGAAAGTATGTCCAGAAGAGAAGGGTGTGGCACCCAATGACTTGATAGAGAGATCCTGTGGGTGTGAACCATGGACTAATCAGCCATCTTAACAGAAGCCAGGAACTGAGACAGGATTACACCAAAAGAAACACTGTCAGCTGGGAGTAAAAGAAATGGAGAAATGGGATGGAATGAAGGCAGGCTGCAAACATGCATTATCCTTCAAGAAAAGAAGGACACCAAAGATGATTCAGAGATCATTAGGGCTACTATTCCCACCTTAGGCCCAGATTGTAAGGCTGCCTGCACCTTGGCTTCAAAGGGCAAGACTGCATTACCCCACAGCCAGATGGGCAGGGCCCTTGCACAAATCTGAACAGGCAGGGGTCCTCAGGCCAAACAAGTGGGGCCACCTCACTGAGCCACAGGGCTGACATTGCCATTACAGTGGGGATAGAAGGTGGGACTGCTGCCCCATGATTCTGAATGATAGAGCATCAAACCAGAGAGGATTATTCTAAAGGTTTAATATCTAATGCTATTTGACCACTATAACTCCATAGGGAAAATCCTGGGGCAAAACACCCTTGAAACCAAAATCAGTGGTAGCAACCCCCAAGAATTTTACAGACAAACCAGATCCCTGAACCTTGGTGCTGTTCACAGCCCATCCGTTCTCCTGTTAGAGCAGTCTAGGAATGGCCCCTTCTAAATATGAAAGAGAATCAGATGTGAGTATAATACAGCCACACCATTTGTGGTTTCTTCCATGTGGCCAAGTCCTGGGATACAAATTCATGACAAATCGTGGGACTGTGGAAGTATCCCTGTGGAAGGACAGTGCATGTCCACTGTCAACCTTCCCAGGTGAAGGCAAACTGGTCCTGACTTTTCTGCTCTGTATCAATAGAGAAGAAAGCATTAGCAAGGTCCACAACATAATGATACGTCCCTCCTTCATGACTGAATATGTCCATAGGACTGCTATAGAGGGGAGAGCAGCATGCAAAGAGGGTGTGACTTTAATCAGTTCCCTGTAGTCCACGGTCATATGCCAGGAGCTATCTGGCTTTCTCACTGGCCACACTGGGGAATTAAAAAGGACTATGAGTGGGCTTTATGATGCCCACCTTCTCCAGCTCCTGTAGAGTTTCTCCAATTTCTTTGTGCAGGTAATTTATACTGCTTAGTTTTTGTCACTCACCTAGGTACAAGCAGAGCTACAGGTGGGTGCTTAGCATGTCTCCTCAGAACTGCCTTTACCACATGTACCCTCAGTCTGAACTCACCTGCAGTGGTCTGTAACCACAGGCCCTGCAGGATATCTACCCTAAAAATATATTCAGGGATGGGAGAAATGTACACAGTATACTCCTTTGGGGGTGTGGGGGTAAACACCATATCTCCAATGAGATTTGGTCTTCTTTACTCTAACTGCCTTACACCCATAGTCATCTATCACAGTAGTTGTCCTGGGAAAATGCTCAGGGTTGCCATAAATCAGAGAACACTCAGCTCCTGTGTCCACCAGTGCCAGGACATGTTGTACATTCACTGGGGACTAATGAATTGCTAATTCTACATGTGGCCTCTGATCCACACCATTGACTCCCAAGGTGGGGGCCTTGACCCTTCACTCTGTCGAACCATGATGCCCAATCACTGGCCTGTGGGAGTGAGAGCCCATGTGGAGCCTGAGTACTGTCCCCCAGGAAGTCTTGCAGGGACACAGGCTGGACATGGGGCTTTGCCTCTGGCTTCTGTGTCCTGGACCTCAGTGGCTGGAACTGCTGCTCTGGCTTTAATTGGTGCCACAGTTCTAACAAGATCCTAGTGGCCTGCCCATCAAGTTTTTCTTTCATTACCCCGGCCTTTATCAAATAAACCCACATCTGGGTCCTCGAGATTCATGGAGCCCTTTGCACCCCTCCTTTCAGTCGTAGCCCATACTTCCTTCCATTCTCTTACTGTTTCAACTTCCCCCAGATCTGCTAAAATGCAAGTAGCCTCACTTCTGGGTTGCCATACATGGGGGGCAAGAATAGTCACTAGGGACCCAAAGAGAGATGGTGGAGCTGTATGGAGCACCAGATTTCTCATTCCTACAGTGAACAACTCCTCATCATGTCCCTGGAGGTCCATATTATAGATGATATTTTTCATGCCCAGCTCTTGTAACACCTGCTGGAGTTCTGCATACATTTTTCAGCTAGTGGGTAAGTATGGTAAATCACCCCGATTAGGCCAAACTGCTGTGATGGCTGCTGTCAGTCAATCCAGAAGTGCCTGATTCCCTGAGGTGTGATGGGCACTTTTTAGCCACTGCTGGAGAGGAGGGTAAGTTGTCAGGGAAGCCAGTCTACTCATTTCAGAACCCGACATAAAAATGCTTTCCACCCCCAGAGAGGAATAATCCTCTTTGGTTTGATGCAAAAACCATGTAGGCAGAGGTTCCAATGGCTTCTGGTGATACTGGACGCTCATGTCCACCATCTCATCCTGGGTATAGCGGCAGAGCATGGAGTGCTCCACAGCTGGGAGGGGGCGGCTCCTCCCCCTCAGGAGCCCACGGTTGTTGAATTTTTACTTTCTTAATTACAACCAGGCAGGGCTTTAATACAGGAAAGGCTGGTGCCTTGGCCAGTGGCCTCGGAGACAGATCAGCCTTTGGCCATACCCTCTTATCCTCCCCTGACATCTTCTTCACCATCTCCAGGGGCTAAAGGCACCACTCTTTCCTTCCCTCCCCCCACAACCTCCTGCAATGCACTCTCCTGCTGCCTCCCCCCTTGCTGCTCCCAAGGAATCTTCCAGGACTGTGACCCACCTTCTCAATAACTGTCTCTCTTTCTTAAGGGCATTGTGTAGGTCATCACCCAGCTCCTCCAAGCAATGCTAAAGTGTGTCCCTCTCCTGCTGAAGTGTCTGTCTCCTCTTAACCCTCTCTCTCCTCAATAAAACTTTTCACTATCTCGACAAAAAAAAAATCCTACAATCCCAGTTGCTACACGGCCATTCAGGGCCTCTAAGCAGTCTTCTACGTGACGGAGGGCTAATTCTGCAGCTTCTGGTGTCTCCACGCTTCCCCATTTCTGGGGAAGTCTCCACCCCTCTAGGAGGTGCTTTACCCTAGACCAATTCCCCACTAGGGTCTCCCCATTTAGAAGCCCCACATATAGGGGGTTTCCGAGTGAAGCTGCACTGTCTACCGCTGCAGCCACTGGGGCCTCCCCACCATCCCTAGAGGCAGCCTGGCCAAGGGCTGCACCATGTAGACAGATTTAGGGTTCAGTGGTCATGCTGACCACCGCCAGATGTAACTCCAGGAAGAATATCCCAGGGAAAATATCTTTGAAACCTAAATCAGTCAAAGGGAGAAATAAAGTGGGAGAAACCAGTTTATTTCTTATGAGAAGTCATCCTGCATCTCTCTCAACCCTGCTGCAGTAAAAGAGAGCACTCCACCCAACCAATCAGGTCCAGATAAGCCCTCATTCGCCCTTGTAATCACCTATTGATATGGAGATGGACTACTCTCCACCCCTTGGAAACACCTATTGATATGGATATGCCCTAAAGCCAGGTGAGAGATTCTGGAAATTTTACCCACATATGCTATGTTTTGAACTTGCTTGGGACCCTTCATCTCTTTCTTCCTTCCTAGTACTCCCTTTTGGAATGAAAATATCTATCCTCTGCCTGTCCCACCACTGTATTTTGGAAGTAAGTAACTTACCTGGTTTTACAGGTTCACAGATAAAGAGAAATTCTGCCTCAGGATGAATCATATCTCCAATCTCATCTGTATCTGATTAGGTGATATTCAGATGAGACTTTGAACTTCTGTCTTTAGAGTTGATACTAGAAACAGCTAAGATTTTTGAGGCTGCTGAAATGGAATTAGTGCATTCTGCATGCAAGAAGAAAATAAATTTTGGGGGGGTCAGAGACAGAATGCTATGCACTGCATGTTTGTTTCCCCCAAAATTTGTATGTTGAAGCCCTGCCCCCCAAAGTGATAGTATTTGGGGCCTTTGGGAAATAATCAGGTTTAGATGAGGGCATGAGAGTGGGATCCTCATAACAGATTTATTGTCCTTATAAAATGAGGAAGATTAATGTCCTCAAAAGATAAGTGTGCACATACTTCCCCTCTCCCTCCCCAACCCCTGCCCTGCCTCTGTCTCTCTCTCCTGTTGAGACAGGGACCATGGGTGTAGTCAGAGTAGGGTGAGGGCCTCCGGAAAAAGCAGCGCAGGATATTTACAGTCAGCAATATAACAATGGGCAAAGAAGTCCCTTTTGAAACTCTGTGTTAAGCATTATGCAAAGTCAAGGTCACACTAATCCTCTAGGATCAAGATACCAGAGGAAGAATATAGACATCTTCACTAAGGTCAGTTAAAAGTCAAAAGGCCAGGAGCAACTTGGCCTAGAATGCTTGAGTATTTCACAAATAAGAAGAGTATCTCAGTATAACCTGTGACTTTACTGTAAACAACCCTAGCAAGCAGAGAACAACCCAGCCCACCTTGAGGGCAGGGCAGGTGGTACAAGTCCACACCCATAAGCCTTTTCTTTCATGTTCTGGAAAAATCCTCATTTGCCTATAAAAACCCGTAGACAACGCACCACCCCGGGACTCCCTTGTCCTGTCCTGGCGTAAGCCAGGAGCTCTGTCCTATCACTTTATTTCTAAATAAAAGCCTGTACCTTGCTCTCCTACCTTGACTGTTTGCTAAGCTCATTCTTTGGCTTCGTGAACAAGAACCCCGGCATCACTGTGTGAGGACATAGTAAGAAGAGAGCAGTGCATAAACCATACATAGACTTCTGCCAGAGGCATGGGGGGAAAAATGAGATTTTTACTTTCTCATTGCTCAGGGTAAAATTGCTCCAACCTGAAGGTTACATGAAAAATGGAGAGAGAGGATAGCATAAAAGAGTAACTCTGAGAATCCTCCCCCCCTGAAGCCTTCTCTTTTTCACAATGATATCTTACTAGAATAAAACTGCCAAACCTAATAGACACCACTACAAGCCACATTTTCTAAAGATAAAATATTTTTTTCTTCTTTCAAATGTATTCTAAGACATTAGCCATTCTGAACAAAGAAGAGCTTTGCACAACAGTGTGCAAAATCTAATAGTCTGGTATTTATAGTCTAATTCTAATCTAAAATATATATTGCACCATTACATTCATTTAGCATTTCCCAGGAAGAGCATGTGATAGGCTGTGTGAAATGCAATCTTCCAATGTTTCCAATAATAAATCCATACAAACAGAAAAGGGAGCTACAGATGATGAGCTCCACAATTCAAAGAAAAGAGGAACAGGAATTTGCATATCTTTTATACCTTTCAGAAAAGCATATCAAAACCTCCCAAGAGTATTCCAGAGAAAGGAACATATATATGAAGAACTAGAAAATCAAAGAGCTTGTACATACCATGGAAATACACAAACTCTGTATAAAAATTTTATATTGAGATAACTAAAATCAACTCATATCAAAAGCAGTCCCTTAATAAAAGCTCATATTGCTGTTAACTTTTAGTTTTGTTTTTAAAACTAAAATTATTTTTTATTAAATTACTGCACAAACATGGATAAAAATGAAAATATGCCAAAATACTTATGATTAAAATGACTGGTTTTCTTCTCCTCCCCATCCTATGTTTAATTTTATTGCTCATAATACATTACATTTAACATTTTAATTGTTATTGCTTTTTGTTTTCTGTGACCCATATTTATGAATAATACACTCATGCAACTGTTTTTTTTTTAATTTATCAAATTTATACCTATTTATTGCCTTCCTACTTAGTTATATGTGGATATAACTCATTTATGCCACTACCCATTACCTTTCACCTTCCCCTCCCTGGTATGGTTCTTCTATTTGGTCTCTGCTTATAACTTTATTTCTTATTTCAAAAATATAGACAATTGCTTTTTGTACAAGACTATGTGTGTCTCTACCATCGCCCTGACTTATCTTTCCTGCCTTCTAGCTTCTAATTATGATCTCTACTTTTACATTTCTAAAGTTGATAATATTTATAGCTAGTTCTCTAATTATAATCACTTCTTCATTGTGGTATCTATATATTGATTCTAAATGCTGAAAATCAATAAAGAGTGGTTAAGGCTAGAGGCTTTGTTCAGTGTACTGAGCTGTGATGAGATTTTTCTCTTGTATAGCTCTTTTTGTGATTCTACATTTCCCTAGAGTTACAAATTGCCTTTCTATTTGTGTATGTATTAATTATCTGTATCACCTCCTTAAATTATTCCACATTTTTAAGAAGAGTGTCAAATTTCTGGAATCTTATTTTTTTCACCATATACCTCCCCCTAGATTACTTTAAGTAAAATTCTAATAAAAAAATGGAGAGGTTTATTTGCTGAGTCCCTGAATGATAAAAATAAAAAATTTGCTGATTTAAAACTCTAAGCTTAAAATCATTTGCCTTTAGATCTTTGAAGCATTTCTTGTTGCCAGTCTGATTTCCATTTCTTTTCAATCTGTTTTTTCTTTATCTACAGAAGCTTTTAAGATCATCTCTTTACCCTCAGCATTCTGAATATCAGTGTCCTGTGGTTCTTTTACATTCACCTGATTGTACACTTAGCAAGACTTGAGTTCTTAGACTGTTCCTTTCTTTCTCCTTTTTCATAGCATCCTATTCTTATTTTATAACCTGTAATATTTTCTCTAATCTATTTAACTAAAGATATTTTAAAATTTCTTTTTTGTTCCACATTGCTCTAATCCTTCAGGGCTTATAGCCCAAAAACTCTGGAATGTTCCTTAACAGTTTCACAACCACCATCCATTCCATCAGAAAATTGTATCACCTCTACTATAAGTATTTTGGAATCAAATTATTTCTCAGTATCTCCACAGCTGCCCACCTGATCCAGGCCCCTATCATATCAATCCTGGATTAGAGTTGTAGTCCGATCTGTTCTCCCTGCATCCACCAATATTTCCCTAGGGCCTGCAGAGCACTCAGAATGACTATTTTAACACATAAATCAGATCACGTCATGCTTTTGCTAAAGACCCTACAGAAATATAAAAGTCCTTCTTTATCTGATAGTTTGAATTCATATACACAGATTTCCCTCTCCCTTCTCATTTCCAGCCACTCTCTCATTCACTCACTCTACTGTAGCCACGCTGGACTCCTTGCTGATCCCCAGACACCTCGAGAGCTCCCCCACATCAGTCAGGACATTTCTACTTGCTGTGCCCTTTGCATACGTGCTCTCTTTCCAGATATCCTTATAGATCTCTCACTTCCTTTGAGTGTGTGCACAAACATAACATTATCAGAGAAAGTTAATCATTCCACCCTTTAAAACAGAAATCTCCCCCTCACCAGCATTTCCTGCTCCTATAGCCAGGCTTACTGTTTCTCCAGAGTACTTACAACACCTGGTGTATTCGATGTTAAATTCTTTTTCTATTCCTCACCACCTCACCACTAGAATATAAGATCCTCAATAGAGATTTTTTTTCCCCTTTTGTTAACCACTCTTATCTATAGCACTTACAGAAAAAACCTGGTATGTAGTAAGAACTTACTTAATGTGTATCAAATAAATGAATAAAAGGACAAACGAGATAATACTAAATATGGTTATAAATGATATTTGCAAAGTGATTTAAGAAGAGCTTGACATGTTTGGACCTGAGAGAAGTCCAGAGAAACTGGCCCAATGAACAAGTAGAAAGGGGCCCTGGGATGACAATGATAAATCACATTCAGGTGGATCTCCCTGAGTCTTATACAGCAGGCTGAAGAATTCTGATTTTATTTTAAGGGAAATATTAAACCATTACAAGGTTTAAGCAAATGAGAAACATGTTCTTGTTTTTTTCCCAAAATTTTACTTTGTCTGCTGAGTAAAATAGAGAATAAAATAGGGCCAACAGAAGAAAGGAAACTATCACCATGGCCAATGCCATTGTTTGGATGAGACAGTATGCCCTCTTGAGTAGTGGCAGTGGAGATAGAGAGGATGAATCTGGAATACATTTTGTATGTAAAACCGATAGGAATTACTAATATTTGCACATGGTAAGGTAGGGGGAAGAATTTTGGTTTGACTAATTGTGTAGGTGGTACTAATAATCAAAAGGGGGATAACAAGAGGAAGATAGTTGTGGGGGTAGAAATCAAGCATTTGGTTTGGATGTATTTAGTTTGAAACACTCTTGATGGTGTGCAGACTCTCTCCGTCCATGAGTACTGCTTCATCACCCTACCCTGTTAAAGTCGCCACTGCCTCAGGGAACCTCATAGACACCTCTACCAAGTACCTCCCAAAGAATGAAGCACAAGATCACTGTTCATTTAAGAGTATTCCAGGATACCTATATTTGGAGGTTATCAAACACATATGACAGAAAGTCAGTGCATGCAGTCTTAACATAAGTTTTGTAAGTGTGCTCAAATGTGAAGCAATTCCCTGTGACTTAGCCCGTATTCCTCCTTTGACAGGAGGTAATGTCCTAGCAGGAACTCTAGCCTGAAACCACAAGGTTGTTACAAAAGTCATATTTAATTGCCTCCTCTATGTCAGATAACCTGATGTTGTCACCAAGGAATTACATCCCCCTTTTTATGCAGTAGGGAAATGATGAAAGGCATAGGACAGCCAGCCACCATTAGGTAGACAAGGTTCTGTTCATTAGCCACAAGATTAAAGCTCTCAACCTGAAATCTTTTCTCTATAACCCCATAGCTGCAAACTGCCAGCTGCAAATTGTCCAAGGTTTAAAAAAGTAGTTTGGCATGAAAATTAGAAAATTACAAGCTCAAAGAGAGCATTTAAAGCCATGGGAATAAATAAAGTACCTAGGAAGGACGTGTATAAGGAGAGAGGCTGCTGAGAGAGTTCTGGGCTTCACTGACACACAGGGTTTGGCTAGAGGAGAAATCCCGTAAGGGAGACTGAGAAGGAGAAGTTGAAGGAAAAGGATGAAAACCAGAAAAGTGTGACGGGAACTAAGAGGAGCTAGTGTTTTTGATAAAGAGTGCATGGCTATTATATCAATTTTGCTGAGAGGTTAGATGAAAGGATAGAAATTGACTGTGGCAATATTGATGATCATGAAAAGAATAGATTTGGGGAAAACAACATTACAATGGCTTCATGAATGATGCGGCAGTGATGCAGTGAAAATATTTTATATAGTAAATGCCTGCCTAAAAACTGGATTTTAAAATGAGCAGAGAAATGCAACAGTAGCTGGAGGGATGTGGGAGTCAAGGAAGTAATGTTTAAGCAAGTTTACTAAGGGCTCAGCAGAGAATGTACAGCAGTGCCTAGCAAGCTGAACAGACCCTCTCAGACAGTGCTGGCCAAGCAAATACCAAGAACACTGGAGCCATGGCCAGAGGAGACAATAAGATAAATCCACTGGCAGAGGACAGCACTGGGGCTTCAGGGTCCTGGCCCTGGAAAATGTCCTCTAACAACCTGAGGTAACTTTGAATCATATTCTTTGGGGCAGTTAAATATTGTGAAACATTATGGGACTTTGAGAGACCAGAGAACTATGTGTAGGATCTTTAGTTATTCCAATATTTCCTTACTGATACTTGCTGAAACCCTTTTATTATTACTATTATACCTCTTTATCTAATACTATTTCTATAGTCTCACCATGTGCCTGATACTATACTAAGTACTTCATGAATATTAACTCATTTAATCTTCATTGCAACCTTATAACATCCACACTATTATCTTTATTTTACCAAGTGAAGCACAGAGATTCTGTAAGAAAAGGAATCTGTTTTCAGAGGCCATGACTTCAAGCTTTGCACTAAGTTGTTGCTGCTCCATATAAGTGCTTGTTTACAAATGAGGGTATTTACATTGTTAGCTGGAAAGCACTTCACCCAACTTCTGGATACAAGCAACGTGCACAACTCTTCCATTTATTAATTTGGGCCCTCTTT